>CM039675.1:83552106-84152106 GCA_022496015.1 Hordeum marinum | reverse complement strand
ATATTGTGGAAGAGCCGGCGTAACCGCATTGACTGCCCGTTTACGTAACTTCTGGTCCCGTCTATTGAGGCTAGTCGTGAAGACATGGTATTGCCCGGAGCTGAGCTGCTTTAGATTACTCTGAAAGCCGGACTGATTCCACCGTTGCTGCTGTTGTTGATTATTATTACCAGTATGCAGCTGCTGTCCCCCATGATTATCCTGACCCGGATTACCGGATGCTGAACCGCCAGAGCCAAAACTGGCTCCTGACCCGCCAGAACCAAATCCAGCTCCTGACCCGTCACGTTCTGGGCCGCCTGGCAGGCCGCCCCCGCGATGGTTAGGCTGTGTGACATATCGCTTGAACCTCTGCATAAAAGAACAACTCTCCCATGTATGATTTTCCGGTCTATCAGGCAAACTGTGATTCGGGCAAGGTCGCTTAAGCATCTCTTCCATGTTCGAGGAAAAATTATCTCTGCTCGAGGGCGACCCAAACCTCCTGTTGCCCTTGGGTGATTTTGCTGGGCGTTTGTGTTGGCCACCAGCTCTAACCTGCCCTCTGGATTCTTACATTTACTCTGGTTACCATTGTTCACTATGCCCTTGCCTTGGTTGCCCTTCTTGCCTTGACTAGCCTTTTCCTCATCAGAACCCGGATCCTTCATGCTGTCTGAGTTGGCGTACTTCGTGAGAGCCGTCATGAGCTCTCCCATGTCCTGACACGTGCGCTTGAGCCGGCCAAGTTTCTGCTTTAAAGGAACAAAATGGCAATTATTTTCTAAAATCAACACCGCTTGAGCCGCCGTGATCTGCTCTGATGAGTGGATAATTGTCGAGACCCGCCGTACCCAATGATGAGCCGACTCGCTTTCCTGTTGGACACAGTGATCAAGATCCACAATGGTCATAGGCTGCTTGCACGTCCCTTGAAAGTTTTTGATGAACCGAGCCCTGAGCTCCGCCCATGAATTGATGGTATTAGGTGGCAACCCTTTTAACCATGTACGAGCCAGGCCTTCAAGCATCATGATGAAATATTTGGCACAAACCGCCTCTCTAACATCTAGCATCTCCATGGCCAGCTCATAGCTTTCCACCCAGGCCTCTGGGTGTAGATCAGCGGTGTAATTTGGGACCTTGCGGGGACCTTTAAAGTCTTTCGGCAACCGCTCGCTCCGGAGAGCCGGCGATAGACACGGCAGCCCCCCCGTCCTGGGGATTACACCTACCTTTGGAAACATAAGGCCCGGGCTCTTGGCAAGCTGGCCTAGCTAGCGCCTCTTGCGGGCTTCCCTCATGGTCTACACGTGCCTATGAATCTCTTCGCGGTCGGTGACCCATTGGAATTTCTCTGCGATGATTACTACTGGAACCTACTGGTGACTCGTAGTGCCGGCTAAAGCTATAGCTGGGAAGAGGGGTTGAATGGACGTGGCTTCGGCTGTGAGCGTACCTCTCTTGCTGGGCCATGGCCGTCTGCAAGTACCCGATGACGTTCCGCACATCCTCCACAAAGGGTGCTTCATCCGGGATAGGGATCGTCTCAAGCTGGGTGGTAGTTGCTACCATGTTCTCGGCCGGGTTAGAATAATGACCCGCCGGTGTTGGAAGGCCCCTAGGTGGTAGTTGCTACCATGTTCTCGGGCACGCTCGCGGCTCGCCCCGCGCCGGGGGTATTAAAGAGGTTCCTTGCTTCATAACGCTCTGGTAGACGGGACTGATGCCTCCTCTTGTGTACCGCTGCTGCTGACCTTTGCTCTAGCCCTAGACGGAAAGCATCTGTCTTGATACGTTCTGCTTCTTCTTCCATCTGGACCTTCAGCTCAGCCATCCTTTGTCGTTCCTCTGCCATCCGGCCCTTGATCCGTGCAATCTCTATATTCCGAGCTGCTTGATTATCTGGTGTCACTTCAATGGCTATGAGAGCCGCCAGTTCATCCATCAGCTCCACAAGAACTTGAGCCGGCAACGGCTAGCTATCACCCGAAGCGGCGGCTCCCACGGCTGTACTACCAGCGGCTGGGGCTGATCCTGCCATGAACACCGCTGCACGAACCGGAGGTTTTAAAGCTTCCGACTCAAAACCATCCGACTCAGAATATGCATTGTCACAGCCCCCAAGGCCACCGTTGCAGAGCTGGTACATTGATTCTGTTTCTCCACTTGAAGGTTCATCTTCTGAATAGACAAGGGTTTCCTGTGACCCGGAAGCTTCCAGATCCCTACCTTGCGTGAAGCCTACGAAGACATGCTTCTGACCCAGATTGGCACGAACATGCCGCACGTTACTTGTAGACCGGAGACGCCGAGCCGACTCGACAATGTTGGTGCAGATGTCCATCTCGGGTGTAGATCCATCAGCCTTTCCGATGAAGACATGGATCCTGCCGAACGGGACCCAAAATCCATACTCCACGGACTCAGCATCAAGCCTACAACCGGCGTCATTGATGTAGAACCGGCCACATCGACTCTTGCTCATCCTTCCGACCACGTATCCCTCGAGCCCTGGGAGAGAGCCCTTTGAGAACTCAACACCACCAAGCGCAAGCCCCACGATGGGCGCCAACTGTCGTGGATTTATCACGGCAGATGTCCGGGTGAACAGACTTGGATTCGAGGCCATCGCTAATGTGATGGACTCAAAGGGGTTAATTGGGACGAAGGACACGGGTTTACCCAGTTTCGGCCCCTCAAGTTGAGGTAATATCCTACGTCCTGCTTGCGCTTGTATTGCTTGTTGTATCGATTACAAGGGAGCTAAAGCTTGACCTAGTTCTCGATCACCTGATCTCTAAGTCGCCCCAGGTCTGCCTTTATATAGGAGGTCAGGACCACGGGTCTTACAATTGCTTAACCGAGTCTCATTGTCTCTCCGAGTCTTCCTCTATCTTCTTGTCCAAGCTGTCCTCGAGCGGCTTACACGCCCGGGTCTTCTCCGTCCGGGCCACCTTGTGGCCCACACCATGAGCCACCTATCTTCCTGTGCTGTAGGCTTTACGGCTCACCCTTGGGCCAGTTCACGAGCCATTGATGTGACCTGGGGCCGTAAGGGCGGGTCATATTGCGGGGTTATATCCCCAACACACACCGTTCGGTCGTGCAAGTGAAATGCAATAATGACGATATTTGATGAAAATATTGAGATGGAGAAAAGCTGGTACGAACTCGACCCGTCTTGCTTTTGTAAATATGATGAGCTCATTGTTCCAAATTCATTTCATTATGGGTGAAACATATTTGCAATGACAATTAGAGATTATAGTTACACATGTCATGCTTAATTAGCTAAGAGTGGATAATGGTATGTCTTGGGTGCCAACATGCATTTTAAAATGATTATGATGTAGTATGATGGGATGGTATCCTCCTCCGAATGATTCAAGTGGCTTGACTTGGCACATGTTCATGCATGTAGTTGAAACAAAATCAACATAGCCTCTACGATATTTATGTTCATGGTGATTTATATCCTACTCATGCTTGCATTCAATGTTGGTTAATCTCAAAGCATGTTGATGAGTGCATCGCTCTCTAGTTGGTTGCTCCCCAGTCTTTTTCTAGCCTTCACTTGTACTAAGCAGGAATACTGCTTGTGCATCCAATCCCTCAAACCCAAAGGTGTTCCATATGAGTCCATCATACCTGCCTATATGCGGTATTTACCTGCCGTTCCAAGTAAATTTGCATGTGCCAAACTCTAAACCTTCAAATAAACATTCTATTTTGTATGCCCAAATCGCTCATGTGGCGACTAGGGGCTGTCAGTATCTTCCATGTTAGGTGGGTTATTCTCACGATATGTGTTGATTCACTATCATTCACGAGAAAGTGGCTGGTAATCGGGATGCCCAGTTCCATGCTCGAAATAAAATCAAAATATAATTAAACAAAACTCTCCCAGGACTGTGTTTGTATGGACGGTACTCGTGGATTCGGCTCGCCGTGGAGTGTGATTGATTGGTGGAGGGGGAGTAAAAACTTTATCATTCTGTTTGGGAACCGCCTATAATGTATCTAGCATGAAAGATGTTGAAAACCTTTTGGTCGTTATGTGAGCAATGAAAGCATACCTCTCGAAAATTATTACTCATCTCTATTTAAAAACTCGAGCTCTGGCACCTCTGCAAATCAATGCTTCCCTCTGCGAAGGGCCCTTCCATTTACTTTATTATTGAGCCATCCTCTTCTCATAAAAGGCACTAGTTAGAGAGCACCACCGTCATTTGTATGCTTTGCTGTTAATTGATATTGAGTATGAGCATGACTGGATCTCTTTCACCATGAATTACAATGTCTAGTCAGCCCTTGTTCTTTAGACGTGCTCTGCATTTATGTTTTGCTGTCTCAGAAAGGGCTAGCGAGATATCATTTCATCATATTGTATCATGATTGTTTTGATAAAAGTGTTGTTATCCAAGAGTTATTATTATTGCTCTCTAGTTGATTATGTCATTGATATGACTAAATGTGAGATCTAAATGTTATTGTGAACGTGGTTAGTCCATGATCTTTGCTGAAAATCTGAACAACAGTTAGACATATTTACAACAACAAGATCAAACAGAGTTTGTAAAAGTTTTTCGTTATCACTTTCAGTTTATTAATTGAATTGCTTGAGGACAACCGATGGGTTTAGCTTGGGGGAGTTGATACGTCTCCATCGTATCTACTTTTCCAAACTCTTTTGCCCTTGTTTTGGACTCTAATTTGCATGATTTCAATTGAACTAAACCGGACTGATGTTGTTTTCAACAGAATTGCCTTGGTATTATTTTCGTGTAGAAATAAAAGTTCTTGGATTGATATGAAAATTTACGGCAAATATTTTTGGAATTAATAAAAAATATTGGCGAAAGAATTAACCGGAGGGGGTCCACCCACAGGTGGCAAGCGTGCCAAGCACGGCCACCCCCTGGTCGCGCCTAGCAGGCTTGCGGGCCCCCTATTGCTCCACCGACCTCAATTCCACTCCTATTTATTCCTATTCATGGAGAAAAAACCAGGGAGAAGATTTCATCGTGTATCATGATAAGGAGCCGCCGCCACCTCCTGTTCTTCCTCGAGAGACCAGATCTGGAGTCCGTTTTGGGCTCCGGAGAGGGGACATTTACGCCATCATCATCACCAACCATCCTTCATCACCAATTCCATGATGCTCTTCGTTGTTCGTGAGTAATTCCATCATAGGCTTGCTGGGCGGTGATGGCTTGGAAGAGATTTATCATATAATCGAGTTAGTTTTGTTAGGGTGATCCCTAGTATCCACTATGTTTTGAGATTAAAGTTGCTATGACTTTGCCATGCTTAATGCTTTTCACTAGGGCCCGAGTGCCATGATTTTAGATCTGAACCTATTATGTTTTCATGAATATATATGTGTTCTTGATCCTATCTTGCAAGTTGTAGACACCTATTATGAGTTATGATCTGCATCCCCTAGGGTGACAATAACTGCGATTCTTTCCGGTGATTATCGTAGTTTGAGGAGTTCATCTATTCACTAAGTGTTAATGCTCTGGTATGGTTCTCTATTAAAAGGAGGCCTTAATATCCCTTTGTTTCCATTAGGACCCCGCTGCCACGGGAGGGTAGGACAAAAGATGTCATGCAAGTTCTTTTCCATAAGCACGCATGACTATATATGGAATACATTCCTACATTACATTGATAAATTGGAGCTAGTTATGTATCACCCTATATGATAACTATTGCATGATGAATGCCATCCGACATAATTATCCATCACTGATCCATTGCCTATGAGCTTTCCACATATCCATCTCTGCTAAGTTACTTCTCTGTTGCTATTGTTACAATCACTACAAAACTGCTACTGTCACTTTTTCCATTGTTACCGTTACTTCTATACTACTTTGCTACGGAATACTTTGGTGCAGATATTAAGTATTTCAGGTGTGGTTAAATTGACAACTCGGCTGTGAATACTCAAGAATATTCTTTGGCTCCCCTTGTGTCGAATCAATAAATTTGGGTTGAATACTCTACCCTCGAAAACTGTTGTGATCCCCTATACTTTTGGGTTATCGGCATCACCAAGATTTGGTTTCTAACCCTTGGACACCTTATCAAAACTGCCGAGATCTCTGTATCGGTCTCGCCGAGATTCAAAAGTTGCTACCTTTGGAGCAACTCGGTACAACCGAGATTCAGACATCAGTGTCATCGAGTTGGTCACTTTAGGTGTAATGGTTGGATTTTTGGAGATGCCTATATATACCCTCCACCACCACTCACTCGTAAGAGAAGCACTCAAAACAGATCCCCACTTATCCCATCAGATTTTCTGAGAGAGAGCCACCTACTCATGTGTTGAGATCAAGACATTCCGCTCCAAACATATGAATCTTGATCTCTAGCCTCCCAATGTTGCTTTCCACTAAATCAATATCTTCCACCAAAGCCAAATCTGTGAGAGGGTGATTGAGTGTTTATGAGTCTATCATCTTGAAGCAGAAGAGCAAGGAGTTCATCGACATTATAGATCCTATTACCTTTTGGAGGTTGTTGCCTCCTAGATTGGTTAGGTGTTACTTGGGTGCCTCCTACTTCGTGTTGTGGAGTGAACCAAGAAGTTTGTAAGGGCAAGGAGATTGCCTACTTCATGTAGATCTTCCTTGAGTTAGGATAGTCCTCTGTGGACGTAGGGCATCATGGTATATACAAGGTTGCTTCTTCGTGGAACACTCCATGGGCAGAGCCCTCCATGAACTCTTGCGACCGTTACCCTCCATGGGTTGAAGTCTTCATAAATGTGGAGGTACGATAGCACCACCTATAGGAACCACGGGAAAAATCTTCATGTCCCTCATGCGTTTGATCTCCCTATCTCAACTCCTTACTTCCAAGTGCAATGTCTTTACTTTTCGCTGCTATACTTGATGAATTGCATGTGTAGGGTGTCCTAGACTTGCTAAAATTGCTAAAATCCATCAACCATTAAGTTTGGATATTGTGTAGATTTTAATTTGTGCTAGTAGTCTATTCACCCCCCTCTAGGCATACTATTCTAGTTATCCCACATTTTCCCATGCCTAGCTTCGTCTAGAGCAAGTCGGTGAACATCACAACCGCACCATCACCTGCTCTCGCAACCGCACCTGCTCCCGCGCCCACACCCGCTCATAGCATCCCATCCTCTATCCCTGGCATGCTAGGCGGGCCTGCATCTTTTGCTGACCTCGACGCCCTCACAGTAATTACACGTTGCACCAACATATATCTACAATCTTTCGTATTTGTTGCCTTTAGGATGTTTTACAACACATACATGTCTTTGCAGGCTAACGAAACCCCATGCACCGTACTCTACGTGATCAAAGGCCATAAGGTTGACATGGGAAAGGCAGTGATAACGAAGCCCTTGGAACTCACGTTCCATGGCTAGCCGATCCCCATTGGCAACTTTAGGGTTAACTTGTTGAGTGTGAAAGCAGGCCACGAGGATTTGCCTCCTCTAGTACGGCTCGGGCGAGATGAGCACGAGACCCCGATGCGCCTTGGAGAATGCAAGGGTTGGATGTTGTTGTGGCCGAAGAATCTTCTTCGTTTGGAGGCGGCCGAGAGCACACCCATAACCACACATCAGCAAGCAGATATGAACACCACCACCCCGTCTATGCAATTACCAGCGTCTATAGTGTAGGGTGAGAGCGGCGTACGACCCGAGGAAGGGGTCCAATAGTGGATGACGTAATCGCCCATGTAGAACAAAGAATGGATGATGAGATGTACGAGGAGGACCCTCTTCGGTTCCTCAATACAGGCACCTATGAGGACGTAGAAATGATGAGTCAGCCATATGACTCAACTTATCAGCAAGCAAATGAGGAGATGGATTATGTGCCCGGGCAGGAACGTCCTAGGGTTGATTGCAAGAAGTCTCTCTCATGCAATCCTCATAGGTCACGCCTCCAGATGCCGACTCAACTCAGGGTCAACTAGCCGAGGGTCATCTAGTGCTTAGCCTGACAACACTGGTGGCGGGGTTAAGGAAGGGTCTGGAAGGTCAGCCAAAGAAAAAGGAGAGGAAGAGACCCCCGAAGAGAGGCTCTGCTGCCTACAAACAGGCCAAAGCTTCTAACAGCTAGTCAGCTCTGCCAATCAATTTTGCAGACCATGTATCGATCAAAGGTACGGCGATGCACCATGTCGCGGGCGAGCTGATGCTACGGCCGGGTCCACTGTCGGGCATATCATGGTATCTCAGGAGACTGCAAGACCATGTGCTCTTGACTGAGATGGGCCTTCTCGCCTCGCAAGATAAAGGATATCCGCTATACGCGGTTCGTGTGCCTCAGGGGAAGTGCTATGTCGACACACTGCCCACGTAGGTATTATTCCAGTGGTTTGATTATATCTTTGAGATGTTTCTCACGAGGTGGCTCAATTTTACAATTGTCTGCCTTTTTGCGCTACATATGAGCTTAGGCATCAGGAGAGAAAAAATCTCGCAAATCTGTGTGGCAGATCCATACTACATACACGAGTCCTTCTTGAGTCTCGGTGACTTTGAGCGTAAAACTTCTAGGGACTACATCCAAAACTTCATCATAATGAATAAGGACAAGGAAACGGTTCTCCTGCCTTATCATCCAATGTAAGTTGTTGTGGGACAACTGATATGTCTCCAACGTATCTATAATTCCTGCTTGTTCCGTGATGTTATATTATCATTCTTCAATATTTTACCATCACTATTACCACTTTATATCATTTTTTGGGACTAACCCATTGACATAGTGCCAAAGTGCTAGTTGCTATTTTTGCTTGTTTTACTTCATAGAAAATCAATAACAAGCGGAGTCCAATCATGACGAAACTTTTTGGAGATTTTTTTTGGACCAGAAGACAACCAATGGGCCAAAGAAGTGTCGAGGGGAGTGGACCGAGGAGGCCACAACCCACCAGGTCACGCCAGGGGGGCCTGCCCATGCCCTGGTGGGTTGTGCCCTCCTCGAGACCCCTCTCCCCGCCTATGACGCCTATAAATTCCCAAATATTCCAAAAACCCTAGGGGAGTCGATGAAACACAATTCCAGCCGCCGCAAGTTCGAGAACCTCGAGATCCAATCTAGACACCATCACAAAGGGGTTCATCTTCATCATGGGTTCCTCTCCGATGATGCATTATTAGTCCACCATAGACCTACGGGTCCATAGGAAGTAGCTAGATGGCTTCCTCTCTCTCTCTCTCTTATTATTCTCAATACAATGGTCTCTTGGAGATCTATTTGATGTAAACTTTTGCGGTGTGTTTGTTGGGATCCGATAAATTTTGAGTTCATGTTAAGTTTCTATCCATGAATATTATTTGAGACTTCTTTGATCTCTTATATGCATGATTGCTTATAGCCTCGTAATTCTTTTTCGAATATTTGGTTTAGTTAGGCCAACTAGATCGAATTTTCTTGCCATGGGAAGAGGTGCTTTGTGATGGGTTCGATCTTGCGGTGTTCTTTCCAAGTGACAGAAGGGGAACAAGACATGCATGTATTGTTGCTATTGAGGATAACAAGATGGGGTCTGTTCCTACATGAATAGATCTTGTCTACATCATGTCATCTTTCTTATTCCATTACTTAGTTTTTTCATGAATTTAATACACTAGATGGATGCTGGATAGCGGTCGATGTGTGGAGTAATGTTGGTAGATGCATGTAGGAGTCGTCTACTTCTCTTGGACGTGATGTCTATATAATGATCATTGCCTTGGTTATCATCATGACTATTTGATTTTTTATAAATTTCCCAACATTAATTGGTTCACCTACCGTGTGCTATACTAATGAGAGAAGCCACTAGTGAACCCTATGGCCCCGGGGTCTACTTTTCCATCATATTGCTTTCCGATCTACGTTTTTGCAATCTTTGTTTTCAAATCTACAAAACCCAAAACCCAAAAATATATTGCTGCATATTTAATCCTTTTATTTTGTGTTCTTGAGAGATCTATGATACATATCCAACATATCTATAATTTATGAAGTATTCATGCCATGTTTACAATGATATATGAATTTGGTATGATTTTATTAGAACTAACCCGGACTGACGCTGTTTTCAGCACAACTACTATGGTGTTGTTTTTGTGCAGAAATAAAAGTCCTCTAAATGGGCTGAAAATTTAAGGAGAATACTTTTGGAAAATATAAAAAACACTAGAGCGAAGAGCTGGGCCAAGAAGTGGACGAGGAGGCCACAAGCTTGCTGGGCACGACCACCCCCTAGGTCGTGCCCCTGTGGCTTGTGGACTCCTCGAGCACCCCCTTGAAGTGAGACCGACGCCAAAACTTCCTATAAATACTAAAACCTCCAGAAATAAATCTAGATTGGGAGTTCCGCTGTCGCAAGCCTCTGTAGCCATGAAAAACTAATCGAGAGCCATTTCATGCACCCTGTCAGAGGGGGAAACCATCATCGGAGGCCATCTTCATCATACCAGCGGTCTCCATGACGAGGAGGGAGTAGTTCACCCTCGAGGCTGACGGTATGTACCAGTAGCTATGCGTTTGATATCTCTCTCTCATGTTCTTGAGATGGCACGATCTTGATGTACCGCAAGCTTTATTGATATAGATGAATCATATGGACTTTTCCCCTCTCTATCTTCTTGTGATGAATTGAGTTTTCCCTTTGAAGTTTTCTTATCAGATTGACTCTTTAAGGATTTGAGAACACTTGATGTATGTCTTGCGATGGGATATCCGTGGTGACAATAGGATTTTCTATTTATCCACTTGTTGTATGTTTTGGTTATCAACTTGCGGGTTCCGTGACCTTGGGAATCTATGCATAGGGGTTGGCACATGTTTTCGTCTTAAATCTCCGGTAGAAACTTTGGGGCACTCTTTGAAGTTCTTTGTGTTGGATGGAACATGATGAATATGAAATTGTGTGATGCATATCGTATAATGAAGCCTATGGGTACTCTGGTGACATTGGAGTATCTTGGTGACATTAGGGTTTTGGTTGATGTGTGTCTTAAGGTGTTATTTTAGTATGAACTCTAGGACTGTTCGTGACACTTATAGGGATAGCTCATAAGATTGATCGAAAAAGATAAGTTTGAGGTGGTTTCATACCCTACAATAATTTCTTCGTTATTTCTCCCGTATTTGTGACTTTGGAGTGAACTCTTTGTCTCACGAGAGGTGTTTACATATGATTCAACTATGTCAGTATTGTTGAGAGAAATTGCACTAGTGAAAGTATGAACCCTAGGCCTTGTTTCTAAGCATTGCAATATCGTTTGTGCTCACTTTTATCATTAGTTACCTTGCTCTTTTTATGTTTTCAGATTACAAAAACCTATATCTACCATCCATATTACACTTGTATCACCATCTCTTCGCCGAACTAGTGCACCTATACAATTTACCATTGTATTGGGTGTGTTGGGGACACAAGAGACTCTTTGTTATTTTGTTGCAGGGTTGCTCAAGAGAGACTATCTTCATCCCACGCCTCCCACGGATTGATAAACCTTAGGTCATCCACTTGAGGGACAATTGCTACTGTCCTACAAAACTCTGCGCTTGGAGGCCCAACACGAGTCTACAAGAAGAAGGTTGCATAGTAGACATCAAGCTCTTTTCTGTCCACTATTGCTGGGGAGGTGAGTGCTTGAAGGTATATATTTAGATCTTGCAGTCAAATATTTTAGTTTCTTGTTTTCACTAGTTTGGTTTTATAATAGAAAACTACAAAAAAATGGAATTGAGGTTGCCTCATATGCTTCATCTTTTTAATGTCTTTCGTGAAAATGATGGTAAGGAAAATTGTGCTCAAGTGTTAGAAGAAGAAGTTACAAAAATGTTTGGCACTAAATATTTGAGTAATGAGCATGATTTCAATGTTGTTAGTATGAATTCTCTGAATATTCATGATGCTAATGATATGCAAAGCCACAAGCTTGGGGATGCTATGTTTGATGAATATGATATTTTTAGTAGCCCAAGTTTTCATGAGCAAAACTATTATGATGATGGAATGCCCTTATCTATGATGATTATTGTGATGACATGTATGCTATAAATAGTAAGGACAACCTTTAAACTTGTAATCATGATTTTAATATTCAACGTGGTTATGTCAATCAAGTGTCTCATGATAGTTATTTCGTTAAGTTTGCTCCCACTATTCTTATGTGGAGAGTAATAAATTTTCTATGGCTGTATTTCATGAAAAGAATGCTTTATGTGATAGTTATATTGTTGAATTAATTCATTATGCTACTGAAAACAATTATGAGGGAGGTACATATGCTTGTAGGAATTGCAATAATATCAAGTTTCCTCTCTATGTGTTCAAAGTTTCGAAGTTATGCTTGTTTTGCCTTCCTATGATAGATGATTCTTGTTCCCATAATTTTTTTGATCACAAAATACCTTTCATATGAAGTGGGTTAGACTTAAATTTTCTTGTCATGAGATTCATGATGCTCTTTTGCATGTTTCAATTATTATTCCTATATGAGCGTCATTGAAACCATCATGCCTAGCTAAAAGGCATTAAAGAAAAGCGCTTGTTGTGAGACAACCCAACACTTTTAACTTATGATTTTATGTGTTAACATTATTAATATACTGTATTAATCATGTTTTGTGTCTTTTATTTCAATAAAGTGCCAAGTAAAGCCTTTGGGATAGTGTGGATACTTGCTTGTTTGATTCTGTGCAAAAACAGAAAGTTTTGCGTCCAATATATGAATTATATGATTTTACTGGAGGGTCAAAAAAATCTGAAATTTTAAAAAAACATTTATATGCAAATTACTTGAGTTTTCCTAATTTTTCAGAATTTTTAGAGTCAGGTAAGTATGCTGATCATTCAGATGTTTACACACTGTTCTGTTTTTGACAGATTCTGTTTTGCATGCATAGTTTGCTTGTTTTAGTGTTCCCATAGCTTATATTCGGTGATATAAATTGTGGTAATGATGTAATACAGTAGGTATTATGTGATAACAATTTTTAATCTTGTCTTTACAGTACCTAAGTGAATGATCTATCTTTATTACACTAACCCTTCTCCCAAAGTTCCGTTAAGTTTTGTGTGATTGAAGTTTTCAAGTTTTGGGTGAGACACCGATATGATGAGAATAAGGAGTGACAAGAACCTAATATAGGGTATTCAAAAGGCATCCCAAAGGTAATATTCAAGGAATAATCAAGCGCCTAAGCTTGGGGATGCCCCAGAAGGCTTCCCCTCTTTCATCTTCAACACTATCGGTATATCTTACTTGGAGCTATATTTTTGTTCGTCACATAATATGAGTTTTGCTTGAAGATTCATTTTATTTTGTTTTATATGTTAGGTGTTATTTATAATCTTGTTTTTCAATAAAAATTTCCAAGAATTGGCTTAGGATGCTTGCATTGCATGATTGATGTGTGCTGTGTAAAAAACAGAAACTTTTTCTGTAGTGTTTGAATTTTCATGTTTTACTAGAACGTGGAAAGTTTCTGAAATTTGTACAAAGTATTTGCATACAAATTATTTAGAACTTCCTAAATTTTAGTAATTTTTAAAGTTACATAAGTACACTAGTTTAATAGATTTCTACAGACTGCTCTGTTTGGACAGATTGCTGTCATAGTTTTGTTATCTATTCATCCTATAGTTTCCATACCCTATATTGGTAGATATAAATTGTGGAAATGATAGTATACAGTACCTAATGTTTGAAAATTATTTTTCAACTTGTCTTGGTAGTATACTAAGTGTTGATTTGTTCTTATGCGCACTAACCTATCTCACGAGTTCTTTTTGAGTTTTGTGTGGATGAAGTTTTTGAGAATAGGTGAAACCGGGAGGTGAGAGGATTTAACAAGATACAAAAGATCAAGATTGGGGATGATCAAGGCACCCAAAGTAAATATTTCAAGAAGTCTCAAGCATCTAAGCTTGGGGATGCTACACATCACATCTCTCTTCATCAACAATTATCGGTTAGCCTATGTTGAGACTAAATTTTTATTCGTTCACATGATGCGTGCTATTCTTGGAGTTCTATTTTTGTTTAGTTTGATGTTTGAATAAAATACTCAGATATGAAAATATTCATTGGGAGAAAGAGAGTCCTCACATGTCTACTTGATTGTTTACCTACTCATTGATCTTCACATATATCTTTTTGGGGTAGTTTGTCAATTTGCTCAAGTACATCACTTATATCTTTGTAGAGCACGACGGTGGTTTAATGTTATAGAAATTGATGAACTCTCATGCTTCACTTATATTATTTTGAGAGTATCTAAACAGCATGGTAATTTGCTTAGGTTATGAATAGTCCTAATATAATGGGCATCCAAGAGGGATATAATAAAAACTTTCATATAAAGTGCATTGGATAGTATGAGAAGTTTGATTCCTTGCATAAAGTTTTGAGATATAAAGATGGTGATATCAGAGTTATGCTGGTGAGTAATTGTGGATTGGTAGAAATACTTGTGTTAAAAGTTTGTGATTCTCGTAGCATGCACGTATGGTGAACCGTTATGTAATTAAGTTGAAGCCTGATTTGTTTATTGATTGTCATCCTTTGTGTGAGGGTCAGGAGCGTGCGATGGTTAACTCCTACCAACCTCTCCCCTAGGAGCATGCGTCTAATACTTTGCTTCGATAACTAATAGACTTTTGCAATAAGTATGTGAGTTATTTATGACTAAAGTGAGTCCATGGATTATACGCACTCTCACCCTTCCACCTTTGCTAGCCTCTCTAGTACCGCACAACTTTTGCTGGTGCATTAAACTCACCATATACCCTTCCTCAAAACAAACACCATACCTACCTATTATGGCATTTCCATAGCCATTCCGAGATATATTGACATGCAACTTCCACCATTCTGTTTATGACATGCCTCATCATTGTAATATTGCTTTGCATGATCATGTAGTTGACATCGTATTTGTGGCAAAACCACCCTTCATATTTTCTATACATGTCACTCTTGAGTCATTGCACATCTCGGTACACCGCCGGAGGCATTCATATAGAGTCATATTTTGTTCTAAGTATCGAGTTGTAATTCTTGAGTTGTAAGTAAATAAAAGTGTGATGATCATCATTATTAGAGAATTGTCCCATGTGAGGAAATGATGATGGAAGCTATGATTCCCTCACAACTTTGGATGAGTCTCCGGACTTTACAAAAAATAAAAGAGGCCAGACAATCCCAAATAAAAAAAAGGCCAAAGATGCCCACCAAAAAAGAAAAAAAGAAAAAAAGAAAAAAAATGAGAGAAAAGAGAGAAGGGGCAGTGCTACTATCCTTTACCACACTTGTGCTTCAGAGTAGCACCATGTTTTCATATAGAGAGTCTCTTATATTGTCACTTTCATATACTAGTGAAAAAATTTCATTATAGCACCTGGCTTGTATATTCCAATGATGGGCTTCCCCAAATTGCCCTAGGTCTTCGTGAGCAAGCGAGTTGGATGCACACCCACTTAGTTTCTTTTTGAGCTTTCATACACTTCTAGCTCTAGTGCATCCGTTGCATGGCAATCCCTACTCACCCACATTGATATCTATTAATGGGAATATCCATATCCCGTTGATACGCCTAGTTGGTGTGAGACTATCTTCACCTTTTCCTCACAACCTCCACCATGTTCTATTCCACCTATAGTGCTATATCCATGGCTCATGCTCATGTATTGCATGAGAGTTGAAAAGGTTTGAGAATCATAAAAGGCGTGAAACAATTTATTGACTTGTCATCGCGGTTGTGCATGATATAAATACTTTGTGTGGGGAAGATGGAGCATAGCCTGACCATATGATTTTGTAGGGATAACTTTATTTTGCCATGTTATTTTGAAGAGACACAATTGCTTTGTTAGTATGCTTAAAATATTACTGTTTTTATGTCAACATTAAGCTTTTGTTTTGAGACTTATTGATCTGAACATTCTTGCCACAATAAATAAGATTACATTGATAAATATGTTAGGTAGCATTCACACATCATAAATTATTTCTTTTATCATTTACCTACTCGAGGACGAGCATGAATTAGGCTTGGGCATGCTGATACGTCTCCAACGTATCTATAATTTATGAAATATTCATGTCATTTTAAAATAATTCTATATGATTTTGGTATGATTTTATTAAAACTAACCCGGAGTGACGTTGTTTTCAGCAAAACTACTATGGAGTTGTTTTTGTGCAGAAATAAAAGTCCTCTGAATGGGCTGAAAATTTACGGAGAATATTTTTGGAAATATAAAAAATACCGGAGTGAAGAGCTGGGACAAGAAGTAGACGAGGAGGCCACAAGCCTGCTAGGCGCGATCACCCCCTAGGCAGTGCCCCCGTGGCTTGTGTACTCCTCGAGCACCCCCTTGACGTGGGAGCAATGCCAAATATTCCTATAAATACTAAACCTCCAGAAACGAACCTAGATCGGGAGTTCCGCTACCGCAAGCCTCTGTAGCCACGAAAAACAAATCGGGAGCCCGTTCCGGCACCCTTCCGGAGGGGGAAACCATCATCGGAGGCCATCTTCATCATCCTGGCGGTCTCCATGACGAGGAGGGAGTAGTTCACCCTCGAGGCTGAGGTTTGTTGGGGAACGTTGCATGGAAAAAAAATCATACGCACACGCAAGATCTATCCATGGTGATGAGCATCTATGAGAGGGAGAGTGGATCTACATACCCTTGTAGATCGCTAAGCGGGAAGCGTTAAGAAACGCGGTTGATGTAGTCGAACATCTTCGCAATCCACATCGCCGAGCGTCCCGCGATCCCATCACGATCCGTACTGCGATCTGATCACGATACGTCCTGCGGTCTCATCACGATCCGTCCCGCGATCCAATCACGAATCGTCTCGCGATCTTGATCACGGCCCTTCCGATCTAGCACCGAACGGACGACACCTCTGTGTTCAGTACACGTACAGATCGATGACGATCTACGCCTTCTTGATCCAGAAAGAGGGAGCAGAGAGGTAGACAAGTTCTCCGGCAGCGCAATGACGTTGCACCGATGGTGGTGGAGCAATTCCAGCAGGGCTTCGCCTAAGCATCACTAAATACGATCTAGAGGAGAAACTACAAACTAGAGGAGAGGCAAGACGTGGGTTAGGGTTTCTTGATGTGTTCCAAGTGCTAGCCCCTCCCCTTTATTTATATGCTGAGCCTTGCGGTCGAAACTTGGGAAAAAATCCTCCTCAAGGTCGGTTTGCCCGCAAGGCAAGAGTCCTCCTCGGACTCCAGGACTAGACGCCAAGGTCCTCGGCGTCTGGCCCCAGTCGCCAGGGTCCCTGGCGTCTGGCCCCTGGCCTCCGCAAAACACATTTGGCACCTTCCTAAAGCCTCATGGGCTTTACCCCTTGGCCCAAATAAAGTGTTCTTGTACCCCAAACATTTCGAGAAACATCCGAAACTATTTTGGTGGATTCCGAAACCCTTCCGGAGACCAAACACTATTATCCCTTATATCAATCTTTACCTTCGGACCATTCCGGAGCTCCTCATGACGTCCGGGATCTCATCCGGGACTCCAAACATCCTTCGGTCACCACCATACATAACTCTATACTACCAAAACGTCACTGTACCTTAAGTGTGCAGACCCTGTGGGTTCGAGAACTATGTAGACATGACCGATACATCTCAATGGTCAATAACCAATAGCGGGACCTGAATGCCCATATTGGTTCCTACATATTCTACGAAGATCTTTATTGGTCGAACCTCTATGTCAAGGATTCAGTTAATCCCGTATGTTGTTCCCCTTGTTCTTTGGTAGTTTACTTGCCCGAGATTCGATCATCGGTATCTGTATACCTAGTTCAACCTTGTTACCGGCAAGTCTCTTTACTCGTTTCGTAATACAAGATATTGTGGCTAACACTTAGTCATTTTGCTTGCAAGGCTTTGTTGTGATGTTGTATTACCGAGTGGGCCCTGAGATACCTCTCCGTCATACAGAGTAACAAATCCCAGTCTTGATCCATGCCAACCCAACAGACACCCTCGGAGATATCTGTAGAGCACCTTTATAGTCACCCAGTTACGTTGTGACGTTTGATACACACAAGACACTCCTCCGGTGTCAGTGATTTGCATGATCTCATGGTCATAGGAACAGATACTTGACATGCAGAAAACTGTAGCAATAAACTGACACGATCATATGCTACGTTTATAGTTTGGGTCTTGTCCATCACATCATTCTCCTAATGATGTGATCCCGCTATCAAATGACATCTGATGTCAATGGCTAGGAAACCTTGACCATCTTTGATCAACGAGCTAGTTTACTAGAGGCATACAAGGGACACAATGTTGTCTATATACCCACACATGTATTTAGTTTCCAATCAATACAATTATAGCATGGATAATAAGCGATTATCATGAATAAGGAAATATGATAATAACTAATTTATTATTGCCTCTAGTGCATATTTCCAACAGTCTCCCACTTGCACTAGAGTCAATAATCTAGTTCACATCACCATGTGATTCACATTGTTATGAATCTAACACCCAATGAGTTCTTGGGATCGATCATGCTTTGCATGTGAGAGAGGTCTTTTAGTCAACGGGTCCGCGTCATTCAGATTTGTGTGTACTTTGCAAATCTCTATGTCATACTGTAGACACTGCTACCACACTCCACTTGGAGCTATTCCAAATGGCTGCTCCACTATACGTATCCGGATTGCTACTAAGAGTCATATAGATTGGTGTTAAAGCTTGCATCGACGTAACTCTTAACGACGAACTCTTTATCACCTCCATAATCGAGAAACATTTCCTTAGTCCTTTAGTTACTAAGGATAATCTTGACCGCTGTCCAGTGATCCACTCCTGGATCACTCTTGTACCCCTTAACGGACTCATGGCAAGGCACACAAAGGTGCGGTACATAGCATGGCATACTATATAGAGCCTATGGCTAAAGCATAGGGGACAACCTTTGTCCTTTCTCTTTCTTCTGTCGTGGTCGAGCTTTGAGTCTTACTCAACTTCACACCTTACAAATCAGGCAAGAACACTTTCTCTGACTGATCCGTTTTGAACTCTTTCAAAATCTTGTCAAGGTATGTACTCATTGAAAGTCTCATCAAGCATCTTGATCTATCTCTATAGATCTTGATGCTCAACAATTAGGTAGCTTTATCCATGTTTTCCTTTGAAATAATCTTTTCAAACAAGCCTTTGTGCCTTCCAGAAATTCTACATCATTTCCGATCAACAATATGTCATCCACATATGCTTATCAGGAACTCTATCCACTCACTTCATTGTAAATACAAGTTTCTCGTAAACCTTGTATAAACTCAAAAACTTTGATCACCTCATCAAAGCATATATTCCAACTCTGAAATGCTTGCTCCAGCTCTTAGATGGATTGCTGGATCTTGCATACTTTTTAGCATCCTTAGGAGTGACAAAACCTTCCGGTTGTATCACATACAACCTTTTCTCATGAAAACCGTTAAGGAAAACTATGTTTTGACATCCATCTGCCAGATTTCATAACTAAAAAATGCAGCAACTGCTAACATAATTCCAACAGACTTTAGCATCGCTACGAGTGAGAAAGTCTCATCGCAGTTAACTCCTTGAACTTGGCGGAAACTTCTTTGTGACAAGTCGATCTTTACAAATAGTGACATTCACCATCGGCGTCTGTCTTCATCTTAAAGGTCCATTTGTACTCAACGATCTGTCGTTCAACAGGCAAGTCTACCAAAGTTCTTACTTGGTTTTCATACATGTATCCTTTCTCGTATTTCATGGCTCCTAGCCATTTGTCGGAATCCGGGCCCATCATCGCTTCTCCATAGCTCGTAGGCTCATCGTTGTCCAACAACATGACCTCTAAGACAGGGTTACCGTACCACTCAGGAGCAGTATGCGTCCTTGTCGACCTACGAGGTTTGATAGTAACTTGATCCGAAGGTTCATGATCATCATCATTAACTTCCTCTTCAACTAACGTAGGCTCCACATAAACAACTTTCTGCACTGCGCTACTCTCTGGTTGAAACAAAGGTTCAATAACCTCATCAAGTTCTATTTTCCTCCCACTCAATTCTTTTGAGAGAAATTGTTTCTCGAGAAAGGACCAGTTTTAGCAACAAACACTTTATGCTTGGATTTAAGATAGAAGGTTTACCCAACTGTTCTTAGGGTATTCTATGAAGATGCATTTGTCCGCTTTGGGTTCGAGCTCATTAGGTGAAAACATTTTCCATACAAGCGTCACAACCCCAAACATTAAGAAATGATAGCTTAGGTTTCTATCAAACCATAATTCACACGGTGTCATCTCAACGGATTTAGATGGTGCCCTATTTAAAGTGAATGTAGTTGTCTCTAATGCATAACCCCAAAATGATAGTGACAAAACGACAAGAGACATCATAGTTCGCACCATATCCAATAGAGCACGACTACGACGTTCGAACACACCATCACACCATGGTGTTCTAGGTGGCGTGAGTTGTGAAACAACTTTCACATTTGTCTAAAGTTGTATGCCAAACTCGTAACTCAGATATTCACCTCCATGACCATATCGCAGACATTTTATCTTCTTGTCACGATGATCTTAAACTTCACTCTGAATTTGCTTGAACTTTTCAAACGATTCAGACTTGTGTTTCATTAAGTAAATATACACTATTATATACTCAAATCACCAGTGAAGGTAAGAAAATAATGATATCCACCGCACGCTACAAGACTCATTGGACCGTATACATCAACATGTATCATTTCCAATAAGTCACTTGCCCGTTCCATCAAGCCGGAAAACGGGGTTTTAGTCATATTGCCCAAGAGGCATGGTCCGCATGTCTCAATCGATTCAAAATCGAATGAGTCCAAAGATCCATCAGCATGGAGTTTCTTCATGCGCTTTACACCAATATGACATTTAGCGGCGGTACCACAAGTATGTGGTACAATCATTATTAACTTTGTATCTTTTGGCATCAATGTTATGAACATGTGTATTACTATGATCAAGATTCAACAAACCATTCTCATTGGGTGCATGACCATTGAAGGTATGCATGTAAACAGAATAACCATTATTCTCTAACTTAAATGAATAACCGTATTGCAATAAACAAGATCCAATCATGTTCATGCTTAACGCTAACACCAAATAACATTTATTTAGGTTTGTCACTAATCCCGAAGGTAGAGAGAGCATGCGATGTTGATCACATCAACCTTGGAAACATTTCCAACACACATCGTCATCTCACACTTAGCTAGTCTCCATTTATTCCGTAGCTTTTATTTAGAGTTACTAACATTTAGCAACCGAACCGGTATCCTATACCCAGGTGATAATAGGAGTACTAGATCACCTACTTTGTGTAGATCTGCCCCGAGTTAGGCTAGTCCTCTGTGGACGTAGGCCATCATGGTATATACAAGGTTGCTTCTTCGTGGAACACTCCATGGGTAGAGCCCTCCGTGGAGTCTCGCGATCGTTACCCTTCATGGGTTGAAGTCTCCATAAATGTGGAGGTACGATAGCACCACCTATCGGAACCATAGGAAAAATCTTCATGTCCCTCATGCGTTTGATCTCCCTATCTCAACTCCTTACTTCCAAGTGCAATGTCTTTACTTTCCGCTGCTATACTTGATGACTTGCATGTGTAGGGTGTCCTAGACTTGCTAAAATTGCTAAAATCCATCAACCATTAAGTTTGGATATTGTGTAGATTTTAATTTGTGCTAGTAGTCTATTCACCCCCCTCTAGACATACTATTATATTTATCGCACATTTTCCCGTGCCCAGCTTCGTCTGGAGCAAGTCGGTGTACATCACAACCGCACCATCACCTGCTCTCGCAACCGCACCTGCTCCTGCACCCACACCCGCTCATAGCATCCCATCCTCTGTCTCTGGCATGCTAGGCGGGCCTTCGTCTTTCGTTGACCTTGATGCCCTCATAGTAATTACACGTTACACCAACATATATCTACAATCTTTTGTATTTGCTGCCTTTAGGATGTTTTATGACACATACATGTCTTTGCAGGCTAACGAAACCCCATGCACCGTACTCTACGTGATCAAAGGCCATAAGGTTGAAATGGGAAAGGCAATGATAACGAAGCCCTTGGAACTCATGTTCGACGGCCAGCCGATCCCCGTTGGCAACTTTAGGCTTACTTGTCGAGTGTGAAAGCAAGCCACGAGGATTTGCCTCCTCTAGTACGGCTCGGGCGAGATCAGCATGAGACCCTGATGCGGCTTGGAGAATGCAAGGGTTGGATGTTGTTGTGGCCGAAGAATCTTCTTCGTTTTGAGGCGGCCGAGAGCACACCAATAACCACACATCAGCAAGCAGGTATGAACACCACCACGCCGCCTACGCAATTACCAGCGCCTATAGTGTAGGGTGAGAGCGGAGGACGACGCGAGGAAGGGGTCCAATAGTGGATGACGTAATCGCCCATGTAGAACAAAGAATGGATCATCAGATGGACGAGGAGGACCTTCTTCGGCTCCTCAATACAGGCACCCTGCCGGAGGGGGAAACTATCACCAGAGGCCATCTTCATCATCCCGCGGTCTCCATGACAAGGAGGGAGTAGTTCACCCTCGAGGCTGAGGGTATGTACCAGTAGTTGTGTGTTTGATCTCTCTCTCTCTCTCTCTCTCTCTCTCGTGTTCTTGAGATGGCACGATCTTGATGTACCGCGAGCTTTATTGATATAGATGAATCATATGGAGTTTTCCCCTCTCTATCTTCTTGTGATGAATTGAGTTTTCCCTTTGAAGTTTTCATATAGGATTGAGTCTTTAAGGATTTGAGAACACTTGATGTATCTATTGCAATGGGATATCTGTGGTGACAATGGGATGTTCTATTGATCCACTTGATGTATGTTTTGGTGATCAACTTCGGGTTCCTTGACCTTGGGAATCTATGCATAGGGGTTGGCACATGTTTTCGTCTTGAATCTCTGGTAGAAACTTTGGGGCACTCTTTGAAGTTCTTTGTGTTGGATTGAACATGATGAATCTAAAATTGTGTGATGCATATCGTATAATCAAGCCCATGGGTACTCGTGGTGACATTGGAGTATCTAGGTGACATTAGGGTTTTGGTTGATGTGTGTCTTAAGGTGTTATTTTAGTACGAACTCTAGGGCTATTAGTGACACTTATAGGGATAGCTCATAAGTTTGATCGGAAAAGGTAACTTTGAGATGGTTTCGTACCCTACAATAATTTCTTCGTTAGTTCTCCGCTATTTGTGACTTTGGAGTGAACTCTTTGTCGCACGAGAGGTATTTACATATGATTCAACTATGTCAGTATTGTTGAGAGAAATTGCACTAATGAAAGTATTAACCCCAAGCCTTGTTTCTAAGCATTGCAATACCATTTGTACTCACTTTTATCATTAGTTACCTTGCTGTTTTTATATTTTCAGATTACAAAAACCTATATCTACCATCCATATTACACTTGTATCACCATCTCTTCGCCGAAATAGTGCACCTATGCAATTTACCATTGTATTGGGTGTGTTGGGGACACAAGAGACTCTTTATTATTTGGTTGCAAGGTTTTTCGAGAGAGACCATCTTCATCTTACGCCTCCCACGAATTGATAAACCTTAGGTCATACACTTGAGGGAAAATTGCTACTGTCCTACAAAACTCAGTGATTGGAGGCCCAACACGAGTATACAAGAAGAAGATTGCATAGTAGACATCAATCTATCTCTCCTACCTAGCATTACCTAATCTATCTTATTACCATAGAGAGCGTGACAACCTCTCTTTCGCATCGGGTTGCAAGTATTTGATGTTTGTGTGCAGGTGTTGTTTATGTGGATGCGTGATCTTCCTCTACGGATTGATACCTTGGTTTAATAACTGAGGGAAATACTTACCATCACTATGCTACATCATCCCTTCCTCTATGGGGAAATACCAACGCAGTCTCAAGCCACATCAAAGGAATTTCTGGCGCCGTTGCCGGGGAGGAAGCAATCTCATCTACCAGGTTCCTGATCACAAATCTCATTTCCTTGCAATTACATTATTTCCCATTTGCCTCTCGTTTTCCTCTCCTCCACTTCACCAATTTTCCGCTTTATTCACCCTCTTTTTGTTTGCCTTTTTCTCGTCAGATCTCTTGTTTGCACATCCTTCCACTATGACTAGCATCACTACCCCCTTCTCACCAGATTTTGAAGTCCTATACTTCAAATAAAAATAAGGTGAAAATCTGAAAGATGCTTGGTATAGATTGATGGAGCCATATCATATTTTCAATCTAAAGGGAGATGCAAAGGTTTTGCTTCAAAAAAATTACATAGGATTAACTTTGCATCATGGACAACTTTTGGATTTTGCAGCTAAAGGAAACTTTACCGAAGTTGATCCCAACACTACTTATGAAATTTTAGAGGGAATATTGGGAGTTCCTCCACCCAAAAAGGTTCCCTCTCTCACACAAGAAGGGGTGCAAATTCTAGACAAATTGAGTGATTTTCATAAACATTTGGTTGAGTTGCAAAAATATTATGAGCCTCTTAAACATATTGGGGGAAACTTGAATCGCGTGAACACTTTGATTACTCTTTGCAATAAGCATTAGGATATTTTAGATATCAAAATGGTTTCTTCTCTTGAAATTGTGGGGAAGCGTAAAGAACCTCCATTATTTGAAAAAGCCCTCATAAAAGTGGCAAAACCCGAAGATGACAATACTCAAATCTATGTGTTATGCCTAGCTAGGGGCGTTAAACGATAGCGCTTGTTGGGAGGCAACCCAATGAATAAATAAGTTTTTGCTTTTTCCTTTCCGTTTTTGTGTGTTGACACAATTATGCGTAAATTATGATTGTGTTTTATGGTTTATTTAGTGTTTATGCCAAGTAATGCCTTTAGGATGATCCATAAGATGACTAGAAACAATGCTGAATCTGAAACAAAAACGTTGTGTCCAGTATATGAATTTTCATTTTTTTACTGGAACGTCATATTGAGCTCAAATTTCAAAAAATTATTACTATACAAATTCTTTACATTGTCCTAATTTTTAAGAATTTTTAGAGTTCCAGAACTACGGTAGAGTACAGATTACTACAGACTATTCTGTTTAAGACAGATTCTATTTTCGTTGCATTATGTGCTTGTTTTGATGAATCTATGGTTTGTATTGGGGGGTATAATCCATGGTAAAGTTAAAATACAGTAGGTATAATGCAATAACAAAATATGAATGGGTTTACAATAGTACCAAAAGTAGTAATTTGCTTTCTTATACTAATGGATCTCACGAAGATTTTGTTAAGTTTTGTGTGATTGAAGTTTTCAAGTTTTGGGTGAGATCATGATGGATGAAGGAATAAGGAGTAACGGAAGCCTAAGCTTGGGGATGCTAACGTACCCCCAAGATATATCCAAAGAGAAACAAGCAACTAAGCCTGGGGATGTCCCTGAGTGGCATCCCCTCTTTCTTCTAACGACCATCTGTATTTTACTTGGAGCTATTTTTTTATTCGTCACATATCATGTGTTATGCTTGGAGCGCCTTGTATCTTTGCTTGGTCTGTTTGTTAGTTTTTCCTTTGTATCCTTGTTGTACACACCTATTTGAGAGAGCAGAAATTATGCTGTCATTTGTTAGAATTGCTCCATGTGCTTCACTTAAACTTTTTGTGCTATAGAAATTGCTCTAGTGCTTCACTTATATCTTTTTGAGCACGGTTGATACATGTCCAACGTATCTATAATTTTTGATGATGGCATGATATTATATTATCTATTTTGGATATTTTATATGTGTTATTATGCTATTTTATATTATTTTTGGGACTAACCTATTAATCTAGGGCCTAGTGCCAGTTTCTGTTTTTCCTAGTTTTTGAGTTTTGCAGATATGGAATATTAAACAGAGTCCAAACGGAATAAAACTTTCAAAATGAATTTTGCTGGAAGGAAACAAATCAACCAGGCTTGGTGTGCATGACAGGAAACCTGCCAGGGAGCCACAAGCCTGCTAGGCGTGGGCCCCCTGGCCGCGCCTAGCAGGCTTGTCGCCTCCTGGCAGGTCTCCTAACCCTAATCTTTGGCCTATAAATTCCCAAATATTCCCCCAACATAAAAAAAGATCCACACAAATACTTTTCCGCTGCCAGAAGCCTTCGTTCCCGAGAGATCCAATCTTGGAGCCTTTTCAGGTAATCTATCGGAGGGGGTCTCGATCACGGAGGGCATCTACATCATCTCCATTTCCCCTCCGATGATGTGTGAGTAGTCCACCACAAACCTACGGGTCCATAGCTAGTAGCTAGATGGCTTCTTCTCTCTCTTTAATCTTCAATACCATGTTCTTCATGATCTTCATGCAGATCTATCTGAAATTTTTACAAAAGATTGATATATAAATTTCCCTCGAATGAGTCTTAAATTTTTACAAAATATTAATATATAAATTTCCCAGGTTGTCCTAATTGTTCAGAATTGTTTGAGTTACATAAGTATACGAAGTTTTCAGATTGCTACAGACTGTTTTGTTTTTGACAGATTCTGTTTTCTTTGAGCCTTTTGCCTATTTTGATGAATCTGTGGGTTGTATCATGGGGTATGAACCATGGAGAAGTTAGAATAAAGTAGATATAACAACAATATAAATAAATAATGAGTTCACAACAGTACCTAAAGTGGTGATTTATTTTCTTATACTAACGGATCTCACAAGTTTTCTGTTAAGTTTTGTGTTGTGAAGTTTTCAAGTTTTGGGTAAAGATTCGATGGACTATGGAATAAGGAGTGGCAAGAGACTAAGATTGGGGATTCCTATGGCAACCCAAGTCATATTCAAGGATGCCAAAGAGCCTAAGCTTGGGGATACCCCAGAAGGCATCTCCTCTTTCGTCTTCAATCCATCAGTAAATTTACTTGAGGCTATATTTTTATTCACCACATGATATGTGTTTTGCTTGGAGCATCTTGTATGATATGAGTCTTTGCTTGTTAGTTTGACACAATCATCCTTGCTGCACAATTTTTTTGAGAAGGACATGCTGAATCGTGAATTTGTTAGAATGCTCTGTGTGCTTCACTTATATCTTTTGACTTAGGCAATTTTGCTCTATGTGCTTTACTTATATCTTTAGAGCACGGTGGTGTTTGCGTTTTATAGAAATATTTGAACTCTCATACCTCACTTATATTATTTTGAGAGTCTCTAAACAGCATGGTAATTGGTCTAGGTTATGAATTTAGTCCTAATATGATAGGCATCCAAGAGGGATATAATAAAAACTTCCATATTAAGTGCATTGAGTATTTATGAGAAGTTTGATTCCTTGCATAAAGTTTTGAGATATAAAGATGGTAATGTTAAGAGACATGTTAGGAAGCAAATTGTGATTTGGTAAAAATACTTGTATAAAAGTTTGTGATTCTCGTAGCATGCACGTGTGGTGAATCGTTATCTAAGGAAGTCGGAGCATGACTTGTTTGTAGATTGTCGACCTTTGTGTGAGGGTCGGGAGCGCGCGATGGTTAACTCCTACCAACCGCTCCCCTAGGAGCATGTGTTTAATACTTTGGTTCAGTAACTAATACTCTTTTGCAATAAGTATGTGAGTTCTTTATGACTAAAGTTGAGTCCATGGATTATACGCACTCTCACCCTTCCACCTTTGCTAGCCTCTCTAGTACCACGAAACTTTCGCCAGTACAACAAACACCTTACACAAAACAGCCACCATATACCTTCCTCAAAACAGCCACCATATACCTTCCCCAAAACAGCCACCATATATCTTTCCTCAAAACAGCCACCATACCTACCTATTATGGCATTTCCATAGCCGTTCCGAGATATATTGCCATGCAACTTCCACTGTTTCCTTTTATGACATGCGCCATCACTTCCCTATTGCATATAGAGTCATATTTTGTCATAGGTATCGAGTTGTAATTTTCTTTTGAGTTGTAAGTAAATAAAAGTGTGATGATTATCATTATTAGAGCATGTCCCATGTGAGGAAAGGATGATGAAAGCTATGATTCCCTCACAAGTGGGGACGAGATTCTGGACTTTATAAAAAAAGAGGCCAGCGAAGCCCAAATAAAAAAATATACAATAAAAGAGGCCTTAGATGCCCACCAAAAAAATGAGATAAAATAGAGAAGGGACATTGGTACTACCTTTTTCCACACTTGTGCTTCAAAGTAGCACCGTGATCTTCATAATAGAGAGTCTCCTATTTTGTCACTTTCATATAACTAGTGGAATTTTCCTTCATGATGCACGTCCACTTAGTTCCTCATTGAGATTTCATACACTTATAGCTCTAGTGCATCCGTTGCATGGAAATCCCTACTCACTCACATTGATATCTATTAATGGGCATCCCCATAGCCCATTGATACGCCTAGTTGATGTGAGACTATCTTCTCCCTTTCCTTGACAACCTCCACCATATTCTCTTCCACATATAGTGCTATATCCATGGCTCACGCTCATGTATTGCATGAGAGTTGAAAAGGTTTGAGAAAATAAAGGTGTGAAAACAATTGCTTGACTTTTCATCGGGGTTGTGCATTATATAAATACTTTGTGTGGGGAAGATGGAGCATAGCCAGATCATATGATATTGTAGGGTTAACTTTGTTTTGCCATTATATTTTGAAGAGATACAATTGCTTTGCTAATATGCTTGAAACATTGTTGTTTTTATATCAATATTAAGCTTTTGTTTTTAATCTTATGGATCTAAATATTCATGCCACAATAAAGAATATTACATGGATAAATATGTTTGGTAGCACTCCACATCAAAATTTCTGTTTTTATCATTTTCCTACTCGAGGACGAGTAGGAATTAAGCTTGGGGATGTTGATACGTTTCCAACGTATCTATAGTTTTTGATGATGGCATGCTATTATATTATCTGTTTTGGATGTTTTATATGCATTATTATGCTATTTTATATTATTTTTGGGACTAACCTATTAATCTAGAGCCTAGTGCCAGTTTCTGTTTTCCCTTGCTTTTTGAGTTTTGCAGATATGCAATATTAAACGGAGTCCAAACGGAATAAAACCTTCGGAAGGAATTTTTCTGGAAGGAAACAAATCAACCAGGCTTGGAGTGCATGGCAGGAAACCTGCCACGGAGCCACAAGCCTGCTAGGCGCGCCCCCTGGCCGCGCCTAGCAGGCTTGTCGCCTCCCGGCAGGTCTCCTAACCCTAATCTTTGGCCTATAAATTCCCAAATATCCCCCAACATAAAAAATAACCACGCAAATACATTTCCGCCGCCAGAAGCCTCCGTTCCCGAGATATCCAATCTTGGAGCCTTTTTCGGTAATCTACCGGACGGGGTTTAGATCACGGAGGGCATCTACATCAACTCCATTGCCCCTCCGATGATGCGTGAGTAGTCCACCATAGACCTACGAGTCCATAGCTAGTATCTAGATGGATTCTTCTTGACCTTTGATCTTTAATACCATGTTCTTCATGATCTTCATGGAGCTCTATCCGATGTAATCCTCTTTTGTGGTGTGTTTGTCAGGATCCGATGAATTGTGAGTTTATGTTCAGATTATCCATGAATCTTATTTGAATCTCCGCTGAATACTTATTTGCCTGATTTCATATCCTTGTAAGTCTCTTCGAGTTATTGGTTTGGTTTGTCCAACTAGATTGGTAATTCTTGCAATGGGAGAAGTGCTTGGTTTTGGGTTCAATCTTGCGGTGTCCTCACCCAGTGACATAGTAGGGCTAGCGAGGCACGTATTGCATTGTTGCCATCAAGGGTAACAAGATGTGGTTTTCATCATATTGCTTGAGTTTATCCCTCTACATCATGTCATCTTTCTTAATGCGTTACTCTGTTCTTCATGAACTTAATACTCTAGATGCAGGCAGGAGTCGGTTGATGTGTGGAGTAATAGTAGTAGACACAGAATCGTTTCAGTCTACTTGATACGGACGTGACGCCTATATGCATGATCATTTCCTTGGATAACTACATGATTATTCTCTTTTCTATCAATTGCTTGACAGTAATTTGTTTGCCCACCATGATATTTTCCTTCGAGAGAGAAGCCTCTAGTGATACCTATGGCCCCATGTCTACTTTCCATAATATAGTTTCGGATTTGTAAACCAAAAATACCAAAAAACACTCTGCTGCAATTTATTTACCTTTTACTTTCCGTTCTCGTTTACATCTATATCTATCAAATATAATCCTTGCAAATAATCGTGAAGGGATTGACAACCCCTTTATAGTGTTGGGTGCAAGAGTTTGCTTGTTTATGTAGGTGCATCCATTGGTGACTTGCTTGTTCCTACTACTGGATTGATACCTTGGTTCTCAACAACCGAGGGAAATACTTATCTACGTCGCTGCATCATCCTTTCCTCTTCAATGGAAAACCAATGCAAGCTCTAGAGGTAGCAACAGTGTGCTTGGAAAATTTGTAGAAATACTCTCATGCTTCACTTAGATTAATTTGAGAGTTAGTAAATTTTGAAGAAATCCTCTCATGCTTCACTTATACCTTTTTGAGAGATGAAATCTTTATGCTCATGTGCTTGACTTAAATTTGTTCGACCTTGCCAAAAAGCAATGGCAATATATGAAACTAGTCCCAAAGTGATAGATATCCAAGGAGGATATAATAAAAACTTTCATGGAGATCATTGGAAAAATTAAACTTGATTCCTTGTAATAGTTTTGAAACGTGATGATAGTAATATGTGAGTCATGTTGATGAGTAATTATGCTTAGTAGGAATATTGGTTTTAAGGTTTGTGATTCCCTATGCATGCACGAAAGTCAATAGTTATGCAATGAAGTTACATCCTACTTGTGGTGCATTATTCAGTGTTAGTTATGTTCAATGCTCACTTATGTGAATTTTCGTTTCTTGGTTTGATCCCTTCCCAATCTATTTGCTAGTCTTCACTTGTACTAAGTAGAAATACTACTTGTGCATCCAAAATCCTTAAACCAAGTTTTGCCTTATGAGTCCACCATAACTACCTATATATGGTATTTCCATGGCATTCCAAGCAAATTTGTATGTGCCATCTCTAAATTTTTAGAATAAATTTTCTCTTTATATGCCCGTACTGCTCATGAAATGGTGGGGAGTAACCAATATTTTTCATGCTAGATGTGTTTTTCTCAAGATGAGTGTTTAGTCACTTGTCATTACACGTGAGTGTGGCAGTAATAGGGATGCCCAGTCCCGAAATGAAAAAGAAAATATATATTTACTTTATGTTGTCAAATAATAAATTCATTGGAAAGTGTTGGTATGGAAGGCAACCGTGGATACGATCCGCCATGGAAAGTGAAAGTTTGGTGGAAAAAGGAATACACTTTATTTTCTATTTGGGAACCTCCTATGATATATCTAGCATGGAAAGTATTGTGAGCTACTTTGTCGTTTTCGTTGACAGGAAAAGCATGACACCCAAAATATTTTTCTCTCTCAATTTAAACACTTGAGCTCTGCACCTCTACAAATCCCTACTTCCCTCTGCGAAGGGCCTATCTATTTACTTTATGCAATTTTTATTTTTGCTTCGAGCCTCCATCTTCTCTTATAAGCACCAACTAGGGGCCACTATGATCGTACTTGAGCATTGGGCATAGCTAATATTTGAGTGTGTTTCATGAATGGATCAATGATTGAGCATGATGGGCTAGGGATAACTTCCTTTAGAATTGATATTTTGAAAGATATGGTTGTTTGTTGTCATGCTTGAATATTGAAGTCATTATGTTAAAACTAGACTATTGCTTTGAATCATTATAAGTCCAAATGTCCATGATATGTAAAAGAAAAGAATGTGATGAACATGTTAGGCAGCATTCCACATCAAAAATTCTATTTTTATCATTTACTTACTCGAGGACGAGTAGGAATTAATCTTAGGGATGCTGATACCTCTCCAACGTATCTATAATTTTTCCTGTTCCATGCTGTTATATTATCATTCTTGGATGTTTTACCATCATTATTACCACTTGATATCATTTTTTGGACTAACCTATTGACATAGTGCCAAAGTGCCAGTTGCTTTTTTTACTTTGTAGAAAATCAATAACAAGCGTAGTCCAATTGCTACGAAACTTTTTAGAGATTTGTTTTGGACTAGAAGACACCCAATGGACCAAACAAGTGTCAGGGGAGTGGGCCTAGGAGGCCACAACCCACCAGGTCGCGCCAGGGGGGCTGCCCGTGCCCTGGTGGGTTGGGCCCTCCTCTGTACCCCTCTCGACCACCTATGAAGCCTAGAAATTCCCAAATATTCCAAAAACCTAGGGGAGTCGACGAAACACAATTCCAGCCGCCATAAGTTCCAGAACCTCGAGATCCAATCTAGACACCATCACAGAGGGGTTCATCTTCATCATAGGTGCCTCTCCGACGATGCGTGAGTAGTCCACCATAGACCTACAGGTCCGTAGGCAGTAGCTAGATGGCTTCCTCTCTCTTTCTCTTATGATTCTTAATACAATGGTCTCTTGGACATCTATTTGATGTAAACTTTTGCGGTGTGTTTGTTGGGATCTGATGAATTTTGAGTTCATGATCGGTTTGTATCCATGAATACTATTTGAGTCTTCTTTGATCTCTTATATGCATGATTTCTTATAGCCTTGTATTTATTCTTTGAATCTTTGGTTTAGTTAGGCCAACTAGATCGATTTTTCTTGCCATGGGAAGAGGTGCTTTGTGATGGGTTCGATCTTGCGGTGTTCTTTCCCAGAGACAGAAGGGGTAGCAAGACATGCATGTATCTTTTATATTAAGTATAACAAGATGGGGTCTATTTCTACATGAATATATCTTGTCTACATCATGTCATCGTTCTTATTGCATTACTCCGTTTTCCATGAACTTAATACACTAGATGCATGCTGGATAGCGGTCGACGTGTGGAGTAGTAGTGGTATATGCAGGCAGGAGTCGGTCTACTTATCTTGGATGTGATGCCTATATAATGATCATTGCCTTGGATATCGCCATGACTATTGGATTTTCTGTCAATTTCCCAATAGTAATTTGTTCACCCACCGTGCGCTATTATCATGAGAGAAGCCACTAGTGAACCCTATGGCCCCTAGGTCAACTTTTCCATCATATTTCTTTCCGATCTATGTTTTTGAAATCTTTGTTTTCAAATCTACAAAACAAAAAACCCAAAAATATATTTCAGCATATTTACTCTTTTTATTTTGTGTTCTTGAGAGATCTATCTCTCCTACCTATAATTACCTAATCTATCTTATTACCGTAGAGAGCTTGACAACCTCTCTTTCGCGTCGGGTTGCAAGTATTTGTTGTTTGTGTCCAGGTGCTGTTTACGTGGGTGCATGATCTTCCTCTACGTATTGATACATTGGTTTCATAACTGAGGGAAATACTTACTGTCGCTATGCTACATCATTCCTTCCTCTTTGGGGAAATACCAACGCAGTCTCAAGCCACGTCAAAGGAATTTCTTGTGCCGTTGCCGGGGAGGAAGCAATCTCATCTACCAAGTTCCTAATCACAAATCTCATCTCCTTGCAATGAGATTATTTGCCATTTGCCTCTCCTTTTCCTCTCCCCCACTTCACCAATTTGCCGCTTTATTCACCCTCTTTTTTGTTTGCCCTTTTCTTGTCAGATGTCTTGTTTGCACATCCTTTCACTATGACTAGCATCACTACCCCCTTGTCACTGCATTTTGAAGTCTTGTACTTCAAACAAAAACACGGGGAAAAATTGAAAGATGGTTGTTATAGATTGATGGAGTCGTATCGTATTTGCAATCTGTTTTGCTTCGAAGTTTTTACATAGGATTAACTTTGCATCATAGACAACTTTTGGATTTTGCCACTAAAGGAAACTTTACCGAACTTGATATTGAACTTGATACCAGTGTTAAGGTTTGTGATTCCCTATGCATGCACGAAAGTCAATAGTAATGAAATGAAGTTACATCCTACTTGTGGTGCATTATTCGGTGTTAGTTATGTTCAATGCTCACTGATGTGAATTTTAGTTTCTTGGTTTGGTCGCTTCCCAATCTATTTGCTAGCCTTCACTAGTACTAAGTAGAAATATTACTTGTGCATCCAAAATCCTTAAACCAATTTTTGCCTTATGAGTCCACCATACCTACCTATATACTGTATTTCCACGCTGTTTCAAGCAAATTTGTATTTCCACAACATGGTAAAGTTAAAATGTAGTAGGTACTATGAAATAACAAAATATGAATGGGTTTCCAACTGTTGGGGAACATCGCATGGGAAACAAAAAATTTCCTACGCACACGCAAGATCTATCCATGGTGATGAGCATCTACGAGAGGGAGAGTGGATCTACATACCCTTGTAGATCGCTAAGCGGGAAGCGTTAAGAAACGTGGTTGGTGTAGTCGAACATCTTCACGATCCAAATCGCCGAGCGTCCCGCGATCACATCACGATCTGTCCCGCGATCCGATCACGATCCGTCCCGCGAACTCATCATGATCCGTCCCGCGATCTCATCACGATCCGTCCCGCGATCTTGATCACGGTCCTTCCGATCTAGCGCTGAACGGACGACACCTCTGCGTTCAGCACACGTGCAGCTTGATGACGATCTCCACTGTCTTGATCCAGCAAGAGGAAGTGGAGAGGAAGAAGAGTTCACCGGCAGCGTGACGGTGCTCCGGCGATGGTGGTGAAGCAATTCCGGCAGGGCTTCGCCTAAGCACTGCGGAAATCCGATCTAGAGGAGCACCGGTGGAACGGGTAGCACGTGGCCGTAAAATCAAGTGCAAAACACCCAATAGCACCAGTATATATAAGAGTGAGGGAGGAGGAGGGCTGGCGCCAAGCCTGCCCTTGCGCAAGGAGGATTGGAGGAATCCTCCTCCAATCCTAGTAGGATTAGGATTCCTCCTTTCCTACTTTGAATTTATTTCCACCTTGGCTTTTTTTCTCTCTTCCTCAAGTCCAGCCGCATGGGCCTCTTAGAGGACTTCCACCAGCCCACTAAGGGCTGGTTTCCACCCTCCCACAGCCCATGTAGCCTCTTGAGTCGAAATACCTCTCCCGATGGTCCCCCGGTACACTACTGACACTCCCGGTACACAAGCGATGAGCCCGAAACTTTACCGACGACCAAAATAGGACTTCCTATATATGAATATTTACCTCCGTACCATTCCGGAGCTCCTCGTCATGTCCAGGATCTCATCCAGGACTCCGAACAACCTTCGGTCACCACCATACATAACTCTATACTACCGAAACATCACCAAACCTTAAGTGTGTAGACCCTGCGGGTTCGAGAACTATGTAGACATGACCGAGACACCTCTACGGTCAATAACCAATGGCGGGACCTAGATGTCCACATTGGTTCCTACATATTCTACGAAGATCTTTATCGGTCGAACCTTTATGTCAAGGATTCAGTTAATCCTGTATGATGTTCCCTTTGTTCTTCGGTATGTTACTTGCCCGAGATTCGATCGTTGGTATCTCCATACCTAGTTCAACCTCGTTACTGGCAAGTCTCTTTACTCGTTCCATAATACAAGATCCCATAACTAACACTTAGTCACATTGCTTGCAAGACTTATTGTGATGTTTTATTACCGAGTGGGCCCTGAGATACCTCTCTGTCACACGGAATAACAAATCCCAGTCTTGATCCATGCCAACTCAACAGACACCCTCGGAGACACCTGTAGAGCACCTTTATAGTCACCCAGTTACGTTGCGATGTTTGATACACACAAGTTACTCCTCCGATATTCATGAGTTGCATGATCTCATGGTCATAGGAACATATACTTGACATGCAGAAAACAGTAGCAATAAACTGACACGATCATAAGCTACGTTTGTAGTTTGGGTCTTGTCCATGACATCATTCTCCTAATGATGTGATCCTGTTATCAAATGACATATCATGTCCATGGCTAGGAAACCTTAACCATCTTTCGATCAACGAGCTAGTTCACTAGAGGCATACTAGGGACATTGTGTTTGTCTATGTATCCACACATGTATCCATGTTTCCAATTAATACAATTATAGCATGGTTAATAAACGATTATCATGAACAAGGAAATATGGTAATAACTAATTTATTATTGTCTCTAGGGCATATTTCCAACAGTCTCCCACTTGCACTAGAGTCAATAATCTAGTTCACATCACCATGTGATTTGCATTGTCTAACACCCAATGAGTTCTAGGGCTCGATCATGCTTTGCATGTGAGAGAGGTCTTATAGTCAACGGGTCTGCGACATTCAGATCCGTGTGTACTTTTGCGAATGTGTATGTCAAACCGTAAAGACTGCTACCACACTCCACTTCGTACTATTCCAAATGGCTGCTCCACTATACGTATCCAGATTGCTACTACGAGTCATCCGGATTGGTGTTAAAGCTTGCATCGACGTAACTCTTTACGATGAACTCTTTATCACCTCCATAATCGAGAAGCATCTCCTTAGTTTTTAGTTACTAAGGATAATCTTGACCGTTGTCCAGTGATCCACTCCTGGATTACTCTTGTACCCCTTGACGGACTCATTGGCAAGGCACACACAGGTGCGGTACACAACATGGCATACTATACAGAGCCTATGGCTAAGGCATAGGGGACGACATTCGTCCTTTATCTTTCTTCTGCCGTGGTCGAGCTTTGAGTCCCACTCAACTTCATACCTTACAAAGCAGGCGAGAACACTTCTCTCTGACTAATCCATTTTGAACTCTTTCAAAATCTTGTCAAGGTATGTACTCATTAAAAGCCTTATCAAACATCTTGATCTATCTTTATAGATCTTGATGCTCAACAATTAGGTAGCTTCATCCAGGTCTTCCTTTGAAAAACTCTTTTCAAACAACCGTTTATGCTCTCCAGAAATTCTACATCATTTCTGAATAGCAATATGTCATCCACATATACTTATCAGAAACTCTATAGTGCTCCCACTCACTTTATTGCAAATACAAGTTTCTCGTAAACTTTGTATAGACTCAAAAACCTTGATCACCTCATCAAAGTGTATATACCAACTCTGAGATGCTTGCTTCAGTTCATAGAAGAATCACTGAAGCTTGCACACCTTTTAGCATCCTTAGGACTGACAAAACCTTCTGGTTGTATCTCATACAACCTTTCCTTAAGGAAGGAAACGATGTTTTGGCATCCATCTGCCAGATTTCATAACTGAAAAATGCAGCAACTACTAACATAATTCCAACAGACTTTATCATCGCTACGAGTGAGAAAGTCTCATCGCAGTCAACTCTTTGAACTTGTCGTAAACTACTTTGCAACAAGTCGAGCTTTACAAATGGTAACATTTACCATCAGCGTCTGTCTTCATTTTAAAGATCCATTTGTACTTAACGACCTGCCTTCCAATGAGCAAGTCCACCAAAGTCTATACTTGGTTTTCATACATGGATCCTTTCTCGGATTTCATGGCCTCTAACCATTTTTTGGTTTCCGGGCCCATCATCGCTTCTCCATAGTTCGTAGGTTCATCGTTGTCCAACAACATGACCTCCAAGATAGGGTTGTCGTGCCGCTCAGTAGTAGTACATGTCCTTGTCGACCTATGAAGTTCGATAGTAACTTGATCCGAAGCTTCATGATCATCATCATTAACTTCCTCTTCAACCGACATAGGCTTCACAGAAACATCTTTCTTGCGCTGCGCTACTCTCTGGTTGAAAGAGAGGTTCAATAACCTCATCAAGTTCTATACTCCTCCCACTCAATTCTTTCAAGAGAAATCTTTTCTTGAGAAAGGAACCAATTTTAGCAACAAACATTTTATGCTTGGATCTGAGATAGAAGGTTCATCCAACTGTTCTTAGGGTATTCTATGAAGATGCATTTGTCCGCTTTGGGTTCGAGCTCATTAGGTGAAAACATTTTCCATACAAGCGTCGCAGCCCCAAATATTAAGAAATGACAGCTTAGGTTTCTATCAAACCATAATTCACACAGTGTCATCTTAACGGATTTAGATGGTGCCCTATTTAAAGTGAATGTAGTTGTCTCTAATGCATAACCCCAAAATTATAGTAACAAAATGATAATAGACATCATAGCACGCACCATATCCAATAGAGCACGACTATGACGTTCGGACACACCATCACACTATGGTGTTCCAGGTGGCGTGAGTTGTGAAACAACTTTCACATTGTCTAAAGTTGTATGCCAAACTCGTACTCAGATATTCACCTCCACGATCATATCGCAAACATTTTTACCTTCTTGTCACGATGATCTTAAACTTCACTCTGAATTTGCTTGAACCTTTCAAACGATTCAGACTTGTGTTTCATTAAGTAAATATACACTATATCTACTCAAATCATCAGTGAAGGTAAGAAAATAACGATATCCACCGCACGCTACAAGACTCAATTGATTGCATACATCAACATGTATCATTTCCAATAAATCGCTTGCCCGCTTCATCAAAACAGAAAACGGGGTCCTTAGTCATCTTGACCAAGAGGCATGGTTCGCATGTCTCAACCGATTCGAAATGAATGAGTCCAAACATCCATCAGCATGGAGTTTCTTCATGCGTTTTATACCAATATGACATTTAGTGGCAGTGCCACAAGTATGTGGTACTATTATTATTAACTTTGTATCTTTTTGGCATCAATGTTATGAACATGTGTATTACTACGATCAAGTTTCAACAAACCATTCTTACTAGGTGCATGAGCATTGAAGGTATTATTCATGTAAATAGAATAACTATTATTCTCTAACTTAAATGAATAACTGTGTTGCAATGAACTTGATCTAATCATGTTCATGCTCAACGCAAAAACACCAAATAACATTTATTTAGGTTCATCACTAATCTCGAAGGTAGAGAGAGCGTGCGATGTTGATCACATCAACCTTGGAAACATTTCCAACACACATCATCACCTCACACTTATCTAGCTCTCCGTTTATTCTGTAGCTCTTATTTCGAGTTACTAACATTTAGCAACCGAACCGGTATCCAATACCTAGGTGCTACTAGGAGTACTAGAAAGGTACACATCAATAACACACATATTAAATATACTTCTGTCGATGTTTGCCAGCCTTCTTATCAACCAAGCATCTAGGGTTGTTCCGCTTCAGCGACCGGTCTCCTCATAATCGAAGCACCTAGTCTCGGGTTTGGGTTCAACTTTGGGTTGCTTCACCGGAGCAGCAACTGACTTGCTATCCATGAAGTTTCCCTCCTTGCCCTTGCCCTTCTCGAAACTAGTGGTTTTACTAACCATCAACACTTGATGCTCCTTCTTGATTTCTACCTTCGCGGTGTCAAACATCGCGAACAGCTCAGGGATCATTATTTCTATCCCTGGCGTTTATAGTTCATCACCAAGTTCTAGTAGCTTAGTGACAGTGACTTGGAGAACAATGTCAATCACTATCTTATCTGGAAGATCAACTCCCACTCGATTCAAGCGATTGCAGCACCCAGACAATCTGAGCACATGCTCAACGATTGAGCTATTCTCTTTCATCTTGCAGGCAAAGAATCTTGTTGGAGATCTCATATCTCGCAACACGGGCACGAGCCTGAGATCCTAATTTCAGCTCTTAGAACATCTCATATGTTTCGTGACGTTCAAAACGTTTCGGAGCCTCAATTCTAAGCCGTAATGCAAGACGCACTAAACTATCAAGTAGTCATCAGAACGTGCCTGTCAGATGTTCACAACATCTACAGACGACGCTAGAGGGGTTGGCGCACCGAGCGGTGCATTAAGGACATAAGCCTTCTGTGCAGCAACGAGGACAATCCTCAGATCACGGAGCCAGTCCGCAATATTGCTACCATCATCTTTAAACTCTATTTCTCTAGGAACATATAAAAAATCAAGGGAGCTACAGCGTGAGCAAGTAATCTACAACATAATTTGCAAAGACACTACTGACTATGTTCATGATAATGAGTTCAATTAATCATATTACTTAAGAACTCCCACTCAAATTGACATCCCTCCGGTCATTCGAGTGATACATGATCCAAATTCACCAACTCAAGTCCAATCATCACGTGAGTTGAGGTAGTTACAATGGTGAACATCATCATGTTGATCATATCTACTATATGACTCATGTTCGACCTTTCGGTCTCTTGTGTTCCGAGGCCATGTCTGTACATACTAGGCTTATCAAGTTTAACCCGAGTGTTCTGCATGTGCAACACTGGCTTGCACCCGTTGTATGTGAACGTAGAGTCTATCACACCCGATCATCACGTGGTGTCTCAACACGACGAACTTTCGCAACGGTGCACACTCGGGGAGAACACCATTCATCTTGAAATTTAAGTGAGGGATCACCTTATAATTCTACCGTCGTCCTAAGCAAAACAAAATGCATAAAAGGATTAACATCACATGCAAATCATAAGTGACATGATATGGCCATGAACTTGTGCTTTTGATCTCCTATCATGAAAGCACCGGCATGATCTCCATCGTCACCGGCATGACACCATGATCTCCATCAACATGTCGCCATCGGGGTTGTCGCGCCCACCATGCTTCTACTACTATTGCTACCATTTAGCGATAAAGTAAAGCATTACATAGCGCTTAATGATTGACATGCAGGTCATACAATAATTAAAGACAACCCTATGGCTCCTGCCGGTTGCCGTACTCATCGACATGCAAGTCGTGATAATCTATACATCACATGATCATCTCATACATCACACATATCACATCATGTAATTGGCCATATCACATCACAACATACCCTGCAAAAACAAGTTAGACATCCTCTAATTATTGTTGCATGTTTTACGTGGCTGCTACGGGTATCTAGCAAGAACAATTCTCATCTACGCAAAAACCACAACGGTGATACACTAGTTGCTTTTCAACCTTCTCAAGGACCGCCTTTGTCGAATCCGATCCAACTAAAGTGAGAGAAACTGACACCCGCAAGCCATCTATGCAACAAGTTGCGGTCGAGGGAACCGGTCTCTCATAAGCGTACGAGTAATGTTGGTCCGGGCCGCTTCATCTCACAATACCGCTGAACCAAAATCCGACCAAGGGAGGAAGCAATCTAAGCATCAACGCCCACAAACTCTTTGTGTTCTACTCGAGATCTCATCTACACATAGACCAAGCTCATGATGCCACTGTTGGGGAATGTCGCATGGGAAACAAAAAAATTCCTACGCACACGCAAGATCTATCCATGGCGATGAGCATCTACGAGAGGGATAGTGGATCTACATACCCTTGTAGATCGCTAAGTGGGAAGCGTTAAGAAACGCGGTTGGTGTAGTCGAACATCTTCGCGATCCAAATTGCCGAGCGTCCCGCAATCACATCACGATTCGTCCCGCGATCCAATCACGATCCGTCCCGCGAACTCATCACGATCCGTCCCGCGATCTCATCACGACACGTCCCGCGATCTTGATCACGGTCCTTCCGATCTAGCGCCGAACGGACGGCACCTCCGCATTCAGCACACGTGCAGCTTGATGACAATCTCCATCGTATTGATCCAGCAAGAGGAAGTGGAGAGGAAGAATAGTTCACCGGCAGCGTGACGGCGCTCCGGCGATGGTGGTGGAGCAATTCGGGCAGGGCTTCGCCTAAGCACTGCGGAAATCCGATCTAGAGGAGCACCGGTGGAACGGGTAGCACGTGGCCGTAAAATCAAGTGCAAAACACCCAATACCACCAGTATATATAAGAGGGAGGGAGGAGGAGGGTTTGCGCCAAGGCTGCCCTTGCGCAAGGAGGATTGGAGGAATCCTCCTCCAATCCTAGTAGGATTAGGATTCCTCCTTTCCTACTTTGAATTTATTTCCACCTTGGCTTTTTTTCTCTCTTCCTCAAGTCCAGCCACATGGGCCTCTTAGAGGACTTCCACCAGCCCACTAAGGGATGGTTTCCACCCTACCACATCCCATGTAGCCTCTTGAGTCGAAATACCTCTCCCGATGGTCCCCCGGTACACTACCGGCACTCCCGGTACACTACCGATGAGCCCGAAACTTTACCGGCGACCAAAATAGGTCTTCCTATATATGAATCTTTACCTCTAGACCATTCCGGAGCTCCTCGTGACATCCGGGATCTCATTCGGGACTCCGAACAACCTTCATTCACCACCATACATAACTCTATACTACCGAAACGTCACCAAACCTTAAGTGTGTAGACCCTGCGGGTTCGAGAACTATGTAGACATGACCGAGACACCTCTATGGTCAATAACCACTGGCGGGACCTAGATGTCCACATTGGTTCCTACATATTCTACGGAGATCTTTATCGGTCGAACCTCTATGTCAAGGATTCAGTTAATCCCGTATGATGTTCCCTTTGTTCTTCGGTATGTTACTTGCCCGAGATTCGATCGTCGGTATCTCCATACTTAGTTCAACCTCGTTATTGGCAAGTCTCTTTAGTCGTTGTGTAATACAAGATCCCGTAACTAACACTTAGTCACATTGCTTGCAAGGCTTATTGTGATGTTGTATTACCGAGTGGGCCTTGAGATACCTCTCTGTCACACGGAGTAACAAATCCCAGTCTTGATCCATGCCAACTCAACAGACACCCTCGAAGACACCTGTAGAGCACCTTTATAGTCACCCAGTTACGTTGCGACGTTTGATACACACAAGGTACTCCTCCGATATCTGTGAGTTGCATGATCTCATGGTCATAGGAACATATACTTGACATGCAGAAAATAGTAGCAATAAACTGACACGATCATAAGCTACGTTTGTAGTTTGGGTCTTGTCCATCACATCATTCTCCTAATGATGTGATCCTATTATCAAATGACATCTCATGTCCATGGCTAGGAAACCTTAACCATCTTTCGATCAACGAGCTAGTTCACTAAAGGCATACTAGGGACATTGTGTTTGTCTATGTATCCACACATGTATCCATGTTTCCAATTAATACAATTATAGCATGGATAATAAACGATTGTCATGAATTTGTTGTTTGTGTCCAGGTGCTGTTTACGTGGGTGCATGATCTTCCTCTACATATTGATACGTTGGTTTCATAACTGAGGGAAATACTTACTGTCGCTGTGCTACATCATTCCTTCCTCTTTGGGGAAATACCAACGCAGTCTCAAGCCACGTCAAAGGAATTTCTTGTGCCGTTGCCGGGGAGGAAGCAATCTCATCTACCAGGTTCCTAATCACAAATCTCATCTCCTTGCAATGAGATTATTTGCCATTTGCCTCTCGTTTTCCTCTCCCCCACTTCACCAATTTGCCGCTTTATTCACCCTCTTTTTCGTTTGCCCTTTTCTTGTCAGATGTCTTGTTTGCACATCCTTTCACTATGACTAGCATCACTACCCCCTTGTCACTGCATTTTGAAGTCTTGTACTTCAAACAAAAACACGGGAAAATTTGAAAGATGGTTGTTATAGATTGATGGAGTTGTATCGTATTTGCAATCTGTTTTGCTTCGAAGTTTTTACATTGGATTAACTTTGCATCATAGACAACTTTTGGATTTTGCCACTAAAGGAAACTTTACCGAACTTGATACCAATGTTAGAGCGAATACTGGGAGTTCCTCCACCCAAAAAGGTTCCCTCTCTCACACAAGAAGGGGTGCAAATTCTAGACAAATTGAGTGATTTTCATAAACATTTGGTTGAGTTGCAAAAATATCATGAGCCTCTTAAACACATTGGGGGAAACTTGAATCGCATGAACACTTTGATTACTCGTTGCAATAAGCGTTTGGATATTTTAGATCTCAAGATGGTTTCTTCTCCTGAAATTGTGGGGAAGCGTAAAGAACCTCCCAGATTTTAAAAAACCCTTATAAAAGTGGCAAAACGAAAGATAACAATACTTGAATCTATGTGTTATTCCTAGCTAGGGGCGTTAAACGATAGCGCTTGTTGGGAGGCAACCCAATGAATAAATAAAGTTTTCCTTTTTCCTTTCTGATTTTGTTTGTTGACACAATTATGCCTCTGTTATGATTGTGTCTTAATGGTTTATTTAGTGTTTGTGCCAAGTAATGTCTTTAGGATGATCCATAAGATGAGTAGAAACAATGCTGAATCTGAAAAAGAAACGTTGCGTCTAGTATATGAATTTTCATTTTTTACTGGAACGTGATATTAAGCTCAAATTTCAAAAAAGTATTGCTATACAAATTCTTTACGTTGTCCAAATTTCAGAATTTTAAGAGTTCTAGAAGTACGATAGAGTACAGATTACTACAGACTGTTCTATTTAAGACAGATTTTATTATCGTTGCATTGTGTGCTCGTTTTGATGAATCTATGGGTTGTATCGGGGGGGGGGGGGTATAAGACATGGTAAAGTTAAAATGTAGTAGGTATAATGAAATAACAAAATATGAATGGGTTTGCAACTGTACCTAATGTACTCCCGAGTGGAATCCCCTCTTTCTTCTAACGACCATCGGTATTTTACTTGGAGCTATATTTTTATTCGTCACATATCATGTGTTATGCTTGGAGCGTCTTGTATCTACGCTTGCATTGCTTTTTAGCTTTTCCTTCGTATCCTTGCTGTACACACCTATTTGAGAGAGCCAAAATTATGCTATCATTTGTTAGAATTGCTCTATGTGCTTCACTTAAACTTTTTGATCTATATAGATTGCTATACTGCTTCACTTATATCTTTTTGAGCATGGTGTGCTTGGAAACTTTTGTATAAATACTCTCATGCTTCACTTAGATTAGTTTCAGATTTAGTAAATTTTGAAGAAATCCTCTCATGCTTCACTTATACCTTTTTTAGAGATGAGGTCTTTATGCTCATGTGCTTCACTTAAATTTGTTTGAGCTTGCCAAAAAGCAATGGCAATATATGAAACTAGTCCCAAAGTGATAGATATCCAAGGAGGATATAGTAGAAACTTTCATGAAGATTATTGGACAAATTAAACTTGATTCCTTCTAATAGTTTTGAAATGTGATTATTGTAATATGTGACTCAAGTTGTTGATTAATTATGCTTAGTAGGAATATTGGTGTTAAGGTTTGTGATTCCCTATGCATGCACGAAAGTCAATAGTAATGAAATGAAGTTACATCCTACTTGTGGTGCATTATTCGGTGTTAGTTATGTTCAATGCTCACTTATGTGAATTTTAGTTTCTTGGTTTGGTCGCTTCCCAATCTATTTGGTAGCCTTCACTTGTACTAAGTAGAAATATTACTTGTGCATCCAAAATCCTTAAACCAAGTTTTGCCGTATGAGTCCACCATACCTACCTATATACTGTATTTCCACACCGTTTCAAGCAAATTTGTATGTGCCATCTCTAAATTTTTAAAATAATTTTTCTCTTTTGTGTGTCGTACCGCTCATGATACGGCGGGGAGTAACCAATATTTTTCATGCTAGATGTGTTATTCTCAATATGAGTGTTTATTCACTTGTCATTGCACGAGAGTGTGGCGATAATAGGGATGCTTGGTCCCAAACTAAAAAATAAAAAGTATGTACTTTATGTTGTCAAATAATAAATTCCTTGGAAAGTGTTGGTATGGAAGGCGACCATGGATACGGCCCGCCATGGAAAGTGAAAGTATGGTGGAAAAAGAATAAACTTTATTTTCTATTTGGGGACCGCCTATGATATATCTAGCACGGAAAGTATTGTGAGCTATTTTTTCGTTTTCGTTGCAGGAAAAGCATGCCACCCAAAATATTTTTCTCTCTCAATTTAAACACCTGAGCTCTCGCACCTCTACAAATCCCTACATCCCTCTGCGAAGGGCCTGTCTATTTACTTTATGCAATTTTTATATTTTGCTTTGAGTCTCCATCTTCTCATATAAGCCCCAACTAGGGGGCACTATGATCGTACTTGAGCATTGGGCATATCTAATATTTTAGTGTGTTTCATGAATGGATCAATGATTGAGTATGATGGGCTAGGGATAATTTGCTTTAGTATTGATTTTTTGAAAGACATGGTTGTTTGTTGTCATGCTTGAGTATTGAAGTCATTATGTTAAAACTAGACTATTGCTTTGAATCATTATAAGTCAAAATGTCCATGCTATGTAAAACAAAAGAATGTGATGAACATGTTAGGCAGCATTCCACATCAAAAATTCTGTTTTTATCATTTACCTACTCGAGGGCGAGTAAGAATTAATCTTGGGGATGCTGATACCTCTCCAACGTATCTATAATTTTTGCTTGTTCCATGTTGTTATATTATCACTCTTGGATGTTTTACCATCATTATTACCACTTTATATCATTTTTTGGGACTAACCTATTGACATAGTGCCGAAGTGCCAGTTGTTGTTTTTGCTTGTTTTTTACTTCGCAGAAAATCAATACCAATTGGAGTCCAATCGCGATGAAACTTTTTAGAGATTTTTTCTTGACCAAAAGGCATCCAATGGACCAAAGAAGTGTCGGGGGAGCGGGCCGAGGAGGCCACAACCCACCAGGTCGCTTCAGGGGGGCCTGCCCGCGCCTTGGTGGGTTGTGCCCTCCTCGGGACCCCTCTCCGCCGCCTATGACGCCTATAAATTCCCAAATATTCCGAAAACCCTAGGGAAGTCGAAGAAACACAATTCCAACTGCCGCAAGTTCCAGAACCTCGAGATCCAATCTAGACACCATCATAGAGGGGTACATCCTCATCATAGGTGTCTCTCTGATGATGTGTGAGTAGTCCACCATAGGCCTACGGGTCCATAGGCAGTAGCTCGATGGATCCGTCTCTCTCTATTATGATTGTCAATACAATGATCTCTTGGATACCTATTTGATGTAAACTTTTGCGGTGTGTTTGATGGTATCCAATGAATTTTGAGTTCATGATCAGGTTCTATCCATTAGTATTATTTGAATCTTATTTGAACTCTTATATGCATGATTTCTTATAACCTCGTATTTCTTCTGCAAATCTTTGGTTTAGTTAGGCCAACTAGATCGATTTTTCTTGCCATGGGAAGAGGTGATTTGTGATGGGTTCGATCTTGCGGTGTTCTTTCCCAATGACAGAAGGGACAGCAAGATACACATGTATCGTTGCTATTAAGGATAACAAGATGGGGTCTATTCCTACATGAATATATCTTGTCTACATCATGTCATTGTTCTTATTGCATTACTCCGTTTTCCATGAACTTAATACACTAGATGCATGCTGGATAGCGGTCGACGTGTGGAGTAGTAGTGGTAGATGCTGGCAGGAGTCGGTCTACTTATCTTGGATGTGATGCCTGTATAATGATCATTGCCTTGGATATCGTCATGACTATTTGATTTTCTATCAATTGCCGAGTAGTAATTTGTTCACCCACCGTGCGCTATTATCATGAGAGAAGCAACTAGTGAACCCTACGGCCCCCGGGTCTACTTTTCCATCATATTGCTTTCCGATCTATGTTTTTGCAATCTTTGTTTTCAAATCTACAAAACCTAAAACCCAAAAATATATTTGTTGTATATTTACTCTTTTTATTTTGTGTTCTTGAGAGATCTATCTCTCCTACCTATCATTACCTAATCTATCTTATTACCGTAGAGAATGTGACAACCTCTCTTTCGCGTCGGGTTGCAAGTATTTGTTGTTTGTGTGCAGGTGCTGTTTACGTGGGTGTGTGCTCTTCCTCTATGGATTGATACCTTGGTTTCATAACTGAGGGCAATACTTACCGTCGCTGTGCTGCATCATCCCTTCCTCTTTGGGGAAATACCGACGTAGTCTCAAGCCACATCAACAACCCTTTCGTACATTTCAATCATTCCCTCTCACTCATATGGAGAATAATTTGAGGTGATTTTTTTTCCTGCAGCAACGGGCGCGTCGTCCTTATCGTTCTTTTCCCACGAGTCTTCCATGCGGTGTATTTTGACGTGTCCAGAAACTACGAGAAGAAGGACTACGCCCACATAATGGATATTCTCGATGATGCTCTCCATGGCTTCAGCATGAGGGGTTCCCACCTCGAGATAAGGAAACAAAGAAAGAGTGTGCCAGGTTTCTCGCATAAAACCTACCTTCTGCTGCATGCATCAAGTGACATCAAGCAAGAACGATGGATTCTACCTCATCCATCTTATGATGGAGTTTAGAAGGGATCACCAACAGCTTCGCATGAAAACCAGAAACAATGATCATATCCGAAAATGGGCAGAATCCTTAGAAGAAGAACCATATTATAAACTCAGAGATGACTTCTTTTGCATCCAGAGGGACATTACAACAATCATCACGAAAGAAGTCATCGAAGAGAAGGGGTTGTTCCACCACAACCCTATATCACGAGCTAACGTCCGAACTCGCATATGCCTACAACGTCAAGACATGGCGCCGTTCAAGAAGCTAGGGTGCATCCTTGATGATGTAGATGGATGGAACTTCCAGTAATGATTGACGATGTCGATGATGATGATGATGATGATGTGTTGGTTGAACTGGTACTTTGTGTAGTGATGAAACTTTGTGATGTCAATGGTCCCTACCGAACTTGCATAACGCTAGTTTGTTAGTTTGGGTACACGATGACCTGCGTACCTCTAGTTAAATTAGTTTGGGTATGATGAACCTGTGTTGATTAATTATGCTTGCTATATGTTACCTCTATTTGCTAACACCCTTTCTTTTTGTGTTGCTCAATTATATTATGTTGCATATTTTTGTTGATTTCCTTGATGAAGATGCATCTCTAACAGGTACATAGATCCTTGATGATGAAGACGTGCTATGTCGTGTACATCGGGAAGTTTCCATGAGTGTACGACGAGTGGCCCAAGTGTTAGGATCAAGTGGAGCGGTTCTCGGGTGCCATCCATAAAGGGTTTGATAGCATACAAGAAGTAGAAGCTAGTTACTTGAGGTTCACGCTAGCGCGAGAGAGTAATCAGAGCCACCAGCTCATGTACTGCATAGTTCTGCTCTCACTCATAGTGATAGATCTTGTCTTCTACATCATTGTTTAGATGGATGATGATGTACTTGCAAGTATTCAAGACATGTCATAACTTGTATCTCTATTTCAAGACGATGACGAGAGACATCATTTGTGTTGGATGATGATTATGATGATGACATGATTTCATGAGACTCTTTGTATGTGTATGGTATGATTAGATTTGTATGTGTATGATATGCTAGAGACTATTGTATAAAACCTATACAAATACGAAGGAAATGTGCAGCAGATTTATTTCCACAAACTAATAATAGTAGCACGGGGTATGTTTTTTAGAAACCCTTAGCAGTAGCATGCTTTAATTGAGGCACTGCCGCTATTATGTGACGCCCTGGATTAAGCGCTACAGTAATCTCTGTAATCAAGCTACAGTAATATAAGGATTATGCTAATCCTTTTTGCTAATCCAGTTATGGTCACTGTTGGAAGCGACCGTGGTTCAAATTCCTTGGCAATTCGAAATCGTTTGAAAGGTGGATTTAAAAGTTTTGCAAACTTCTAATTAAAAATCATTCTTAGGTTACAATTATTTCCTAAGCTAATCTAAAATTGGAACCAACATTTTATCACGTGGTTATGTGCCCCAAAGCTAATTTTAACAGATGCCAAATAAATTATTAAATGCCTTTTGGGCTTATAATATTTTTCAAAGGGCATTCAAAATTATTGTGACTATGCCAAATATTGCATTGCAAATATTGGGCATGCTCTCTCCTTTTTGTAAGGATATTTTATACATACTAAAAAAGGAAAACAATTAAAAGAAAAGGAAAACAAAAACAAAACTAAAAATAAAAATAAAGGAACCCCTCCCCTTTCCACTGGGTCGGCCCCAACCGGCCGGCCCACCCCGGCCACCCCTGGGGATAACCCCCCCCCCCCCCCCCCGGCCCCCACCGACACTTCCCCCGTTGCCCCACTCTCCCCATCTCGCTCCCTCTCCTCCTCCCCCCGATCACGATCTGGATCGGGGTAAGCAATCGACGCCCTGACCGTGCCTCCTCGCCGGCGCCTCCCTGTCGCCACCGGGCGCCCCTCCGCCCCCTCCGCGACGCCTCGTCGCGTCGCCTCGTCCCCTCTCCACCGTCAGACCGTGTCACCCCACCCCGAGCCCGTTGCCATCCCCCTGCCATGCTTGTGAGCTCCTCCCCCCTGTCGCCATTCTCCCCTGTCGTGGTCACCGTGCCGGCCACCGCGGCCTGCCCCACATGGCCCCGCTGCGCCGCACGCATGTGCTCTGCCAGCCGCGCCATGTCACCCCCGCACGCACCGCGCAAGACCGTCTCTGCTATGGCCCCGCGCGTCGCCGCCACCGCTGCGGTCCCACACTTCCCTGCTCGTCGCACCGCCTCGCTTGGCTCCGCCCGCCTCCGGCCGTCCGCTAGATGCCGCCACCGCTCCGCTTGCCCGCACCGCCCTGCGTCGGCCCGACTCGGCTGTGTGCGCGTGCGTGCAAGTGTGTGTATGTGTATGTGTGTGTATGCATATGTATGTATATACATACGTATGTACGCACGTATATGTGTACGTATATGTTAAAAGGAAAAATGAAAATAAAAACATTAATAAAAATGAATTTAGCAAATAAATAAATATTAATATTAATAATTAATTAAATAGGTGGTTAAGATTGAACAAATTAATTAATTAAACTGTTAATTAATTAGTTAAACAATAATTATTACTAGTTTTGGATAATTCGAACTTAATAATTAAATTAATTTCAGAATATTGTTTAATCTTTAAAAATAATATAAATTAAACCGTAATCCGGATGAAAAAGTTTTGAACATGAAAGTTTCTCAGAACGACGAGACGAACCCGGTTACGCTACCCACATGCCCGCCAAATACCTCTAACTATCCGAACCTGGAACATTGCCCCCTCCGGTCATGTGTGTGACATATGTTCAAAATCGGGAAAACTTTCCCGGATGGGTACCCCTTCATCGGTAATGTGCAACCCTACGTTAGAACACACCCGGCACTGCCTATTGTCATGTCATACTTGTTGTAGCATTGTTTGCTTTATATTTATTATTTCTTCCCCCCTCTTATCTTCGGTAGACCCCGAGACCGACGGTGTTGCCGGGTACGACTACGTCGCTGATGGTCAACCTTCTTGCCGCAGAGCAGCAAGGCAAGCAACCCCTCCTTGAGTATTCCGATGTCGCCCATTCCTTTCCCTCTTATTCTTGCATTAGATTTTGCTACTGTAATAGTTAGCTCCTATTCTGATGCATAGCCTGTTTTTGATAAATTGTTACTATACCTGCAATAATATCAACTGCCTAATATAGGTTGATTAATGAATCCCCCAAAACCTCTTAACCCCAGTTGCCCCTGCTTCTTCATCGGCGACTCGACGACTCGAAGACCTGAAGACTCGGTCAACCGATCGACGAGCCAGCCCCCCCTCACATCACTACACACCCCTTTAGTATGGCATTGTAGAGCTACTACCTAGTGCCGAGGGTGATACCTCACTTAGCACTCCCGATGTTAATTCTATAGCGTACCTAATCGATCGTGGGTATCGAGGGTGATTCCTCCTTACCATTTATTGATAGCGACTCTTGTCATACAAATACCTCGAGTGGGATCCATCGAGGGTGATTCTGCGGATATCCACTTGGTGTATAAACACACTGTTACTTCAACTTGACGTTGTTTACATGTGAAAGACGGGACTGGAGGGACAGGCGGTACCACCCTGGTTGAGGTGGACCTGAGTTCCCAACAGTCTTGAGATGGGTCGGCCCCGAGGGTACCCGTGTGTGAGATGTGGTGAGATGCACCGGTAAGGCATCCGGGTTATGTTGAGGTGTGGACTGGCGAGAGAGGCCTTTTCCACACATCCTCGAGACGGGGTGACGGGACCACACTTTATGGGTCGCGCTTGCCCCGCTTTAATAAAATGCTAATGGGTTGGGTATTTCATCTGAGTTGGTCATTTGACCTTTTACGCACTAGACTTTCACATGGGAGAAGTTATGGGTACTCAGCATCGTTGTATCAGCTAAAGCTCTTCAGACGTCAACAATGGAGCGGCGCGAGCCGGATTGGGCTGGAAGGTACAACTCCTGGACTAAGTGTACTAGGTTTGCTTCTGGCCGCGTACGCATCGTGTAGGAGTGCAAGGGCAAGTGGGCCCACGAACCTGCGTGCTTAGGAGTTAGACCGGCGGGCTGGCCTCTTCGTTGAGTCTAGGTGGGGCGACGATGTTTTGGATCCCGAGGCCGGGCATTACCACAGAAAGTGTGTCCGGCCGGAGGTCATCAAGCGTGTTGGAAATGCGGTGCACCCCTACAGGGATGAATTCATCTATTCGAATAGCTGTGTCCACAGTAATAGGATGACTTGGAGTTGTACCTTGACCTACTACAACTAAAATTGTGACTTTAATTGAAATGAATGTTGGCTTCGGGATTGCTTCCTCGTAGGGAGTCGAGGAAGAATCTTTGGGCGTGGTTACTTAAATTTTTTGCTACATTAATATGACTATATGTGAGTTACCAGTCTACTCTCTTCTAATGCTGCAAGATGCTGAAGATGCTAGTCTTCGATAGGACTAAGCCTTCCCCCCTATTCTTGCTTTCCGCGGTCAGAACAGATATATACCCCATTCCTTGATAATGATGCATACTTAGCATAGTTATGATGTCAGTCTTGTGAGTACTTTGGATGAGTACTCACTGCTGTTGTGCTTTCTCTTTCCCCCTCGATTCGATGCTGCGTTCAGACGATGGAGCCCAGGAGATGAGGTACGCCAGAGACGACTACTACACCATCATTGGAGCCTACTACTGCGTGGAGAGTGTCGACGCCCAGGAGTAGTTTAGGAGGTTCCCAGGCAGGAGGCCTCGCCTCTTTTGATCCGCTGCTTATGTTTGTGCTAGCCTTCTTCAGGCAAAACTTGTTTAAATTATGTTTGTACTCAGATATTTTTTTTGCTTCCATTGACTCGTGCTTTGTCAAGCTTTGTATTCGAGCGCTCGAGGCCCCTGGCTTGTAATATGAAGCTGTTTTACTTTAATTTGTGTCTAGAGTTGTGTTGTGCTATTGATTAGTGAGTACCTAATCTTGGTCGTACGCATTGCGTGTATGTTTAGCGTATGGTCGAAATTGGGGGCGTCAGAAGTTGATATCAGATCCGACTACCTGTAGGTACTCCCTTTCCAACTCCTTGGCCGAAGTTGAGTCTAGTACTTGAAAAACTTTTACTAACATTGTTGTGTGGGTTACGGGCCCACATCTCAATCGGGTGGTATTAGGATCTTTTATTCCTTCTTTATACTCTGGGTTCTGATCTCTCTTTTCTTTCGGGTTAAAGATTTTGCTAACTCTAACTCTAGGTTCTCGTAACTACTTCCTCCCGGAGAGCCCCTCATTCCAGATGACGGCTTGATTCTTCAGAAGACTCTGAAGATACTCTCTGATGTTCTTCGGAGAACTTGTGCTCATCGCGTTTGCGATTCCCTTCCACCGTCAACCCCTATGGATAACTACATACAACGGTCATTCGTACTCCTTTCCAGTTGCTCTTGTTATTATAAGGTACATCGAATTATCTTACCGGGGATTCGATCGTCCCCAGTTGTTCTTGTCTTTCACAAGATTCTTCGAAACGCTATTCGGTCTTCCAAAATCCTGAGTAGCCTATTGCTCTTGACCTTTCTCACCTACTTACATGGTGGTTAATTCCATATGTCAACCAATATCCATTAAAACCCGCTGTGGTTTTCAATTGATTTTATTGATTCAAATTGTGTGTGGATGCACGTAGTCATCAGTTGTTTATCATAAATTATCTGTCTGGCTCAAACGTCTTTCCCAACATGAGTTGGTTCTTGACAATTCAAGTTTGATTGATTGTCCACCTAAATCCATTCAACTTACTTGTATTTGATCGGAGCATCTATTTCCGATACACCAATTTGGAAATCTTAATTCCTTGGTCAATTAAGCATCGAATTAATTGGATGTTCTATAATGTGATGCCTTGCATTCTTTCTCCCCCTGATTGAGTACCGATACTTACATCAGGTCCTTTGTAGATCGCTAGACCCATTGTTTGGTTGCTATCCGATAGCATCCTTCATGTTCAAAATTATTGTGATGTTCTTCCCCTGATACATGATGCCATTGGTAAATTGTGCCTTCTCCCTCTTATGAGTTGTATCCTATGCTTTTGTCAGCCATGCTCTGTTGTCAAGCATGTGTTAATTACTCTTGAAGCTTGTGGTATATGTTCCTAAGAAGCCCCGACGGGTTGAACCTATGACTTCCTTAACTCGTGTGAACCCGATAGTTTTCACGAGTCATACTTTTCTGGTGTTTTGCCAGATAACCTTTCAAAACTATAATTTCACCAAAGGCGAGGTGTAAATGGAAGGTGATGCATTGATGAAGTGGGAATCGATCTTGAACCTTGTGTTCATGCCCATGGAAATGATGTTGATCTTATCATAGAAGCTTCTCCTTTCAATAAGCATTCATTGTATGATTTGATCTTGTATCTTGATCTTGTCCTTTACAATTGTGGTTCCGACCATGTTGTTCTATTTTGGTTTCATTCTCAGACAAGTTGAAGAGTTTTGTCCTCCATAGATCAATACACTAGTCTAACCTCTATTTTGATCTGCCTCCGATTATTATCCCTGGTATCTTGATAAATATCATGGGGCATTATAACTTCTTATGAGCTCCTCGTCAACTATGATATTTCACTGATTCTAGTCTCCTCGTGTTCTGAGTTGTTGGACACTCAAGGACATCGATAATTGAATCGAGTCCACTTTGCGATTAAACAACTTGTAGTAATCTTGTTTGCTTAAGAGTTTGTACTCGGTGATGCCTTTGCAAGCTGTTAGGCTACACCATCATCGTCATGCTAAAGCTTGACCATACTATCTATGCCCTTCATCCTTGAAGCACCATTCCAACAGTGCATTAAGCTTACATCGAGCTTTGAACATCATGTTGGTTGTCTTGAAAGGCAATTCTGATTCTTAGCTAGCACTCTAATCTGTGGCCCGACAACCTTTCGCTTTGCCATTTTCTTTGCTTGATGTCGTCGCTAACCGATTACATCTTCAAGAGACTTCTCGACAATTGTGTCATGGTCATCATCAACATTCTGAACTCTCCTAGAATATCAATTAGATTCTTGATGGGAAGTAGCATTCTTGCCTTCCTTTCAAACGCATGCTTGTCTTGTTTTGGTTAAACCTTAAGTTCCTTGTTAGCCGTCTTGTGATGTGTTCTATCTTGGAGTATTACCATCTTTTCCAAGAATGACGTGAAATATGCACACGTCATAAAATTCTTGATATAGTGATACTTCTTGCCATCACCTTTGATTTCTTAGTTTCTGTGTTATTTCTAAATGGAATACTGACAAAAGGAATGTGATGTGTAAATTCAATACTAATGGCATACCAACTATATTACCTTGGAGTTAATAAACAATAAGTCCATTCTTAGTGTCTTGCCTGTTGAACCAACATTGTAACATTAGGCGTGCTATTTAGCCTAGATTTTTCTTGGGTGCACCTTTCCGATCAATGTTTAATTGTGGATGTTCTCCTCAGACATACATCATTATATCTTTTGATCTAACAAATACTATCACCTTGTTCACTTAATGGCGGGAGTCCATGTTTATGGAAATCTCGATAAATTGTGACTGAGCCCATCGGCCACATCCTCATCTTCTCTATGGTTCATTCCGAGAATCTTGCAACATCATCTCGAAGGCCCGTGTTGCATTCTTTTTCTTGTCAGGCCTGCTATGTCTGAAGTATCCTGACACCAACCATATCTGAATCTCAGCGGATATGATGGTTGGATGTTTTTCCAAGAATTATAACGTTGGTCTCTATGTTACTCGGTAGGTGATGTGGCTAACACACCTGCCCGGAAGACCTATTGTTATAGTATCTTGTTCAACAAGATTCGCCTTTTCTCCCATGAGGAAATTGTAAGACTTATTCTATAAGTTGTTCCTAATGGATCCTTTGAGTTCTTGAAGTCCGACCTTTATCTAATGACCATGTCGATGCTTCCTCGAAGCATGGTTGCGATACTCCAATCACCAACAAGAACATTGGAAGCGCAATGCTAAATGTTTCTTGATCAATTATCCAAACGACACTGTATGGGTAATATCATGAATCCCTCCCCTTACCTAAATGGTTATGTACTTGATGTCCTGTCATGTATATCATGCTCTTGTTGTCTTTGGGAAAGGTATACTCAATTACTTGGGTATAAACACATTTCCCTCTCCATTGGTCTGTTTAACCTTTCTTATAGTCTAAATTTTCTGAACAGTGGTAATCCCTTGCTTAGGTAAACATCTCGGTGATCAACTCTGTCAGTAAGGCCCTGTTACTATTGTTGATAACATTCCGGTAACTGTCGGTGGACGAGAACTTTGCCTGTTGGTCTGCCTTGTTTCAACGAGCGGGAAAATGGTTCTATTTGTCCCCTGCCCTTGGTATCGACATTGTCGCCAACTTAACTGACGGGATCTCCTCTGGCAGCTCTTGCTACCATGACCGTGCAAGATGGCACCGCTCTTTCTACTCTTAACCCGCATGGCGGGCCCATAACCCAAAGTTCCACAGGATCGAAACCTGACCCTCTTGTACATCCTTGACTCCAAAGTTTTGTTGCACTTGGCTTCGTATGTAAATCCCGAGCCACCATCTAAGGTAATGATGCTATTCTTGTCATCATTGACCGCCTGTCCAAAGTTATATACTTTCTGGCCGTCAATGAAACTATCACTCCTGGTTAGTTGGCAGATCTATAAATGTCCAGAGTTGTCTCGCTCCACGGTATTTCATTGGTGATTAGTTCAGACCGTGGCAGATTATCCACTTCTAGATTTTGGGCAAATTTCCAAGAAGCCATGGGAACTCATTTGTCATTCAGCACCGCTTTTCACCCTCAATACCAGGGACAAGTTGAAAGAGTCAATCAGATTCTCGAATACATGCTTCGAGATTGTGTCATTTATTTTGGCAAGAAATGGGAGGAATCTCCCCCGTATGCTGAGTTCTCCTACAACAATAGCTATCAAGCTAGTCTGAAAATGGCTCCCTTTGAAGTGTTATATGGACGTAAGTGTCGAACTCCCCAGAATTGGTTAGAAACTGGGGAACGTACACTTATCAGTCCATATATTATCCAACATGTTGAGGATCAAGTCTGCATTATTCATGCAAATCTGAAGGCTGCTCAGTCTCGTTAGAAGAGTCAGTATGACCGGCATCACAAAGATATGGTCTATCAACATGGCGAGAAGGCTTATCTTCGAGTCATGCCAATGAGAGGTACACACCATTTTGAGATCAAGGGCAAGCTGGCTCCTCGATACATTGGTCCTTTCACTATTCTCGAAAGGCGTAGTAAAATGGCATATCAATTGGAATTACCGTCAAACCTTTCTAAGGTTCACGATGTATTCCACGTGTTACAACTTCGTCGCTGCTTCAAGGATCCTATCCGCGTAGTGGATCATGATATGCTTGAGCTGCAACAAGACCTCTCTTACAAAGAGCAACTAGTCCGCATTCTCGGTGAAACTGAACGTCGGACTCGTGAGAAGGTTACCAAGTTCTTCAAAGTGCAGTGGGCAAATCATTCTGAGAATGAAGCCACTTGGAAACGCGAAGATCATCTTTGTGCAGAACACCCCAAGCTCTTTCCTTCTACTTCTTAATTCTCGGGACGACAATTCTTATTAGTAGGGGAGAATTTGTGACGCCCTCGATTAAGCGCTACAGTAATCTGCGTAATCAAGCTATAATAATATGAGGATTACGCTAATCCTTTTTGCTAATCCAGTTATGGTCACTGTTGGAAACGACCCTGGTTCAAATTCCTTGGCAATTCGAAATCGCTTGAAAGGTGGATTTAAAAGTTTTGCAAACTTCTAATTAAAAATCATGCTTAGGATACAATTATTCCCTAAGCTAATCTAAAATTGGAACCAACATTTTATCACGTGGTTATGTGCCCCAAAGCTAATTTTAACAAATGCCAAATCAATTATTAAATGCCTTTTGGGCTAATAATATTTTTCAAAGGGCATTCAAAATTATTGTGACTGTGCCAAATATTGCATTGCAAATATTGGGCATGCTGTCTCCTTTTTGTAAGGATATTTTATACATACTAAAAAAGGAAAACGATTAAAAGAAAAGGAAAACAAAAACAAAAATAAAAATAAAAATAAAGGAACCCCTCCCCTCCCCACTGGGTCGGCCCCAACCGGCCCACCCAACCGGCTGGCCCACCCCAGCCACCCCTAGGGATAACCCCCCCCCCGGCCCCCACCAACACTTCCCTCGTCGCCCCACTCCCCTCACCTCGCTCCCTCTCCTCCTCCCCCCGATCTCGATCTGGATCGGGGTAAGCCGCCGCCGCCCCGACCGCGCCTCCTCGCCGGCGCCTCCCCGTCGCCGCCGGGCGCCCCTGCGCCCCCTCCGCGCCGCCTCGTCCCCTCTCCATCGCCAGACCGCGTCACCCCCACCCCGAGTCCGTTGCCATCCCCCTGCCGTGCTTGGGAGCTCCCCCCCGTCGCCATTCTCCCTCGTCGTGGTCACTATGCTGGCCACCGCGGCCTCCCCCACACGCGCTTTGCCGGCCACGCCCTGTCACCCCCGTGCGCCCCGCGCATCGCCGCCTCTGTTGTGGCCCCGCGCGTCACCACCCCCTTTGCGGTCCCACACCGCCCTGCTCGCCACACCCCCGCGCTTGGCTCTGCCCGCCTCTGGTCGTCCGCTGGACGCCGCCGCCGCTCCGCTTGCCCGCGCCGCCCTGCGCCGCCTTCGCTGCCCGCCGCCATCTGCATCGGCCCGGCTCGACTGTGTGCGTGTGCGTGCAAGTGTGTGTATGTGTACGTGTCTGTATGCATATGTATGTATATACATATGTATGTATGTACGTATACGTGTGTACGTATATGTTAAAAGCAAAAATGAAAATAAAAACATTAATAAAAATTAATTTAGAAAATAAATAAATAAACAGATATTAATATTAATAATTAATTAATTAGGTAATTAATTAATTAGGTGGTTAAGATTAAATTAATTAATTAATTAAGCTGTTAATTAATTAGTTAAACAATAATTATTACCGTTTTGGATAATTCGAATTTAATAATTAAATTAATTTCAGAATATTGTTTAATCTTTCAAAATTAATATAAATTAAAACGTAATCCGGATGAAAAAGTTTTGAACATCAAAGTTGCTGAGAACGACGAGACGAACCCGGTTACACTACCCACATGCCCGCCGGATACCTCTAACTATGTGAACCTGGAACATTGCCCCTCCGGTCATCTGTGTGACAGATGTCCGGAACCAGGAAAAGTTTCCCGGATGGGTCCCCCCTTCATCGGTAACGTGCAACCCTACATTAGAACACACCCGGCACTGCCTATTGTCATGTCATACTTGTTGTAGCATTGTTTGCTTTATATTTATTGTTTCTCCCCCCTTCTCTCCGGTAGACCCCGAGGCCGACGGTGTTGCCGGGTACGACTACGTCGCTGACGATCAGCCTTTTTGCCGCAGAGCAGGAAGGCAAGCAACCCGTCCTTGAGCATTCCGATATCGCCCATTCATTTCCCTCTTATTTTTGCATTATATTTTTCTACTGTAATAGTTAGCTCCTATTCTGATGCATAGCTTGTTTTTGATAAATTGTTACTATACCTGCAATATATCAACTACTCAGTATAGGTTGATCAATGAATCCCCAAAGACCCCTTAACCCTAGTTGCCCCTGCTTCTTCATCGGCGACTCGACGAATCGAATACCCGAAGACTCGGTCAACCGACCGACGATCCAGGCCCCCCTCAGATCACTGCACACCCCTTTAGTATGGCACTTCAGAGCTACTACCTAGTGCCGAGGGTGATACCTCACTTAGCACTCCCGGTGTTAATTCTGTAGCATAGCTAATCGATCATGGGTATCGAGGGTGATTCCTCCTTCCAATTTATCGATAGCGACTCTTTTCATGTAAATACCTCGAGTGGGATCCATCGAGGGTGATTCCTCGGATATCCACTTGGTGTATAAACACACAATTACTTCAACTTGACCTTATTTACATGTGAAAGACGGGACTGGAGGGACATGCGGTACCACCCTGGTTGAGGTGGACCTGAGTTCCCGATAGTCTTGAGATGGCTCGGCCCCAAGGGTACCCGTGTGTGAGATGTGGCGGGATGCACCGGTAAGGCATCCGGGTTATGTTGAGGCGTGGACTGGCAAGAGAGGCCTTTGCCACACATCCTCGAGACGGGGTGACGGGACCACACTTTATGGGCCGCGCTTGCCCCGCTTTAATAAAATGCTAATGGGTGAGGTATTTGATCTGAGTTGGTCGTTTGACCTTTTATGCACTAGACCTTCACGTGGGAGAAGTTATGGGTACTCAGCATCGTTGTATCAGCCGAAGCTCTTCGAACGTCAGCAATGGAGCGACGCGCGCCGGATTGGGCTGGAAGGTACAACTCCCGGACTGAGTGTAACAGGTCTGCTTCCGGCCGCGTACGCATCATGCAGGAGTGCAAGGGAAAGTGGGCCCACGAACCTGTGTGCTTAGGAGTTAGACCGGCGGGCTGGCCTCTTCGTTGAGTCTAGGTGGGGTGATGACGTTTTGGATCCCGAGGCCGGGCATTACCCCCGAAAGTCTGTCCGGCCGGAGGTGATCAAGCGTGTTGGAAATGCGGTGCACCCCTGCAGGGATGAATTCATCTATTCGAATAGCTGTGTCCACAGTAACATGATGACTTGGAGTTGTACCTTGACCTACTACAACTAAAATTGTGACTTTAATTGAAATGAATGTTGGCTCCGGGATTGCTTCCTCACAGGGAGTCGAGGAAGAATCTTTGGGCGTGGTTACTTAAAAAAATTGCTACATTAATATGACTATATGTGAGTTACCAGTCTACTCTCTTCTAATGCTGCAAGATGTTGAAGATGGTAGTCTTCGATAGGACTAGGCCTTCACCCTATTCTTGCTTTCTGGAGTCAGACCAGATATATACCCCATTCCTTGATAATGATGCATACTTAGCATAGTTCTGATGTCAGTCTTGCGAGTACTTTGGATGAGTACTCACCGCTGTTGTGCTTTCTCTTTCCCCCTCGATTCGATGCTGCGTTCAGATGATGGATCCCAGGAGATGAGGTATGTCGGAGACGACTACTACACCACCGTTGGAGCCTACTACTACATGGAGAGTGTCGACGCCCAGGAGTAGTTTAGGAGGTTCCCAGGCAGGAGGCCTTGCCTCTTTCGATCTGCTGCTTATGTTTGTGCTAGCCTTCTTAAGGCAAAACTTGTTTAACTTATGTCTATACTCAGATTTTTTTTTGCTTCCGCTGACTCGTGCTTTGTCGAGCTTTGTATTCGAGCCCTCGAGGCCCCTGGCTTGTAATATGAAGCTGTATGACTTTAATTCGTGCCTAGAGTTGTGTTGTGATATTGATTAGTGAGTCCCTAATCTTGGTCGTACGCATTGTGTGTATGTTTAGCGTACAGTCGAAATTGGGGGCGTCACATATTAGCAGCCACGCGGTTTCATAATACTCACTACTGCTACCTATATATAGCAGTAGTGCGGGCCAACAAGCGCTACTGCTAAAAGTTAGTTGTAGTGCTGTAGCAGTAGTGTGGCTGCCTGCGCTACTGCTAGGCCTTTGACCCACGGTACTGCTAGGCTTTTCCCTAGTAGTGTGTCAAGACGTAATTTGGAGACATCCCCCACCTTGATATGTTGCAAGCACATCTTGACAAGTGTCTTATAGAGCACAAATTAATACAACAGTGACAATTTTCACAAAATATGGTTGTAAGAAACAAGTCCTCATACCCATGCTTGTTTTACATTGTAGTTGATTATGATTTGGTCTGAAAACTGGATTTAATACTCTTACAAAAGCTTGTTAGAAACCCTTGTCATTGATCCTACTATTGAGATTGGTTTAAATAAGTTTAATGCTTTGGGTGATCTACTATTCCTAAGTCCATGTATGATAATCTCAATCTTGCTCCTCTTGTTACCATGGAATTAAGTTGAATATGCTTAATTCTACCTTTATGCAAGCAGTAGGGATTAAGCATGGAGTGATCATTTAGATTAATGATTGCTCTGTTGTGATTGATCTTGTTATTATTGATATGCCTGAAGATCCTATTGCTCCTATAATTCTAGGTAGGTTGTTTCTTAGCGCCATAAAAGCTACCGATATGTCCATTTTGTATCATGTTTTCCTAATGTTTTTATAATGTTTTTATGCATAATAATGCTTTGGGGAGCAATTCTAGTGCCTTTTCTCTCACAATTTGCAAGGTTTACACCAAGAGGGAGAATGCCGGCAACTGGAATTTAGTACCTGAAAAAAGCATGTCACAGATGCCTATTCGGCACATCCCCAACGAAGCTGAAATTTTACGGAGATTTTTTATATAATAAATAAGAAATATTGGAGTTGAAAACTACCGGAGGGGGCTACCACATGGGCACCCTCCACCAGGGCGAGCCAAACCCCCTACCCGCGCCCTGGTGGAGCGTGCTCACCCTGGCCCATCTTCTTGTATAAATTTCCAAAAAACCTAAAAAAAATAGGAGGAGGAGTTTCAGGATGAAGCGTCGCCGCATCGAGGCAAAACTTGGATAGGAGCACTTTTGCCCTCCGGTGGAGCGATTCCACCGGGGGAACTTCCCTCTCGGAGGGAGAAATCAAAGCCATCGTCATCACCAACAACCCTCTCATCTTGGGGAGGCCATTCTTCATCAACAACTTTAACAACACCATCTCCTCTCAAACCCTAGTTCATATCTTGTGTTCAATCTTTGTACCGAAACCTTAGATTGGTACCTGTGGGTGACTAGTAGTGTTGATTACCTTGTGTAGTTGATTCATATATGGTTTATTTGGTGGAAGATTATATGTTCAGATCCATTATGCTATTCAATACCCCTTTGATCTTTAGCATGAGTATTATTTGTGAGTATTTACCTTTGTTCTTGAGGTCACAGTAGAAATCATGGTGCGGGTAATCATGTGAATTTGATACGTGTTCGATATTTTGATGATATGTATGTTGTGATTCCCTGAGTGGTGTCATGTGAATGTCGACTACAAGACACTTCACCATCCTTGGGCCTAAGGGAATGCATTGTGGAGTAGTTATTCGATGATGGGCTGCTAGAGTGACAGAAGCTTAAAGCCTAGTTTATGCGCTACTTCGGAAGGGGCTGATGTGGGTCCACATGTTTAATGCTATGGTTAGACTTTGTCTTAATACTTTTCTCGTAGTTGCGGATGCTTGCGAGGGGGTTAATCATAAGTAGGTTGTTAGTTCAATTAAGAACAACACCTTAGCACCGGTCCACCCACATATCAAATTATCAAAGTAGCGAACATGAATCAAACCAACATGATGAAAGTGACTAGATGAAATTCCCTTGTACCCTCAAGAACACTTTGCTTATCATAAGAGATACTTTTGGCATGTCCTTTGCCACAAAAGGACTGGTCTACCTTGTTGCACCTTACCTATTGTTATCGTTACTTGCACGTTAGAGATTACCTTGCTATCAAAATACTTGCTACTTACAATTTCAATGCCTGCAGAAATTACCTTGCTGAAAACCACTTATCATTTCCTTCTGCTCCTCGTTGGGTTCGACACTCTTACTTATCGAAAGGACTACGATTGGCCCCCTACACTTGTGGGTCATCATCTACTATCATGTGTTTGACGGGAATGTAAGATTTTACCTTCCCGCAAAAGATCCTTTTATGAGATATTTCCTAGGAAAAAGAAAATGAAGATGAACACCGAAGGAGGCATCGTCGTCGATGTCTGAAGCTATGGGCTTGGCATTTTGTACCCAAGTGATCATCACTACAATCGAGCTATCCGACCAAAACAAACGCTTCGTGCGAGGCAACACACACAAATAAGGTAGAAGAGTAAGTTTTATTTTTGCTTATTTCAATAAATAGAGTGTTGAAGTTTAATGTTGTGGAGGAAAAGTTTAACCCTCGTGGTTTCTCAATGAAGGATATTCCAACTAGGACCAACATCATGACGTCCAGTATTTCTGGTTCTATACCCCTTCTTTGGCAATAAGCACACCAGCAAAGTCGCCGTCTCCGCCACCATTAGCAATTATGGAACTGTGTCGCCCCGGTCATCTGGGCAAGACCTCTTTATCTAGGATTTTCAAATATTTTCTTCCAGATTGTAATAATGATTCTCCCTCTATTCATAATGCGTGTGAATTCGGGCAACAAGCTCACTTAGCATTTCCCTCTTCCAATTAAATTACTACTGCTTGTTTGAAATTATTCATTGTGATCTTTGGATCTCTCTTATTATTAGTTTCTCTAGCTATCAATATTACCTTATTATTCTTGACCAATTTTGTCATTACTCATGGTCCTTTCCCCTTGGTGAGAAAAACAATATGTCATCCATCCTGCAATGTTTATTTACTTACATTCTCACCCAATTCATGTCTGAATGTATGCAATGCGATAATGAAGGAGAATCCATTAATACTCACTTTCCCACTTTCTTTGCAATCATGGTATATCCTTTCGCATACCCTACACATACACATCACTCCAAAAGAGTAAAACCAAACAACTCACTCGAACCATCAATGATATAGTCCACACCTTTCTCCTCCAAGCTAATCTTCCACCTCAATTTTAGGCCGAGGCCCTCCCACCATCAATCATCCTCTCAATAGGCGCCATAACACCACCTTCAACTCTCAAACCCCATACTTTGTTCTTGGAGGCATGCCTCCTTGCTATGACCACCTACAAGTCTTTGGGTGTTTAAGTTTTCCAAATCTATATGCCACAAGCCTAGCCAAACTTTCTCCCTGCTCAACGAGTTGTGCATTCATTGGCTACCCCTTGGAACGCAAGGGCTATCATTGCTTTGATATTTAGACTCGTAAAGTCGGTGTCTCATGACATGTTATTTTTAGAAAACCAGTGTTGAAGCAGAATACCGATCCATCGCTAATTGTGTCGCGGAGTCTTGTTGGCTTCACCAACTCCTTCTTGAGCTGCATCTACCTCCCAGCCGAGCCACCCTAGTGTACTCTGATAACATCATCGCCACTTATTTGTCACCCAACTCTATGCAACACCAAAGGACGAAGCATGTTGAGTTAGATCTATATTTTGTTCATGATCGAGTCACACTTGGAGAGGCTCGTGTGCTACATGTTTCGTCAAATTCATAATATGTTGATATATTCAATAAAGGGGTCTCCACAACGATCTTCAAGACTTCAGATCCAGCCTAAACATCCGTGCGACGAGGGGCGGGAGGTGTTAACATATTAGATATGTTCTTCTATGTACGTGTTGTATGTGTACCAACAATCCAGTTCGTCTGTATACCTCTGGCTTGGTTTGTTGGTCCCTTTGTAGTTTGTCCTAAATTTTAACCACAAATTTAACTAACAAAATGTTAATACATGTCTGAAAAAATTATATCGTTGGCTTCGTATTTGAAACGTTAATACATGATATTAATTTTGCTATGTGTAACTTATAATTTATTAAGAAAAACTCAGATCAAAATATATGACCCTAAATACGAAAAGGAGGGCTAATAAACCAGAACGGAGATATCAGCTACCTCTATTCTTGAGGGCAGATCCACCGCGCACGTGCCTTGCAAGGCATGCGTGTTTTGTCCTATGGGAGTACTTGTTGGGACTCCCTACATTTGTGTGCCATCGTGTAATCTACCCGGGGCAATCAATAGGGGCGCCTTTGATTGCCTGCATGAGGCCCAACCAAGCCCGTGTGGGAAGAAAACGGGCTGTTTGGTTGGCTGCATACACCGTTGGGACTGCATGGCACGATGTTTAAAGCACTCCTGGGCCTGGCTCCCCGGAAATGCTCGAACCGGCAGTTTCTCCAAAGCTAGGCCTGAGCGGTGCACATGGGCGGCGACGGCTGCACGCCTGCAGCCACTCTCGAGAAGCCGTGTTGCTTCCCGAAGTGCCGGCAGTTATTAGCCGCACCTCCCCTCACAGCTCCCTCTCCCCACTCTCCCCCACTCTCCCAACTCTCACCGGCGGCGGCGGATCGGAGGAGAACAAGAAGACCACCGGACTCCATCACCGGCAAGCGAATAATCACCTGGCCCACGGCAATGGTGGTAAGCACTTTTATGTTCGTCATGCACTACTTTCTCGCGTTCGATCCGGCGGTAGATTCGATCCAGGGCAGAGAGGGGAATGGGGAATAGAGGTAGATAAGCATGGCACTTCATACTAGTTCATACTAGTTCATACTAGTTCATACGAGTTCACGCAATATCGGAATAGAGGTAGATGCATATGGAGTAGAAGGGGGATTGGGGGATTGGGGATACACAACAGACACTGGCTAACCGCAGCGGCCGTTGAGCCATACGGAGCGGCAGGTCGAGTGACTGGCCTTCATCTTCTTGTCCATCGCCGTGCGGGGCGGCGGGTCGTCGTCATCCTCGGCAGAGTCAAGGTCAACCTGCCACCTATGACGGCCTGGCTCCGGCGCCCTCACTGGCATCTGCAACGGTTCTTCCTCCTCCTTAGGCTCCCCACCGATGATCGGCGGCGACACGATTGTCGTCTCCCAGTACACTGTGGCACGACGGTCATTAGGAGCCCAGTAGTTCCTTTACTTGGACCACCTATTCCTTTGTTTAGCGTCGTCGGAGACGGCCTAATTCATGGCCCAACGAATGATGTCGGCTACCATCGCGCCCTTCGCTGGGTTAGGAATCAGCGTCTTCAACTCTTTTGCAGTGGCTCTCATGAGCATTGCATCAGATTCCTTCTGCATGTCAGGCATGGAGCCGAAGTTCGAGCACACCTCCATGGTGTTATCGAACTTGGTGCGGTCACCAGCCGACCACCCGAGGAAGAAGGCCCTCCAACCAATACCCCAAGGGAAGGGGTTGGCGTTGGAGCTGGAGCTGGAGCTCATGGCGATGGAGAGGACGAATGTTGATAGTGAGAGAAGAGGGGAGACGGGTAAATAGTGGTGGTCAGGTTGAGTAAATATAGCCGCGATGGAGGAAGAGTAACAGTCATGCCGTTTTAACTACATGCTCTTCAATGAGCCATGAACGCTGTGTGTGACTGACTACATGAATTGTGTGCAGATCGAGGAGAGCAATGAGGAGCTTCCGACCATTGACAACAAGGTCAAGCAGGCGGTTAATCCAATGCCCGAGGTGGTTCTACCACCCCTTACCGAGGAAGAACGGAACACGCCAACGGTCAGCGATGACGAGCGCATGGATGAGCCCCCTAGCAACAAGCACCGCAACTACGACCACTACCATGAGGAGGGTGGCCCAACTCACTTCTGCAAGGTCATCCTTGCACCGAAGCTTGACTGCATCCCCATGCCCCTGAACTTCACCAAGAACTTCGCCATGGTGCCGACGGAGTTCAAGCTGAAGAACAACACCGGCTGCTCCTGGAGGGTGACGGTCAAGCTGATGAACGGCAGGGTGACCCTGGATCAGAGTTGGGCCACCTTCGCCACCGTTCATCAGATCAATATCGGCTACATGGTGACGTTCAAGCTCCTCACTCTCGACACCCTCAAGGTCATCATCTTCGACGACAGTGGCATTGAGGTGGTCAACAAGTGCGGGAAGCACAACGAAGCCTTCGCCGCCAGGGACTAGGGCCGGGGCACCTCCTTCCTAAGTACTATCGAGTCTGCTTTGAACTATGGTTTATGTGTTGAACTGTTTGAACTATCCTTGTGAACTATGTTGTTAAGTAAGCTTTGTTTATGCTCTGCTCTACTTATTATGTGTGGTATATGGTTGTGCCAAAGTATGTTGGTAACCTCACCAACTAGCCAAAGAGGTTATCACACACCAGGCGGTGCATACAACCAAACACCATGCCTTGGGTTTGTCTACTAACATGCAAGCAACCAAACACCAGGCAGTGTGGTTCAGCCCATGCAGCCAAGAGGGCATGAAGGCAACAAAACAACTTGCAGATAGTGCATTTGAGGCTGTTTTTGCTAAATCAGGCTGAGTGGAGAAGGGTATGCAACGCAGGCACTGTAGCTGAAAGCAACCAAACACTTCCTAGAGTGGGCATATTCGGCTTAAGTTTTAGCAGCTTTATTCTTCAGTGATAAGTGTGTCCATCGATAACGAGGTGTCTACGATGACTTCGTCAATCTTAAGACCCATCAATCTAATCTTTCAGGAGTGTCCATAGTGGTATGGCATGTATGTCACGAGTATATGTGTGTGAGAGAGAGCGTCTGCATCTGCATTGTGTTTCGGAAAGAGAAAAGAAACATACCACTGCATTAGTGTATCATATGGTTGATGTACGCAGATATTCTACAAAGTTTCTCAAATTTATACAAACTAATGTTCATAGCTCTTTGCATCCAAATCAATGATCTTCTCTCACCGCGCCATTTCCGCAATCGTAACTTGTAGTACGACTAACACAATCTACTCTTTCTTCTTGAGGAGATCAAAGGACACCATGGGTTTCCTGTAGCTCCTGGAGCACGCCTCCTGCACGAACAACCACAAGACCACTTTGTTGAGGGAAGGAAAAAAAGGCCCAAGAAATTCATCCCGTCAGTGTCAAGGAGATGCATGTGGTAAGAGTGACCTGCATGGCGTAGGCTAAGTGCAGCAGCGTCGCCTCCGACCACGGCCGGCCGATGAACTGGAGGCCGACGGGGAGACCTCCCCTGTCGTACCCGACCTAGAGGGTTTGCCAAGAAAAGGCATGTCAGTTTGTTGCTTGCGCGAGCACCCTGGAAAGCTGAGTGGATGGAGGCGCACCGTGACGGTGATGGCCGGTAAGCCGAGGAAGTTCCCTGCTATGGCGTACCTCGAGATCGCGGCTAATTTTGGCGAAATGATACAACGGGTTAGGACGAACATTATTGCAACCACCCATTACCTTTGTTGCAGCTATGAGAGACACGAGTTTCACGGGAACACATGCGCTGAGCGACAATACTACATACTAGCTACCTGCGTTTATGTAGTCGAGTTCTCCGGTGCGCAGCGCGTCGTCCTGCAGCGCGTACGCGGTCACACTGCGCCCACAGGAAAATGCGGTGGTGGTAAGAACGAATGCCATGAACAAATAATAATGGATGACACGAACAGCTAACTGAACTGCACGGCCAAGGGAAGAATTGACGGGGCCGATGGAAGAGCCACGCACGTACCCAGTCATGGGCGTGACGATGGCGTCGGCCGTCTCGAAGATCTTGCTGTGGAAGTACATCTGACGGTTCCTGTGATGTGACACGTTCACAAAGCTCTCAAGATCATACGCACCATTCAGAAAAACTCTACTACAAAACAGGATAAAAGCATGGTCTGAGATCCGAACCGGACTGACCGAATCCGCTGCGCGTTGAGGTAAGCCCTGCTGCTGAAGGAGCCGTAGGCGCTCAGCGCGATCCTCACGTCCCACCCGATCTCAGACTTGTCACTTGCAACATGCAACATGCAACATGCAACATGCATAGATGCATAAACTCATTCAACTTGCAGCACTACTAGTACAGTATATGAGGAGAAGAAACAAGGAGCAACTCGAACCCCTCTGACTCACAGTTTGTGGAGGTATTTGGTGGCGAGGGAAGCGGAGCACTCGGAGCCCATGGTGACGTAGTGCGCCAGCCGCATCTCCTCCACCTCAGGCACCGTCACGTCCACGGTCTTGCAGTGCCATCGAGCGAAATGTGGAGTGTTATTTCAGAGAGAGAACTGGGGTCAAATCCTGTTTTCATTTCCACTCAGAAACTCTCAAATCGTACCTCCCACCCGTAGTGCGCGCGCAGGATCTGCAGAGCCTTGTCGCAGAAGCCCCGGATGTCCTCGGAGCTGTCGTTGAACCACTGCGTTCAAAATGCCAGTTATTGTAATATTGTTAATATGTTATGCTGCATGTGTTCATCATCAGGCTTCAATCAGCTTTGTATCTGAAGATTCTGAAGATTGAGACGCTCGCCTTTCCGTATCTTGCTAGCCTCATGTTAGGCATGGAACGGGTGGATGTCAGCAACGGCAGATTCAGCTCGGGCTGCAAATAAATCCCTCAAAAAGACGTCGATCAGTTTCAGTGGACAATCCAGGCGATTTATGCCTGCAAATCTAGCTGAATACCTCTCATCCAGCGAAAGTAACAAAATTACCTGGGAGTGAGCTGGTCTGGACTGATCAACCATGGCCGCGTAGCTGAAAGATCAGTCAGTCACATGGTGAGATGAGGGTACAGCAGGAACATCAGTTTGATTGATGTTCAAAAAGTAAGAACAAAAACGCTAGAATATGCAAGAAGCGTGGAGCTACTAACGCGACCAGTGCGTCCTCGACCGTCGCCGCCAAGATCCCCGGCACGCCCACCGTCCAGTTCAACGGAAGAAGCCTGAGCAGAGTTCAAACGGCGCCGTCAGTCGCCACCCACAAAAGGTAAGGCACCAAATTTGTAACCGGAGGGAAGGTGGCTAGGTACCGCACCCGGAGTTGGAGATCCGGCCGGCGGTGGGCTTGAAGCCGACGACGCCGCAGAGCGCGGCGGGCATGCGAACGGATCCTGCAAACAATGGCGCAAGCATCAGTGCATCACAGGCACGACGCGGTGCAGCTAGCATTGCATGCGGGCAGATCATCGCAGGTGGAAAGCACTGTATATAGAGAGAGCACACGCACCGCCTCCGTCGGCGCCGAGGGCGACGGGGCAGAGGCCGGCGCAGACGGCGGCGGCGGACCCGCCCGACGAGCCGCCCGACACCCTGCCGGTGTGGTAGGGGTTCCTGGTGGAGCCGTGGTGCGCGTTGATGCCGCTGGTGCCGGCGCCGAGCTCGTGCATGTTGGTCTTGCCGGCCAGCACGGCGCCGCAGGCCCGCAGCTGCGCCACGCACGCCGCGTCCGCCACGCAGGGCCTCATCTTTCCCAGCCAGCTCGTGCCTCCTGCATCAAAACACGACTATTTGGTGAGTTGATCAGCGCATGCATGCATGCATGCATGCAGTGCAACTTCTTAACGCTCCTCTGTGCAACACAGTAGTACCAGCGTATGTTCGGCTAAAAAACAAAATTGTTGCGGGTGATAATTTTACCAGTTGTTTGGTAGGGCAGGCAATCGATCTCGTCCTTGACTGCCACCAGAACCCCGTCCATGGCAGACAGAGGCGCCCCTGCAATGCATGAACCCAAAAATCACAGCACATCAGACGTACAATAACAAAAAAGAAAATGACGGACGAATAGAGTACCGCTAACATTTTTCTTTCCATTTTATGCATATATATATATATATATATATATATATATATATATATATATATATATATACAGCCCAACCAACAGTTGAGAGCAATGAATACGCATCACTGCCGGAATGCGCCATGCATCCTACTCCCCAAATCCAAAAATAAATGTCGTAGTTTTAATTTAAATTTAAACTAAAACCACAACGCCTATTTTAGGACGAAGGTAGTACAAATCGACGCCGACTGCTTTCATCTCCAACCCTAAGAGGCAAATTCCAGTGTTTTGATTTTTGTAAAAGTTGAGCAAGATTTGACCACGGTTTAAAAAAATTCAAAATCTGATCATTACCAACCTACCGTGACGGCCCCGTAGGCAACTTATCCACGTCAGCGCAACGCAATCCTACCACCCAACATGCTGGTGGTAGCCCGTGCAACTCTACCGGCGAGGTGTCCGACAATACGTGCATATAAGAGCTGTGTCTTTTTTTTTTTGCGGAAATATAAGAACTGCGGTTGATACTTAGAAATTTTTTATGGTAGGATGTACACCCCTATCGTCAGGGGCCTCAGACGATAGATAGCTATGGCCAACATCATTAATCCCGACGGTAGAAAAAAGATCAGATCTTGAAAAAAGAAATGGAACAAGGGTCAAAACACTAAAATGTTCCATCCAAGATGAAATAAAAAGGCGCATGCAGCGCCGCTACAGCACAACGACCCGTACCGTACGTCACTTGAGTTAGTACTCTTCTCCGAGCAATCACTGCTCTGCTCCTCCGCGGGATTCAAGACCATGGACGCGTACGCACCAGCGTCTCCGGATCGACCATGCATGGGCATTGGCCTTCGGGTATGAATCCCCTGTCAGCTTCGAGATTTGCTGGATCCGCAACGACGAGCAACGCGCTCCACTGCTCTTGAGAGTTGAGAGACATCACACACGAGCAGAGCAGTCGAGCCCCGGCAATGGCGATGGCACTATTGGCTCTGCCGCGCTGCCCACCTAACTATTCACGCTGCGATGAGTCGAGCGGGACCACGGAGGAGAGGAGGTGTGAAGGCAAGGCCAAGACAGCGGGGCATCGTCTTCGTCCCATCCGTAATGGCGGTGCCACTGCCACGCCATCCTTGCGTCGGCGATGGCTGGCCCTACCGCTTAAATGTCACGGCTATCGCTTCGCTGTCACCGGCCCGGCCGCGGCGGCGTACGTATGCGGGGGTTGGTTGATTGGTCGGACCGGAGAAGCTAGCCATGTTGCCGTCTCGGTTGATGGTTGGTTGATTACCTTGCTGGTATCTGAGGGTGGACTCCTCGGCCTGCCTCACGATGTCTTCGGGGTTGTAGCTGATGAACAGGGCCATGTCGAGGTCGGGGCCCGAGCACTCCTCCACCGCCGCCAGAAACCTCCTCGCCACCTGCGAATCGATTGAAATGGGACACGTCGCTGATCAATCACCATGCGTTGCAGTCACGCGGCCACATACTCGCGTGATCAAGTGGTGACCGTCAGTGCGTAGAGCGACACGGAACAGAGTTGGACTTCTTGTTAGGATTGATGGTAACAATGGTAAAATGTTTACCATGACCGGGGTGATCTCCCCTGAGCTGTAGGCCCTGGTGAAGTCCCGGACCGTCCAGCGCCTGAAGCCCGGCGCCGACGGGTCGGCGAGGCCGGGGAGGCAGCCGACGGCCTCCTGGGCGCGCTCCGCCGGCGACCGCCCGGGCTTCGCCAGGCTCACGTTCTGCTCGGGGATGTCTGCAGCAACAGTGGATACGACTGAGTTTTAAACCCAATGTGACAAAAGAACTTCTTGTGCAGGAATGGATTTGGAGGTGATGAGGAAAACGGCCCGAACCCACCTTGCCAGGTGTGAGCCGGAGTGAACAATGGCGGCTCCGGGATCTCGGCGTCGGAGACGAGCTGCATATATAGTGCCAAGTCAAACTCAGTGTCAAGCTCTAGCTCCTGCGGCGGCTTCACATGGCAATCGACAACACTAGGAAGAACAGAAAAGATTCTTCAAAAACGTTAAGAATGTGAAGAAGGTTTGTTTGTTTGATCTGATCACCACCTTGTTGACGAGGTTGTCTTTCTTGAGGGCGTAGAGCACGGCGGAGCCGAGGACGGGCGTCTCGAGCACCCACGCGAACATCTTCACCGGAAGCCCGGCGACCCGGGGAGCTGAAGAGAAGGCAGAGACAAGAGGCAACAGATTCAGCTAGCAGGAGCACGGAAATCGCTTCTTCCCGGCGTTCGAAATGCGCGCGAGCATCGACCGGATCAAACCGGGGAAGAAGAAGAAGAAGAAGAACCTTTGACGTTGGGGCTGATGTACTGCTCGTCGCTGCCGGGGCCGAGGTCGACCTCTGCCGCCGGCCTGTAGACCTTGGGGGCGGAGCAGACGAGACCCATGAACGAGCGGAGGAGCTGTGCCGTTCCGGTGAATGGTGAATGATGATGGACGTGAGAGAGACTGGGTGGGGGAGCACGGGCTTGTAGTACTAGTACTGGCGTGCGTTGCTGTTCCTGTGCTCGCTTTGTGGTGCGGCGTAGGTCGTTTTAGAGTGCACGCACGGGCAAGTCAATAATGTAGAAAAAGGCCGCCATCATCTACCGTAGTACATGGCTTTAGACTTTTTTTTTTGAAACTTCGGCATCTTTATTAGATCAAATCACCGTTACATCATCCCCGGCCATCTTACAATTGATGCCGGCGGTTCCTCAACCCGCAATGAAGATGGTGTTGAGACCGCCAACCTAGCTAGCTCATGAGAGACACAATTTGCCTCCCTGAAACAACGGACGAAAGATACCAAAGTATAACCTGCTATCAAAACATTGGAGTCAGCATAAATTGTCGCCGCTCCTGTCGCTGTGACTCCCCCTATATTCATTGTGTTGATCACCTCCAAGCAATCCGCCTTCACCACCAGCTTGTTTACTCCCATCTGTTGAGCTAGAAGGAGTCCATGTCGCAAAGCATATGCTTCTGCTGAAGCTACTTCCAAAACATGCTCAAGTTTATCATTGGAGGCTGCTATGAATCCTCCTCTTTCATCCCTCAGCATGGCCCCAACGCTCCATTAAGAGTTTGTACATGAAATGTTGCATCGACATTAAGCTTAACATACCCCTCATTTGGCTTGGTCCATCCTTCCTTCCTCTCACCTGCCACCTTCTTCCTCGCCTTCATATAGTTCGTTGTAAGGGCTGAAATCGACAAGGACGAACGAGCTGGCGTTTGTATATCTTCTCCATGGACTTGTTTTCTCCTTTCTCACCATACATAACAGGTACCCACGAGGATTAAGTCATGTGCACTCACATCCGGGAGCAAGCTTCCTCTCCTTGGCGCACACAATATATAGTCCAGAACTGATGAACCAGCTAGGTCCACTTTGCATGCCTCCTCCACGAAGCCATCCAACTTTAGACACCTCCAGATCTCTGCTGCTCTAGGGCAAGTAAACAGCACATGCTTGATATCCTCACATCCTCCAGTACACATTGGACAATTCCTGGGCATAGCAATATATCGATTTGCCAGGACTCCGAAGCATGGTATAAATCCATGCAACACTTTCCAAGCATGTATTTTAATTTTACCTGGCAGTGAAGTATCCCACAGCTTTGTCCATACCGGATGTTGTTGTTACTCTTCTATAGTTCTCTCAAACCAGCGCCCGAATTGATGATCCCTTGTGCATAGTATGCCGATCTGATCGTGAACATGTTGTTCCTTGTGAACCTCCAGGCCACGAAATCTTCCATCATTCCTTGCGGCGCAAGCGGAATAGATAAAATTCTCTCCGCATCTACCTGCCAAAACATGTCATTGATAAGATCTTGGTCCCAAACTCCTGTAGCCTGATCAATGAGGTCAGATACTTTTGACAATAGGTTTGCTCCCCTCGGGGTAACTATACGCCCGTCTACACTCGCGGCAATCCACGGATCAGACCAATTATTCACTTGAGAGCCATCCCCGATCCTCCAAACTGCCCCCTCTTAAACGTGTTGATCCCAGCGCATAAACTCTGCCATGTAAATGAGCTTCCACTCTTCATCTTTGCATATAGCAATTTCCCATCTGGGTAGTATTTAGATCTTAAAACCTGTGCACACAACAAGTCAGGATTTTCCATAAGTCTCCATACCTGCTTGGCTAGTAAGGCAAGATTAAAGCTATGCAAATCTCTAAATCCCAACCCCCTTTGTTCTTTGGAATACAAAGTTTCCACCATGTGGCCCAATGTATCCTCTTATGATTGTCATCATCACCCCCGGTATCTTGATATTGCGTCTGTCATCCCTTTGCAGATTTTTTTTGGGATTTTAAACACCGACATCGCAAACACCGGCATGGGTTGAGCGACAGCCTTAATGAGTATCTCTTTCCCTCCTGTAGATAAATCTGAGAATAGTTTCATACTTGAACCATATCCATATATGTATCTCTCAAAACTATACTTGAACCATACCCGTTTAATGTCACTTTTAGCCCAACAAAACTGAACCCACTATTTTTTCCACCCAAACCAATTTAAACCCAATACATAACTGTGGGTTTAAACCCAATAAATAACTATGGGTTTGGTTCAATGTACATATGATTGCACAAATTGACATGTTATGAAGCAAATGAGATAGAAAAGGCATAAGTGCATCTACAACAGTTTGGAAACAAAGTTATCCTTGAGATACAGTCATTGTGGCAAAAAGACAATGCCCACGGCTGAAAAGCTCACTGACAAGTGTATTAAAGCCAAAGCACAAGCAAACGCTTTCAATTTACATGTGGTGTTTCCCCATAATATATAATTACATAGTGCATCATAGCATGCACGCGGATAAAAGATAATCGTTGTGGGTGTGTCGTTGGTTATTGCACATAACCAATGCCCAGAAACCGGTTTGAACCCATAGTTTATAGCCGCTAATAACCAAACTGTTTAAACCCATAACCAACTATACCCAAATTGGCTTCTCCACATACCCAAACCAAAACTAACTAAAAAAGGCTCAGCCCAATAAAATCTAAACCAATCAAATCCAAACTAAAAACTGAACCGTTTCACCCGATTTTTTAATAACCATTCTCAGGTTTACCTGCAAACAATAGCTTCTCCTTCCATCCGTTTACCAACTGATTGATCCGATCAATTAAGTATTCAAAAGATTCACTCCTATCCTCCCCCACCATTGCTGGTAATCCTAGGACCTATCGTTCAACGCTTCTGTGAATATACGCAGGTTATGGCATACCAGCACTTTCTCTCCCACTTCCAAGTTCGGGTTGAAGTACATGCTGGACTTTGCATCACTCGCAAGCTGCCCGGAACTCTCACGGTAAGCATCCAATATAATCCTTAGACATGTAGCATTCACCCCATCCGCTCTCATCAGAATTAGGGAGTCGTCGGCGAATAGTAGATGCGAAATATGAAGTGCATCTCTACAGACTCTCACCCCTACTAGATTACCATTGTTCTCCTCCCTTTGTAACAAACTTGACAAGGCCTTGACACACATCAGAAATAAATGTGGAGATAAGGGGTCTCCCTGTCTTAACCCTCTCGTTGGAATGAACACCACCGTGCTTGTCCCATTGAACCTAACATTGTATGATACTGATGACACACATGCCATGATCAATGAGACCCACTTATTATCAAAACCTACTCTCTCCATCATTCTGTTAAGGAAACACCATTCACATGGTTGTATGCCTTATGCATATCTAGTTTCACCGCACATAGTCTTGACATTCCTTGCTTCCTCTTAATAGTGTTCATGCACTCATACGCAATTAAGATGTTATCCATGATCAATCTTTCGGGGACAAAGACACTTTGTGTTGGGCTCATAATCTTCGGTAAGATTCTTTTCAACCGATTAGCTAACATCTTGGAGATGATCTTGTAGGCCATGTTACATAGACTAATCGGTCTGAATTGCGTAATATTTGTCGGTGCATCCACCTTTGGGATCAACACAATAGTAGTATTATTCCATCCATCCAGGATTATGCCTGTGTTGATCGCTTCCAGTACCTCCTTCTCCAAATCATCCTTGCTCATACTCCAAAACCGTTTATAAAAGGCCTCATGTATTTCGTTCGGTCCAGGAGCGTTGAAGTCACCTATACTGAATAATGCTCAATGAGCATCATCCTCCGTGAATGGAGCCAGGAGTGCCTCATTCATTTGCACCGACACTTTGGGCACCACACTTTGAATTACCTCCGCATTTGGGATATTAACGTGAGTGGTAAACAAGTTAGTAAAATAAGCTTGTATGATGTTTGCCATTTCCTCTTGCCCTTCCCGCACTACTCCATTCTCATCTTGTAGACTCTTTATTGTATTCTTCTTCCTTCTAGACGAGGCATACATGTGAAAAAGTTTGTGTTTTTGTCTTCATGTTTTAACCAATTTGCTCTGCCTCTCTGAACCCATTCAATCTCTTCCTGTTCCGGCAGGTTTTCAATGACTAGTAATATCTATTTTTGTCTATCAATAGCTGCATCCGTGTTCAGACCTCTTCTCAAATCTTCCAGCTCCGCCTTGAAGGCCGCCATCCCCTTTTGCGGTCTCTTCAACACTTCTCTATCCCACTTATGCAACTTTGTATGTACAAGATCAATTTTTAGTTTGAAAGGCCTGATCCCTAGCATCGCCGCACGCTGCCATGTCGTTCGTACCACTTCCTCCACCGTTTCCTCCTTTCACCATCTAGCTTCAAACCTTCTATAGGACCCTCTCGACCTGCTCTACTCCGCATAAAATTCCGTATTCACCACCAAAGGACGGTGATCTGACTTCGTCATTTCCCCATTCAACACACCCACGTTAGGAAAAGGTTATTCCATCGTGAATTACAGATAGTTCTGTCTAGTCTTTCCTTGATCCAACCTCTGCTCCAAGTAAAGGCATCACCCAAGGCCCTCATTGTTGGGGAACGTCCCGATCTAGCGCCGAACGGACGACACCTCCGCGTTTAGCACACGTACAGCTCGGTGACGATCTCCGCCTTCTTGATCCAGCAAGAGGGAGCGGAGAGGTAGATGAGTTCTCCAACAGCATGACGACACGGCAACGGTGGTGGTGGAACTATTCTAGCAGGGCTTCGCCTAAGCACTGTCGAATATAAATGTTGGAGGAACTGGGGAATAGAGAACTAGCACGTGGACTTGTGTCCTTGGGGGCTCTATTCCTCCAGTATATATAGGAGGGAGGGGAGGAGTCAGCCGCCTAGGGTTTCCCCTTGGGCTTCGGCCGAAGTGGAGAGGAGGTGGAGGAGTCCACCTCCAATCCTACTCCTAGTAGGATTCCACTTGGAATCCTCCCACCTTTGGGATTTTTCCTTCTCCCCTCCTCCAGTCGCATGGGCCTCTTGGGGATGGTTTGCCCAGCCCACTAAGGGCTGGTGCACTACCCCTAAGGCCCATGTGGCCTCCCGGCGCAGGTGGCCTCTCCTGGTGGTCCTTCGAAACCCTCCCGACACTCCCGGTACACTACCGAAGTGCCCAAAACTTTTCCGGTGACAAAAATGGGACTTCCTATGTATCAATCTTTACCTCTGGACCATATCGGAGTTCCTCGTGATGTCCAGGATATCATCCGGGACTCCGAACAACCTTCGGTCACCACCATACATAACTCAATACTACCGAAACGTCACTGAATCTTAAGGGTGCAGACCCTGCGGGTTCGAGAACTATGTAGATATGACCGAGACACCTCTACAGTCAATAACCAATAGCGGGACCTGGATTCCCATATTGGTTCGTACATATTCTACGAAGATGTTTATTAGTTGAACCTCTATGTCAAGGATTCAATTAAGCACGTATGTTGTTCCCTTTGTTCTTCGGTATGTTACTTGCCCGAGATTCAATCATCGATATCTGTATACCTAGTTCAAACTCGTTACTGACAAGTCTCTTTACTCGTTCTGCAATACAAGATCTTGTGGCTAACACTTTAGTCACATTGCTTGCAAGGCTTGTTGTGATGTTGTATTACCAAGTGGGCCCTCAGATACCTCTCCGTCACACGGAGTAACAAATCTCGGTCTTGATCCATGCCCACTCAACAGACACCCTCGGAGATACCTATAGAGCATCTTTATAGTCACCCAGTTATGTTGCGACGGTTGATACACACAAGGTATTCCTGCGGTGTCAGTGAGTTGCATGATCTCATGGTCATAGGAACAGATACTTGACATGCAGAAAACTATAGCAATAAACTGACACGATCATATCCTATGTTCATAGTTTGGGTCTTGTCCATCACATCATTCTCCCAATGATGTGATCCCGTCATAAAATGACATCTTATGTCCATGGCTAGGAAACCTTTACCATCTTTGATCAACGAGCTAGTCTACTAGAGGCATACTAGGGACATAGTGTTGTCTATGTATCCACACATGCAATGTGTTTCCAATCAATACAATTATAGCATGGATAATAAACGATTATCATGAACAAGGAAATATAATAATAATCATTTATTATTGCCTCTAGGGCATATTTCCAATAGTCTCCCACTTACACTAGAGTCAATATTCTAGCTCACATCTCTATGTGATTTACATTGTAATGAATCTTATACCCATACAGTTCTGGTGTTGATCATGTTTAGCCCTTGGAAGAGGTTTAGTCAACGGGTCTGCAACATTCAGATCCGTGTGCACTTTGCAAATATTTATGTCGTCCTCCTTGATGTAATAGCGGATGGAATTGAAGCGTCGCTTTATGTTTCTGGTCCTCTTGTGAAACCTTGGTTCCTTGGCTAGAGCAATGGCACCATTGTTGTCACACAACAGAGTCATTGGATTCAGTGCACTGGGCACTACTCCAAGATCGGTCATGAACTCCTTCATCCAGACAACTTCCTTCGCCGCCTCCGAGGCAGCGATATACTCTGCTTCGCATGTAGAATCAGCTACCACGCTCTGCTTGGAACTGCACCAGCTTACTGCTCCCCCATTAAGAATAAATATGTATCCAGTTTGAGACTTAGAGTGATCCGGCTCAGTGTGAAAGCTTGCATCGACGTAACACTTTATGACGAGCTCTTGATCACCTCCATAAACGAGGAACATTTCCTTAGTCCTTTTCAGGTACTTAAGGATATTCTTGACCGACGTCTAGTGCTCCACTCCTGGAACACTTTGAAACCTTCCGGCCAAACTTATGGCAAGGCTGACATCGGGTGTTGTGCACAGCATTGCATACATGATAAAGCCTATGGCTAAAGCATAGGGGATGACACTCATCTTCTCTGTCTTCTGCAATTACTGGGCATTGAGTCTTACTCAACTTCACACCTTGCAATACAGGCAAAAAACCCTTCTTGGACTGATCCATTTTGAACTATTTCAAAACTTTGACAAGGTATGTGCTCTGTGAAAGTCCTATTAAGCGTCTTGATCTATCTCTATAGATCTTGATGCCTAATATGAAAGCAGCTTCTCCTAGGTCCTTTATTGAAAAAGTTTTGTTCAAATATTCTGTTGGGGATATAACCCCGTGGTAAGACCTTCCCCGGTGGGGCCGGGTCATACCTAGTGGCTCATAATCCAGACCAAGGCAGATGGGCCAATAGATGTAAGCCTGGTCGTATGACGGCTTACCAAGATGGGCCAAGACCAGACCCAGGCAGAAGATGGCATGACGACCCGGGTGGTTAAGCCGCCCGGAGGCGGCTTGGCCAAGATGGTAAGGCAACATAGAGATAGACTTAGATACATTGTAAGAGTCGGTATGAGACTTGTGTAACCCGAGGTCTTGGCCTCCTATATAAAGGCGAGACCCGGGGCGACTTAGACAGGAAACCAACTAATCGAGAACTAGGTCAAGTGAATCCGCTCCCTTATAATCGATACTCCAATCAATACAACACAAGTAGGACGTAGGCTTTTACCTCTTCTTGAGGGGCCGAACCTGGGTAAACTCGTGTCGTTCGTCCCAACCAACCCCTTTGAGTCCATCACCTTAGCGATGGCCTCGAACCTAAGTCCTCGGACATCTGCTGTGACAAAACCATGACAGTTGGCGCCCACCGTGGGGCTCACACTCGGTGGTGTTGAGTTCTCAAAGGGCTCTCTCCCAGGGACCGAGGGGTACGTTGTTGGCAGGATGAACAAGAGTCATCGTGGCTGGCTCTACATCGACGACGCCGACTGGGGCCCCGAGGCCGACTCTGTCGAGTACGGCTTCTGGGTTCCCTTCGATGGAATCCACGTCTTCATCGGCAAGGTCGGCGGATCTACACCCGGGCCGGACGTCTGCACCAACATAGTCGAGCCGGCTTGGCACGCGCAACCCGCTCGACACGTGCAACCTGTCCGAGCTAACCCGGGCAGGAAGCATGTCTTCCTCGGTTTCACTTAGGGCATGGATCTTGAGGATTCCATGTCGCAGGAAACTCTCGTCTATTCGAAGGATGAATCTTCGAGTGGAGAGACGGAATCAATCTACCCGCTTCATGATAGCAGGCTCGGGGGCTACGACGAGCTTTACCCCGAGTCGTAGTATCATGAGCCGGAGGACCATGGGCCGCCAATGCATGCGATCGTCTTCATGGTGGGGTCAGCACCAGGCCCGAGCAGTACAGCCGCTGGGGCAGCTGGGTCGGGGGCCGACCCGCCGTCGGCTCAAGTTCTTCTGGATCTGATGAATGAGCTTACAGCTCTGATGGCAACTGAGGTCATGACAGAAAATCAAGCCGCCCGTAATGCAGAGATCGCAAGGCTAAAGGACCAGATGACGGATCAGCGTGCTGAAGGCTCAGATGGATGCGGAGGCAGAGCGCCTTAGGGCAAACGCTTTCCACCTTGAGCTGGAGCAGCAATCTGCAGTGGCGGTTCAGCGGATGAGGCATCAGTCCCGCTTGCCGAAACAGTACAAGGCCAGGAATCTTTTTAACACGCCGGGAACGGGGCGGACCGCGGAAGCACCTGGGAGTAGGCCGGCGGCTCGACAACAGCATCTTAACCTGCCCCGACGGAACCAGGCCTCACCAATGGCTTTCCCAACGCTGGCGGATCATTATTCAAACCTGGAAGAGAACATGGTGGCGGCAGCAACCCGGCTTGGTACGATTCCTATCCCGAACGAGGCGCCCTTTGCAGAAGAGGAGCAAAACGCTATTGGATACCTGCAGACGGCGATGGCCCAATAGGAGAAGTACACCTACAGTCGGAGTCGCGTACATTCAACCCCCATCCCCAGCCGCAGCTTTAGCCAACGTTATGAGTCGCCGGCGGTGTCTAGCAGTGATCGGCACCAGGGCCCGCCGCAAGACAATCAGGAGGCTTTGGATGCTCAGGCACTGGTGGATCGAGCGAGAGTACAACAAGAGGTGGAGGCTCTGGCAGCGGCGGCTCATCAAGAACCTACACCTTCCATCTCGGTAGGAGCAGGAGTAACCACCAGGGCCGTGTGAGTGCCATGTTTAGTGTCGGCTTTGCGGAACGAGCGTCTGCCGAAAGATTTCAAGGGCCCTCACAAGGTCCCAAATTACACTACTAACATGCCACCTGAGGCGTGGATTGAAAGCTATGAGCTGGCGATGGAGATGTTAGACGTCAACGACGTAGTATGTGCCAAATATTTTATCATGATGCTGGAAGGGCCGGCTCGTACATGGTTGAAGGGCTTGCCGCCCAACACCATTGATTCCTGGGTCGGGTTAAAGGCGAAGTTCATAAAAAATTTCCAAGGAACGTGCAAGCAGCCTATGACGATTGTGGGTTTGGATCATTGTGTGCAGCAGGAGGATGAGTCGGCTCATCATTGGGTCCGGCGGGTCTCAACCATCATCCACTCGTGTGAACAGATTACAGCGGCTCAAGCAATTTTGATTCTGGAGAAGAATTGTCACTTTACGCCTCTGAAGCAGAAGCTTGGCCGGCTCAAGCGCTCGTGTCAGGACATGGGGGAGCTCATGGCGTCTCTCACAAAGTACACCGACTCTGAAAATACGAAGTATACGGGCTCTGATGAGGAGAAGCCCAGTCAGGGCAAGAAGAATAACAATGGCAAGGGTGCGGCAGGCGGTGGCAACCAAGGCAAGAGGAAGAATCCAGATGGCGGGTCAGAATTTGTGGCCAATGCCAGCGCCGGGAACAATCGTGCTAAGGGCAATGGGAACTTCAGACAACCCTTTAATAAGGGTAAAACTTCTTTTAATTTGGAGGAGATGCTCAATAAGCCTTGTCCAGAGCACAGCCGGCCCGACAGGGCGGCGGGTCACACGTGGAGGAATTGCCACATTATGCAAAAGTTTCGGGACTACAGCTTGCGGCAGCATAACAACAATGGTGTTGGCCTGCCAGGCGGCTCAGGGCCAGGCGGCTCAGGAGCTGGCTCGGGTTCTGGCGGTTCAGGATCCGGCTATCAGGGCCAGGGCAATCAAGGAGGGCATCAACAACAAGGTAACCAGTCTGGGTATCAGAGTAATCCGAAGCAGCTCAGCTCAGGTCAGTATCATGTTGTTACAACCAGCCTTAACAAGCGAGATCAGAAGTTATGCAAGTGGGCGGTTAATGCGACTACACCGGCTCTCCCACAATACTTGAAGTGGTCCGGGTATGACATAACTTGGAGCAGAGAGGATCACCCGCCGCGTGTTGACGACCCGGGCTGACTGGCTTTGGTATTTGCCCCCCAAGTGGGAGGATATGTGTTTACTAAGGTGCTTATGGATGGTGGCATCAACATTAATATTCTGTAGTATGACACTTTCCGCTGGATGAAGTTGCTTGAGAAGGATCTTAGGCCTTCCTCGACGGTCTTTCATGGTGTGGTGCCTGGCAAGTCAGCTTATCCAGTGGGTAAGATCTCTTTGGAAGTCGCCTTTGGTGATGAATACAATTACAGGGTGGAGACCTTGTGTTTTGAGGTGGTCAAGATCAAAAGTCCATATCATGCCCTATTTGGACGTCCGGCTTACGCCAAGTTCATGGCTAGGCCTTGCTATGTCTACTTACATCTCAGGATGCTGGGTTTAAACGGGACGATTACAGTGCATGGTGATCGGGAGACGGCTATTGAGTGTGAGGAAGGATACGCAGCTTATGCAGAGTCAAGTTGCGCAGAAGCAGAGCTCAAGTTTTATAAGGAAAATGTTGCCCCGGAGGACATGACTCCGCTCAAAAAGCCCACCACAGAATCTGAGCCGCCCCTTAAGTTTTTGGCAGATGACACCAAGCTAGTGCATTTTACTCCGGGCGACTCATCTCAGCAGTTTACTATTGGGGCCAATATGGATCCCAAATAGGAAAGCGCGCTCATCGAATTCATCTGTGAGAATCAGGACATCTTTGCATGGAAACCGTCTAACATGTCGGGTGTATCGAGAAAGTTCGGTGAGCACCACCTTAATGTGGATCCTAAATTTAAGTCGGTCAAACAGTTCCTACGGCGGTTCAATGAAGAGAGGCGCAAGGCCATTGGGGAAGAGGTGACCCGGCTCCTGGCGGCGAGTTTCATCGTTGAAGTGTTTCACCCAGAGTGGCTTGCTAACCCGGTGCTAGTGCTTAAGAAGAACGACACGTGGCGTATGTGTGTGGATTACACGGATCTTAACAAGGCCTGTCCGGCTGACCCGTTTGCTCTCCCCCGTATCGACCAGATCATCGATGCAACGGCGGGTTGTGAGAGTTTATGCTTCTTGGATTCTTATTCTAGTTATCATCAGATCAAGATGGTGGTGAAGGACCAAGAGAAGATGGCTTTCATCACGCCTTTTGGTGCTTTCTGCTATGTGTCCATGCCTTTTGGGCTCAAGAGTGCCCAGGCTACTTACCAGCGTTGTGTACAAAACTGTCTTCACAGTCAAATTGGGCGCAATGTTCATGCATATGTGAATGATATTGTGATTAAATCAAGGAAGAAGGAGACTCTGCTTGACGACTTGAAGGAGACCTTTGACAACTTACGGGTCTACAAGATAATGCTTAACCCGGCTAAGTTTGTTTTTGGCGTTCCAGCGGGCAAGCTCTTGGGTTTTGTAGTCTCTAAGCGTGGCATTGAGGCTAATCCAGACAAAATCAAGGCTATCACTTCCCTGTCTAAGCCGGCGTGCAACAATGATGTTCAGCGTCTGGCAGGGCGGATCGCTGCGTTAAGCCGGTTCATAAGCCACCTCGGAGAGAAGGCCATCCCTTTGTACCAGATGATGAAGAAGACAGACAACTTTTTGTGGAGTACGGCGGCGGTGAGGCATTTGAGGCACTCAAGAGATAGCTCACTGAGCCGCCAGTCTTAGCGGCTCCAGCTGAGAAGGAACCTTTGCTCTTATACGTGGCGGCTAATAATAGGGCAGTCACCGTTGCGATCGTTGTTGAGCATAAGGAGGCAGGGAAGGAATATCCGGTTCAGAGGCCAGTTTATTATATCAGTGAAGTCCTAACAGAGTCCAAGCAGAGGTATCCACATTGGCAAAAGCTGGTATATGGGGTGTTCATGGCCAATCGTAAGTTGAAGCATTACTTCCTGGGGCAACAGATCACAATGGTTAGCTCTGCCCCGTTGGGAGACATAATTCAAAACAGAGAAGCCACCGGCAGGATTGCTAAGTGGGCATTGGAGCTTGGACCTCTTAATCTTAAATATGTGCCTCGCACAGCGGTCAAATCTCAAGCCTTAGTGGATTTCATAAATAACTCGACGGAGTGTCAGGCGCCCGAGGAAAAGCCGTATAACACATATTGGACAATCCACTTTGATGGATCTAGGCAACTGGAAGGATCAGGGGCAGGGGTTGTCTTAACTTCCCCCAAAGGTGACAAGTTCTGTTACGTGCTAAGGTTGATGTTTCCTTGTACTAACAATGCAGTTGAGTACGAAGCTCTGCTTCATGGCCTCCGGGTGGCTAAGGAGATGAACCTGAGGTGGGTTAGGTGTCTCGACGACTCAGACCTTGTGGCCCAGCAAGTTTTAGGCACTTGGGATTCCAAGGACCCGCGGATGGCGGCTTATCATTAGGCGGTGGATGTCATTGCAAGTTTCAGTTTTCTCAGTGTGCTTTGTCAACACACGAGGTTGAGGAGTTTAAAAACCAGTACCGGTAATGATGACGTCTGGAATATCTGAATCGTCAACGGACGTTGAAGGGCTTGGCGGCTTAGAGTTGGTCTTCGGAGGACTCTCAGTTGCCGTCTCATGGGCCGTCAGCTCAACAGAACGATGAGCATCTTCGGGCACATCCTTTGAGACAACAGAAGGATCAGCGTGTGCAACCGGAGAGTCCGGCTTGGCAGCCTCCGGTTCTTGGGCAGTGGGGACCGAGGTAGACCCAACGGTCTTCCTTCGTTTTGCTTGAGCCCTGGAAAGCATAGAAGGTTATTGTGTAAAGTTCAAGGATAACAAATATAGAATGGAAGCATGAAAGCACATACTCTGGGTTGATCTTCAGAGGCAGCAGCTTAGTTGCCATAGAGTCGCCTGATGAAGGGGGCGATTCTTGAAAGCAGTTAAAGCATTATAAAGACAGAGTAAAGTTGTAAGGCAAGGTTGACAAAATTAAACCAAGTAAAATAAATACCTCAGTCGAACGTTTCTGTTGAACCGGGGAGTGAGACAACCCGACCATCAGATCTTCAGAGCCGGCGCTCCGGGTCTGGTGTCGAGAGAGTTGATGTTGCTTTTTCAAAAGAAAGATGGGATCCAAGTAAGCAATAGGATGAGAAAATGGGACTTTTCGGACGACCCGCCGTATCTTCTGTGGTGCAAGATGTTCTGAGTCAGATGAGACATAGGTTACCTCAGGAGGGTTGGCGTGGCTTGTCTCCATCTCGTCCTGTGAAGTTATTACTATCAGTAAGGTGGATAGTAAGACGGTCAAGAGAGTCAAGTTCTACCTCTGAATCGTCAACCTCCGGTTTCTCTTGAGGTACAGTTTTCTTCTTTCATCCGCCGGTCTTCTCCTTAGGATTTTTTGGAGGAGGAACGTATTTCTTCTTCCAGAAGCTGGAGTTAGCCTGAAAGTAAAAGCCGTCGGAAGAGGTTAAGATTGCAAACATACATGAATAGGTAACACGGAAGTAAGGAGATTGAGAGTCACCCTTACATCTGGGGCCCGGTTTGCGACACAGAAGGGTGGTAATCCAATGGTGCGGCAAGATCCTTGAGACTCATGGACAAGGCTTTTGATGGCGGCAACGATGTTATCTTCTGATAATGTGGTAGGATTAAAGCAGAGGGGTCACTGGTATCACCCGTATATTCACACATGAGATGGCTTGTCTGGCTTAGAGGCATGACTCTCCAAGAGATCCAGCAGCGGGTCAGATCCATTCCTGTCAAACCATTGGCCATGAGGGCTCTAATTTTGGCATAAGCCGGAGCATATTTCGCCCGGTCGGAGGCGGACATCCAGTCAGGGAGTTCAGTATTGGTGCGGAGTCGGGTCAGACGATAACCCGACAATGGACATTCTCCCTCTGGAGAGGTGTATTTACAATAAAACCAGGTTTTGTTCCAGTCCTTGGGGTGACTTGGCATTTGAACAACCGAAAAGGTCATATCCCGTCTTCTTTGAATGGAGATTCCGCCGAGCTCCAAGCTTGGGCCAGCTGCTACTTCTGTCTGGCGGTTTGCATAAAAGAACTCACAAAAGAGGTCAACCGACGGCTCTTCTTGTAAGTAAACTTCACAGAGAATTTGGAAGTTGCACATGTTTGAGATGGAGTTGGGTGTGATATCTTGAGGATGTAGCTTGAAGAAATGAAGGCCGTCTCGGAAAAATTTAGAGCTGGGTGGGCTGAAACCGCATAGGTGGTCTGCAAATATGACTAGTTCGCCCTCTTGGGGGATGGGTTTCTTCTCATTGCCTAGAACCCGCTAATGAATGACATCTTTGGCTAGCAAGGTCCCTGCGTCTACGAAATCCGTCAAAGACTCCTCAGAGAATGCAGAGCCGACCCAATTATAGGAAGAGGACGCACGAAGCATAATGGTGTCTTAAAACTATGGAAAGTAACAATGCACAGCGAGTTAGAAGGTGACAGACAACTAAGGGCGGCTGGTGAAATTTAAGCTCTACGAAGCTAAGCCGCCGGTGCAGTTCATGGCGAGACCGTAAGTTTAATGGCGGGTTAAGATTACAGGGCAACGAATCAAAATACAGCTAAGTGTGGAAAATAGGATTCACATATTTTCTTTGCAGTGACAGATCTACAGACAGAGGAAAAGCAGATTTATTTTAGACCTAGTGACGAACTAAGAGAAGAACTGGCAAAGTTTGAGGGCAGCAAAAGGAAGCAACTGCAGATCTGTACTAGGTTATTGGTGATTTCCTACGGTTTACCGCAACGGGAAGAGTATCATTGCAAGACCTACTGGGCTATATGTCCTTTGGCATTACGAAGAACTTGCGCTCTAGCAGACCGAAGAACTCCATGGATTTGTCACCCTAAGCTACAGATCTAGGGGATGGAGAAAGGCGTACTGGAGATGATGCGGCAGTTGCGGTCTGTACCCTGGTCTGTTCAGGTTGATGCAGCGGCCTAGGGCAACAACGATGACGAAGATTCACCGGAGCAAGGGAGCACGGGGGCAGCAGCGTCGAAAGGAAGAAGAAGAGGCGTAGGAAGCGTACGAAGGTGGCATGAAGACCCGGGTGGTTAAGCCGCCCAGAGGCGGCTTGCCTAAGATGGTAAGGCAACATAGAGATAGACTCGGATACGTTGTAAGAGTCGGTATGAGACTTGTGTAACCCGAGGTCTTGGCCTCCTATATAAAGGCGAGACCCGGGGCGACTTAGACAGGAAACCAACTAATCGAGAACTAAGTCAAGAGAATCTGCTCTCTTGTAATCGATACTCCAATCAATACAACACAAGAAAGACGTAGGTTTTTACCTCTTCTTGAGGGACCGAACCTGGGTAAACTCGTGTCCTTCGTCCCAACCAACCCCTTTGAGTCCATCACCTTAGCGATGGCCTCAAACCTAAGTCCTTGGACATCTTCCGTGACAAAACCACGACATATTCCTTCACGCTTTCCAGCATTTCTATATTGTTTCCAATCAGCAATATGTCATCCACATATAACACTAGAAACGCTATAGAGCTCTCACTCACTTTCCTGTAAATACAAGCTTCTCCGTAAACTTGTATAAACCCAAACGCTTTGATCACCTCATCAAAGCGAAGATTCCAACTCCGAGATGCTTGCACCGGTCCATAAATGGATCGCTAGAGTTTGCAAACTTTGTTAGCATTCTATGGATCGACAAAACCTTTTGGTTGCATCATATACAACTGTTCCTTAAGGAAACCGTTAAGGAACGTTGTTTTGACATCCATCTGCAAAATTTCATAGTCGAAAAATGCAGCTATTGCTAACATGATTCTGAAGGACCTAAGCATCTCTATGGGTGAGAAAGTCTCATAGTAGTCAACTCCTTGAACTTGTGAAAAACCCTTTGCCACAAGTCAAGCTTTATAGACGGTGACATTACCGTCCGCGTTTGTCCTCTTCTTGAAGATCCATTTGTTCTGAATGGCCTTATGCCCTTCAGGTAATACTTCCAAAATCCATACTTTGTTTTCATACATGGATCCCATCTCAGATTTCATGGCCTCTAACCATTTCCCGGAATCCAGGCCCATCATCGCTTCTTGATAGCTCGTAGTTTCATCGTTGTCCAACAACATGACCTCTAAGACAGGGTTCCCATACCACTCAGGAGCAGTACGCGCCCTTGTCGACCTATGAGGTTCAATAGCAACTTGATCCAAAGGTTCATGATCATCATCATTAACTTCCTCTTCAACTGATGTAGGCTCTACAGAAACATCTTTCTGTGTTGCGCTACTCTCTGGTTGAAACAAAGGTTCAACAACCTCGTCAAAGTCTATCTTCCTCCCACTCAATTCTTTCGACAGAAACTCTTTCTCAAGAAATGTTCCGTTTTTAGCGAAAAACACTTTGCCTTCGGATCTGAGATAGAAGGTATGCCCAACGATCTCCTTTGGGTATCCTATGAAGACACATTTCTCCGCTTTGGGTTCCACCTATTTAGGCTGAAGCTTTTTGACATAAGCATCACATCCCCAAACTTTAAGAAATGACAACTTTGGCTTCTTGCCAAACCACAGTTCATATGGCGTCGTCTCAACGGATTTCGATGGTGCCCTATTTAAAGTGAATGCAGTTGTCTCTAATGCATAACCCCAAAACAATAGTGGCAAATCGGCAAGAGACATCATAGAACGCACCATATCTAATAAGGTTCAATTACGATGTTCGGACACACCATTATGTTGTGGTGTTCCAGGCGGTGTCAATTGTGAAACAATTCCACACTGTCTTAAGTGACTGCCAAACTCATAACTCAGATATTCTCCTCCTCGATCAAATCGGAATTTAATCTTCTTGTTATGATGATTCTCAACTTCACTCTGAAATTGCTTGAACTTTTCAAACGTTTCAGAGTTGTGCTACATCAAGTAGATATACCGATATCCACCGCACGCCTCAATGCTCATTGGACCGCACATTAGTATGTATGATTTCCAAAAAGTCACTTGCTCATTCCATTGTTCGAGAAAACGGGATTTTAGTCATCTTGCCCATGAGGCATGGTTCACATGTGTCAAGTGATTCAAAATCAAGTGACTCCAAAAGTCCATCAGCATGGAGCTTCTTCATGCGTTTTACACCAATATGACCTAAACGGCAGTGCCACAAGAAAGTGATACTATCATTATCAACTCTAGATCTTTTGGCATCAATGTTATGAACATGTGTATCATCACTATCGAGATTCAATAGGAATAAACCCCTCACATTGGGGGCATGACCATAAAATATATTACTCATATAAATAGAACAATCGTTATTCTCTGATTTAAATGAGTAACCGTCTCGCAATAAACAAGATCCAGATATAATGTTCATGCTTAACGCGGGCACTAAATAACAATTATTCAAGTTCATCACTAATCCCGATGGTAATCGAAGAGTGATCGTGCCGACGGCGATCACATCAACCTTGGAACCATTTCCCATGCACATCGTCACTTCATCCTTAGCCAGCCTCCATCTATTCCGTAGGTCCTGCTTTGAGTTGCAAATGTCAGCAACCAAACCGGTATCAAATACCCAGGCACTACAAGGAGAGCTGGTAAGGTACACATCAATAACATGTATATCATATATACCTTGTTTGGTGTTGGCCGCCTTCTTGTCGGCCAGATACTTGGGGCAGTTCCACTTCCAGTGACCAGTTCCCTTGGAATGAAAGCACTCAGTTTCTGGCTTGGGTCTAGCCTTGGGTTTCTTCACGAGAGGGGCAATTGCTTTGCCACTCTTCTTGGAGTTTCCCTTCTTGCCCTTGCCATTCTTCTTTAAACTAGTGGTTTTATTGACCATCAACACTTGATGCGCTTTCTGAATTTTAGACTTAGCGATTTTCAGTATCGCAAACAGCTCGGCGATTGATTTGTTCATCCCGTGCATGTTATAGTTCACCATGAAGCTCTTGTAGCTAGGTGGCAATGATTGAAGAACTCTGTCAGTGATCGCCTCCGGCAGAAGGGGCATCCCTAACTCAGCCAGACGGATCGAATACCCAGACATTCTGAGTATATGTTCACGACAGACCCATTATCCTCCATCTTGCAAGCATTGTGACGCCCCCAATTTTGACCGTACGCTAAACATACACGCAATGCGTACGACCAATATTAGGGACTCACTAATCAATATCACAACACAACTCTAGACACAAATTAAAGTCATGCAGCTTAATATTACAAGCCAGGGGCCTCGAGGGCTCGAATACAAAGCTCGACAAGCACGAGTCAGCGGAAGCAAATAATATCTGGGTACAAATATAAGTTAAACAAGTTTTGCCTTAAGAAGGGTAGCATAAACATAAGCAACGGATCGAAAGAGGCGAGGCCTCCTGCTTGGGAACCTCCTATCCTATTGCTGGTCGGGGGCCGCCTCCACGTAGTAGTAGGCTCCTGCGGTGGTGTAGTAGTTGTCTCCGGCGTACTCCATCTACTGGGCTCTATCATCTGAATGCAGAATCATATCGAGGGGGAAAGGGAAAGCGAAGCAGCGGTGAGTACTCATCAAAAGTACTTGCAAGACTGACATCAGAACTATACTAAGTATGCATCATTATCAAGGGGTGGGGTTATATCTGGGCTGACTGTAGAAAGCAAGAATAGGGGGACGCCTAGTCCTATCAAAGACTAGCATCTTCAGCATCTTGCGGCATTAGGAGAGACAAGACATGTATCTCACATATGGTCATATTATTGTAGCAATTTTTTTAAGTAACCATGCCTAGAGATTCTTCCTCGACTCCCTGCGAGGAAGCAATCCCGGAGCCACATTTTATTTCAATTCAAATCACATTTATAGTTGTATAAGGTCAAGGTACAACTCCAAGTAGTCCTCTTACTGTGGACACGGCTAATCGAATAGATGAATTCATCCCTGTAGGGGTGCACCGCATTTCCAACACGCTTGATCACCTCCGGCCGGACACACTTTCCGGGGTAATGCCCGTCCTTGGGATCCAAAATGTCGTCGCCCCACCTAGACTCAACGAAGAGGCCAGCCTGCCGGTCTAAATCCTAAGCGTGCGGGTTCGTGGGCCCACTTTCCCTTGCACTCCTGCATGATGCGCACGCGGCCGGAAGCAGTCCTAGCACCCCTTAGTAACAAGCGTGATGCGTTCTAGACCAATCCGGCGCGCGCCACTCCATTGTTGATGTCCGAAGAGCTTCGGCTGATACAACGATGCTGACTACCCATAACTTCTCCCACGTGAAGGTTTAGTGCGTAAAAGCTCAAACGACCAACTCAGATCAAATACCCAACCCATTATCATTTTATTAGTGCGGGGAAAGCGCGAACCATAATGTAGTCCGTCGCCCCGCCAATAACCCTCAGGTGCCTTACCGATGCACCCCACTACATCTCACGAATGCCTTACGGCGCATCCCACCAAATCTTTCTCTCGCGGGCACCCTTGGGGCTGACCCGTCTTTCATTCGTATTTCAGTAACAAGACATAACGGTTGTGTGTCAGTGCCCGAAGTGAATATCCGAGGAATCCCTCTCGAGATATCACGCACGGGGTATGTGTGGTGATGTGTCGGTAATGGCTTGTCAGTCATGAGGACTGAGTCTTTTGTCTTCCAGTCCTTGGTGTTGATGATGATGAAAGCAGGGGCAACGACAATAGTAAACTAGGAGTCACAGGATACTACCCATACCTATACTACAACAGTATATGATAGCAGGTATGAAAGCAATACTCAAAAATAGGCTATGCATCAGAATAGGTACTTGATTAAACACAGTAGCAAAATCTAATGCAAGCATGAGGGAGAAAAGAATATGTGATATCGGAATGCTCAAGGGGGGGTTGCTTGCCTTGTTGCTCTGCGGCAAAGGCCTGATCGTCAGGGGCGTAGTCGTACTCGGCAGCAGCGTCAGTCTCGGGGTCTACCGGTAAGAAGAGGGGGAGAAAACAATAAATACAAGCCAACAGATGCAACATGATGCATGACATGGAAATATGCAGTGCTAGGTATGCACTAACACGATACTACACGTATCAGTCGGAGCAGGAGAATATTTGATGATATTTCCCGAGTCTTTGGATTTATCGGACAGATGATTCGGAGGGGAAAGTTCCATGTTCATCATGCTAGGAGCACATGCCAGATGAATGGATAGCATATTCAGATTCGTGGGATTTTTCTGATCAACTTTCATGTATAAAACTATTTGATCTGAGCTACAGATTATTTTCTATGATTTTTCAAAGATTTAAAAAAAATCTGAAATTAATTTAATTATTTAAATCAACATTATCCAAAACAGTGTAAGTTGATGTCAGCATGACATCAGCATCACATCAGCAGTCAACTGTCTCAGCTGAATGGTCAATCTGACATGTGGGACCCACATGTCATAGACTCATATGTAACTCAGTGCTAAATTAAACTAACAGAGACTAACTAGCAGGTGGGGCCCATCTGTCATAGGGTCATTAGGCTAAATTAATTATTTTCTATTAACCTAATTACTAATTAGTTATCTAACACGGCTGGCCCACTATCATACACACAGGGGGTCGGGGACCCACCTGTCATTGACTGGTCAGGCCCACTCAACAGGGTTGACCAGGTTAACGGGTCAACCAGGACCGCGGGGCCTATGGGTCGGTGACCCTGTAGTGGCCCCGACCTGGACACGTGGGTGGCGGCGTCGGGCGGCCACCGGAGTAACTCCGGCGAGCACCCGAAACGGTGGCGGGGCTCGGGTTTCGCGCACAGGGCACCAAATCACGCGCGGTTGGGCGCGTTCGAACGAGGGAGTCGAGGCGCGTTGGTTGGCGGTGGTGCTGCGGCCAGAGGTGGCCGGAGACGATGGAGGTGAGCAGCATGGCGGCGCCGAACTTTGGGCATCGATTGCAGCGAGCAAGCCAGCCCGGAAACGTCCTACCTAGCACGGGGGATCGACGTAGGGGACGTCCTGGAGCACGCCCGTGGTATGCACGGGTGCTCAAACGCACGTACGACACGAGCACGTCGGCAAATGGCGGACGACAAAGCTCGGTCACGGTGGCGGCTAGCTAGAGGGAGTTATGGGAGCGCACATAGGGAGAGGCACGGCGAGAGGAGCTCACTAGCGTTGCTGGGGAGGCCCGGGGAAGCCGGAGTTCACGGGGAGGAGCGAATCAACGACGGCGGCGTTCGAGCCCGAGGAGGAAGAATGTCGATGGCGATGGAGTGGGAGCTCCCGGGGCTTGATCTGGTGCTTGGGGAGGTCGACGTAGCCGATGCGGAGCTTTAGGGATAGTCGGTGAGGGAGAAGGTGGACGGTGGCCGCATGCTTACCACGGCGCGGCCATGGATCTGCTCGGTGAGCTCGAGCGCGAGCGAGGAGAGGGACAGAGAGGGGGCTAATGGGTCCTAGGGTTTCGGGGGTGCGAGAGAGAGGCTAGGGGTCGTTCTTATCCTCGCGGGAGCGCGTGGATGGCCGACAGCACGACGATCGCCGTTCGGACGGTGCCGGCGCCATGGCCTTCCTCCGTTGGCACGAGGAGGAGGAAAAGGCCGGCGCTAACAGGCTGGGCCAGCCTGTAGCACTTGGGCCACAGTGCCCAGTAGCACTTTTTCTTATTCCATTTCTTTTTTTCTTTCTGTTTGTTTTTTTCTTTTCTGTTTCCTTTTATTTACAGTATACATTCACCTCTGAAAAACGTGAGACCTAGTCCAATAATTAAGTGGCAACAACCAGCACTGCCTCAAAAATAATTGGGTTCATTTGAAATTGTTTATATTTTCCATGCAATTTAAGGGCAAATTTAAATGCTTTAAAGCTCTGTTATTGATGGTGGGGTCCACTCCAATATCAAGGTGATGTTGTGTTCCTTAACAACATTTGTTTTGTGATTTATAACAAATGTGCAACAATTTTCTTTTGTTGTTTGCAACTTTATTTTATCACAATAAAATTCAAGGCATTTTGAGGTGGAATTTGAAAGGAGATATGACTCCATTGTGTTCATGCACTGTTTAGCAAAAAAGGGTTAGCTTAAACATGGCCATTACTGTAGCTTAATTACAATGACCACTGTAGAATAATTCCAGGGTGTCACAAGCATAGAACTTATCAAAGGTCTCATACCTCTCGATCCGGGCATCCTTCTCAAAGATAAACTTCAACTCCTGGAACATCTCATATGCTCCATGACGTTCAAAACGTCTTTGAAGTCCCGGTTCTAAGACATACAACATTGCACATTGAACTATTGAGTAATCTCCAGAATGTGCCTCCCAAACGTTCTTATGTCTTCGAACGACACGGGAGTGGGTGGATCACCAAGCAGTGCATCAAGGACATAAGACTTCTAGGAAGCCATGAGGATAATCCTCAGATTACGGGCCCAGTCAACAAAGTTACTCCCATCATCTTTCATCTTGGCTTTATCTAGGAATGCATTAAAATTCAGGGGAACTACTGCGCGAGCCATTGATCTACAACATAAATATGCAAAGGTTACTAAGACTATTGTTCAAGATAATGAGTTTAGTTAATCAAATTACTTAAAAACTCCCACTCAAATTGACATACTTCCGGTCATCCGAGTGATACATGATCCAAATTCACCAACTCAAGTCTGATCATCACGTGAGTTGAGGTGGTTCCAATGGTGAACATCATCATGTTTATCATATCTACTATATGACCCATGTTCGACCTTTCGGTGTCTTGTGTTTCAAGGCCATGTCGGTACATGCTAGGCTCGTCAAGTTTAAACCGAGTGTTCTACACGTGCAACACTGGCTTGCACCCATTGTATGTGAACGTAGAGTCTATCACACCCGATCTTCACGTGGTGTCTCGTCACGAGGAACTTTCGCAACAGTGCACACTCGGGGAGAACACAATTTATCTTGAAATTTTTGTGAGGGGTCACCTTATAATGCTACCGGCGTCCTAAGCAAAACAAGGTGCATAAAAGGATTAACATCACATGCAAATCATAAGTAACATGATATGGCCATGAGTTTGTGCTTTTGATCTCCATATCCAAAGCACCGGCATGATCTCCGTCGCCACCGGCACAACATCATGATCTCCATCATCTTGATCTCCATCAACGTGTCGCCATGAGGTTGTCGCGCTAATTGTTGCTTCTACGACTATTCGTAACTCATAGCGATAAAGTAAAGCAAAAACAACGAAAATAATTAAAGACAACCCAATGGCTCCTGCCGGTTGCCGTACTCATCGACATGCAAGTCGTGATATTCTATACAAAACATGATAATCTCATACATCACATATATCTCGTCATGTAATTGACCATATCATATCACAACAGACCCTGCAAAAACAAGTTAGACGTCCTCTAATTGTTGTTGCATGTTTTACGTGGCTGCTACGGGTATCTAGAAAGAACAATTCTCACCTACGCAAAAACCACAACGGTGATACACAAATTTCTATTCAAACTTCTCAAGGACCACCTTTGTCGAATCCGATCCAAGTATAGTAGGAGAGACAGACACTCGCCAGTCATCTTTATGCAACAAAGTCACATGTGAGTCGATGGAACCGGTCTCTCATAAGCGTACGAGTAAGGTTGGTCCGGGCCACTTCATCCCGCAATACTTCTGAATCAAAACACGACCAAGGGAGGAAGCAATCTGAGCATCGACGCCCACAAACTCCTTTGTGTTCTACTCGTGATCTCATCTACACATAGAACTATCTCATGATGCCATTGTTGGGGAACGTTGCATGGGAAACAAAAAAAATCCTACACACACGCAAGATCTATCCATGGTGATGATCATCTACGAGAGGGAGAGTGGATCTACATACCCTTGTAGATCGCTAAGCAGGAAGCATTAAGAAACGCAGTTGATGTAATCGAACGTCTTCGCGATCCAAATCGCCGAGTGTCCCGCGATCCAATCACGATTCGTCCCGATCTAGCGCCGAATGGACGACACCTCCGCATTTAGCACACGTACATCTCGATGATAATCTCCGCCTTCTTGATACAAGAAGAGGGATCGGAGAGGTAGATGAGTTCTCCGGCGGCACGATGGCGCGACGGCGGTGGTGGTGGAACTATTCCGGCAGGGCTTCGCCTAAGCACCGTCGAATATAGATGTTGGAGGAACTGGGGAATAGATAACTAGCACGTGGACTTGTGTATTTGGGGGCTCTATTCCTCCAGTATATATCGGAGGGAGGGGAGGAGTCAGCCGCCTAGGGTTTCCCCTCGGGCTTCAGCCGAAGTGGAGAGGAGGTGGAGGAGTCCACCTCCAATCCTACTCCTAGTAGGATTCCACTTGGAATCCTCCCACCTTTGGGGTTTTTCCTTCTCTCCTCCTCCAGCTGCATGGGCCTCTTGGGGCTGGTTTTCCCAGCTCACTAAGGGCTCGTGCACCACCCCTAAGGCCCATGTGGCCTCCCGGCGCAGGTGGCCTCTCCCGGTGGTCCTCCGAAACCCTCCCGGCACTCCCGGTACACTACCGAAGTGCCCAAAACTTTTCCGGTGACCAAAACAGGACTTCCTATATATCAATCTTTACCTCCGAACCATTCTGGTGTTCCTTGTGATGTCCGGGATATCATCCGGGACTCCTAACAACCTTCAGTCACCACCATACATAACTCAATACTACTGAAACATCACCGAACCTTACGTGTGCAGACCCTGTGGGTTCGAGAACTATGTAGATATGACCGAGACACCTCTACGGTCAATAACCAACAGAGGGACCTAGATTCCCATGTTGGTTCCTACATATTCTACGAAGATCTTTATCAGTTGAACCTCTATGTCAAGGATTCAGTTAATCACGTATGATGTTCCCTTTGTTCTTCGATATGTTACTTGTCCGAGATTTGATCGTCGGTATCTGTGTACCTAGTTCAACCTCGTTACTGACAAGTCTCTTTACTCGTTTTGCAATACAAGATCTCGTGGCTAACACTTTAGTCACATTGCTTGCAAGGCTTGTTTTGATGTTGTATTACCGAGTAGGCCCTGAGATACCTCTCCGTCACACGGAGTAACAAATCTCGGTCTTGATCCATGCCCACTCAACAGACACCCTCGAAGATACCTATAGAGAATCTTTATAGTCACCCAGTTATATTGCGATGTTTGATACACACAAGGTATTCCTCTGGTGTTAGTGAGTTGCATGATCTCATGGTCATAGGAACAGATACTTGACATGCAGAAAACTATAGCAATAAACTGACACGATCATATGCTACGTTCATAGTTTGGGTCTTGTCCATCACATCATTCTCCCAATGATGTGATCTCATCATCAAATGACATCTTATGTCCATTGCTAGGAAACCTTTACCATCTTTGATCAACGAGCTAGTCTACTAGAGGCATACTAGGGACACCGTGTTATCTATGTATCCACACATGCAATGTGTTTCCAATCAATACGTATTATAGATAATAAACGATTATCATGAACAAGGAAATATAATAATAACCATTTATTATTGCCTATAGGGCATATTTCCAACAGTCTCCCACTTGCACTAGAGTCAATAATCTAGCTCACATCTCTATGTGATTTACATTGTAATGAATCTTATACCCATACAGTTCTGGTGTTGATCATGTTTAGCCCTTGGAAGAGGTTTAGTAAACGGTTCTACAACATTCAGATCCGTGTGCACTTTGCAAATATTTATGTCGGACTCCTTGATGTAATCGCGGATGGAATTTAAGCGTCGCTTTATGTGTCTGGCCCTCTTGTGAAACCTTGGTTCCTTGGCTAAAGCAATGGCACCAGTGTTGTCACACAACAGAGACATTGGATTCAGTGCACTGGGCACTACTCCCAGATCGGTCATGAACTCCTTCATCCAGACATCTTCCTTTGCCGCCTCGGAGGCAGAGATAGACTCCGCATCGCATGTAGAATCAGCTACTACGCTCTGCTTGGAACTGCACCAGCTTACTGCTCCCCCATCAAGAATAAATATGTATCTGGTTTGAGACTTAGAGTCATCCGGATAAGTGTCAAAGCTTGCATCGACGTAACACTTTACGACGAGCTCTTGATCACCTCCATAAATGAGAAACATTTCCTTAGTCATTTTCAGGTACTCAAGGATATTCTTCACTGACGTCCAGTGCTCCACTCCTAGATCACTTTGAAACCTTCCGGCCAAACTTATGGCAAGGCTGACATCGTGTCTTGTGCATAGCATTGCATACATGATAGAGCTTATAGCTGAAGCATAGGGGATGACACTCATCTTCTCTCTGTCTTCTGCAATTACTAGGCATTGAGTCTTACTCAACTTTACACCTTGCAATACAGGCAAGAACCCCTTGTTGGATTGATCCATAGACGGTCTCAAGGACGTCGCGATTCACCTTGCAATATTAATGCATGTAGTGGCAGCTGCATGCACAACATCGACGGCCTCAAGGACGTCGTGATTCACACCGCACTGTTATGCTTCATAGAGTATAAATGTGGGATGGACTCAGTTTCAACGTATATGTGTATTGCAAGCTGCTGGACTGATAACATAGTCTGACAATACTGCCGCCGTGTTTTAGACTCCAGGTCGAATAGTTTCTAATAGAACAGTCAACCATTTCATACTCGAACCGGTACTTTTATGTCATCCAATCATACACACACCTTTACACTGTGTGTCTCAACGTGGCAAGAAATAACATAATCTATTTTTTGTCACCCCCTAGTATATCAGAGTAGCAGTCACAATCACAAGTAGTAGTAATCCTTAGTGACGTGCCATTTAAGATGCTTAGATACGTGCAGCTTTGGCGATCGGGAGATGGACGACGTGTGCAGCTTTGGAGTCACTCCTCCCGTTTAGCTACGTGCGCGTGCTTGTTTGCTTGTTTTCCGTATTTTTCAGTTTGTTCAAACAATGATTATAGTGTTTGTACTCGTTTGAAATAAGAACTGGAGTTGTTTTCCCTGTGTTTATGCGTGAGCCAGCTAGCCGCCTCGGCCCACTTGTTCGTGTGCATTGACTGAAAAAAGGTAGGCTCGCGGTGAGCGGTTAACTTGGGTGGTGTGATCCAAGCTGGTGCATGCGCGCGATCATTACGCTTTCCTATAACACATCCCGCTCCCTGAACCAGCTACAAGAGCTACGCTACACACTACGCGGCCCCTACCGGCTGATTGGACGTGGAGGGCTTGATGTGCGTCCTTGCATGCATTTGATCATTCACAACGGCAAAGGGGACCAGCCTCACCAGTACTCTGTCGACCACGACACCTTTTGTCAGGCCTCGTACCTCGCATGGAACCCACCACCGTACCGACTTGGACCCTGTATTCCGACGTATAGGCCAATGTATGCCAGCTTTTCGCATTTCAACTGAAAAAGCTACACGCATCACCTCGCCAGCTGGAGTGGTGAGATAGTCGCGATCAGTTGTCGCTGCATGCAGGCATGCACGTAGCGGCAGCTGCACGTGCCGCATCGACGGCCTCAGCGACGTCGCGATTCACACCGCACTGTTATGCTTCCTAGAGTATAAATGTGGGATGGACTCAGTTTCAACGTATATGCGTATTGCAAGCTGCTGTACTGACAACACAGTCTGACGGTACTGCCGCCATGTTTCACACTCTAGGTCAAAGAGTTTCTATAGAATAGTCAACCATTTCACACTCGAACCGGTACTTTTATGTCATCCAATGATACACACACATTTATACTGTCCAGCTCAACGTGGCAAGAAATAACATAATCTATTTTTTTGCTGTCACCCCCTAGTGTATCAGAGTAGCAGTCACAATCACAAGTAGTAGTAATCCTTAGTGACGTGGCATTTAAGATGTTTAGATACGTGCAGTTTTGGCGATCGGGAGATGGACGATGCGTGCAGCTTTGGCGTCACTGCTCCCGCTTAGCTACGTTCGCGTGCTTGTTTTCTTGTTTTCTGTATTTTCAAGTTTGTTCAAACAACGATTACAGTGTTTGTACTCGTTTGAAATAAGAACTGGAGTTGTTTTCCGTGTGTAAGCAGCGGCAGCGGCAGCTGCACGCGCCGCATCGACGGCCTCAGGGACGTCGCGATTCACACCGCATTGTTATGATTCCTAGAGTATAAATGTGGGATGGACTTGTTGGAAATATGCCCTAGAGGCAATAGTAAATTGGTTATTATCATATTTCCTTGTTCATGATAATCGTTTATTATCCATGCTATAATTGTATTGATCGGAAACTCAGATACATGTGTGGATACATAGACAACGCCATGTCCCTAGTATGCCTCTAATAAACTAGCTCGTTGATCAAAGATGGTCAAGGTTTCCTAGCCATGGACATGAGATGTCATTTGCTAATGGGATCACATCATTAGGAAAATGATGGGATGGACAAGACCCAAACTATAAACGTAGCATATGATCGTGTCAATTTATTGCTACAGTTTTCTGCATGTCAAGTATATGTTCCTATGACCATGAGATCATGCAACTCACGAACACCGGAGGAGTACATTGTGTGTATCAAACGTCGCAACGTAACTGAGTGACTATAAAGGTGCTCGGTAGGTATCTCCGAGGGTGTCTGTTGGGTTGGCATGGATCAAGACTGGGATTTTTTACTCCGTGTGACGGAGAGGTATCTTAGGGCCCACTCGGTAATAAAACATCACAACAAGACTTACAAGAAATGTGACTAAGTGTTAGCCACGGGATCTTGTATTACGGAACGAGTAAAGAAACTTGCCGGTGATGGGATTGAACTAGGTGTACAGATACCGATGATCCAATAACATACCGAAGAACAAAGGAAACAACATACGGGATTAACTGAATCCTTGACATAGAGGTTCAACCGATAAAGATCTTCGTAGAATATGTAGGAACCAATATGGGCATCCAGGTCCCGCTATTGGTTATTGACCGTAGAGGTGTCTCGGTCATGTCTACATAGTTCTCAAACCCGCAGAGTCTGCACACTTAAGGTTAGGTGATGTTTCGATAGTATAGAGTTATGTATGGTGGTGACCGAAGGTTGTTCGGAGTCCCGGATGAGATCCCAGATGTCACGAGGAGATCCGAAATGGTCTGGAGGTAAAGATTGATATATATAGGAAGTCATGTTTTGGTCACCAGAAAAGTTTCGGGCTCGTCGGTAGTGTACCGGGAGGGTGCCAGGGGACCATCGGGACGGGTGTGTCGACCCAAAGGACCTCATGGGTTGTGGGTGGAGTCAAACCAGCCCTTGGTGGGCTGGTCTAAGCCCCCACTAAGTTCCATGCGGCTAGGGTTGGGAAAAACCCAAAAGGTGGAGAGGTGGAAAGAGTTTCCAAGTGGAAAGGAGGAATCCTACTCCTAATAGGATTGGAGTAGGACTCCTCCACCTCCAATTTCGACCAAACCTTGAGGGTTTGAGGCTGCCTCCTCCCCTCCCTCCCTCCTATATATACTAGAGGATTTAGAGGGGAAAGCCAACCCTAATTGCCATGTGCTGCCCTCTTCTTCCTCTACATCTGTTTCTCCTCTAGATTAGTTCTGCGGTGCTTAGGCGAAGCCTTGCAGGATTAGTTCACCACTACCGCCACCACGCCGTTGTATTTCCGGAGAACTCATCTACCTCTCCGCCCCCTCTCGCTGGATCAAGAAGGCGGAGATCATCATCGAGCTATATGTGTGTTGAACACGGAGGTGTCGTCCGTTTGGCGCTAGATCGGAAGGACCGTGATCAAGATCGCGAGATTATTCGTGATTGGATCGTGAGACGGCTCGTGATGAGATCGCGGGACAGATCGTGATCGTATCGCGAGACGAATAGTGATGGGATCGTGGGATGCTCGGCGATTTGGATCGCGAAGATGTTCGACTACATCAACCGCGTTTCTTTTTTGACAAGTTAAAACAGCAGGAGATGCTCCTACTGTTGCTATATTAAAAGAGGACAGTTACAAAGGGTTTTACATAGCCATGTAGAAAAGTGTAGGATGAACTAGGGTAAGCTGGAGAAGTTACAAACGGGGCAGATTTTACAACTCAATAGTTGGCAGAAATCTAGCCAGGAAGGCAGAATCGTCAGCCTTAAGTCTGAAACGCGGGATTTCCAAGTCTGTCTTCAGCATTCGAAACCAATCCTGTTGCGTTACCATCACACCATCAAAGATCTTTCGGTTGCGTTGTTTCCGGATATTCCACGCGGCCAATATGCATAGTTCCTTAAACAGGGGTTTAGTCCATCTTCTTTCCATTACATCCAATCGCGTCTGCATGTCTAGAGACGTATCCCACATGATGCCAAGTTTCCCCCGGTAGGTGGTTGCAAAGGGGCATTGGTCGAAAAGGTGTTCGTCAGTTTCCAGCAGAGCTCCATCACACAGCACACAAGAGTGGTCTTCGCCTATATTGAAGTGTCTTCTCACCAGTAAATCTCGAGTGTTTAGTCTATCCATTCTCTACAGCCAAGCAAACACTTTGTGTTTGAGAATGCATTTCGTTTTCCATATGGTTGATATGTAGAATGGAGCATGTTCATGTCTAAACACGTATCGGTAGAAACTCTTTGGCTTGAAGTGCACCTCTCCCCAACAGTATATCCATTCATCATCCTTCAAGGGGTCCAAGGTCATCATGTTAATGGTGATCATTAGATCTTCCAGTTCCGACCATGCTTCACGTGATAATGGTAGGTGGAAGTGGGAAGCCGGGTCTGCATCCATCACGAACTGCGCCAGGGACACATCCTCATTGGTCGCATAGGAGAGTAAGTGTTCATGTGAATTTGCTAAGACATTTTCGTTGTGCCACTGGTCCTTCCAAAGTAAGATAGTATCACCTGAGTTAGGGATGCATGTTGTAATCCCTCTAAAGATGTCAGAGAGGGACATGATATCCCTCCACCAGAACGATCCACAAGCCGGCATTGCATGTGGTGGTGGTGTATCGTAATATGCGTTCCAGACCAACATTACCCATGGAGTGTCCACCTTATGGTAGAATTTATGAAGAAATTTCAATAACAGAGCCTTGTTCTGTAGCTTCAGGTTTATGATACCAAGGCCCCCTTTATCCTTCGGTTTGCACACTAGCTCCCATGCTGCCAAGGAGTGTGTTTTTGCGTCTCTGTCCACCACTTTTCTCCATAGGCAGTGCCTACGAGCTCTATCAAATATGTCAATGATTTTCTTGGGCAACCTCAGCACGCACATAGCAAATGATAGGAGTGGGGATAAAGCTAAGTTGATGAATTGCACCCTTTCCCCGTATGAAAGCCAGATAGCCGTGCTTGTTAGTCTATGTTCAATCATGTCGACAAGCGGCATCATATCCCTTACCGATGGTCTTGAAGTGCCCATCGGAACTCCAAGATAAGTGAAAGGCATCGATCCCACCTGGCAGCCAAGTAATAAAGCCAATTCATGAGTTGTTTCTTGGTTAATATTGATAGGAATTAGTTGTGATTTGGAGTAGTTTATCTTGAGACCCGTGACATTAGCATAGGCATCCAGCAGTTGTTTAATAACCCGAATTTCCGAGCTCTTTGCCGGTAGGATGAGCAGTGTATCATCGACATATTGGATCACCGGATACATCTTTGAGGAAGGTTGTTCAATTGGCAGTGATAGGTGTCCCTCTGACCAAGCTGCATTAACCATTGATTGTAGAAGATCCGCCGCTAGGAAAATAGCAGGGGGAGAAGGGATCACCCTATCGAACTCCCCTTTTACATTGAAATTCCTTGCCCGGCACTCCATTTAGTAGGATCAGTGAAGATCCTGAATTTAAAATCATTTCAACCCAGGAACACCACTTGTCATCAAAGCCCTTGCATCTCATCATTTTGAGTATGAAGGAATGGTCCATTGTATCAAAAGCTTTAGCGAAATCCAACTTGAGGACCACAATTTCTTTACCCGATTGTTTGCATTGATGTAAAAATTCATAAGCCCATGCCAGACAATCTTGGATAGTTCTAGACCTTATGAAGCCATATTGGTTGCGATGCACAATCTTTAATATGCATCCTTGCAATCTTTCGGCCAATAGCTTTGTGAGAACTTTAAGAACACAGTTGAGTAAAGATATTGGCCGGAAATCATTTACCATCTCTGGTGAGCTGGTTTTTGGAATGAGAGTAATCAAGGATGTGTTTAAACATTTGAGATCAATTTTTCCCTCCCAGAAGTCATGGCAAAGCAGATAAAAATCCTCTTTGATAACATCCCAACAAACTTTGAGGAAGAAACCATTGAATCCATCAGGTCCAGGCGCCCTATCCGAAGGGATATTTTTAATAACATTGTATATTTCCTCATGAGTGAAAGGGGAGGACAATCCTTCCAATCCATCAACATATTGCACCAGCTCCTGGAGCTCAAACTCCACAGATGTTTCTGTGACAACTCCCATTCTACTTTTAAAGCATTGATAGAAGGCTGCTGCTTTTTCATCATGGCTTTCAATAGTCATACCATTTGGTAATAACAAGGAGGACATGGTATTCCTCCTGTATCTTTCTGTTGCCCTTGTCTGAAAATACTTAGTGGTTTCCTCTCCCTCTACTGCCCATCTGTAAGTACATCTTTTTTTCCAGTACACGCTTTGGTATTTGAGTAGTTTTATCAGTTGATTTTTTTAGAATGAACCTGAAATTAGATTTAGGTAGGGATAGAGTACGAATATCCTCCAAACTATCTAAATGGAGAAGTTGTTTATTGTAGTTTTCAATCAATAGTTTCAGCTTGGAAAGATGCTTACTCCATTGTTTAAGGGCGTATCTTAATCTTTTCAGTTTAGCCGAGATTCGAGTGGCAGAAGATGTTGCTTTGATGGGTTTATTCCAAGAGTTCTGCACCATCTCCATAAAACCCGTACATTGTGGCTAGTAATTTTCAAATCTAAAGAGCTTGCATCGTGGAATAGATGTTTGAATCTGCATGACACATGGAATATGATCAGAAACTGGTTTAGTGAGAGGTTTCACCATAGTATTAAGGAATTTTGAAGTCCATTCAGGGGATGTAAAGAACCAGTCCAGTTGCTCTAGTAATGGGTTTTCCTGCATGTTGCTCCAAGTGTACTTTTTGCCTTTGATTGGGATCTCGATCAGGGCCAGAGAGCTGAGAATATCATTAAACTTAATAATATCATCAATGTTACCTCCAGGGAGGTTGCGATTCTGTAGCGATCGAATGAAATTGAAATCTCCCATGAAAACCCATAAATCATCAATTTCAACATTGAGACCCTCAAACCATTGAGTGAAATCGTCTCTCTCTGGGCCACTGCATGGTCCATAAATATTGGTGAGTAGCCACTGTTGATTTGAATGAACCAATGTAAATTTAACGGTTATAGCAAAAGCATGTTTATGCATTACTAGTCCACTAAAAAGACTACTACACCAAATAATTATAAGGCCACCAGATGCTCCCTCGGACGGGACAAATTCATATTTATCAAACCTTCTAGGTCAACATTTACAAATGAAAGAGTGGTCAAACTCCTCTTTCTTAGTTTCCTGTAAACAGACGATCGAACAGTTGGATTCATCAATTTTGTTACGCAGAGCCAAACTTTTAGACTCATGGTTCATACGACGCATGTTCCAACATAAAATGTTCCAAGCAGTAGTCGACATCAAAATAAAGGTGGGAAATAAGCAAATTCAAATATGGTAAAATGAAGCATCAGCCCACTAGGGAGCAATGTCCATATCCTCCTGGGCTTCGGGCTGGGCCTTCTCCTGCTGGCTCATCAAGATCTCCACCGTCAGCTCCTCCCTAGGAATGCCACATTGAACCACTCCAATGTGTTGAATAGTAGGAATTGGGGTCTCTGGGGGATTTCCCTTGGTTCTGTAGCTATCTCCATATCATCAAAAATGTCTTTGTCATTGAATACACGAGAGCATCTTGGCTTGACATGAGAGACTTTCTGCTTGGAATCGACCATGGATGGCGCTTTGAAGCCATGAAACCTAGTGGATCTTGCGCTTCTACGAACCATTGACACATCCAGAGGAGCCCCTGGCCTCTTCCTACGCGAGGTGATAGTACCAGACAACTGATTCCCTTCGCTACAGTTAAAGTGTTGGTTCCTTTCCTGAGTCTGATTGTAACAGGTTGCATCAAACTGAAGTGCATGCACAGAAGACAGTAGTTGCTGGTGACTTTCTGCCATGTAGTCCAGACACACTTTCCAAACTTCCTGGGAGCAAATGATAGTGGTTGAACCCCTAGAAAAAGGAGTGCAGGGGAGTACTGAATGGTAGGCATATTCCACTAGCTTGGAAAACAAGAACTGTATACCCTCAGCTACCTGAACCCAATCCAAATGTGGTGACATTCCAATTCTCCTTGTGTAAAAGCCTCCAAAGAACTCAAGCCTCCAAAGAACTCAAGCAAAGTAGCAGGTAGGTGTACATCTAGGAAAACCTGATGGGAGTTGAGCTGAACAAATTCCAGGTGCCCAGAATGTCCACCCAGGATGACATTGTCCGCAGCTTCTTCTAATAACTGCACATGTTCATTCCAGAGACGCAAGTCATCATCATGACCAGAATCATCAGTTTGCACCCCGTCCATCATTGAAGGTCCCTCATATCCTGTTAACTGTCTGTAGCTTATCCCTTGAAAGTTAGCAGGGACAGGTGGAATTTCTGGCCAAACTCCCCATCCCTGTTGAGGAGCAGCAGGTGCAGGAGCGGCCTCCCAGGCATTGTTAGCATTTTCCAATTGCCATACTTGGGCATCATGTTGGGCTTGTTGCATAGCATTGAGGAATGGTGGTTGGTCTGGGTGCGGAGAAGCTCCCATGGAAGGCACCTCATCTTCATTACTTAAAAGCCCTTGAGTAGCATCTCTGCCATTAAGAACATACATCGGTACAGTCCAAGATTGATTCATACCACTCATATCAGTAAACCTCTTGATAACTACGTTGTATGGCACCAAAGTTAATTCATTGATTAGCACTCTGACCAGCACCCGGGACTTTTTATAACCTGGCCTATGCCAAAACAAGCACCTACCAAAACAAGAAACAGCCTTGATAATGTAGTACTCAGTCTGATAGTTCAAAGGGAATCCTAAAAGCATCACCCAAGCCTATCTTTCCGCTACTGGACGTCTCATGTTAGGCCCTTCATCATGCCTCAAAAGGTAAAAAGTAGAGAGGTCATCTAGAGCTTGTTCTCCCAAATCAACCATCGCATCTCTAACCAGTCTATCCGCAAAGCGGGCCAATCCAACACAAAAGGGGTAAATCTCACCCTCCAAAGTTTCCGCATTATGATCTTTAGCCAAGACCCTTCTAACTTCAGCAAGAACTGTCTCTCGTTGTAAATTAGGAGGAGAGGGGACGACAAATACTAGTGCATGTTGCGCGTGGTCAGGGGGCGGCTCGCCGACGACCACCATGTTCCTCTGTAGGCGACCATGGGGACTCTGCTGGATGTTCATTGCACCAGGAACAAACTGATATGGCATCACAGGGATGGTTGCCATTGCTTGATGGATGCTTTCTCTAGCGGCAGAGGGCGAAGGAACCGGGGTAGAAAGAAGAAAACCCTCGTTGTGTTCGGAAGGAATAGCAGAAGGGGAAAAACCTTGGTCGCCGATGGGAAGGGGCTCTGACTGCTTGTCAGTGATTGGACATTTGGGAGACGAAACGGCAGGGGAGGTATCGGGAACCCGTGCAAACGGTGGGATATCCTTCCGCGGTAAAGATTTAGCTACCCAAGTTTGTTGCCTGTGCCGCTCTGTTGCGATACTCTGTTTTGGTTGCCACGTTTTGCGCTTTGGAATAGAATTCTATTTTCGTCTCCAAACCATGGACTGAGAAGCGGCCCATGTCTTACATTCCCACCCAAAGTGGCCCAAAAGCCTGCAGCGGCGACAACGAAGCCTGATAGTGCATGCACTTCTAGCGTGACCGACGGCGAGGCACCTTGAACATGATATGTTCTTCCCCCACGTATGGGAGGTATAACTCAAATCTTGATGAAGATTGCACGTGTAACCCAGATTGATACAAGTTAGGCAAGAAATTCCTGGACAATTAACCACAATAGGGCCCTTTCTAAAACATGCTTCACATCTATTTATCTTAGAAAAAATAAACTCTTTGGAAGGAACAGATTTAATGTTTAAACAATGTTTCACCTGGGCATTTGAGTAACCTGCATGCCAAAGATCAAGAATTTCCTCCAAGTATGAGAAAGAAATGGATTCCCAATAATTTTTTTGAAACATTGACCCTTCAAAAAAAATATTGTTATCGATGAACCCATCCGAAGCCAGATCGCGGTTGAAACTTCCAAACCTCAATTTTTTGAAGATAGAGAATTATCCATCAAAGGAGAAACACTGGCAATCCTGCTATTGATCTCACCCTCCTCAAGATCATGTATGCAACCCCGATCTGATTGAGCACCAAGGCGAAGAAAGTTCAAAGATGGTTTGATAGCCATAGGTGATCTAGCCACCACTTCAGGGATCTCGTGATCCATATGCCAGGAAATACTATCCTTTGAATAATCCACATGGTCCTTGAATAAGCAAAAACGACAGACGAAATTTGGCCAAATTCGGTCCTTCAAACCATATATAAAATGACCAACCCGATTGGATGCCACCGAGAATTTAAAACTCCGAGAACCCAATTGAAGAACATTGAAACCAAGTGCCAAACCACCGATGCAACATTGTAGCACAATCCCAACCGCCTCTTCCGTAAGAGGAAATGAGGCTGAGGAGAAAGAAACAATCAAGAAAAATTCCCTGGAGCCAGGCGATTTGTCATAGTGAACCGAAGATCCAAATCTAGCACGAACTGGTTTTCCACCTTAAGGCCAGGGACAAAGTCCCAGTGGAGAAGACTTGCCATACCGTTGAAGAGGATGAAGAGCGCTTAGAGATCTTCCCCGGAGCCAGATCTACACGCGCCATTGGAGGTGGAGGTGGACGTGGACGTGGACGTGGACGTCAAGGTGGAGGTGGAGGTGGAGGCGGCCATCCTTCTCAAAAATCCATTGCTGGAATTGTATCAACCGCGTTTCCTAACGCTTCCCGCTTAGCGATCTACAAGGGTATGTAGATCCGCTCCCCCTCTCGTAGATGCTCGTTACCATGGATAGATCTTACGTGTGCGTAGGAAATTTTTTGTTTCCCATGCAACGTTCCTCAACAGGACTCAGTTTCAACGTATATGCGTATTGCAAGCTGCTGGACTGACAACACAATCTGACGGTATCACCGTCGTGTTTCAGACTCCTGGTCGAAGAGTTTCTGATAGAACAGTCAACCATTTCACACTCGAACCGATACTTTTATGTCATCCAATCATACACACACATTTATACTATTCGGCTCAACGTGGCAAGAAATAACATAATCTATTTTTTTTGCTGTCACCCCTAGTGTATCAGAGTAGCAGTCACAAACACAAGTAGTAGTAATCCTTAGTGACGTGGCATTTAAGATGCTTAGATATGTGCAGCTTTGGCGATCGGGAGATGGACGACGCGTGCAGCTTTGACGTCATTGCTCCCGTTTAGCTACGTGCGCGTGCTTGTTTGTTTGTTTTTCGTATTTTTAAGTTTGTTCAAACAACGATTACAGTGTTTGTACTCGTTTGAAATAAAAACTGAAGCTTTTTTTCGTGTGTTTATGCGTGAGCCAACTAGCCGTCTCAGCCCGTTTGTCCATGTGCATTGACTGAAAAAAAAAAAGTAGACTAACGATGAACGATTAACTTGGGTGGTGCGGTACAAGCTGGTGCATGCGCACGATCATTACGCTTTTCTACAACACGTCCCGCTCCCTAAACCAGCTACAAGAGCTACGTTGCACACTACGCGGCCCCTACCGGCTGATTGGACGTGAAGGGCCTGATGTACGTCCTTGCGTGCATTTGATCATTCACAACGGCAAAAGGGACCGGACTCACCGGTACTCTGTCGACCACGACACCTTGTCAGGCCTCGTGCTTCGCATGGAACTCACCCCGTACCGACTTGGACTCTGTATTCCGACGTATAGATCAATGTATGCCAGTTTTTCGCATTTCAACTGATAAAGCTGGCGCATCACCTCGCCAGCTTAAGCGGTGAGATAGCTGGGATCAGTTATCACTGCGTGCAGATCGTCCGCTCTCGGTAAAGTGACATCTATCGTGAAACATGGCAATCCCGGCCATTGGTGAGAAGTGAAAAGGTGGTTTTTAAGAGGGCACCGTGATTGTGGTTTTACTTTTGCAGATGGTGTGTGCATCTGCAGCAACCAATGAACACCGAAACACCAAGAAACACAAGAATGAGAAGCAAAATCAAACCAACGATTGGATCGAAGGAAACCAAAAAAAAACGATGGTGGTGTGCGACACAATGGCGCAGAGGTCAGGGGTTCATCGCCTTTTCGAAGAACCCAGTGAAAATGGTTAAGTGCGACGACACGATGATAGAGGCTGGGTGTCACCGTAATTTTCAAAGAAAAAAAAACAGTAATTGCAGTTTTACTGCTTGATCTTTTTTTGGTCCTGTGTAACATTTCAGTGCAAGAGCACTACTACTAGCATCTGCATCCAGCGAAACACCCATCATCTGATGACAGACGGGACCGAAAATGACAGACAGCACGAATCCAAAAGCGAACCATCAACTTCCTGTATAAATGCACACCGATCATCTACCTCCAGGTGACAACTGAGCTGACAACAACATCCAGGAACAGTTAGATAACCTTCCCTATGCACACAATCTCCTCCATCACATCTCACTTCCTTGCTCTGCTCCTGTAGCTACCGATTGACGATAAACCCCCCGAGAACACCGAGCGCCGTGACGACGGGGACTGGGCCCGAGGAACGGGCGAGGCGCAGCCCCTGTTGCTCCTCGGGAGATCCAGACCGTGTGATTCGTCGGCGAGCGGCTCAGCGCCATCTTCTCTGAAGTCCAGCAGCGTGTCCTTGGATTCCAGCTTGTCTGGCTCGGTCATCACACCGTCGAGGTCCGTCAGCGATTTCAGCTGAAGCCCGAGGTTGGCGATTGTCTTCTGGCACTCGGCGAGCTTCCCTGCGGCACTGGCGACCTCTTTCTCCTGCGATGGAAATGATAATGATTGTTATACAGGAATTTCTCAAGATTCAGGAGTGATTAGGCCCCTTCATATTTTGGGCTAGGTTTTGACCATCTATAGACTTCTAAAGTATAAAGCATATGCTATAAAAAATTATACTGCTAGATTTGTATTCGAATGAACTTTCTGACAATTCAATTTTTATGACATATAGTTTCCATTTTGTTAGTTAAATTTGTAGGTCAAACTTTAGCCCAGAATAAGAGGGGGCCTAATAAACCCAATCGGAGGGAGTAGGCTAGTAGTAGCATGTATCAACCATGTTTAACCGTCATTATATGTATCGACAAAATGCTAGTTATGTTGGCCCAATGCCGTGAACTATCAAAATGTTTACCTGCTTGAACTTCAGGTCTCCATTTGTGTTGGTGAGTCGCCAAAGCTTTGCCTCCCGACTGTCCCTTGACAGCTGAGCCTCCAATTTGCGGCATTTCGCTTCATACTCTTCTGAGAGCAGCTTCTCCTGCTCAATCTTCCCTTGTAACAAGCTCACCTTGTTTGTCAGTTTTGCGAGTTCCAGATTTGCTTCTTCAAGTTGACTCCCCATTGCCTTTCTCCCTGACACTGCATCCTCTGCCTTGGCAGTGAATTCTACCAGCAACACGCTCTGCTCTTTAAGCCTCGCTTCCAGCGACGACACCTTCTCCTGGAGCTTCATGGTCTCCTGGTGCGCAGACTCAAGCTCAGACCCCAAAACCTTCCTGATGCCCTCAACTGCCTCCAACTGCATCTTGACCTCCGAAGAATATTCCCTCTCCTTTGCCACATCAGACTCCAGTGCATTCACCGTTACGTGCAGCTTTGAGATTTCTGAGTTTGCTACCAGGAGCTGAGCCTCTAACGATTCTTTGGCAGACTCCACCGAAAATGTTCTCTCTGATTCAGTCTTCATAGCCTCTATTTGTGCCACGAGCTCTTTGTGAGACATCTTCTCCTTTTGCACCTCACTCTCCAGTGTTTTAATAATTCCCCTTAGTCGCTCAATTTCTGTGTTTGCGGATCGCAGCTGTGCCTCTAACGTGTCTTTAGCTGCCTTTGCCATGTCTGCGTCTGCTTTGTGCTGCGAAGACAGGGTTTTCTCTGCATCAATCTTCTCTTCCAAGGATGCCACCATCTTGCCAAGATTTGCTACCTCTGCAGTAGTTGATTCTAACTGCAACTCCAACTCCAACTCCTTGGTATCCCGAGTTTCTTCCAATTTAGTCAGCACACCCTGAAGTTTCTCAACTTCTGCTGACTTTGATTCCAACTGCAATGCCAATGACTTCCTCTCAACATCCAATCGTTCAGCTTGTCCTAAAGCAGCATCTTTGGACTCATGTGCCAAGTTTAACTGCATCTGCAGGTCAACCAGCTTGCTGTTAGCTGCCATGAGGGTGTCACATGACGTGTCAAGCTGATTTCTAGCCTCTGCAAGGGCCATTTCAAGCTCTTTTTTCTCATGATCGGTCTTTTCAACCTTTGCTTGCAAATCTATAACCTGGTGCTGTAGGGCTTCAGTTTCGCCTCTTGAGATATCTCTGGTCACAGCCCGGTCAGAATCAGGTTCTGTTCCAAAGCTAGAGCTCGTCTGATCTCCTTCAGGCAATGCAGCCAGCTTTTCCATCTCGAGAAAATCATCCATTATGTCAATTTCAACAGGATTGTTTACAAGATCTCTTGTGCCCTCATTGCTGTTTTTGAATTGATCGAGTTCTGCTATCAGAGCTGAGGCCCACAGATCAGAATTTTTTATATCACTGTCAACAGCCATCATATGCTCCCCACTGTCAGACTGGCTGTCAGTCAGAGATTCCAAGCAGGCATTGTTTGGAACAGGCCTAGAAGAATCACTGGCTAAGGAGGTTCTACGTGTCACATGGCGCAACCTACGACATTCTGCCTCGACTCTTGTAATTTTCTTCACACTTTCCAAGTGTTGTTTGCTTGCTGTCTCTGCTGCTTGGCTGCTCAAGTCTCTTTCCAGTGCGAGCATCTTCAATTCCTTGGATAGCGTGAGCAATTCGATCTTGAGATCCTTGCATTCTTTCTCTGCTACCTGAAGTTTCTCCCGCAGATCAGAGGCTTCAAGCTGCTGTTGCAGGTCAGCCATATTGTTCTGGAGCTCAGACATCTCAGACTCCAATTCCTGGGACTTCTTAGCAACTGCATCACGGATTTTCTCCTCCTGCTCTTCTCGTGCCTGGCGAAGCTGCCTGACGCATTCCTTGAGGGCACCATCCAAGTGGCTGACTTGATCCTCCAGAGAGGCATTCTTCAGAGCTGAAGCATCAAGTAGCCGCTTCAAGTTACTAACTTCAACTTCAGCATGCTCCCAACCTACAAAAAATCACAAGTATGAGTTAACTACTACAATATTAAAAAAACTTCATACCATTCTAAATTTGCCCAAAGAGGATGCCAAAATAAAAATCATCTGTGAGTTTACTCTTTCTTAATTTTCCCAGACGCAATATTGATTCTGAATAAAGAGAGGAAATTACTGGCTAACATGAATGCATGGAATATACAATGAAAAAAAAACCTGCAACAGCATCTTCTGCAACTTTTGCATGCTGCTTCACCAAGTCCTCTTTAGCACTGATAGTCAAAAGAGCAGCAGAGAGCTTTTCACTTAAACTCTTCACAGAATCCTGCATATCAGCATCTCCTGTAAAGACCTCTGGCGGTGATAGTTGACCATGCTGTGGGGAAGAATCATTTGACCCATTTGCCAAGGCTAGCTTCTCATTCAATGATTTTCCTGCTTCAGTTTCTTGGGTTTCATCGTCTCTAATTCTTGAGGGAGCTTCAGGTGATTGTCTATGATTTGGGGAACCACCAATGGAGGTAGGTTTGGTATCCTGTATTTGCCAAAAATGAACAAAGTGAGTACGTTTTCTGCAAAGCATTTGCTAAAGAAATTTAAATTTATGAATGGTCTGCAAAAGACTCAAGGCATCTAATCACTGTACCAGATGAGTCATTCCTCCCAGCTCCTGCTTTTGAGAAGTTGAGCAAGGCAATAGTAATCTTCTAAACCAATGTAGTGGAAATCAAGCTTGAGACCTGTTACATAACCAGCAATTATCTTAAACTGAGATAATAAATGAATCTGAAGAAAATTCTACACATTGAGCTCTATCATAGCAATAGCAGTATGGGATTCATTCAGCACCGCATAAGTCATTGATATAGCCATGCAAACGTTTAAACTAAACCATACAGTTTTGACCAGTAACAGTTCAAATTGTGACCTCAGTATTCAAGCGTAACACAACTTTTGTCCTGTATGTATTGGAGATGTTTTCCTTTTTCTAGAAATGTATTGGGGATTCTAGCTATCTAGGAGCAATAGATAGGAAACAAAAACTTCAAAAATTAAAATTATAGAATTGGTTATATTAATTTCTATGAGTTATATAATAAACTTCAATAAAAAGATATCACTACCTGATACAGTAATCAAAATCAGATATTGCATGACAGCTTAAAGATACTCCCTTCCCCCATTTAAAAATAGAAGGCCTACAGTTTTTGCAATTTTCTATAAGAATATGACACATACATGTAGAATTGATAACCTTTTCTCTCTTTTGCCCACATTTATCTCTCTTCATCATTTATGGCTGAACATACATGGTAAGTAATCTATCTCATAATCTCAAGATAACACCACCATGGCTATGATGGTCATTTCCCTCTACTATTACAAATGAGATGGAGGAAACATATAGTAATCATTGATAATCTCAAGATAACAACACCATGGCTATGATGGCCATTTATCTCACAATCTCAACATAACATACATAGTAACTAATCTATCTCAATCCCTATGTCCTTGATTCCGGTAAAGACCAAAATACGCCTTTTAAAATGAAATGGAGGAAGCAGATTCATTAATAAGGTAACATAGTTCGTCAAGAGTTCAAGATTGCCACTCCTTCATTGATGACCCCGCTGGTTGAATTAAATTTGGAAACTGCATTAGGATGGAAGGACCGAGGAACAAAAGCAGTTGAACTTCCATCCGAAGACCTCAACAGGTCAAGATTTTCATTCAAGCTAGTAATGTTACTAGTGTCCAGCTAGTTTTCCCTCTCTTTATGGTAAAACGTAAAACCAAAGCTGGTTGTTGCCCCAACAAGATCTCGGTCAAACAGCTAAAAACATGTAGAAAAGGCAGTGGATAAACTATACCAAACTCATGTAAAACTAAGACAAGTATTGAGAAAAGCTCAACCCACAACCCATTTTTGCTCTAGCTACGAAAACTTACGACGAAGAGAAAATTCCTAGAACTATCATACTCTACTAGATGCGTCATTTATTAGTGTAACCGTGGTTCAGAAGACAAATACATTGCAACCTTCTAAAACCATATAAACAGGAGCACTCAAACACAGTTCAGCCACTGCAGTTTCTTGCTATGTAGTACTCCCTCTGTAAAAAGAGGAAGTAACATATAAACAAGACATTGTTACAGTATTACTTATTAGCAATTTAGCATGAAACATGCAAGTCCGGTTTGTGAGAATGTTTTCATCAAACAGTATAGTAACGCCTGATTATGTCCCAACAGAAACAGGTTAGAGTGAAGCTGAATGTTCCGGAAATCTGTCCAAGACAGCAAATGGCATATTGCTTGAGATGCCAATAGTAACACATTGCTTAGTTTTCACTACAAGTCCCAAAGTCGCTTTCCGAAATGTGAAAGTAACACATGAACTATCACCATGATGTTTCCCTCTACTGCACATGTTTCGCTGTATTTGAAATCGAAAAAGCTCTAGCAAACAAGAATAAAAGACATGCAATCCCTTCAAAACAACAAAATTAACATATGAAACAGAACCTGGCCACAGGATTACCGGTCAGAATGTAACAACGCCAAACTGAAGCTCCCACTCTCCCCAGGGCTCCTCTTCGACGATTTGCGCCTCCAGAGCCGATTCCGGCAATCCATCTCACAGCCACCAAACCATCAAAGCATCCACAGTCGTTCCCTTGGTTTATTGGAGAGCACCAAATGACCAAAGGCAGGGTTCAGGTATCTGACACTGAAACAGAAAGCAACGCAGAGAAATGTCGTCAGTACACACCTCCTTACAGATTAATCACTCTGGGTAAGAAAGAACAGATGATTTTTATTCATGGGATTATGCCAAAATCTTTACAGCAGCCGGCTTATACCAAAATAACACCGGAGTTTCAACTGCAAATACCGAAATCTTAGCAACAAATTGTTAACGAGATCAAACCAAGCAATGGGTCGGATCCCAGAAACTGAGAGATGTCACAGGCAAAGTATGATTACTGCGAAATACTGCATTGCCGCTTCATCGCACAGAAATCCAAAATCCCTACAAGAAGAAGAAAAACGTCTGCAACTTTTTCAATCCAAAACTTATCTAGACATCCGCTCTAAACCCCCTAAATCCAATAACTGAAAACCCTAAGGAGCCGGCCAAGATATTACCTCGAATCCAACCAAGAAACCAAATCCAGGAGAACTCGACTGCGGCACGGAGAAAACCCTCCCTCGCCCTATATAGACACCTAAATCCCATAGAGAATCTGCTCGAAATCCCACACCGGGGGCAGGACGCAGAGCAGAATCTGCAGAGCCCCGCCGAAGAGGGCCAGGAGGAAGGAGCAGGAGAACATCTCCCCCTTTCTTTCTTTGGCCCGCACAGGAAATGAATGGAAGAAGAGCAGAACTCAATCGAGAAGAAGGGGGGAAGGGATTGGGACGGAACGGAAACGAAATCCGGGCAGCATTAATGCCTACCTGCGGGCACAATTAAGCCCTCGGCGTGGCGGGGAAGGGCAAGCCATCACTCACATGAACCGTGTGAACTCGTCGTTCCCCCACCGTCGGCCCCTCGTTCCCCACCCCGCCCCCCCCCCCCCCCCCGCCCCGCCCCCGCCCCTCCCCTCCCCTCCCATCCAAAAACAAATTTCGGCGGACTAGGCTGCTGGGCAAAAGAACAAGAGCCAGAACATGAATCGCATTGCCCGCGCGCCCGCGCGGACGCCGGCGCAGATCGACGCGGCGGGAGGGGGAGGAGACAGAGTGGTTAAGAGGAGGAGGGAGAAGAAGGGGACTGTACCAGGGCCGCGGCGGCGGCGTCGCAATGTGGAAGGAAAGAAGGAAGGAAGAAAAGCGGCGGCTTTTGGAGCAGGGAGGGAGAGACGACGAGGCCCGGGCGCGTGGAAATCGACGGGACGATACAGGAATCCCTTCCTCCTTTGCTTTTCCTTTTTCTCTCACCAATCCTCTCGCATGCGCGCTGGGCCTCTTGTCTTCTCTTCTCCTCCTCAGTTTCCTTTCCCGCCCAGGCAGCTCAAGTCACCCCTCTCCCCTCCTTGCTTGCCTATCCTCTCCTCCCCTCTCTTCTTCTCTTCCCTATGGCTGCACGATAGAGTTAGAGTGAGTGAGCTATGAAAACTAGTAGTACTACTCCTACTTCCTCTTCCTTTCTTTCATCAACTTATTGTTATCCTACTCCACTTGTCACTGTGCGGATAGAGATAATAAGCAGTACCATTACGGTAAAAATGCTTCTTTTTTACCCCGGTTCAAAAGGGTAAAAAAATTGCTTCTGCTCCTACTGCTGCCTCTGCACCTGTACTGCAATTTGCACAGCTACAAATACAGTACTCCTTCCCTTCCTTTGACCAGAGTAGTAGTAGTCGTGTAGACTTTGTAAGCTTGTCGGGTGCTGTGCTGCATATTTCTAATGAGTTTTTTCTCCTCTCTTTTTTTTTTAACTTGTTGAGCTTCGTGCACCGGACGATTCAGATTTGGTTATTTTGCTTTTGCCAATACGGTGGGCCCCACACGGGAGGCTCCGCTTCGTGCGGTGCTGCATCCGGACCCCGGATCCATACAAATTAATCGAAGAAGAAACAAATTGATCGAGAAATAACTCTTTGCTTAGACTCGACAGTTGAAAGAACAAACGAATTATTAATCAAAAACTACCTCCGTTTCATAATTTTTGTTCTTGTCATGGTTTTAGTTCTTGTTTAAATTTTGTAGATGGCTCAGTATTACTCCTTCCGTTTCTAAATATTTGTTTTTTTTAAGTTTACTATGAACTACATACTATATGCGGATGTATGTAGTTCATAGTGATATCTCTAAAATATTATGTATGTAGTTCATAGTAAAATCTCAAAAAAAAAAGAACGAAGATAGTAAGTTTGTAGTTTGCCAAAAAAATAAAATCATCTTCTTCGATCCGGTTGGCTATGGTTTTTGGTGGATCGTTTTTTAGAGTCTAGTCCCATAAAAACACTTTCATTATACATTTTTGTGTGGTTCAAAATTGATTTGGCTTGGTTTATTACGATTTTGGTTTTTTCTACTCCCTTTGTTCTTCAATATAAGTCATTTTACAGATTTTAGTATGTACTACATACAAAACAAAATGAATAAATCTATATTTTAAAATATGTTTATATACATATGTATGTAGTTCGTTTTAAAATCTCTAATAAAACTTATATTTAGAAACGGAGGAAGTATTTCTTTTCCAACCCTCTATTTCATGCATTTTGTCATATTCATGTTTTTTAATCATGCATTTGAGGATCCTACAACCTAAAGATACAAGTCTCTAAGAGCATCTACACTCGGAACATACAAATCCGGCCCTTCAAACGCCTGGATACGTTCGCGGACACTAACGGGTCACGTCTTAAATAATGCATTATACAACTGGACATCTCAAATCTCATATCTCAAACCCATACAAACCATGCAACTACTACGTCGATGCATTACACACATCGTTTGGCTACTTCATCACTACCAACATGCTATCGGTCTATCAAAATTTGGAATGTTTGGTTATGATGGACATTAGCCATGGCTACCCTTGCCCTTCCCGGAGCTACTGTCGTTCTTCTCGCCAAAGTACTAGTCGAAGACGTAGTATAGATCGAGCCGGATTTGCTTGTCGCGGGAGTTGTCCTTTCCTCCCCTCACCTCCTTCTCCTCCTTCGATGGCAGTCTTGTCATTTCATGGACCACCCGATTCTGCTCTCGGCGAGGGTGCGCGTGTTCCTCCGCTGCCGTTTCTTCAAAATGTGGGCACGAATAGCTTCCTCCTCTGCGACCGCCCGCGCCACGCATCGGTCGCCTCCGCTTTCGTCATTTCCTCCGCAAGACAGGCCTCGGCGATCCTTATCCTCTCCTCCCCACGGTGGGCAGCCTGTTTCGGTGGAACTCGAAGTCCGCCGGAGCGGTCAATGGATCCACCCGTCGGGGCCTCGATGATCCGTGCGCCCCGGAGGAACCTGGCGCCCGTTGAGTGGACGCTATGGAGTCGCGGAGGACAAATCCTGCTGTCGGCCAAGCGTTGTCCTCTCGGGAGCGGCGAAGTGCAATGCGAACCGCCATTGCCTCCTCCAAGCCGCAAGGCATGACCCCTCAATCGATGGATCCGGACTGATCGGAGTCAGATCCACTGTCGTCCATGTTGGGGAAGGCCGAAGATCGTCGGAGGTGAGCTGGGGCGGCGGATGGAAGTGGAGGAAAATAGAGTGAAGTGACTAAGGTTTGTTCCGACGAACGAATGAGGACGAATATATGTGGGGTCGGTGCGGGCCAAGCTGGCGTGTCCGGGCTCCCCATATCCGCTCCATATTTGGATTGAATACGAGGGGTGTCGGGCAGCTCGCGCGTTGAAGACCCGTTTGAGAAGGGTGGCTGGATCGTTTTTTGTGACTGGACTGCCTGTCTAGGCGTTCGAGAAAGGTACGAGTGGTCTTGCCTATAGATGCTCTAAATCGTCTTATAATTGTTTACAGAGGTTGCACATAATATTACAAGTGGACGATACCCTCGGAGAAAATACGAGAAAATTACAGCTAGTTGGTACTAGTGGGTACACAAGAGCAGTACCCAACCATGTCTCATGTCTCACTAAACATAACACGGGATGGCCATGGCCGTACCAGACACACCCCACGACCACATGTAAGTGACAGTTAACGCATGCCCCCATGCTTGGAGACTTGGAGTTTACTCAACCTTCTGTCACAAAGAGCAACTCGTACTCTTTCGCAAATGAAAAAGAAATGAGCAACTCGTACTCTTAGAGAGATCAAACCAACTTGCTCCATTGTACCTTGGTAACTAATGCTAGTAACTTTCCACGTCGGTTTAATTAATACGCGAAGGCAAGAAAAGGAAGAATAGTAGGTAATTTGTCCTCAAAAATACGTTTACGGTTGATAACTTGCTCTCAAACCGAAAGCAACGAACATTAGGTGATTCCTTGAAAAACTTGTGCTTTTAGCTAATGATGAGAAGTAAATAGTACCAATGGTTGCAAAATAATAATGATTTAAAAGACAATATGTCAAACTATTCTAAAAAGAAAAAGACATTGGAAATCGACAATGTTTTTCCTTACTTTCAGTCAGTTAGAGCATCTACAGCCGGACTGCGCAAATCCGGCCCCTATACGTCTGCGGACGCATCCAAGCACGCCCGCGGACGTAACTGGACGGCCCCTAATATCTCGTTCCGTGCATCAACGTACCTCAAACCCAATTCTCAAATCCATACGATCCATGCACGTCGATCGTCCGATACAAATTGTCCTAATTCAACAGTTTAAAACAAAGCAAATGAAATCATAGTTTAATAAACCGGACATGCCAAAATGAAATCAATGTCCGACCGACAAGTGGTGCTTGTCGGATCACTAGTCGGACGAGTTCGTCCATGCGTCCTGCTCCGCCTGGGCAGCCATCTCCGCCTACATCCCCGCAACCATCTCTACATGCATCCGGGCTGCCTCCCACGCATGCATCCTGGCCGCCTGCTACGTTGTCGCAGCCGCTCTTGCCGCCTCCAGCGCTCTACGGTCATTGATCTCCTTCTTCTTCGCAAGCCATTTCTTGGCATGCTCATCCAAGGGGGATCATCTGCCAACATGATCTTCGCATCCTCCGCGTGCCGAGCGAGTTGCAACATCTCCTCTCAAGTTCAATCTCTCCAAATGTCTTGGCCTTCTCGAGTTCCCATTTGATCGCCGCCTCTTTCTTCTCAAACTCGATCTTTTCCCTCTCAATTTCAAGCCTCCTCTCTCCCCTCGTCTGATCCTCTTGCGCATCCAACATAAGCTTGTACCTCTCATCTTTCTTGTTTCCCTTGTTAAACATGTCGAGTGCAGCCCGGGCGATGGGGGTTCCCGTGCTCACCCGCTCCCAAACGAGTTGCGGCTACTCACGCTCGTCAACTGACGGCTTCTGTGTCGTCAAAATGTTGGGAGACGTAGTAGTAAATCAAAATTTTCCTACGTGTCACCAAGATCTATCTATGGAGAAACCAGCAACGAGTGGGGAGAGATTGCATCTTCATACCTTTGAAGATCTCTAAGTGGAAGCGTTACAAGAACGCGGTTGATGGAGTAGTACTCGCAGCGATTCAGATCACGGTGGATTCGATCTAAGCGACGAACAACGGCGCCTCCGCGTTCAACACACGTGCAGCCCGGTGACGTCTCCTACGCCTTGATCCAGCAAGGAGGAAGGAGAGGTTAGGGAAGGGCTCCAACATCAGCACGACGGCATCGTGATGGTGGAGTAGCAAGGTATTCTGGCAGGGCTTCGCCTAAGCGCTGCGGAGGAGGAAGAAGAGAGGTAGGGCTTTGCCGTGAGAGAGAGAGTTCAGAACTGTTCTCAAAAGGCCAAAACCTCAAGTATATATAGGAGGAGGGAGAGGGAGGGCTGGCTTGGACTCTCCTCCAAGGAGGAGAGCTTCGGCCGAATCAAAGGGAGAGTCCACCTCCCACAAGGGAGGTGGATCTCCTCCTTTACAAATTCCTTTGCCCTTATCTCTACTCCTCCAGCCGCATGGGCCTTTCTAGAAGGTCTTGGCCAGCCCAATAAGGGTTGGTACACCTCCTCTAAGGGCCCACAAAGTCCTATGGTCGTCACACCCCTCCCGGGGGTCCTCCGGCACCCTCCCGGCACTCCCGGTACAATACCGATGAGCCCGAAAACTTTCCGGTGACCAAAACTGGACTTCCTATATATCAATATTTACCTCCGGACCATTCCGGAGCTCCTCGTGACATCTGGGATCTCATTCGGGACTCCGAACAACTTTCGGTAATCACGTATACCATTTCCCTATAACCCTAGCGTCATCGTACCTTAAGTGTGTAGACCCTACGGGTTCCGGAGACACGTGGACATGACCGAGACACTTCTCCGGCCAATAACCAACAACGGGATCTGGATACCCATGTTGGCTCCCACATGCTCCATGATGATCTCATCGGATGAACCACGATGTCGGGGATTCAATCAATCCCGTATACAATTCCCTTTGTCTATCGGTATGATACTTGCCCGAGATTCGATCGTCGGTATCTCTATACCTTGTTCAATCTCGTTACCGGCAATCTCATTCCGTAATACATCATCCGTGACTAACTCCTTGGTCACATTGAGCTCATTATGATGATGTCTTACCGAGTGGGCCCAGAGATACCTCTCCGTCACACGGAGTGACAAATCCCGGTCTCGATTCGTGCCAACCCAACAGACACTTTCGGAGATACCCGTAGTGCACCTTTATAGCCACCCAGTTACGTTGTGATGTTTGGCACACCCAAAGAATTCCTATGGTATCCGGGAGTTGCACAATCTCATGGTCTAAGGAAACGATACTTGACATTGAAAAGCTTTAGCAAACGAACTACACGATCTAATGCTATGCTTAGGATTGGGTCTTGTCCATCACATCATTCTCCTAATGATGTGATCCCGTTATCAACGACATCCAATGTCCATGGTCATGAAACCGTGACCATCTATTGATCAACGAGCTAGTCAACTAGAGGCTCACTAGGGACATGTTGTGGTCTATGTATTCACACATGTATTATGGTTTCCGGTTAACACAACTATAGCATGAACAATAAACAATTATCATGAACAAGGAAATACAATAATAACCATTTTATTATTGCCTCTAGGGCATATTTCCAACAGTCTCCCACTTGCACTATAGTCAATAATCTAGTTACATTGTGATGAATCGTATACCCATAGCATTCTGGTGTTGATCATGTTTTGCTCATGAGAGAGGTTTAGTTAACGGATCTGCGACATTTAGATCCGTATGCACTTTACAAATATCTATATCTCCCTCCTGAATGTAATCACGGATGGAGTTGAAGCGGCGCTTGACGTGTCTTGTCTTCTTGTGAAACTTGGGCTCCTTTGCAAGGGCAATAGCTCTAGTGTTGTCATAGAATAGAGTCATCGGGCCCGACGCACTTGGAATTACTCCTAGGTCGGTGATGAACTCCTTCATCCAGACTCCTTCCTTTGTTGCTTCCGAAGCAGCTATGTGCTCCGCTTCACATGTAGATGCCGCCACGACGCTTTGCTTGCTGCTGCACCAGCTGACCGCCCCTCCGTTCAAAATATACACGTATCCGGTTTGCGACTTGGAGTCGTCCGGATCTATGTCGAAGCTAGCATCGACGTAACCCTTTACGACGAGCTCTTCGTCACCTCCATATATGAGAAACATATCCTTTGTCCTTTTCAGGTACTTCAGGATGTTCTTGACCGCTGTCCAGTGTTCCGCTCCGGGATCACTTTGGTACCTCCCTATCAAACTTATGGCAAGGTTCACATCAGGTCTGGTACACAGCATGGCATACATAATAGAGCCTATGGCTGAAGCATAGGGGATGACACTCATCTCTTCTCTATCCTTTGGCGTGGTCAGGCATTGAGTCGTACTCAATCTCACACCTTGTAACACAGGCAAGAACCCCTTCTTGGACTGATCCATATTGAACTTCTTCAATATCTTTTCAAGGTATGTGCTTTGTGAAAGACCTATGAGGCATCTCGATCTATCTCTATAGATCTCAATACCTAATATGTAAGCAGCTTCTCCAAGGTCCTTCATTGAAAAACACTTATTCAAGTAGGCCTTTACACTTTCCAAGAGTTCTATATCATTTCCCATTATCAGTATGTCATCCACATATAATACGAGAAATGCTATAGAGCTCCCACTCACTTTCTTGTAAATACAGGGTTCTCCATAAACCTGTACAAACCCAAACGCTTTAATCACTTCATTAAAGTTAATGTTCCAACTCCGAGATGCTTGCACCAACCCATAGATGGAGCGTTGGAGCTTGCATACCTTGTTAGCATCTTTAGGATCGACAAAACCTTCCGGCTGCATCATATACAGTTCTTCCTTGAGGAAGCCATTAAGGAATGTCGTTTTGACGTCCATTTGCCAGATCTCATAATCATAAAATGCGGCAATTGCTAACATGATTCGGACAGACTTCAGCATCGCTACGGGTGAGAAAGTCTCATCGTAGTCAACTCCTTGAACTTGTCGATAACCCTTAGCGACAAGCCGAGCCTTATAGATGGTCACATTACCATCTGCGTCAGTCTTATTCTTAAAGATCCATTTATTTTCAATGGCTCGCTTATCATCAGGCAAGTCCACCAAAGTCCATACTTTGTTCTCATACATGGATCCTATCTCGGATTTCATGGCTTCAAGCCATTTGTTGGAATTCGGGCCCGCCATCGCTTCTTCATAGTTCGAAGGTTCACCGTTGTCTAACAACATTATCTCTAGGACAGGGTTGTCGTACCACTCTGGTGCGGAACGTGTCCTAGTGGACCTTCGGCGTTCAATAGTAACTTGATCTGAAGTTTCATGATCATCATCATTAACTTCCTATCCAGCCGGTGTAGGCTCCACAGAAACAACTTCCTGTGCTGCGCTACTCTCCGGCTCGAGTGGAGGTACAATTACCTCATCAAGTTCTGTTTTCCTCCCACTTACTTCTTTCGAGAGAAACTCCTTCTCGAGAAAGGATCCATTCTTGGCAACAAAGACTTTGCCCTCGGATCATAGGTAGAAGGTATACCCAATAGTCTCTTTGGGATATCCTATGAAGACGCACTTTTCCGCTTTGGGTTCGAGCTTCTCAGGTTGAAGTTTCTTCACATAAGCATCGCATCCCCAAAATTTTAGAAACGATAGCTTAGGTTTCTTTCCAAACCATAATTCATACGGTGCCGTCTCAACGGATTTTGACGGTGCCCTATTTAAAGTGAATGCGGCAGTCTCTAATGCATATCCCCAAAATGATAGCGGTAAGTCGGTAAGAGACATCATAGATCGTACCATATCTAATAGAGTGCGATTACGACGTTCAGACTCACCATTTCGCTGAGGTGTGCCAGGAGGCGTGAGTTGTGAAACAATTCCACATTTCCTTAGGTGCGTGCCAAACTCGTGACTTAAATATTCTCCGCCACGATCAGATCGTAGGCACTTTATTTTCCTGTCACGTTGATTCTCTACCTCACTCTGAAATTCCTTGAACCTTTCAAAATTTTCAGAGTTATGTTTCATTAAGTAGACATACCCATATCTACTCAAGTCATCAGTGAGGGTGAGAACATAACGGTAGCCACCACGAGCCTCGACACTCATTGGACCGCATACATCGGTATGTATTATTTCCAACAAGTCAGTTGCTTGCTCCATTGTTCTGGAGAACGGAGTCTTGGTCATCTTGCCCATGAGGCATGGTTCGCACGTCTCAAATGATTCGAAATCAAGAGACTCCAAAAGTCCATCAGTATGGAGCTTCTTCATGTGTTTGACACCAATATGACCAAGGCGGCAGTGCCACATGTAAGTGGGACTATCGTTATCAACCTTACACTTTTTGGTACTCACACTATGGACATGTGTAACATCACGTTCGAGATTCATCAAAAATAAACCATTGACCAGCGGGGCATGACCATAAAACATTTCTCTCATATAAATAGAACAACCATTATTCTCAGATTTAGATGAGTAGCCATCTCGCATCAAGCGAGATCCAGATACAATGTTCATGCTCAAAGCTGGTACTAAATAACAATTATTAAGGTTTAACACTAATCCCGAAGGTAGATGTAGAGGTAGCGTGCCGACGGCGATCACATCGACCTTGGAACCATTCCCGATGCGCATCGTCACCTCGTCCTTCCCCAGCCTCCGCTTATTCCACAGCTCCTGCTTGGAGTTACAAATGTGAGCAACTACACCGGTATCAAATACCCAGGAGCTACTACGAGCGCTGGTTAGGTACACATCAATAACAAGTATATCACATATACCTTTAATGTTGCTGTCCTTCTTATCCGCTAAGTACTTGGGGCAGTTCCGCTTCCAGTGATCGGTACCCTTGCAATAAAAACACTCAGTCTCAGGCTTGGGTCCATTCTTGTTCTTCTTCTTCCCGGCAACTTGCTTACCGGGCGCGGCAACAGCTTTGCCGTCCTTCTTGAAGTTCTTCTTACCCTTGCCTTTCTTGAAATTAGTGGTCTTATTCACCATCAACACTTGATGCTCCTTTTTGATCTCGACCTCTGCTGATTTCAGCATCGAGTACAACTCAGGAATGGACTTATCCATACAATGCATGTTGTAGTTCGTCACAAAGCTCGTGTAGCTAGGTGGAAGCGACTGGAGGATTTGTCAATGACCGAGTCATCCGGGAGATTAACTCCCAGCCGAGTCAAGCGATTGTGTAGCCCAGACATCTTGAGGATGTGCTCACTGACATAACTATTCTCCTCCATCTTACAGCTGAAGAACTTGTCGGAGACGTCATATCTCTCGACCCGGGCATGAGCTTGGAAAACCAGTTTCAGCTCTTGGAACATCTCATATGCTCCGTGTTGCTCAAAACGCTTTTGGAGCCCCGGTTCTAAACTATAAAGCATGCCGCACTGAACAATGGAGTAATCATCGCAGCGAGATTGCCAAGCGTTCGCAACATCTTGCTCTGCTGGGAGAAGGGGTGGGTCACCTAGTGGTGCATCAAGGACATACAATTTCTTGGAAGCTATGAGGATGATCCTCAAGCCACGGACCCAGTCCGCATAGTTGCTTCCATCATCTTTCAGCTTGGTTTTCTCTAGGAACGCGTTGAAATTGAGGGTGACATTCGTGTTGGCCATTGGATCTACAATATAGATTGTAAAGATAATTTTAGACTAAGTTCATGATAATTAAGTTCACATAATCAAATTATTTAATGAACTCCCACTTAGATAGACATCTCTCTAGTCATCCAAGTGACACATGATCCATGTCAACTAGCCCATGTCCGATCATCTCGTGAGACGGACTAGTCATCCATGGTGAACATCTCCATGTTGATCGTATCTTCCATACGACTCATGTTAAAACTTTCGGCCTTCCTTGTTCCGAGACCATGTCTGTACATGCTAGGCTCGTCAAGTCAACCTAAGTGTTTCGCGTGTGTAAATCTGGCTTACACCCGTTGTATGCGAACGTTAGAACCTATCACACCCGATCATCACGTGGTGCTTCGGAACAACGATCCTTAGCAACGGTGCACAGTTAGGGTGAACACTTTTCTTGAAATTTTAGTGAGAGATCATCTTATTTACTACCGTCGTTCTGGGCAAATAAGATGTAAACATGATAAACATCACATGCAATCAACATAGTGACATGATATGGCCATTATCATCTTGCTCCTTTGATCTCCATCTTCAGGGCACCATGATCATCACTGTCACTGGCACGACACCATGATCTCCATCATCATGATCTCCATCACTGTGTCTTCATGAAGTTGTCTCGCCAACTATTACTTCTACTACTATGGCTAACGTTTAGTAATAAAGTAAAGTAATTACATGGCGTTTATGATTGACACGCAGGTCATAATACAATAAAATAAGACAATTCCTATGGCTCCTGTCGGTTGTCATACTCATCAACATGCAAGTCGTGAATCCTATTACAAGAACATGATCAATCTCATACATCACAATGCATCACATCACATCCTTTGGCCATATCACATCACAAGGCATATGCTGCAAAAACAAGTTAGACGTCCTCTAATTTGTAGTTGCAAGTTTTTACGTGGCTGCTATAGGTTACTAGCAAGAACGTTTCTTACCTACGTCAAAACCACAACGTGATATGCCAATTGCTATTTACCCTTCATAAGGACCCTTTTCATAGAATCCAATCCGACTAAGGTGGGAGAGACAGACACCCGCTAGCCACCTTATGCAACAAGTGCATGTCACGCGGTGGAACCAGTCTCACGTAAGCGTACGTGTAAAGTCGGTCCGGGCCGCTTCATCCCACAATACCACCGAATCATGATAAGACTAGTAGTGGTAAGAAAATTAACAAAATCGACGCCCACAACTGCTTTGTGTTCTACTTGTGCATAGATTCTACGCATAGACCTAGCTCTGATACCACTGTTGGGAGACGTAGTAGTAAATCAAAATTTCCTACGTGTCACCAAGATCTATGTATGGACAAACCAGCAACGAGTGGGGAGAGATTGCATCTTCATACCTTTTAAGATTGCTAAGCGGAAGCGTTACAAGAACGCGGTTGATGGAGTCGTACTCGCAGCGATTCAGATCGCGGTGGATTCCGATCTAAGCGCCGAACAACGGCGCCTCCGCGTTCAATACACGTGCAGCCCGGTGACATCTCCTACGCCTTGATCTAGCAAGGAGGAAGGAGAGGTTAGGGAAGGGCTCCAACATCAGCACGACGGCGTGGTGGTGGTGGAGTAGCAAGGTATTTCGGCAGGGCTTCGCCTAAGCGCTGCGGAGGAGGAAGAAGAGAGGTAGGGCTTTGCCGTGAGAGAGAGAGAGTTCAAAACTGTTCTCAAAAGGCCAAAACCTCAAGTATATATAGGAGGAGGGAGAGGGAGGGCTGGCTTGGACTCTCCTCCAAGGAGGAGAGCTTCGGCCGAATCAAAGGGAGAGTCCACCTCCCACAAGGGAGATGGATCTCCTCCTTTTCAAATTCCTTTGCCCTTATCTCTACTCCTCCAGCCGCATGGGCCTTTCTAGAAGGTCTTGGACAGCCCAATAAGGGCTGGTACACCTCCTCTAAGGGCCCACCAAGTCCTATGGTCGTCACACCCCTCCCGGGGGTCCTCCGGCACCCTCCCGGCACTCCCGGTACAATACCGATGAGCCCGAAAACTTTCCGGTGACCAAAAATGGACTTCCTATATATCAATATTTACCTCCGGACCATTACGGAGCTCCTCATGACGTCCGGGATCTCATCCGGGACTCCAAACAACTTTCGGTAATCACGTATACCATTTCCCTATAACCCTAGCATCATCGTACCTTAAGTGTGTAGACCCTACGGGTTCGGGAGACACGTGGACATGGCCGAGACACTTCTCCGGCCAATAACCAACAGCGGGATCTGGATACCCATGTTGGCTCCCACATGCTCCATGATGATCTCATTGGATGAACAAGATGTCGGGGATTCAATCAATCCCGTATAAAATTCCCTTTGTCTATCGGTATGATACTTGCCCAAGATTCGATCGTCGGTATCTCTATACCTTGTTCGATCTCGTTACTGGAAAGTCTATTTACTCGTTCCGTAATACATCATCCGTGACTAACTCCTTGGTCACATTGAGCTCATTATGATGATGTCTTACCGAGTGGGCCCAAAGATACCTCTCCGTCACACGGAGTGACAAATCCCAGTCTCGATTCGTGCCAACCCAACAGACACTTTTGGAGATACCCGTAGTGCACCTTTATAGCCACCCAGTTACGTTGTGACGTTTGGCACACCCAAAGCATTCCTACGGTATCCGGGAGTTGCACAATCTCATGGTCTAAGGAAACGATACTTGACATTGAAAAGCTTTAGCAAACGAACTGCACGATCTAGTGCTATGCTTAGGATTGGGTCTTGTCCATCACATCATTCTCCTAATGATGTGATCCCGTTATCAACGACATCCAATGTCCATGGTCATGAAACCGTGACCATCTATTGATCAACGAGCTAGTCAACTAGAGGCTCACTAGGGACATGTTGTGGTCTACGTATTCACACATGTATTATGGTTTCCGGTTAACACAATTATAGCATGAACAATAGACAATTATCATGAACAAGGAAATACAATAATAACCATTTTATTATTGCCTCTAGGGCATATTTCCAACACAAAAAGCTCTTCCGAATGCCCCACCCGGCCGTCGCATCTTCCTCAATCCCAAGGGTGCCGGACAACACAATCCGCGTCGGTGCTTGGATGGATGGGGTGCGGGGAGCCCGGCATCCCGGGGAAGACATCTCGTCGATGATGCCCGCACCTACCTGTGCTGCCAACTTCACCTCCCTCTCTTGCTGCCGGTGACGGCGCATCTTACGGGCGACGTTCTTTGGCTTGCAATGCGAAGCGTGCAAAGGGAAGCCGATGGACGAGGCGGACTACATCTCCATCGCGCCAGTCGGGGATGGGCTAGGAGACATCATGGCGGCGGATCATGAAAGGTGGTGAGGATGGAGAGCAAGGGTGCTAGACGACGAGGGATCGGGCATGGGAAATGTTGGAGGACGGTGGGAGGAGGAGGAAGGGTTTGGAGAATTTGGGGCAAATTGCGATGGGGGCGTGCTGTCAGCTCCGACGTGGCGGGCGTGCCCGGGGGCACCCGGTCTTCCCCATATCCGCCTCATATTTGGGCTGGAAATGGGGTGTGTCGGCCAGCTCGGGCGTTTGAGGCAAGTTTGAGATGCCTGTCTGGTCACATTTTCTTGACCAGGCAGTGACCGGATGGCCTGTCCGGGCATTTGAGAAGGGTTTAAGGGGTCCGGTTATAGATGCTCTTAGGTCATTGATGTCCTCGTCATCTATTCCACTCAGCATATGCCTCTTTTCTCTCCAACCAGAGAGAAGATTTTCTAGGAGCATCCCTCTTTTGTAGGTAGATTGTCGGTCCCTCCTAATCCATTGGCTATATTGATGTGAGAGAGCAATAAGGCCTTGATGTAGTGGATGGAGCTCTATTTTTTCATCTTTAGGGATTTAATAGGGTTGCACGAAGTCGCTTCGTTGATGGTGGCGATAGCGTCGATCTAAAGAATAAAGTTTCCTCTAGCTTCCCCATTTCAATGTGTCTGTTTTCAATGGATTATTAGTGTAGACTCGACTCTCTAGTCGGTGATGTTAGGATGTTTGTAGGATTTGTTGACATGGAAGCGCCAATGACTTTTCTTTGCAGTTTGGTCCTTCAACCTCCTCTTCGTCAAGTAGGTGCGGCCTCCGCTTCCGACGTGAAGCTTTGTGAGATTTTTGGGAGGCCGGTATCTTGGATCAATGTGTTGGAAATATGCCCTAGAGGCAATAATAAAATGGTTATTATTGTATTTCCTTGTTCATGATAATTATCTATTGTTCATGCTATAATTGTATTAACCGGAAACCAGGATGCATGTGTGAATACATAGACCACAACTTGTCCCTAGTGAGCCTCTAGTTGGCTAGCTCGTTGGTCAATAGATGGTCACGGTTTCATGACCATGGACATTGGATGTCGTTGATAACGGGATCACATCATTAGGAGAATGATGTGATGGACAAGACCCAATCCTAAGCATAGCACTAGATCGTGTAGTTCGTCTGCTAAAGCTTTTCCAATGTCAAGTATCGTTTCCTTAGACCATGAGATTGTGCAACTCCGGGATACCGTAGGAATGCTTTGGGTGTGTCAAAAGTCACAACGTAACTGGGTGGCTATAAAGGTGCACTACGGGTATCTCCGAAAGTGTCTGTTGGGTTGGCACGAATCGAGACTGGGATTTGTCACTCCGTATGACGGAGAGGTATCTCTGGGCCCGGTAAGACATCATCATAATGAGCTCAGTGTGACTAAGGAGTTAGCCACAGGATGATGTGTTACGGAACGAGTAAAGAGACTTGCCGGTAACGAGATTGAACAAGGTATAGAGATACCGACGATCAAATCTCGGGCAAGTATCATACCGGTAGACAAAGGGAATTGTATACGGGATTGATTGAATCCCCGACATCGTGGTTCATCCGATGAGATCACCGTGAAGAATGTGGGAGCCAACATGGGTATCCAGATCCCGCTGTTGGTTATTGACCGGAGAGGTGTCTCGGTCATGTCTATGTGTCTCCCGAATCCGTAGGGTCTACACACTTAAGGTTTGATGACGCTGGGGTTATAGGGAAATGGTATACGTGATTACCGAAGGTTGTTCGGAGTCCCGGATTAGATCCCGAACGTCGCAAGGAGCTCCGGAATGGTCCGGAGGTAAAGATTGATATATAGGAAGTCCTGTTTTGGTCACCGGAAAGTTTTCGGGCTCATCGGTAGTGTACCAGGAGTGCCGGGAGGGTGCCGGTGGACCCCGGGAGGGGTGTGACGACCAAAGGACTTCTTGGGCTGTTAGAGGAGGTGTACCAGCCCTTATTGGGCTGGCCAAGTCCTTTCTAAAAGGCCCATGCGGCTAGGGATAAAGAGATAAGGCTAAAGGAGATTCAAAAGAAAGAGATCCACCTCCCTTGTGGGAGGTGGACTCCTCCCTAGCTTTGGCCGAACCTCTCCTCCTTGGAGGAGGGGCCAAGGCAGTCGTCCCTCTCCCTCCTCCTATATATACTTGAGGTTTTGGCTGTTTTGATACAAGATTTGATCTCTCTCCCATGGCGCAGCCCTACCTCTCTTCTTCCTCCTCCGCAGTGCTTAGGTGAAGCCCTGCCGGAATACCTTGCTGCTCCACCACCACCACACTGTCATGCTGCTGTTGGAGCTCTTCCCCAACCTCTCCCTCCTCCTTTCTGGATAAAGGCACGGGAGACGTCACCGGGCTGTACGTGTGTTGAGCGTGGAGGCACCGTTGTTCGGCGCTTAGATCAGAATCCACCATGATCTGAATTGCTACGAGTACGACTCCACCAACCGCGTTCTTGTAATGCTTCTGCTTAGCAATCTTCAAAGGTATGAAGATGCAATCTCTCCCCACTCGTTGCTGTTTTCTCCATAGATAAATCTTGGTGATCGTAGGAAATTTTTTGATTTACTACTACGTCTCCCAACAGTGGCATCATGAGCTAGGTCTATGCGTAGAATCTATGCACGAGTAGAACACAAAGTTATTGTGGGCGTCGATCTTGTTAATTTGCTTACCACTAGTAGTCTTATCTTTATTCGGCGGTATTGTGGGATAAAGCGACCCTGCTCCAACTTTACACGTACGCTTACGTGAGACCGGTTCCACCGGCTGACATGCACTTGTTGCATAAGGTGGCTAGCGGGTGTCTGTCTCTCCCACCTTAGTCGGATTGGATTCGATGAAAAGGGTCCTTATGAAGGTTAAATAGCAATTGGCATATCATGTTGTGGTTTTGGCGTAGGTAAGAAATGTTCTTGCTAGAAACCTATAGCAGCCACGTAAAAACTTGCAAGTACAAATTAGAGGACGTCTAACTTGTTTTTGCAGCATATGCCTTGTGATGTGATATGGCCAAAGGATGTGATGTGATGCATTGTGATGTATGAGATTGATCATGTTCTTGTAATAGGATTCACGACTTGCATGTCGATGAGTATGACAACCGGCAGGAGCCATAGGAGTTGTCTTATTTTATTATATGACCCGCGTGTCAATCAAGATCGCCATGTAATTACTTTTCTTTATTGCTAAACGTTAGCCATAGTAGTAGAAGTAATAGTTGTTGGAAATATGCCCTAGAGGCAATAAATAAAGTGTTTATTATTATATTTCCTTGTTCATGATAATCGTTTATTATCCATGCTATAATTGTATTAATTGGAAACATGGATACATGTGTGGATACATAGACAAACACAATGTCCCTAGTATGCCTCTAGTGAACTAGCTCGTTGATCGAAAGATGGTTAAGGTTTCCTAGTCATGGACATGAGATGTCATTTGATAACGGTATCACATCATTAGGAGAATGATGTGATGGACAAGACCCAAACTACAAACGTAGCTTATGATCGTGTCAGTTTATTGCTACTGTTTTCTGCATGTCAAGTATATGTTCCTATGACCATGAGATCAGGCAACTCACAGATATCGGAGGAGTACCTTGTGTGTATCAAACGTTGCAACGTAATTGGGTGACTATAAAGGTGCTCTACAGGTGTCTCCGAGGGTGTTTGTTGAGTTGGCATGGATCAAGACTGGGATTTGTTATTCCGTGTGACGGAGAGGTATCTCAGGGCCCACTCGGTAATACAACATCACAATAAGCCTTGCAAGCAATGTGACTAAGTGTTAGTTGCAATATCTTGTATTACGGAACGAGTAAATAGACTTGCCAGTAACGAGGTTGAACTAGGTATGGAGATACCGACGATCGAATCTCGGGCAAGTAACATACCGAAGAACAAAGGGAACATCATACGGGATTAACTGAATCCTTGACATAGAGGTTCGACCGATAAAGATCTTCGTAGAATATGTAGGAACCAATGTGGACATCCAGGTCCCGCCATTGGTTATTGACCATAGAGGTGTCTCGGTCATGTCTACATAGTTCTCGAACCCGCAGGGTCTGCACACTTAAGGTTTGGTGACGTTTCGGTAGTATAGAGTTATGTATGGTGGTGACCGAAGTTTGTTCGGAGTCCCGGATGAGATCCCAGATGTCACGAGGAGCTCCGGAATGGTCCGGAGGTAAAGATTCATATATAGGAAGTCCTGTTTTGGTCATCAGAAAAGTTTCGGGCTCATCGGTAGTGTACCGGGAGGCCTCCGGGAGGGGTATTTCGACCCAAGAGACTTCATGGGCTGTGGGAGAGTGAATATCAGCCCTTAGTGGGCTGTTGGAAACTCCCACACAAGGCCCATGTGGCTGGAGGAAAAAACCCAATAGGAAAAGGTGGAAAAAAAGGCAAAAAGGAGAATTCCTAGTCCTACTAGGATTGGAGGAGGAATCCTCCTCTCCTAGTAGGTTCGGCCGAACCAGCTAGCCTTGGAGGCCAAGGCTGCCTCCTCTCCTCCTATATATACTAGAGGGTTTTGGGTTTTTGCACTAGATTTTCAGCCATGTGCTACCCGTTCCTCCAGTGCATAGTTTCTCCTCTAGATCGGTTTTCTGCAGTGCTTAGGCGAAGCCCTGCCGGAATTGCCCACCACCATCGCCGGAGCGCCGTCAGGCTGCCGGAGAACTCTTCTTCCTCTCCACTCCTTCTTGCTGGATCAAGACGGTGGAGATCGTCATCAAGCTATACGTGTGCTGAACGCGGAGGTGCCGTCCGTTCGGTGCTAGATCGGAAGGGTCGTGATCAAGTTCGTGGGACGGATCGTGATCAAGTTCGTGGGACGGATCGTGATTGGATCGCGTGACGGATCGTGATTGGATCGCGGGACGGATCGTGATTGGATCGCGGGATGCACGGCGATTTGGATCGCGAAGACGTTCGACTACACCAACCGCGTTTCTTAACTCTTCCCGCTTAGCGATCTACAAGGGTATGTAGATCCACTCTCCCTCTCGTAGATGCTCATCACCATGGATAGATCTGTGTGTGCGTAGGAAAATTTTGTTTCCCATGCAACGTTACCCAACAATAGTTGGCGAGACAACTTCATGAAGACACGATGATGGAGATCATGATGATGGAGATCATGGTGTCGTGCCGGTGATAGTGATGATCATGGTGCCCCGAAGATGGAGATCAAAGGAGCAAGATGATATTGGCCATATCATGTCACTATATTGATTGCATGTGATGTTTATCAAGTTTACATCTTATTTGCTTAGAACAACAGTAGCTAAATAAGATGACCTCTCAATAAAATTTCAAGAAATGTGTTCATCCTAACTGTGCACCGTTGCTAAGGATCGTTGTTCCGAAGCACCACGTGATGATCGGGTGTGATAGGTTCTAACGTTCGCATACAACGGGTGTGAGCCAGATTTACACACGCGAAACACTTAGGTTGACTTGACAAGCCTAGCATATACAGACATGGCCTCGGAACACGGAAGACCGAAAGGTCAAACATGAGTCATATAGAAGATACGATCAACATGGAGATGTTCACCATGGATGACTAGTCCGTCTCACGTGATGATCGGACACGGGCTAGTTGACATGGATCATGTGTCACTTGGATGACTAGAGAGATGTCTATCTAAGTGGGAGTTCATTAAATAATTTGATTATGTGAACTTAATTATCATGAACTTAGTCCAAAATTGTCGTTACAATCTATATTGTATATCCAATGGCCAACGCTAATGTCACCCTCAACTTCAACGCGTTCCTAGAGAAAACCAAGCTGAAAGATGATGGAAGCAACTATGCGGACTGGGTCCATGGTTTGAGGATCATCCTCATAGCATCCAAAAGATTGTATGTTCTTGATGCACCGCTAGGTGACGCACCCATTTTCCCGCAGATCAAGACATTATGAATGCTTGGCAGTCACGCTGCGATGATTACTCCCTTGTTCAGTGCGGCATGCTTTACAGTTTAGAACCAGGGCTACAAAAGCGTTTTGAGCAACACATAGCATATGAGATGTTCCAAGAGCTGAAACTGGTTTTCCAAGCTCATGTCCGGGTCGAGAGATATGATGTCTTCAACAAGTTCTTCAGTTGTAAGATGGAGGAAAACAGTTCTGTCAGTGAGCACATACTCAAAATGTCTGGGTTGCACAACCGCTTGACTCAGCTGGGAGTTAATCTCCCGAATGACTCGGTCATTGGCAGAATCCTCTAGTCGCTTCCACCTAGCTACAAGAGCTTTGTGATGAACTACAACATGCAGGGTATGGAGAAGTCCATTCCTGAGTTGTACTCGATGTTGAAATCAGCGGAGGTCGAGATCAAAAAGGAGCATCAAGTGTTGATGGTAAATAAGACCACTAGTTTCAAGAAAGGCAAGGGTAAGAAGAACTTCAGGAAGGACGGCAAAGTTTTTGCCGCGCTCGGTAAGCAAGTTGCCGGGATGAAGAACAAGCGTGGACCCAAGCCTGAGACTGAGTGCTTTTATTGCAAGGGTACCGGTCACTGGAAGCGGAACTGCCCCAAGTACTTAGCGGATAAGAAAACCGGCAACGTTAAAGGTATATGTGATATACTTGTTATTGATGTGTACCTAACCAGCGCTCATAGTAGCTCCTGGGTATTTGATACCGGTGCAGTTGCTCACATTTGTAACTCCAAGCAAGAGCTGCGGAATAAGCGGAGGCTGGCAAAGGACGAGGTGAGGATGCGCGTAGGGAATGGTTCCAAGGTCGATGTGATCGCTGTCGGCACGCTACCTCTACATCTACCTTCGGGATTAGTTTTAAACCTTAATAATTTTTATTTAGTACCATCTTTGAGCATGAACATTGTATCTGGGTCTCGCTTGATGCGAGATGGCTACTCATTTAAATCTGAGAATAATGGTTGTTCTATTTATATGAGAGAAATGTTTTATGATCATGCCCCGCTGGTCAATGGTTTATTTTTGATGAATCTCGAACGTGATGTTACACATGTCCATAGTGTGAGTACCAAAAAGTGTAAGGTTGATAACGATAGTCCCACTTACATGTGCCACTGCCGCCTTGGTCATACTGGTTTCAAATGCATGAAGAAGCTCCATGCTGATGGACTTTTGGAGTCTCTTGATTTTGAATCATTTGACACATGCGAACCATGCCTCATGGGCAAGATGACCAAGACTCCGTCTCCGAAACAATGGAGCAAGCAACTGACTTGTTGGAGATAATACATACCGATGTATGCGGTCCAATGAGCGTCAAGGCTCGCGGTGGCTACCGTTATGTTCTCACCCTCATTGATGACTTGAGCAGATATGGGTATGTCTACTTAATGAAACATAAGTCTAAAACCTTTGAAAGGTTCAAGGAATTTGAGAGTGAGGTAGAGAATCAACGTGACAGGAAAATAAAGTGCCTACGATCTGATCGTGGCAGAGAATAATTAAGTCACGAGTTTGGCACGCACCTAGGGAAATGTGGAATTGTTTCACAACTCACGCCGCCTGGCACACCTCAGCGAAATGGTTTGTCTGAACGTCGTAATCGCACTCTATTGGATATGGTGTGATCTATGATGTCTCTTACCAACTTATCGCTATCATTTTGGGGATATGCATTAGAGACTGCCGCATTCACTTTAAATAGGGCACCATCAAAATCCGTTGAGATGACACCGTATGAATTATGGTTTGGAAAGAAACCTAAGCTGTCGTTTCTAAAAGTTTGGGGATGCGATGCTTACGTGAAGAAACTTCAACCTGAGAAGCTCGAACCCAAAGCAGAAAAGTGCGTCTTCATAGGATATCCCAAAGAGACTATTGGGTATACCTTCTACCTCAGATCCGAAGGCAAAGTCTTTGTTGCCAAGAATGGATCCTTTCTCGAGAAAGAGTTTCTCTCGAAAGAAGTAAGTGGGAGAAAATAGAACTTGATGAGGAAATTTTACATTCACTCGAACTTGAGAGTAGCGCAGCACAGGAAGTTGTTTCTGTAGAGCCTACACCGGCTGGAGACGAAGTTAATGATGATGATCATGAAACTTCAGATCAAGTTACTATTGAACGTCGAAGGTCCACCAGGACACGTTCCGCACTAGAGTTGTACAACAACCCTGTCCTAGAGATCATGTTGTTGGACAACGGTGAACCTTCGAACTATGAAGAAGCGATGGCGGGCCCGGATTCCAACAAATGGCTTGAGGCCATGAACTCCGAGGTAGGATCCATGTATGAGAACAAAGTATGGACTTTGGTGGACTTGCCTGATGATAAGCGAGCCATTGAAAATAAATGGATCTTTAAGAAGAAGACTGACGCGGATGGTAATGTGACCGTCTATAAGGCTCGGCTTGTCGCTAAGGGTTATCGACAAGTTCAAGGAGTTGACTACGATGAGACTTTCTCACCCGTAGCGATGCTGAAGTCTGTCCGAATCATGTTAGCAATTTCCGCATTTTATGATTATGAGATCTGGCAAATGGACGTCAAAACGGCATTCCTTAATGGCTTCCTGAAGGAAGAACTGTATATGATGCAGCCGGAAGGTTTTGTCGATCCTAAAGATGCTAACAAAGTATGCAAGCTCCAACGCTCCATCTATGGGCTGGTGCAAGCATCTCGGAGTTGGAACATTCGCTTTAATGAGGTGATTAAAGCGTTTGGGTTTGTACAGGTTTATAGAGAACCTTGTATTTACAAGAAAGTGAGTGGGAGCTCTATAGCATTTCTCATATTATATGTGGATGACATACTGATAATGGGAAATGATATAGAACTCTTGGAAAGTGTAAAGGCCTACTTGAATAAATGTTTTTCAATGAAGGACCTTGGAGAAGCTGCTTACATATTAGGTATTAAGATCTATAGAGATAGATCGAGACGCCTCATAGGTCTTTCACAAAGCACATACCTTGACAAGATATTGAAGAAGTTCAATATGGGTCAGTCCAAGAAGGGGTTCTTGCCTGTGTTACAAGGTGTGAGATTGAGTACGACTCAATGCCCGACCACGACAAAGGATAGAGAAGAGATGAGTGTCATTACCTATGCTTCAGCCATAGGCTCTATTGTGTATGCCATGCTGTGTACCAGACCTGATGTGAACCTTGCCATAAGTTTGGTAGGGAGGTACCAAAGTGATCCCGGAACGGAACACTGGACAGCGGTCAAGAATATCTTGAAGTACCTGAAAAGGACCAAGGAGATGTTTCTCGTATATGGAGGTGTCGAAGAGCTTGTCATAAAGGGTACGTCGATGCTAGCTTCGACACACATCCGGACGACTCCAAGTCACAAACCAGATACGTGTATATTTTGAACGGAGGGGCAGTCAGCTGGTGCAGCAGCAAGCAAAGCGTCGTGGCGGCATCTACATGTGAAGCGGAGTACATAGCTGCTTCGGAAGCAGCAAAGGAAGGAGTCTGGATGAAGGAGTTCATCACCGACCTAGGAGTGATTCCCAATGCGTCGGGCCCGATGACTCTATTCTGTGACAACAGTGGAGCTATTGCCCTTGCGAAGGAGCCCAGGTTTCACAAGAAGACAAGACACATCAAGCGCCGCTTCAACTTCATCCGTGATTACATTTAGGAGGGAGATATAGATATTCGTAAAGTACATACGAATCTGAATGTCACAGGTTCGTTGACTAAACCTCTCTCACGAGCAAAGCATGATCAACACCAGAATGCTATGGGTGTTCTATTCATCACAATGTAACTAGATTATTGACTCTAGTGCAAGTGGGAGACTGTTGGAAATATGCCCTAGAGGCAATAATAAAATGGTTATTATTGTATTTCCTTGTTCATGATAATTATCTATTGTTCATGCTATAATTGTATTAACCGGAAACCAGAATGCATGTGTGAATACATAGACCACAACGTGTCCCTAGTGAGCCTCTAGTTGGCTAGCTCGTTGATCAATAGATGGTCACGGTTTCATGACCATGGACATTGGATGTCGTTGATAACGGGATCACATCATTAGGAGAATGATGTTATGGACAAGACCCAATCCTAAGCATAGCACTAGATCGTGTAGTTCGTCTGCTAAAGCTTTTTTAATGTCAAGTATCGTTTCCTTGGACCATGAGATTGTGCAACTCCCGGATACCGTAGGAATGCTTTGGGTGTGCCAAACGTCACAACGTAACTGGGTGGCTATAAAGGTGCACTACGGGTATCTCCGAAAGTGTCTGTTGGGTTGGCACGAATCGAGACTGGGATTTGTCACTCCGTATGACGGAGAGGTATCTCTAGGCCCACTCGGTAAGACATCATCATAATGAGCTCAATGTGACTAAGGAGTTAGCCACGGGATGATGTGTTACAGAACGAGTAAAGAGACTTGCCAGTAACGAGATTGAACAAGGTATAGAGATATCGACGATCGAATCTCGTGCAAGTATCATACCGGTAGACAAAGGGAATTGTATACGGGATTGATTGAATCCCCAACATCATGGTTCATCCAATGAGATCATGGTGGAGCATGTGGGAGCCAACATGGGTATCCAGATCCCGCTGTTGGTTATTGACCGGAGAGGTGTCTCGGTCATGTCTACGTGTCTCCCGAACCCGTAGGGTCTACACACTTAAGGTTCGATGACGCTAGGGTTATAGGGAAATGGTATACGTGATTACCGAAGGTTTTTAGGAGTCCCGAATGAGATCCCGGACGTCACGAGGAGGTGCGGAATGGTCTGGAGGTAAAGATTGATATATAGGAAGTCCTGTTTTGGTCACCGGAAAGTTTTCGGGCTCATCGGTAGTGTACCGGGAGTGCCGGGAGGGTGCCGGTGGACCCCGGGAGGGGTGTGACGACCAAAGGACTTCTTGGGCTGTTAGAGGAGGTGTACTAGCCCTTATTGGGCTGGACAAGTCCTTCCGGAAAGGCCCATGCGGCTAGGGATAAAGAGATAAGGCTAAAGGAGATTCAAAAGGAAGAGATCCACCTCGCTTGTGGGAGGTGAACTCCTCCCTAGCTTCGGCCGAACCTCTCCTCCTTGGAGGAGGGGCCAAAGCAGCCCTCCCTCTCCCTCCTCCTATATATACTTGAGGTTTTGGCTGTTTTGAGACAAGATTTGATCTCTCTCCCACCGCGTAGCCCTACCTCTCTTCTTCCTCCTCCGCAGTGCTTAGGCGAAGTCCTGCCGGAATACCTTGCTGCTCCACCACCACCACCACGCCGTCGTGCTGTTGTTGGAGATCTTCCCCAACCTCTCCCTCCTCCTTGCTGGATCAAGGCACGGGAGAAGCCACCGGGCTGTACGTGTGTTGAACGCGGAGGCGCCGTTGTTCGGCGCTTAGATCGGAATCCACCGCGATCTGAATTGCTGGGGTACGACTCCACCGACCACATTCTTGTAACGCTTCCGCTTAGCGATCTTCAAAGGTATGAAGATGCAATCTCTCCCCACTCATTGCTGGTTTCTCCATAGATAGATCTTGGTGATCATAGGATTTTTTTTGATTTACTACTACGTCTCCCAACACTATGGATCTTTTGGCAACGATGACTTCAATGGTTTCTTCTTTAGGGCACTGGTCCAACAGGACCTTGGCCTTGATGACTTCCTGTGCACGACCAACAATGACTGGTTGGTTTAGGCGATGGAGAGGCGGTGGTCGCGGCACAGTCAACCTGTTCATGATGAAGAAGAAAATCAGCTCCAAGGGACCACAATGTGTTTGTCTTTAGTTTCCCGGGATGTGTATACTGTCGGTTTGATCAATATATTTGAGGCCTTTTGCAAACAAGAAAAATAGGCCGTTGATGATGATGGTTCAATGCTAAATTATCTTATTTCAGATGAAGTAAACATAAGGAAACTATATATGTTTGAAAGTACCATTCTTCTTCCGGCTCAAATGCACCAGCCATGAACAGTAAAATCAAAAAAATACTAACACAAATAAGAAATACTTGATTTTTTTGCAGTAATTTCGTGAAGGAAAAACATTCTAGTATTCTAGATGTTCTAGACAATAAAACAAAATCAATGCTCCAATATGCTTTAAAATAGTCTTTCTAGAGCCTCGATTTTGTTTTTTTTCGGCCAGGGCATTAGAAAGGTTTTTTTCTTCACAAAAACATTCATCAACGTTTGTTGTCAAAATAATTCATAGCTGTTTAATTTTATTTTTTATTTTTTTTATTTTACAGTTTATCAGGGAGTAGCTCGTGAACAGAAAGTCCGCGTCCAGCAAACCAACCTGTGGTTGGATGGTTAGGAGGACTGTGGTATCCCCTCCCCACCAGAGTTTAAGTCCCAGACTTAACGTTGGTGCTTGCATTTTTCTGGATTTATTTCAGGTCTTTTGGCGATGTGCTTTCAGTGGGAGGAGATGTTCCCGTCGACAACAAAGGCGTATGTGGCGACTTCGTCAATCTCAAGATGATGTGCCGGCTTAGTCTTTCGAAGGTGTTCACAGAGGGTAGGATATGCATGAGTGCGTTCAGAGGGTGAATTGTATGCTCGTGTATATGAGCGCCTTTGATTGTACTCTGCTCGGAAAAAAATAGTCGGCTTCCTTTGGAAATGTGGATAATTAGCTGGATGTCGCCGCTTTGTTACCAACCTGGCCTAGCTACACCACGAAAATGAAACGGTGTATGATCACAGCAATCCGGTTGAAAATTTGCCGTTGAAGCTACGGTACGTGGCGAACCACACCGGCTGCAAAAAGATAAAGAAAAGAATCCATCCATCATCAGATTCCACGCTGGTTGGGCAGTTATGCATGACACAAACCTACCATACCCAAGGGAATTAAGCCAAAATGAGATAAGACCACACGCATAAAAAGCTCATGGAGAAAGAGGCTTCACTTGCATTGCATGCAACCCCACCCCATGAGAAGAAGACACCGCACCCTTCATGCATCTTCCATCATTTCTCGGAGGATTAACTCAGGACCCTCCAAATGGCGACACCAAACCTTTTGGGAAAGGGATGGGAGAGCTGAGCATGGGGAAGGGATTTCCTTGAAACTTCGGAGGGTGATTACGCACCTGAAAATTGAGGGCTCACCTGTTTATTCCCACTGCTGGTTTGTCTCTCTTCTGAAAAGGATGATATGTATGGGACTTCTGTTTGCTTTGTGTCGGCCACCGTGCGTGCGGTCTAGTGTTTTCTTGTTTTGTTTCCATGACGTTTCAGTTTGTGTCTCCCTGATGCAAAGTCTTGAGAGAATGGAGATAAAACTGCAGAAACCTGAATATCCAGTTTTATCTCGATCCCTCCATCTCACTCACAAATGGATGAATCTTGGTCAACGTATGTAGGTTCATTTACACGTACGATAGATCAAGTTCGTACTTGTTTTGAGAAGACCAAGTTAGTTGTATATCAGGGCATCTTCAAGTCAGACCTGTGCGAGAACGGAAACGTCTTGCCTCGATGTGAGGGGACGTGCTGCATGTTATAGGCAAGAGCGCTGGATCCCTGGATAGCGCATACAAGATTTGAAGTACATCTTGGAGATTAAGAAAGGTAGAGATAAGACAATCTAGTTACAACCGAATACAAAGAGATAAAAGCCTAACTAGATTCTCTAGATTCTCTAACTACTGCCTGGACTCCTTGGCGTGTACGCAGCCTATCGTGACATGTTGTTTGACACCCTCCCTTAATCACAACTTCATCAAGTTGAGATTATGTTTGAAGTTTTCAAAACTTCCTGTGGGCAGAGCTTTGGTAAAACCATCTGCAACTTGGTCACGTGAATGGATGAACCGAATGTCTAGGAGCTTATTAGCCACCCTCTCTCTGACAAAGTGAAAATCTATCTCAATGTGTTTTGTTCTAGCATGAAAAACTGGATTTGCAGACAAGTATGTGGCACCAAGATTATCACACCATAAGCAGGGAGCTTTACAACTCTTTATACCCAACTCCTTTAACATAGATTGCACCCATATGATTTCTGTTGTTGCATTTGCCAATGTCTTATACTCTGCCTCAGTGCTGGATCTCGAGACAATAGCTTGTTTCCTAGCACACCAAGATATGAGGTTAGGTCCAAAGAATACTACAAAACCACCCGTTGAGCGTCTCTCGTCCAGACATCCTGTCCAATCTGAGTCAGAGAAGGCACTAATAAGAGAAGAAGCTGGCTTGCTGAAATTTAGACCAATATTCAGGGTATGCTTCACATATCTGACTATGCGCTTGGCAGCAGTGAAATGGACTGTAGTGGGTGCATGTAGGAATTGACAGACTTTGTTCACAGCAAAGGAAATATCAGGTCTTGTAAGTGTAAGATACTGAAGAGCACCTACTAGACTTCTGTATTTTGTGTTATCTTCTCAACTGAGAAGATCTCCTTCTGTAAGTGACAGTTTTTCTGTATTGGATGATGGAGTGGGTGCAGGTTTACAACCTTGCAGGCCTGCCTTTCTTACCAAGTCTGTGGCATATTTTTCCTGAGAGAGGTGAAGCCCATCATTGTGTTTCTTCACTTCAATCCCTAGGAAGTAATGAAGTTCTCCTAGATCCTTGAGAGCAAACTCTGCACATAAGTCTTTCAATAATCCTGAAATTGCCTCATCAGAAGAGCTTGTAACAATGATATCATCAATATAGATGAGAACAAATATGGATGTATTGAACTTTGTATAGATAAACAATGAGGTGTCAGATTTTGAGGGAACGAAGCCAAGTGTCTGCATCTTTTTACTGAGACGAGAGTACCATGCCCTTGGGGCTTGCTTCAGCCCATACAATGCTTTATCTAGCTTGCATACATGGTGAGGTGCATGTTTACTTTCAAACCCAGCAGGTTGTTTCATATATACTTCCTCTTCCAGAACACCATGGAGAAACGCATTCTGCACATCTAGCTGTCGAAGGTTCCATCCCCTGGACACAGCAATGGTCAAAACCAAACGAATAGTGGCAGCCTTAACAACTGGACTAAAAATGTCCTCATAGTCTATACCATATCGTTGTTTAAAACCTTTTGCCACAAGCCTAGCCTTGTAACGATCAATGGTTCCATCAGACTTTCTTTTGATTCTGAAAACCCATTTGTAATCAATGAGATTTTACCTTGATGTGGAGGAACCAGATGCCATGTTTTATTTCTTTGTAGGGCTTGGTATTCTTCACACATTGCCTTTTTCCACTTTTCACCACCGAGTGCATCCACAAGTGTATTGGGCTCACCTGGTTCACCTGTAGAACAAACTAGGCCATATTTGGTCATGTTTTTATAATTAACAGGTTTAGTTACCCCTTGTTGTAATCTGGTACGGCGGGGAATTGAAGATGCATCCTGTGCGGCCGCAGAGGATCCTACAACTCTTGCTGGAGACGATGCAGCCACGGATCCCAAGGTGGATTCAGTTTCACCGCCTGATGACTGGACATGGTCTGGAGATGTCCCAACATGGACCGGATCCTCTATGGCAGCCGATTGGAGCCTGGAAGGGGAGGGGGCCACAGAAGATCCGGTGTGCCTGAGTGGCTCATCATGAGCATGTGATGGCGTGGACCCGCCTGGCCCCGCATCTGTGCTCGCGTCTGTCATGCGGCTAGAGGGGCACCGCTTGTAGCATAGCGGTTGGCCCGAGAGGCGCTCGCGGTCCGAACCAGCCATTGGCTACCGCATGGCAACGGGTGATTTGTGCGGGCCGGTGGGAGCGACACTCTCGGTCGGAGGCTGGCGCGACACGGTCGCGTCTGGCGCGGCTGTCGCAGGCCCGCTGCTATCACCTGGAGCCAATCCCAAGGCTGATTCTCTACGTGACTGCAGATCAGATCCCGAGGAAGATATGCTCCCCATGCTACGATACAGCTCGTTTGAGCTGATTTCTTCACGAATTTGATCGCCGTTTTCATCATTTGCTGTTCCTGCAACATCATCAGACTCATGCATACTGGTGAGAGGGTTAGCCAACATATGATCATCACAATTATTAATACCCCCTTGATCATAACCGGAGAAAACAGAGGGAAAAAGCAGAAGTTCTTTTTGGAGGAGGGCACCAGCATTGGGATGAAGATCTGAGAAGGGAAACTTGGTCTCATCGAAGACAACATCTCGTGAGATGTAAACCCGTTCGGTTGAAATGTCAAGGCATTTTACCCCCTTATGTTGGGCACTATACCCTAGAAAAGCACATTGTTTTGAACGAAACATGAGTTTGCGAGGGTTGTAGGGACGAAGGTTGGGCCAACAAGCGCAACCAAACACACGGAGTGTGGTGTAGTCTAGTTTGGTGTGGAGAAGGTGTTCTACCGGAGTTTCATTATTTATGACATGACTAGGGAGCATATTTATGATATGAACGGCAGTGAGAAACGCTTCATCCCAAAATTTTAGTGGCATGGAGGCATGAGCAAGGAGGGATAAACCAACCTCGACAATGTGCCTATGTTTACGTTCTGCTAACCCATTTTGTTGGTGAGCATGAGGGCATGACACATGATGGGAAATACCCAAAGTTTGGAAGAAGGAATTTAATTTTTCATATTCCCCTCCCCAGTCGGATTGGACAGCAATGATCTTGCTATCAAATTTCCGTTCAACAAGTGCTTGGATGTTTTTAAACACTTGGAAACATCGGATCGTCTTTTGAGAAGATAGATCCATATGAACTTGCTAAAATCATCAATAAAGCTTACATAGTAAGTATGTCTACCAAAATAGCTGGGAGCAGGACCCCAAACATCAGAAAATATTAATTGCAATGGTTTGGTGGAAACACTGGTAGAGATGGGATAGGGTAATTGATGACTTTTAGCTCGCTGACAAGAATCACAAATAGTTTCAACATCTCGCTCACCAACATATGGGAGCTTATTTTTCCTAAGCAAAGTTTGAACTAAAGAAAAAGAGGCATGTCCTAATCGACCGTGCCATCGTGTTGACAAGAGTTTGACAACACCATAAGCTTGTTTATTGAATCTTCTACGCTCCGAAATCAACGGATAAAGCCCTCGAACGCATCTACCTCGATAGAGAATTTTCTTCGTGTAAGGATTAAATTCAAGGAAAACATGATTATCAGGAGCAATTCTATGAACAGAAAGTAGATTTTTGTTGGCACTAGAAACATGCAATATTTTTCTAAGATGAATTTTTCGACGAGGGGTATTAAAAATTGAATGACCTATGTGGTTTATCCGCATACCTTCACCACTGGCCATGTGAATCTGATCCTTGCCACGATATTTTTCCTTGATTGTCACCTTTTCAAGTTCATTGGTGATGTGGTTGGTGGCGCTAGTGTCGACGTACCAGTTGGTGTCGATCCTGTAGGAGCCATCTGCAGCAGCTGCAACTTTCTCCTCGTCTTGGGAGGAGGTGTCATCCTCGTCATAGCGGTACCAGCAATCTTTTGCCATGTGCCCAGGTTTACCACAGATCTGGCAACGAGGGGCATCTGGATGAGATCGGGTGGAACCGCCGCGCCGTCCCCGATTGTTGGTGGAGGGGGAATGGCCGTTGCGGGAGTTGGAGTTGCCGTTAGAGATGCCGCCCGAGGACCTGCCTCTGGTGCGAGGAGATCCACACTGACGGGAGGAGCCACCGCGTCCACGGTACGCGGCGTTTGCCGAGGACTTGAATCCGCCCGAGCTTTGGAAGAGTGCCATGCGCTGGTCAAAGTTACTCATCATGGAGAAGAGCTCATCAAGCGTGACTGGTGTGACACGAGCATCGAGGGTGGAGACCATGGGCTGGTAGTCCATGTCTAGCCCGTGGAGGATGTAGGAGACGAGTTCGTCGTTTGGGATCGGCTTGCCGGCGGCGGCGAGTTCATCTACGAGCCCGCGCATGTAGGTGAAGAAGGTGGCGACGGATTGTGTCCTCTTCTGTGCACTGATGAGCGACGTGCGAATATTATTCACATGGCTGAGCGACCGGGACGAGAACATGCCCGCCAGAGCCGCCCAGAGCGCGCCCGCGATGGTGATCGCGGTCACGTGCACAAGCACCTCTTTGGAGAGATTGTTGAGCAGGTACCCGAGAACCTGCTGGTCCTCCCTGACCCAGATTGGGTGGAGAGGATTGGCGTGGCAGTTTCCTTCCCATCTTTGTCGATGAGGGTTTTGGCTAGCTCCGGTGAGGTTCCATCGGCGTATCCAATGATGCCGGCACCTCTCATCTACGAAACGATCTGTGCGCACCACAGGACGTAGTTGCTGCGGGTAAGTTTCTCCTTGACCTGACCATTGAGGTTTGGGTGGGAAGATCTGGAGGAAGACACAGCTATTGCACTAATGGCGATGGAGAACTAGATGCTATGAGGAGGAAGGGCTCTGATACCATGTGCGAGAGCGGAAAACGTCTTGCCTCGATGTGAGGGGACGTGCTGCATGTTATAGGCAGGGGCGTTGGATCCTTGGATAGCGCATACAAGATTTGAAGTACATGTTGGAGATCAAGAAAGGTAGAGATAAGACAATCTAGTTACAACCAAATACAAAGAGATAAAAGCCTAACTAGATTCTCTAGATTCTCTAACTACCGGTTGGACTCCTTGGCGTGTACGCAGCCTATCGTGACATGTTGTTTGACAAGACCCGCAAACCTCCCGCCCACAATGGTCTGAATCATGCGGTCCGAACCGTGAGAGCTATCCAATATGGTCCTATATCGGTCCACGGAACGGTCCGGGCACGATTTCTTCGGTAAACCGGAGACACACGTGAGGAAGCTATGCGGGACTCCGCACAAGCACTTCGCACGATTCTGACCATACTGGCCCACCAAAGCCCCCCACCTGTGCCTTCCATCCCAGTCGCCTCACCGCTTGCCGCATTCATGCCGACCAAGAGCATGCAGTGGCCATCATTAAAAACGTGATTTGATCGGATGGGAAGACGACGCAGACGAGCATGGCCTTTCGGGCCTCGCCGCTTCAATGCGTACGTTGTGACGCACTGAAGCGGGCTGACCACCCCATCGCGTGGCCTGGTCATGGCTATTTAAGCCGTGCTCCGACACCATGGAGCAAAGCATCGAACCTTCCTCCTATCCCCCCCTCATCGACACCATGGAGCAGAGCACCAAACTTTCCTCCTATCTTCCCCTCCTCGTGTTCGCTCTGTCAGATGAAACCAATGCCACCATCACCGGCGCGAGTGAAGGACGAGCCACCATCCCTGTAGCAGGTCCAAGAACGAGCAGACATCCCTGCTCCGGCCCGTCAAGGACGAGCCGGCGCCCCCGCCGTGCAACCGCGGCCTCCACATCGACGACTGCGTGAAGCATGATCCCGCATCCCCTGGCGTCGCTCTGCGTTCACCAAGAGGGCCGTGGCGTAGGAATGGGTCCGCAATGACCCGTACCTCGCCGCGGCATGGGCGCTTGACCGCTTTGTGACCACCGCAGAGACGGACGCCAAGTGTCATCGCCGCCTTGACGGCGAGCTCGCCAAGATCGGTGAGGAGTGGTTGCTCCGCACGATGCAACAGGAGTAGCTCCTCCACGAGCGGCAGACAACTGCCGCAACCGCCGAACAAGCCTGTCCCTCAAGGGACGATGATGACGACAAAACGGACGGAGACGACGGTCCGGCAGGGCAGGGCGGCCACACGTACAAGGAGGTCGTCCTATATATGGTTTAGTTTTTTTTCTTGTTTTTAGTTAAACGGTCGAAATATTGACCTTTTTATGTAAATTATCTTCGAAAATGAAATCTGTCTGATTTGATCGAAATCCATTAGGTTGGTTCGAGTTGTGGTCAAAATGTATGCGGCTAGCGTTGGATGGTGTCCTCCTGCATCCGTATCCGTGGACTATCCCCCTGTCCGCGAATGGATGCGGGAATAAATTTCTGGGTTGCCGTTGGAGATGCCTTTACCCTGCAAAAAATAAGAAGTTAGTTGTATATTAGAGGAATATTCAATATAGTTGATATGACATACTATGTACTTTTCTCCAAAAAATGGCATATTATGTACCCAATCACCCCCTAAATAAATAAATAAACAAGACATGCCATGTTGTATCCTTATCCTAAGAGCATCTACAACCGGGGCCTCAAACCCGCCTCATACGCCTGGGTGGTGTAGGATCGAAAGTATGTCTAGGGGAGGGGGTTATCACACTACTTGACCAAATTAAAACTTAACATTTTCCCAATGGCAAGTTTAGAGATTTACCAAGTCTAGCACATGCAAGTCTACAAGTAGTGCAGAGGAAAGTAATGACATTGCAAGTGAATGTAAAGGGAGGGACAGGAAGACCAAACACAATGAAGACATAGAGATTTTTGGCGTGGTTCTGATAGGTGGTGCTATCGGACGTCCATGTTAATGGAGACTTCAACGCATGGAGAGTAATGATTGCGCGAGTCCACCAAGGGCTCCTCCCATGAAGGGTCCATGAAGAATCAACCTTGTCTATTCCACCATGGTTGATGTCCACGAAGGACTAGCCTCAATTGGGGTATATCTTCATGAAGTAGGCTATCTTCTTGCCCTTACAAAATGCTTGGTTTAAGTCCACAAGATTTGGAGGCTCCCAAACAACACCTAACCAATCTGGGAGACACCACTCTCCAAGAGGTAATAGATGTTATGTTCATGATGAACTCTTTGCTGTTGTAATTCAAAATTTAGTCTCCTCAACACTCAATCACTCTCTCATATAATTTTGCTTGGTAGAAGAGGATGATTGGGTGGAAAAAAACTTGGGGAGGTTTGTCACTACTGAACGGACGTGGATGTCACCTAGAGGGGGGTTGAATAGGCACTTTAAAATAATTACGGTTTAGGCTTAAACAAACGCGGAATAAAACTATCATTTAATTAGTCAAGCGCAAAACCTAAAACAACTAGGCTCACCTATGTACAGCAACAACTTATGCTAAGCAAGATAAAAAACTAAGTGATAGCAAGATAGATAACATGAAACAATATGTCCATCACAAAGTAAAGTGCACAAGTAAAGGGCCCGGGTAAGAGATAACTGAGGCACGCGGAGGCGACAATGTATCCCAAAGTTCACACCCTTGTAGATGCTAATCTCCTTTGGAGCGGTGTGGAGGCACAATGATCCCCAATAAGACACTAGGGCCACCATAATCTCCTCACGCCCTCGCACAATGCAAGATGACGTGATTCCACTAAAGGACCCTTGAGGGCGGTCACCGAACCCGTATAAACAAGGTTGGGGCAATCCCCATAACTTAATTGGAGGCTCCCAACAACACCACGAAGCTTCACCACAATGGATTGTGGCTCCGGGGTGACCTCAAATGCTCAGGGCAACCTCCATAACCTAATTGGAGACCCGACGGTTGCCCCAAGCTTTGCACTACAATAATTGAGCTCTGAGGCACCACCAACCGTCTAGGGTGCCAAAGCACCCAAGAAGAACAATCCTAGGGTACCAAGCACCCAAGAGTAATAATCTTCTCAACTTTTCACTTCCACGTATCAACGTGGAGAACTCAAGCCGATGCAACTAATGCAATGGCAAGAACACATGAAGTGGTCAAGTCCCTCACTCCCAAATAACACCACACCAACAAAAGCTATGGAGGAATATGAGAGGAAGAACAAGGAGCTCACAAAGAACTCCAAGATCTAGATCCAAGGGGTTCCCCTCACAAAGAGGAGAAAGTGATTGCTGGAAATGTGGATCTAGATCTCCTCTCTCTTTTCCCTAAAAAATGAGCAAGAATCATTGGAGGGATTGAGAGGTAGCAAGCTCTAAGAAGGTCAACAATGGGGGGACAACACGAGCTCAAAGGATAGGCACCATTGGGGAAGAATACCCCCTTAAATAGGTCCCCACGAATTTGCCCGTTATGTGCAGAATAACATAGGAGCGGTACAACCGCTATGTGCACTGGTACAACCGGTTAACCGGTTAAACCGAAACAACCGGCCTACAACCGCCGAAGAACCGCTCCAAAACAGAAACCAGTCCGGTGGTAGAGCGGTACATGGACGGTACAACCTTTGGACCAATTATAGAGCGGTACAATCACTGCAAACACGGGTTGTACCGGTCGGCCGGTACAACCTCTGTTAGAACCGGCACAACCTCTCACTATAAAGTAGGTAAGACAAAAACATCCATAACTATCGCATACGAGCTCCGAATTGGGCAAGCTCAAGCTTGTTGGATAGTAGACGACAAGTACTATGCAAAGAAGGAATGGTTATAGCAAGAAGAGGTAATAGAAAATGCCAATGATATAGAGTTGTTAAACCTCTATGAATGAAGAACCGACAAAAACTCCAACATCGAAAACATCATAGAAGATGCATATGGAATCCGTTTTCAATGAACTCAAGCTTGTCATTAAATGACCATAAGCTCTAAAACTCACAAAGAGAAACACCATCCAAGAACCAAGAAAGATGATGCAATGTTGCAAATGGTTTGAGCTCTCAACGAACGATACGATCAAGCTACTCACTTGAGAGCCCCCCTTAATAGTACGACTATCGATCCTATAACCCAATATCCCATATAATACATGATATCTGTAAAATAGAAAACCCTTGTTAGTGCATCTAGTGCCCCTTAGTGATTTTGGTGTATTGAAGACTTATAGGTTACGACACTAATGTGTTTGTGAGTGTACACATGCTCTATAAGTCGATGAGGAGTTTGATATATCCGGAGATTATTGACCCATAAAAATGTATGTCTTCAACTGAAGACTTTGGTGAAGACTTTGTGAAGACTTTGAAAATGAAGAAGTTGGTGTGACCTTGAAGATATGAACGAGGAATATGAAGCGCGAAGACTTTTGTTTTCGTAGTTTCATTTCCTTATTTGAGTCATAGGAAACACTGTACTGTTAAAGGGGGCCGAGGTAATACTAAGGAAAATTTCCAGCTGATGCTCAACTCCAAAATCCTCAACCTATACAATCCTTCGAGTGAAGCCTTTGGAAATCTCTTATGGTTTAGACAAGTTCTTCAGTGACAAAGACGAAGTTCTTCTGGTCTCTGAGGAAATTGATCTGACTGAGGAGTTAGGATTTCGCCAGTGCGAATTGCCTACAAGTGAGGAACATGATAAGCCTGAGGACTTTCGTAGTGAAAAATTCCGACTGTTGCTGTGCTTATCGCTAGCTATCCCTAATCATTCTTATCCACATAACGGTCATATAATTGGGGGCATTTATGTCTTATCATGTCGGGTTGCACCCTGGTTATAAATTGCGACCCCCACAACCAGTAGTTGGTTGGTTGCTCCGAGAGAGAAATTACACTTGTCATTTGAGAGCAACCCATCCTCCGAGAACTTTTGAGAGAAAATCATCAGTGAGGAAAAACCCACAACCAAACCACCAAACCTGTAGTGATTGAGCATCACTGAAGAAATTCCTGTGTGGATCCGATGCTTGTTACCTTTGCGGATTGTGCATCCTCCAGACGGTTAGGCGTCATGGTCTAGTGCTCCTGTAGTCAATTGGGATCACGAAGTGACCTTGGTCTAGAGCATCCAGCAGTAAATTGTGGATCGCTGGGTGACCAGTTTGTGAGGGTTTTGGAAGTCTACCCTGAAGACTTACCACGAGTGTTGGGCGAGGATTGTGTGACCTTAGCTCAAGGAGAATATGGTAAGGACTGTGTGTCCTGGGACTGTGTGTCCTCTGGTTTAAATACCAGGCCACTCAAAACCAGACGTACGACTATCACAACAGTTGGAACTGGGTCATCAAACCATTGTCTTCATCGAGCTATCTGGTTCTATTTCCTCAACCCCTCTATTCCTCATATACCTGTTGATGAAATTGATTGTTACTGTTTGAAGAATTTGACTGAAGACTTTCACAAATTCCTCACCTCAAATTCTTCAAGCTACCTTGTTCATCACTGCTTATCCTATGTCACGCTACTTACTATTTGTGCATGTTTCATTTCATCATGAAGACTATGTTGTTACTATGTTCCTCATGCACTTGCGTACTTATTCCGCTGCTAGTTATTCATCACATTTCAAATTCCTCAAAGTTGAAATTCCTCAAGTGATGAATTTGTAAAAATTGCCTATTCACCCCCCCTCTAGTCGATATAACGCACTTTTAATTGGTATCAGAGTGGCTACTCCCTCACTCTATGTGATTTTGGTTTAACCACCTGGAGTTCTAGTTATGTCGACTACAGGTATGATCAAGATTTCCGCGGGGTGTCCTACCTTTGATGGGACAGACTATCCCTACTGGAAGAACAAGATGCATATGCACCTTGAAGCTATTGACAACGATCTCTGGTACGTTGTGGAAAATGGTGTGCCCTCTGTCACTCCCACTGTTACTACTGCCGATGTGAAGAGATTCAAGCAACTTGACTCTCAAGCAAAGAATATCATCTGTGGCCATCTGAGCAAAGGTCAGTATGGCAGAGTGAGTACTTTGGAGACTGCTAAGATTATCTGGGATAGGTTGTCCAAAGTCAACGACGGTGTTTCCACTCAACGTGACTCTCGTGTTGATGTTCTTCGCAATCTCTTCAACCGTTTCAAGAGATTTGACAATGAAAATTTTCAGCAAACTTTTGATCGTCTCACTGATATCTCCAATGAGCTTCAAGCACTGGGTGCCACCGATATCACTGACCATGAAGTGGTGAAGAAACTGCTAAGATCTCTTGACTCCTCATTCGATACTCTGGCTTTGATGATTCAAGAACATGGAGACTACAAGTCATTGATCCTGCTGATATTCTTGAGAGACTCAATACTCATGAATTTCAACAAGCTGAGAAGAGAGACCTCTACGGGCCAAGCTATGGAAGATCTCGTGCTCTGAAGGCGAAAGCAATTTCCTCATCCGAAGAAGAAGATTCTGACAGCAGCCTTGGTGATCCTGAAGAACTAAGTTAGGAACTAGCAATGCTCATGAGGAAATTCCATAAGTTCTCAAGGAGAGGTTGATTTGGAAAGTCATCAAAAAGTGGCTTGAGGAAATCAGTTCCCTCGGAAGACTACAAGAAAAGAACCTGTCATCATTGCAAAAAGCCTGGTCACTTATCTCTGTCCTCTTTGGGGAAAAGATTCAAAGAAGAAGAAGAAGTACAAGGAGGATAGTTCTCATGACTCGAAGAAAAATAAGAAATCTTCAAATTCCACATCTGCAAAGTCCTCATATTCAAAGTCCTCAAAGCACAAGAAGAATGGTTCCATAAAGGCTCGTGCATTCATCGGCAATGAAATGGATTCTGAGGAAGAATCTAAAGAATATGAAGAAGAGGAAGAGTCAGAGGAGGAATCAGAATCTGGTGTCGCTAGCCTTGCTCTCACTACTGCTTTCGCCAGCAAGTCCATCTTCAACAATGAAGAATATGACTACTCCAACGACTTTGACATCAGCAATGATGATTATGCTCCCACCTATTGCTTCATGGCAAAAGGAACAAAGGTACACAAACATCATTCCTCTTCTGAATCAAGTGAAGGTGAATCTAATGAATATGTGAAACCTAGCTATGCTAAACTTGTTAAACTTGCCATTAAGCAACAAAGTGCACTTGAAAAGCTTCAGAAAATGCTAGACAAAAGCAATGATCTGTTGAACCATGAAGTGGATCGGACTCAAACTCTGTCTAACGATATCAAAAGTCTTCACACAAAGTATGATAACCTTCAGAGTCATCATAATGACCTCTTAGCTGATCATGAGAAGCTTTCTTATGAATTTATTCAAAGAAAGCAAGATCTTGAGAAACTGAGGGTGTCACATGAGGATCTCCAAAGGGAAATCGATTCCTTACTGGCTCAACAGATCAGTACCGCTCAGGAAGAATTTGTTCCACCTTGTTTGAAATGCATCGAACGTGAAACTGCTAATTCTTCACCTGAATGTTCAAATGCTTCTATTGCTGCAAATTCTTCAACTATTCTTGTGGTCTCAAATTCCTCATCTAAGGATACCACAAGTATCACTAATGACAATGCAGGGTTGAAGGAATTGTATGTGACAAGCATGTACAAAAATCTCAAAGGGCATCAAACCCTTTGCGATGTCCTCAAAAAGCAGATTCTGAACAGGAACCCTAGGAAAGAGGGTATTTCCTTTGTGAGGAAACTCAATGCTGATGGATCCTACTGGACACCTGAGCAGTACCCCAAAACCTCATGGGTTGCTACGAAAGGATCTCCTGTAGATCCGTCCACTTTATCTGGCTTTACTTGTGAAACTTCATATTCCTTTGATGAGTCACTTGACTCCAACTACAAATTCTTCAAAAATAAAAAAGGTGAAGTATTTGCTAGATTTGTTGGAACTAACTGCAGGAACGGTTCTCCTATGAAGAAAATCTAGGTTCCCAAGAGCTACCTACAAAACCTTCAAGTGAATGTCCTCACGACATCACTCATGAAGAATAGGATCCCCAGATCAAAGTTCTCACTTGGACCAAATTCCTCAAATGGTCAAAAATATCATTCTCGCGCTAATGCTTCTGTTTCGCAGGGAAAACCTAAGAGTTATGAATATGTGCATTATTCTTCAAACCATTAGGTTCATAAGTCCTCGAAGAATTTCTCTGCTTATTCATTTGAGTACTCTAACCCTTGCCCTATGAAACGAAGCGCACTTGCTTCAATGCCTCTCTTCTCACATGGTGCTCGCAGAATGATGAACTCTTTGCCACCCCTCCAGATGTGGGTGGTGAAGAAATTGAACTAATTTCTTATTCAGGGTCAGGTCTCCAGATGAAACTGAACATCTGATGAATTTGCTGGAGACCTGAGGAAATGCTTGAAAGGACGCAAGCTAACCATGATGAAATGAATTCCTCATTTCTCATGTCCTCACACTACTTGCTTACTATCTTGTGTGATGAAATCCTATCTGATGAAATTGATGTCATATTCTTCACTCTAAAGCATATGAGTTCGTAAGTTGTACTAATTCATCTACAGGATGATACTCCAAAAGCTACTGAGTGGGTCCTCGACAGTGGATGCACAAACCACATGACTGGTGACAAGAATCTACTAATGAATTTGTCACTCACTCCATCTCCTTGGAAGCATGTCACCTACGCAGACAAAGGAAAAAAGCAAGGTATTGGGACTTGGTAAGGTTGCTATCTCAAAGGACCGAACCATGGATAAGGTGATGCTTGTTCAATCCCTTGGGTTCAACCTTATGTCGGTCTCATTGCTTTGTGATCTTGATATGATCATCGTATTTGGAAAATATCGTTGTGTTGTCATCATGGAATTTGACAATTCCAAAGTCTTCAAAGGCTTAAGGAGAGGAGACTGGTATATTGTTGATTTCTCTACAGGTCCTCAACCTGTCACATGCTTACTTGCAAAGTCTTCAGAAGGCTGGCTGTGGCATCGACGACTTGGACATGCGGGTATGAGGAACTTGCACACGCTCGTGAAGAAAAAGCACGTTATTGGCATCGAGGGTGTCAAATTCCTGAAGGACCACCTCTGCGGTGCATGTGAATCTGGAAAGATGACCAGATCCAAGCATCCCTCGAAGACAATCATGAACATGACTCGACCCTTTGAATTGCTTCACATGGATCTCTTTGGCACCACTCATTACTCCATACTAACAAATTCTTCAAGTTTGTATGGCTTTGTCATTGTTGATGATTACTCTCGTTACACTTGGGTGCATATTATTCTGTACAAGAATGAAGTGTAGGATGTCTTCAGACGATTTGCTTCAAGGGCCTCCACCAACTTCGGCGTCAAGATCAAGCATATTAGGAGTGATAATGGGACTGAATTCAAGAACACTAATCTTGATGAATACCTTGATGAACCTGGTATTACTCATGAGTTATCTACCCCTTATACTCCTCAGCAGAATGGCGTTGTGGAGCGCAAGAACAGGACTCTAGTTGAGATGGCAGAACTGCGTCTCACTCTCTACTGCTGAAGCTGAGTACATTGCTGCTGGCTCATGTTGTGCTCAGTTACTATGGATGAAGCAAACCCTCAAGGTCTACGACATCAAGTTGAAGAATGTTCCTCTCTACTGCGACAACGAGAGTGCCATCAAGATTGCTTACAACCCAGTTCAGCACTCCAAGACCAAGCACATCCAGATTCGTCATCACTTTCTTCGAGATCATGTACTCAAGGGTGACATCTCCATCGACCACATCCCCACTGAAGAACAATTGGCCGATATCTTCACAAAGCCCTTGGATGAAAAGAGATTTTGCAAGTTGCGGTGTGAGATAAATATCTTAGAATCTTCAAATGTTCTTTGAAAAAGGACACACATCCTAACACTTATGCAAAATTGATGACTTAGATGTGCAACACACGAAGTAACGTTTTTCTTCAATCAATGAAGAATAACCCTCTAAGTCTGAAGAAATTAATGAAGAATTTGATTCTCAGAACCCTACGACAATTGTACGCGGTGTCTGAAATCATCATCCTTATACGGTGAGTCACGCCACCAACCAAAGTTGAAATTCTTCAAAATTGAGTTTTTCGTCATTTTTCAAATTCTTCAAATTTTCAAATTCCTCAACTTTTCAAATTCTTCAAACTTTGAAACCCATGTTCTTCATTGACTATATATATATATATATATATATGAGTTTTCAATGTCCTCAACAACATTCACTTATTGCTAATTCTTCAAGTTAATTTTCATCTAAGTAACGTCATCGGACCCCTTCCTCCTCTATGTTAAACTCAACCCAGTCTGTTCACAAATTCTTCATATGCGTTCTACTTTGAAACTTGTTCAAAGTCTTCACTATGTCCTTAACAGCTGAAGAATTTGCGAACGAAAACTTTGAAATTTTCACTATCAAAATTTTCAGCGGTTCCCGCTCAAACGGTTCTGATTCCCACGACTGGATAACCCACGATCCCCCATAATCTCCTCTACTCATAACATGAGTGACACCTGTCGCGTGGAGAGCAAGGGTCAGGGGCAATCTTGTCCAAAATCTTCGGGCGGATTGGTTTTCACTTCCACTATAAATACACCCTCCCCTTCAACAGTGCTCGGTTACTCCTCATCTCTACTCTCTCCCGAGCTCCAACCAAGTGCCGCCGCTAACGTCATTGACGCCGGTGTGGAAGAGCTTGACTGCCTCGACCTCGTCTTCACCGTACTCGCATCGGCCGCGGAAGTCTTCATCCCGTCGCCGCTGTAGCTGTCTCCCTCTACCCAGCTAGGGCATGGGAGATCTAAACTGACGAACTTCCAATCTCATCTCTCAGTTTGTTGTGTTCTTCGCCTGGGTAAATAAAATTTATTTTTACTGCCCTTGTTTAATCTTCGAATGCTCTTCATATTCCTCAAAAGGTATTTATTCTTCACGAATCTTATTCTAAAGCACCTTACATCTTCATATACTTGATGATTTTCCCTAAGTAATTATTTTCTTCAAGATTCCTCAATTGTGTGAATCCTCAAAATTTACACAACTCTGGAACCTAAGACAAAGAACACTTAGTGAAATTCCTCAAGACACCCATGGTCAAATTCCTCACCTATTTCTATTTAAATTTTTTTGAGAACGCATATGACCTCTTCAAATTTCTCGCACCTATACTCTATTCACAGGTACACCATGTCTGCTGATGAATCACTAGGTTCTCATCAACTTAACTCATTTGCAGCGTTCCTTGAGGAAAAACTGTGTACTTCTTCAGAGTCCTCAAGAGTTCAAAATCCTCAGGTGAAGAAAATGGCTGACGGAAAGAAACCTCAGAAAGGTGGAAAGAAGCTAGATGTGCACACTGCTTTTGAGATTCCAGATGATTTGTATGAGGAATACTGCACACCCCATGAAGAAACTCATGGCAAAGAAACGACCAAGCAGAGAAAAATTCGTCTACAGAAAATTGAGAGGAGATGGGCAAGGGAATGGAAGGAATATCGTTATGTAACTCCTAAATACATGATGAAATTCACTGTGAAACATCCTTGCAGCAGGCCTCCCCTGGCTCAAAATCAAATTGCTGATCCCACTAGCCTCAAGACTGGTGAGGATTTTCCTCATATGTGGGAGAAGCAGCAAGCCAAGCTAGCGAGGAAAGCCAAAGAGGGAGTGAAGAAATTAAATGAAGATTCTACTGCTGCTGCCTCTGCTGGAGTCTCTGCAAGTGCTTCGAAGAAATCAAAGATGAAGCTGCTATGAAGACAAGTTCTTCAACCTCAAAACCATCACAGCAGATTCCTCAAGTCCAAAGGCCTCAACCTACAAAGGCCTCAGATGCTGGTACTGTTGCTGCTCAGTCCTCAGTTGCAGCTGCAAATTCTTCAACCCCAGTGCATCTGGCATCATGTAAGAGGACTGAGGGATTCAGAAAGGTTCCAAAGATCCCGTCAAGCCCCTCTACTACATCAAAGTCTTCAACTAGCCCTACAGTGTTGAAGCTGAAGAAAACTGCTGGACAAGGTCAAAGACCAAGTCCTCACTCAAGCAAGGCTGTGGTAATCATACCCTCAGGATCTGAGGATGATGATGATGAAGCTGATGATGAAGAATTGGAGGAAATCATCAGGCAAAGTCAGCAGAGGGCTGCTATAGACAAGGGCAACTATGTTCCTCTCATGCTGGATCCCAAGATGATCCTCAACTTCATCGATATATGTCATGAAGATCCAAACACTCCACTTTCTTCACTAAATCTGCCTCTTGGTGTGGATCATGTCCTCACCCACTTCATCTCTAAAGAAAATGGAAGAGAGATCAAGCTCTGAGAGCTAAGAGAAATAGGGTTCGGAAAGAAAAGTTTTTGAGAGACAATGTGATGAACTTGACCCCAATTCAACTCGTCGCAGTTCAGTCTGAAATTCGCACACTCTGTGGGGATCAAGAAAGGTATGATGTTGAATGGAAGGGCACCATGGTGAGATTCATCAAGGCTGCTCAAGCTGCTGTGAAGGATCACACCACTAGGGTTGCAGCTCGATCGCAACCACAAAATCCCCAGTCTGATGAAATTCCTTAGGCCACCGATGAAACTGCTCAACCCGATGTGACTGCTGATGAGAATGCTTCTACATTAGAAGCAACAACCAGTGTTGCTAAGGAAACTCAGACCACCGATGACCATGCCAGGACAACCATCACTGTTGTGCCTGAAGAAAATGAAAGGCCGGCTGAAGCTTTTGCTGCGCCTAAAGAACCTGAACCCACCAGGGCGACTGCATCAGTCGTACCTGAAGAAGCTGAAACTGCAGAGGAAAAGACTCTCAAGAGAAAAACATCAATGTCAGAATCCTCAGCTGTGAAGAAATTGAAGACTATGCCAAGTTCTTCAACTGGACCCATTGATGCTACACCAATTTCCTCTGCACCAGCCTATGAACTTGTACCATTTGGGGTTGATTATGTCATCCCGGATGAAGAACATGAAGATCATTCTGCTGCTTCGACAGAGCAGATTGATGAAGAAATTGAAATTGAAGACACTGCTTCAACTCCAAAAGTATCATCACCCTAGCCTCAGTTCACTTCTGAAGAGGTTGGAGTTGAAGAAATTGATGAGGACGTAGACATTGGCAACACAACTCATGTCATCAATGATGAATATTGGGAATCAGCACACCCAAATTCACCAATGACTACTCCTCTGGCAAAGATTCCTCAGTCACCTGCTCCGACTGAAGAAATACATGAAGAATCTGTCGATCAGACCACCCAAGTCACTGAAGAAATTCCAGCTGCAACAACTGATGACTTTGCTGCTTCACCCGTAACTGAGGAACCAGCCCTCCAGATTGTTCAAGTTACTCCCATGCCAAAGGAGATCAAGGGCCGCTTCAAGCAAAATCTTCAACTGAAGCCAAGGATGCCATTCAAAGGCTCAGCGCGCCCCAAATTCCTCAAGAGCAATTTCTTCAATGAGCGCATGTTCTTCACAGGTCCAAATCCTTATGACTCTGCAAGGGCCGGTCGTAGCAGATTCTGGACGACAACTCAACTCAACTACTATGCATCAGTTCTGTTCGAGAAGAATAAAATATTCGAGCACCACCAAATTCCTCATGATGACATGGAAACACTTCCATCATTCACACCTATGCTCCAAGTTCTTCACGATGCAGGGATTCTTCCTTTCTATGTCGACATCTGCGACTGGAATGAAGAAATCATCCTTTAGTTCTATGCCACACTGCATATCAGTGGAAATGCTTCAGGCATCAACTCTTGGGTTTTGGACTGGATGACATGATCAACACACTTCACTGCTCAAGCTTCTGAATTGCTTCAGTGTGTACCAGTTCCAATTCCCTCAGATGAAGCTCACAAACTGTTTGATGAGCCTGCACTTCTAAATCAGCTGATGCAAGTGCTGATGAAGACATTGCCTCCTGGAAAGCCTCAACGGAAAACCTTCCTTGTGAAGGATTTGCTATATGTTCCCAGGACGGTCTACCGCATACTCACAAATACTCTATGTCCTTAGAAGGGCCACAATTCTGAAGAAGAAGAAGTGGAGGGAGTCATGAAGAATATGCTCTTCAACATCATTCATGGGATTCCCATAGACTTACATGATTTCTTCATGAGTACATTGGCCAATGCTGCTTTAGCTCCATTTGAACAGAAGCCTTATGCGCCTTGGATCATGAAATTCATCAAGGCAAAGTCCTCAGTTCCCTTCAAGGCTGATTTCCAGAACCACTTTGGCTTCCTGCCTCCAATCGAAGTCATCAAGAGCACAATTGACTCAGTGGAAGGAAAAGGCAAGGCTGTCATTGATGAAGGCACTCGTCCATTGGATGGACAGTTTCGCAAAGCTGCTTCCTTCTCCACCAATGATGACACTACAACTCAGGACTCCGAAGCAAAGGCCTCAGCTCACAAACCTCAAGAGTCTGCCCCTCATGTGATGACTGATCGCGAGCTACTAATAAGTCTTCATTAGAAGGTCGATCGCAATCACAAGTGGGTGAAGCATCAACTTGGTTACATTGTGCAAAACATGACTGTGACGCAGAACACTGTGAAGAGGAATCACTACTATGCGCATGAAAACCTCAACCGCACTTGGGCCATATTGTCTCACCTCAAGTCTTCCGAAGAACTGAATGAGCTGGAGCTTGATGAACATCCTGACTAGGCTCGTCGACCATAGAAGAAATTCAAGAAAGTCCAAGTTCCTCTGATGGTCACAAGTTCATATTCTTCATCTCGAGAGCGCGATGAGGATGAAGACATTGACAACACTGCAGCAGGCCCTGCATCGACAAACGACCCCGACAATGCTAACACTCCTTCCTCACCAACACGATGAAATTCTTCAAAGGGGCGTTAGTCCTCATTTTTTCGTCCCTTTTGGTCTTCAATGACAAAGGGGGAGAAAATTTGAGTTAGTCTTCAAGTGGATCTCTCTATATGGGCTATTTTTGTTTAAGTTACAACTCTCGCTCTTCTGAAGCTTTTGTTGATTGAGTTGTAAACTTAAGTCCGATGGTGGTCTGACACTTTTGAACTATTTCCTCGCATGTTTATTTCCTCAAGTACCTTAATGCATAGATGCTGAATTTCGTCACACACCATTTTCCTCACGCATTTCAAATTCTGCATATCATATGTTCAAATGCATGTATAAATTAAAAGATATAGGGGGAGTTCTCCATGTTTTAACTTGCCATGTGCATTTGCAGTCCAAAGAAAATTCCTCAAATATGCACATCTTCAGGGGGAGTTCTTCTATATCTTGCAATCAAATTCCTCAAACTAAGTACTTTCACTTCATATGTTTATCCCTGTTGAAAACTTAACCTATTTGTCATCAATCACCAAAAAAGGGGGAGATTGTTAGTGCATCTAGTGCCCCATAGTGATTCTGGTGTATTGAAGCCTTATAGGTTAAGGCACTAATGTGTTTGTGAGTGTACACAATCTCTATAAGTCGATGAGGAGTTTGATATATCCGGAGATTATCGACCCCTAAAAATGTATGTCTTCAACTAAATACTTTGCTGAAGACTTTGAAAATGAAGAATTTGGTGTGACCTTGAAGATATGAACGAGGAATATGAAGCATGAAGACTTTTTATTTTCGTAGTTTCATTTCCTTATTTGAGTCATAGGGAACACCGTACTGTTAAAGGGGGCCGAGGTAATACTAACGAAAATTTCCAACTGATGCTCAACTCCAAAATCCTCAACCTAAACAATCCTTCAAGTGAAGCCTTTGGAAATCTCTTACGGTTCAGACAAGTTCTTCAGTGACAAAGACGAAGTTCTTCTGGTCTCTGAGGAAATTGATCCGACTGAGGAGTTAGGATTTCGCCAGTGCGAATTGCCTACAAGTGAGGAACATGATAAGCCTGAGGACTTTCGTAGTTCGAAATTCCGACCGTTGCTGTGCTTAGCGCCAGCTGTCCCCAATCATTCTTATCCACATAACAGTCATATTATTGGGGGCATATATGTCTTATCATGTCGGGTTGCACCCTAGTTATAAATTGCCACCCCCACAACCACTAGTTGGTTGGCTGCTCCGAGAGAGAACTGACACTTGTCATTTGAGAGCAACCCATCCTTCGAGGACTTTTGAGGGAAAATCATCAGTAAGGAAAAACCCACAACCAAACTACCAAACCCATAGTGATTGAGCATCACTGAAGAAATTCCTGTGTGGATCCGATGCTTGTTACCTTTGAGGACTGTGCATCCTCTAGACGGTTAGGCGTCATGGTCTAGTGCTCCTGCAGTCAATTGGGGATCACGAAGTGACCTTGGTCTAGAGCATCCAACAATAAATTGTGGATCACCGAGTGACCAGTTTGTGAGGGTTTTGGAAGTCTACCCTGAAGACTTACCACGAGTGTTGAGTGAGGACTGTGTGACCTTAGCTCAAGGAGAATACGGTAAGGACTGTGTGTCCTGAGACCGTGTGTCCTCTGGTTTAAATACCAGGTCGCTCCAAACCAGACGTACAATTGTCACAACAGTTGGAACTAGGTCATCAAACCATTGTCTTCATCGAGCTATCTGGTTCTATTTCCTTAACCCCTCTATTCCTCATATACCTGTTGATGAAATTGATTGTTACTGTTTGAAGAATTTGACTGAAGACTTTCACAAATTCCTCACCTTAAATTCTTCAAGTTACCTTGTTCATCACTGCTTATCCTGTGTCACCCTACTTACTATTTGTGCATGTTTCATTTCATCATGAAGACTATGTTATTACTATGTTCCTCATGCACTTGAGTACTTATTCCGCTGCTAGTTATTCATCACATTTCAAATTCCTCAAAGTTGAAATTCCTCAAGTGATGAATTTGTAAAAATCGCCTATTCACCCCCCTCTAGTCGATATAACGCACTTTCAACCCTATCAAGGCCAAACCTTTGCCTCGCACATAGTCCACGTGAGCTAGATGATGACGATCTTGTCCTTCTCAAGATGGACCACCTTTCTTGATTGCGCTGGCTCGATGAAGACTAGTAGATTGATCCCCATACTCCACCATGGGTGAGCCACTCTTATGCACACCTTCACAAGTCCATTGTCACCACAATGGACGACAAGCTTCAAGAATGATCTCTCCGTGATGCTTCACTTGAACTTGCATACCGCAACCTTGATGACGATCACCACTTGATGTCATCCTCCATGGGTTGTATGGGATCTTCCTATTGATGCAAGCCCATGGAAATATACCTAACCCCACAAATAACACTCACAAGGAACATGGGTTAGTACACAAAGTGTAATGGACAATACTTACCATACCATGAGATCACTTGATCCCACTTGGTACATCTTCTACGCTTTATGTGTTGATCAACTTGAATCATTCTTTGCCTTAATATTGATCAACCTTGTGTCTTATCTTTCCTCTTCAAAAAGATGATTTCTTGAAGGTAAACATGAATGTTCACACAATCTTCTTCTTCAAGACATGCTTGTAATGAGCTCAACTCTCACATGGCCAATCTTTGTATAAAACCTTACATACCACCTTGGTCACTGATGTGGCTTGAGACTGCGTTGGAATTTCCCCAAAGAGGAAGGAATTATGCTGCACAGTGACGGTAAGTATTTCCTTCAGTTACGAAACCAAGGTTATCGAACCAGTAGGAGAACCACACAACACTATGTAAACGGTACCTACACACAAAGAACAAATACTTGCAACCTGACGCGTAAGAGAGGTTGTCAATCTCTCCACGATAAAAAGATACATTGGTTTGTAGTAAATTGTATGGATAGATTGCACAAGAATACAAAATAAAAGAAGCAAATAAAAAGTGCAGCAAAGTTTTGGGTTTTTTGAAATAATAGATCTGAAAACAAAAGTGGCAAAAAGATAGATCGGAAAGCAATATGTTGGAAGATAGACCCGGGGGCAGTAGGTTTTGCTAGTGGCTTCTCTCATGAGTATAACACACGGTGGGTAAACAAATTACTGTTGGATAATGATAGAAGATGAAATAGTCATGACGATATCGAAGGCAATGATCATTATATAGGCATCACTTACAAGAAAGTAGACCGAAACGATTATGCATCTACTACTATTACTCCACACATCGACCGCTATCCAACATGCATCTAGTGTGTTAAGTTCATGGAGAAACGGAGTAATGCAATAAGAATGATGACATGATGTAGACAATATCTATTCATGTAGTAATAGATCCCATTTTGTTATCCTTAATAGAAACGATACATGCGTGTCTCGCTGCCCCTTGTCTCACTCGGAGAGGACACCGCAAGATCGAACCCATCACAAAGCACCTCTTCCCATGGCAAGAAAAATCGATCTAGTTGGCGTAACTAAACCAAAGATTCAAAGAAGAAATACGAGGCTATATGTAATCATGCATATAAGAGATCAAAGAAGACTCAAATAATATTCATGGATAGAAACTGATCATGAACTCAAAATTCACCAGATCCCAACAAACACACCGCAAAAAGTCATTACATCAAATAGATCTCCAAGAGACCATTGTATTGAGAATCAAAAGAGAGAGGAAGCCATCTACCTACTGCCTACGAACCCGTAGGTCTATGATGGACTACTCATGCATCATCGAAGAGGCACCCATGAAGACGATGCACCCCTCTGTGATGGTGTTAGATTGGATCTCGCGGTTCTGGAACTTGCGATCGCTGGAATTGTGTTCTGTTGACTCCCCTAGGGTTTTTGGAATATTTGGGTATTTATAGAGCTGATTGGCACTGGAGAGGCGTCCCGAGGAGGGCACAACCCATCAGGCCATGCTAGGGGCCTCTGGCATGCCCTGGTGGTTTGTGGACTCCCCGGCCCTCCTCTCTGGTACTTCTTTGGTCCTCGAGGTGTCTTTTGGCCCCAAAAAATCTCCAAAAAGTTTCACGGTCTTTGGTCTACGTTTGGTACTGATATTCTACGAAGTAAAAAACAAGCAAAAAACAGCAACTGACACTTGGCACTATGTCAATATGTTAGTCCCAAAAATGATATAAAGTTGCTATAAAATGATTGTAAAACATCTAAGATTGATAATATAACAACATAGAGCAATAAAAAAATTATTGATACGTTGGAGACGTATCAGTTACCATATAAACTCCTTGAAACCAACACATGTAGTTCAAGAAGTGCCTATGGACAATTCCTTCGAATATAACTCAAGGCAACCTTTAGTCCATAGGGATTGTCACACTTACCAAAAACACATATGGAAAAATATGCTCTAACAATCTCCCCCATTTTGGTAATTGATGACAATCACTTTCAAGAGAGTTTATATAAGGAAATAAGCACAACCAAGCACACCCATGCAAAGCAACAACCAATAATGCATATGCATGGGTATGAGAGAATCAAAAGCAAAACTCTCTAAAAAACTCCAAACTAAACTCTCTAAACATCTTCCCCATTGGCATCGATTGCAAGAATGGGCGAAAGGCTTAGAAAGCCAATTTAATAGGTGTTCCTCCAAAAGGTGTGTATTTCTAAAAGATGAGAGCAATGAGATACACATATCCAGTGATAAGTAGTTGGAGGAAAACAAACTATATTGAGGACCCAAAGATTTCAAAAAGGATCGTATGGTACAAAGACATACAAAAGAGTGAACCAAGCAATCAAAAGATACCAATTGGAACAAACAATCACATGGACCTATGAGCCACATGAGTAAAATATATTATGATATGGGCAATAGAGTGTTTCAGAGAAACTAGGGAAGCTCCCCATGATTTTTGGACAATTAGCAATTTTTTTTATCTTGATACAAGTGCACAAAACAAGATCATCACTTCCCCAAAATCAATAAAAACACACAAAAAGTTAAAGCAAGTAGATAAGACAATAAGCATAGTACTTACACCAGACATATGGTTGAGCAACATGTAGAAGAGGAAACTTAAGAGTGGGCTCAACCACAATGATGTGTGTGAGTCATAAAAAAGAACTTGAGAAGACTAATGTAAGGATGAGCATTAAGCATCAACATAGTCTTGATGAAATGAGACACAAAGTGCAAGACATATCCTCCCCCACACTACATATCATCCCCCCCCCCACACGCACACTACTAGCAAATGGGTTCACAAGCTTACTAATAAACAAATTAAAAAACAAAGCTTGTGACAACCCATGGTGAAGATAAAAATAAAATCCTTGTCAAGAGGAGGGATACCAATCAAAATGGCAAAACCCTCGTCAAGACATGCATGAGGAAAAATAATCTTCACCACCAATGAGTACATCAACATGCATGGATATAAGATCCGCACTCAAGAAAAATTCTTTTAGGAAACCACCAAGAAAATAATAAGGGAATGCAATGGTGGACGTGAAAGAAAACATGATATCAACTATAGATATAACTTCTCTCATGTGTATAAGATTCTAGGTAGAATACATGATGATATATCCACAAAGAAGGGTGTACACACAAAATAGTTACACGAAGGAACAAACAAGATATCCAAAAAGGAAGTCATGAATATACCAATAAGATATTTGCTTGAAAGCATAGCACATGGCCTAATATTTTCTTATTGTACATAAATGAACTCCGAGCATACGAACTTCAAAGACATCACAACTAGCAACAAGAGATCATCATTGGGCTGCTATGAGAAAGGAAACAAGTACCACAAGAATGAATCAAGAACTTCATGCCATGATGCAACCTACAAAAGGTTGAATGCAAGTAATGTATGCATGAAGTAGATACTTGTTACCGAGATAGCATTGGATTGATGTAGTAGATAGTGGTTCATCGATCATCTTAGCATGGCCCCAATAAGCACATGGTGTCAACACCTTCCTTGTAAGTTAGCCGGGCGTCCAATGTATCTCCAATTGTTCCTAGAACAACAACACAAACAATGTGGTACCCAAACTCATTGGGACCGAAGAGTTAGTGGACCAATAATGCATAGGACAAACTCCACATAACTATGTGCATATACATATGAAATTGAATTTTATGCACACTTTAGCCAATTTGTGACATACTGGAGTTTCCCCTATGTATTGGGTCAAAGAAATAAAGCATGCCAAAGAAAGTACATGTAGTAAATATGCATGCTCAAGGCTTTCAAGAATCAAATCAACACATAGTTGATAAGATACCAAAAGGCAAGGTATCAAGTGAAAATAAGATACCAAACAAACAAATATCACTTGAAGGATACCAATTAAAAGATACATCAAGGAATGAGATATCCATTGACACATGCCAAATAGAAGGAAACAAGATACCAATTGAAGGAAAAACAAACAAGAGGTATCAAGTTCCCAAAATAGAGCTAGGTTCCAATCATACCAAACCCTCGACATATTTTCATGATGGCACAAAGTACCAACAAGGAAAATGCTTCAACTTCCACCAACCCGCACTTGATAAGGATCAAAAGGTTTTATGAAAAAAATGCATAATAAGAGTGTTTGAAAGAAAATAGGATAGCTCCCCCAAGATATGTGCATTATATAGAGTTTTCATTTGGATATAAAATTCACAAGATGGTATCAACACTTTCCCTATATCTATAGAAACATTAGAAATGTTTACAAAGATCCACAAGATGTAAGGAAGACACCGGGAGTGAACCAACACAAATAAACACAAGATCCAATGTAAAGATTATGAGCAATTTCTACCTAATAAAAGAATACCAATTGTCAAAATACAAGAAGTATTTGGAGATAATTCCCCTTGGTAGATTGCATAAATATCCAATATCAACTTCACACGAAAAAGATAAGAAATAAGCAGCTTGAAACTTGTAGAGATAACATGCCACCTAGGAACAAGATAATTTACAATATCAATCTAAGTGGCAATACCTAAAATGTACACATTTTCTAGGCTTGTAATATACACATAGCATATTACTCCCCCATAATGTGATAAACCAAACTCTTAATAAGAGGCAAATAAAACTAACAAGAGATAATTAATGGGCCATTTAGAATTTGAATTTGTCATGAGAATGCATACCACATAGAAACTAGATAATCTTGTAATATCAATACTAAGTGGTATTCCTCATGTACACACATTTTTAGAACCGTGAAGTGCACAAAGCACATCACTCCCCCAAAATGGGATAATCCATTAATATCTCAAAAGAGCCAACTAAGATACAAACAAGATGCAAAAAGGCTCAACACAAGTCTCACACATACATGATATGTGACCCACCATACATACTTGATTACTCAAGATAAACAAGTAGGAAGCACAACATATATAAATACATGCAAGGTACAAAACCACAACCTGCAAAGGGACAAGTAACTAACAATGTATTCAATTTAAGTACAAGTTACAGCAAGGAGGAACATTGGTTATAATATAGAAACTTGATAACCCAAATGACTTGGCTTGATACAACATGAATGATGAAGACCCCTTAATTCTTCATAATGTAGCAATGTCTCCAATGTCCTTCAACAACACCTATTGATCAAGTTTGAGCTTGTTGGTCCCCAACAAAGTTGGGTCCTAAGAGGTTAGTCACAATAGTCTTGGCTACCCAAATGGTTCTTTTCTTGTCACCACTTTGAGTACCAACACATTTGGAAAACACATTGCCAAGCTTATCCTTCCAAACAGAATATATATCATCAATAAGCATTGGGTTGGACAAGTTACATTTCATGCAAGAAGAAGCGAAGTGACCTTTCTCACGACATAAGTAGCAACATTAACCCTTTGATTTCTTCTCAATTGATTTCTCAACTTGAGGAGTGGTGACTTGGGTCTTCTTGGGAAGAGGCACGTATTCAACTTGCGGTTGAGCATGAGATTGAACTTGTGGTCGCTTCCCTTGTTGCTTGTTACTTTGAGGCGTCTTCTTCAATGGTCAAGATCTTACATGGTGCCCTTCTATTTTTTGCACTTGAAGCAAATAATCTTGTCCAAGTTCTTGACTTGTTCTTGGCCCTTCTTCTTGTCCCTTCCCGACTCTTTTCCAAGTCTTTCTTCAAAGAAGTGACTTGGGTCTTGAGCTCTTTGATTTCCTCTACATGATTAGTTTCAACACAAGTACTAGAGGAAGTATAATAATCATTGTTAGAGCAACAAGGCAACGAAATTAATTCATTACAAGATGTACCAATGTTATGCTTAGATGAATTACAAGGACTAGCACATGGCAATATAGCATTTTGACTAGAAGTAGTGCAAATGTCCACATGAGGCTCACTACATGTTACCTTCGTAGTACTATCCTGATGAGCTATCTTTAGCACATTATGGGATACTAGAAGATCACCATGAGTGCTAGAAAGATTTTCATGACTTTCTTTCGATTTACCATAATTGCTAGATAACAACTCAAGTTGAGCCCTTAGCTCAAGATTCTCCTTCAATATGGATGCTTCACGGGAAATAGAGCTAGTAGCACAAGCATCATCATTAACAACAAGAGGAGAAGGCAACTTGGCAAGCGCTTTTGCATATGAAGCTTCAAGTTGAGCATGAGACTCGATGAGTTCGATAAGCGAGCTCTTAATGACCTTAGAGCCAATTTTGAGGTGCTCAAAGTCCTCAAGGATGTTAGCATGTGCAACTTCAAGCTTATCATTTTTAGTTCTAAAATCATTAGCCACCTCGAGAGTTCTTTCATGGGATTCCTTAAATCTAGAAAATTCTAGAGCAAAGGTCTCCTCAAGAGATTCCTTGGTGGTTTGTTCATTTTCAAGAGCTTGAGATAGCTCTGTGATATCATTAGCATAATCACGCTCATGACCTTCCATTTTCTCAATGGTGGCCTCATGCTCCTAAAGATGAGCTTCCAACTCCTCAATATATTTCTTGCCCTCAATGGCAACAGACATGATTTCAATGAAGTTGGAACAAGCAAGTTTATTCTTATGAAGAGCTTTAAAAATCATTTCTCCCTTATTTTAAGGAAGCAATATTATCACACTCTTCATCATTATCCTCATCCTCACTATCACCAACATCATCATCATGAGATATATTGGAATTCAAAGAAGTCACTTGGGTCTTGAGCTCTTTGATTTCATCTACATTATTAGCACAACAACTTGAGGAAAATGATGCATTTTCATCATGACAACAAGACATAGCAAGCACATCATGATGAGATTTAGTCAAGGAATTTCTACATGATATGCAACGACCAAACGGTGTGAAATTGAGGTGCATCTGCCAGGAGTACAGACTAAGTCTATGGGCGGAAATCCACGGAGGAGTATGTGGTTCTCACATAGGATCGAGAGCCCTTGTCAGTAAAGCTTTTCGGCAGGGTTTCTTTGGCCCACTGCCCTCCAGGATGCCACTGAACTGGTCACCAAGTGTGAAGCTTGACAATTTCATTCCAAGAACATCCATCAACCAGCGCAAGCTCTGCAAACAATTCCCTTATCCTGGCTATTCTCGGTCTGGGGGCTCGATACCTTGGGACCTTTCCCCCGTGCTGTCGGGGGCTTTGAGTTCTTGTTCGTGGCAATCAACAAGTTCACAAAGTGGCCTGAGGTGGAATCAGTGAGAAAGGTGACTGCACAATCAACTATCAAGTTCATGAACGGACTGGTGTGTCGCTTTGGAGTACCTAACAGGGTGATCACTGAAAATGGCACCCAGTTCACGAGTCGCGCCTTCATGCAATATATCTAGAGCCTTGGGAGCAAGATCTCCTTCGCCTCTGTCACTCATCCTAGAAGCAACGGGCAAGTTGAGAGGATGAATGTTGAAGTGCTGCGAGGGCTCAAGACAAGGACTTCTGATAAGCTGCGGAATAGCGGCATGCGATGGATAGACGAGGTGTCGGTGGTTCCTTGGTCACTCAGAACGACACCAAATCGAGCTACTGGCCAGACGCCCTTCTCCCTAGTATACGGGGCGGAAGTAGTGCTCCCCACGGAACTCATATACGTGTCACCTCGAGTGCTTGTCTACAATGAAGTAGAGCAACAACAACTATGACATGACGATGCCATGCTCCTCGAGGAGGATCGTCTCCGGGCTGCTATGCGTGCTCCACGCTACTAGCAAGCCGTGCGCTGCTACCATAGCCGCAGGGTTCATGCCCGGAACCTTGAGGAAGGCGACCTTGTCCTTCGGCGTGTTTAGTCCGCCAAGGGTACCAACAAGTTGACACTAAAGTGGGAAGGCCCTTAGCGGGTAGCACGAGTCACCAGACCCGGCGCTGTTTGTCTGGAGACCGAAGATTTTACCAAGGTGCTTGACTCATGGAATATTGAGCATCTTCGTAAGTTCTACCCGTAAGGCGCGGTTGTCGTGCGTAGTCCCCGACAGCCACCTTTTGTAAAAGCATTGCCGATGTTGCATGTAACCCTTTGTACAAAGCCATGCGCAGACCCTGTGCGACAATAATAAAGCTAGGCATTGCATCATATCATCATTTTACATGGTCATTACACATTTTCGTGATTGCAATGGTATCACTTTCTAGATATAAGATTTGCTAGAGTGCTTGATGAACCTATGATTTTTGTTACTTTTCTCTCCCTACGCAACAGACCGTTGGGAACATAGAAGAGGAACGAAGGAACAAGGACGATGCCCCATTAAGCCCTCGGGATGGATACAGCTTGGAAAAGATAAGCACACTTACACATCCCAAGTTCAATGTCTTTCCGATGCCCCGAGGAAATCCGTAGTATCTCCCTCGCTATGGGTAGTGGAGTCCTCCACGTGGTGAGAACCCTTGTCTGGATGAGCCGCCTCCCTATTTTTTTAACAACTATAGGGGCTGCACTGACACCGACAAGGAGCTCTGCCGGGGAACAACGCCAACCTATTGCCGGGGGCTGTTTTCCCCCTTTGGCACTCATGGCTAGGTTATGATTCGGCAAGTGGCTCTGTGTAGCAAGGACGACATATCCCAAGATAGCATAAACAGGGAAGGAAAAGGATAGTGCTTGCGGGAAGAAAATATCACTTTTCTCATTCATTTTCGATACAAGATGGGTAGAGAGTACATTATGCCTAATTAGAAATTGGCAAGCGCCTACATCTTTTGACATAAAAAAAGATAAGTGCCCCGTAATGCCTTTTTTGTCCCTCTCCTCCTAGGGATTAGGAGGAAGAGAAACAAAGGGCAAAAGGAGCACCTAGGTGGGATTTGACGCCTCCCTGACAGGACCAGAGGGACGCGACCCTTGGAGGAACCGAATGACCCTGCACCCATGAGGGGTAGATGACACCGAAAGGGAGGAAGAAGGTGGAAGGCGAGTGTGGACGAAGGAGCCGCCGAAGCCCAACTATTGATGATGGTGTTGTCGGTGCTCAGGCCACCCCACCGTCATCTTCATCATCGCCGTCGCTCGAAGGGACGTCTCCGTAGCCGCCCATACCTTCGCCATCCAAGCCTTCTACGCGATAGCAAAGGCGGGCGCCGGGTCCCCTAAAGAGCCTCCCAAAGAGCATGGTCGCCCCTGGTGGACAAAGGCGGGGAATTCCCCTCACCGTAAAGAGATGCACGCAGACGAAAGGTTCCCACCTTGGCGCATCGTACGTGGCGCCATGGGTGGAGAACTTCACCATGATTCGACGAGAACTACTACTACAACAAATCACGCTTGACCAACGACCAGCTGCCTCCATCACCTCTAAGAAGAAGTATGGATACTGTGATCCACCGCAGTGCCGCACCTTTACTATGGACTCTGGTGAAGTGGTCACCGTGTGGTATGCCGTCAGGACTAAGGCAGCGGGCGACATGACAATGAAGGCATCTCTACGGTTATCCCTGACACGGCCGCTGTATCGCCCGCTCCCCCATACCGGGACTTTCCGACCGACATCCCAAGGTGGAAACCAGGCATGAAGATAAGGGGAGTACCATACGGTGGCTGTCGCACTCACTAAGCCCCTCCCCTGACCATCAGGGGGCGGATGCCACACAAGACAAAGAAGCAGAAGCGAGATCTGTGGGCTTGGACTCAAGGAGGAGGAGAAGGTGGATGAGCATCGCCTCTTGAGACCTCCCGATTTATAGGGAGGGAACGGGGGATGGCTCTCCCCTGCTCTGAGGGTCGCCACCCATCTCCACCAATCCCACTACCCAAGATCACAAGCGAAATAGGTAACCGCCCCGTTGCTCCAATCCATGGCGTTGTGGTTTCTGCCACGACTCGAGCTTTAAGTCACGCACACCCGCTGGTAGCCCCACGCTATGCCTGCGGCGCGCGTGGCGGAAACGGCGTGAAAAAATGGGTCAATGCTGACCATTAAATTGGTAGTTACCCCCTCTCATTGTGCGCCTGTGCATGAAATTTGGGCCTGACCCAACGACACTTGGCAGGCGCGTGTGGGTCAGACCTGGGGGCTCCTGTCAATGCACTGAGATAGGGATACCCAGTGCCCCTTACTTAGACACAGTCGACAATGATAAATACCCTCCACGCACCAAGAGAACCCAGCAATAATCAAGACAGACTACAACGAGCTTTACGCGGCAGCCCAACCCTGGACTGCTGCGCGCCATGTACCCCATCGGTGCTTCCGGGGACCAGGACATACACATCCTCTCGAAGCCCCATCAAGCCATCTCCTAGCAAGCGCGAGTCAACCCGTCACCGCTCCACCTCATTGCAATGCCATTCACTTGTCGATGCGGTGTCGAGGCCCCAGGTGGCTAAAATGTTCTCACTAAGCACGTGGCGACACATTGGAAGGGAGATTACCCCTTTTTGACACCCATCCTTAAACGTGTCGAGGTGTGAAGCAACAAATAGCTAGAGCGGTGGTATAAGCTTGCCGGGAATGCACCCCCGCACGCCACCTAGACTAGAAATGATGGTATTTTGTCTCTAATGCGAGAGTTAGGTATGATAATCTCTGCTAGCTATCTAATCACCATACATTGTCCATTTTTTCACTGTGGTCGCCCTTTCTCTATAAAAGGAGGCCCAAGGCAACCTAGTTGAGGATTCGGACCTTTGAGCATTTGTATGCGCATAGTAGCTCCCCCGAAGGCAACCCTTGCCGGGCAGGAGTGTTGCATGCTCTTAGTGTTCTCTTGATCAATCCACCACAAAGCAGGAGTAGGGTTTTACGCTTCACAGTGGTTCGAACCTGGGTAAATCACCGCATCGTCACGCTATCTCCGCTCTCTGTGCTTGCGTCCACACCCCCCGCCAAACCACAAAGGGGCCGACGACCCCATTGTTGGGAGACGTAGTAGTAAATCAAAAAAATTCCTATGTGTCACCAAGATCAATCTATGGAGAAACCAGCAACAAGCAAAGGGGAACTGCATCTTCATACCTTTGAAGATCGCAAAGCGAAAGCGTTACTAGAACGCGGTTGGTGGAGTCGTACTCGCAGTGATTCAGATCGCGGTGGAATCCGATCTAAGCGCCGAACAACGGCGCCTCCGTGTTCAACACACGTCCAGCCCGGTGACATCTCCTACGCCTTGATTCAGCAAGGAGGAAGGAGAGGTTGAGGGAGAGCTCCAGCAGCACGACAGCGTGGTGACGATGGAGCTACGTGGTACTCCGGTAGGGCTTCGCCAAGCACTACGGAGGACGACGAGTAGGAGGAGTAGGGCTGCACCGAGGGAGAGAGAATGCATGTCTCCGGCAGCCCCAAGGGCTCCACTATATATAGGAGGAGAGGGAGGAGGGTGCGTACCCCTAGGGTTCCCACCCTAGGTGGTGCGGCAGCCCTAGACGGGATCTGGCTGGCGGCCAACAGGGGAGAGGGAAGGGGCGGCGCCCTAGGTGGGCCTTAGGCCCATCTAGGCTAGGGTTTGCCCCCCTCTCCTCTTGTGCTGCGCCTTTGGCCCTTGTGGGGGGCGCACCAGCCCACCTAGGGGCTGGTTCCCTCCCACCTGCGGCCCATGCAGCCTTCCGGTGCCGGTGGCCCCACGGAACCCTTCCGGTAGTCCCGGTACGTTACCGGTGATGCCCGAAACATTTTTGGTGACCAAACCGTCACTTCCTATATATGAATCTTTACCTAAGGACCATTCCGGAACTCCTCGTGACGTCCGGGATCTCATCCAGGACTCTGAACAACCTTCGGTAAGCACTTACACTATTTCCCTATAACCCTAGTGTCATCGAACCTTAAGTGTGTAGACCCTACGGGTTCGGGAGGCATGTAGACATGACCGAGACACCTCTTCGTTCAATAACCAACAGCGGGATCTGGATACCCATGTTGGCTCCCACATGCTCCACGATGATCTCATCATCTGAACCACGATGTCGGGGATTCAATCAATCCCGTATACAATTCCCTTTGTCTATCGGTATGACACTTGCCCGAGATTCGATCGTCGGTATCCCTATACCTTGTTAAATCTCATTACCGGCAAGTCTATTTACTCGTTCCATAACACATCATCCCGTGGATAACTCCTTAGTCACATTGACCTCATTATGATGATGTCTTACCGAGTGGGCCCAGAGATACCTCTTCGTCACACGGAGTGACAAATCATAGTTCGATTCGTGCCAACCCAACAGATACTTTGGGGGATACCCGTAGTGTACCTTTATAGCCACCCAGCTACGTTGTGACGTTTGGCACTCCCAAAGTATTCCTACGGCATCCGGGAGTTGCACAATCTCATGGTCTAAGGAAACGATACTTGACATTAGAAAAGCTTTAGCACACGAACTACACGATCTTATGCTATGCTTAGGATTGGGTCTTGTCCATCACATCATTCTCCTAATGATGTGATCCCGTTATCAACGACATCCAATGTCCATGGTCATGAAACCATGACCATCTATTGATCAACGAGCTAGCCAACTAGAGGCTCACTAGGGACATGTTGTGGTCTATGTATTCACACATGTATTACGGTTTCCGGTTAACACAATTATAGCATGAACAATAGACAATTATCATGAACAATGAAATACAATAATAACCATTTTATTATTGCCTTTAGGGCATATTTCCAACAGGCCCCCACTTGCACTAGAGTCAATAATCTAGTTACATTTTGATGTATCGAACACCCATAGAGTTTTGGTGTTGATCATGTTTCGCTCGTGAGAGAGGTTTAGTCAACGGATCTGCGACATTCAGATCCGTATGTACTTTACAAATATTTATATCTGCTTCCTAAATGTAATCACGAATGGAATTGAAGCGGCGTTTGATGTGTCTTATCTTCTTGTGAATCCTGGGCTCCTTGGCAAGGGCAATAGATCCAGTGTTGTCACAGAATAGAGTCATCGGGCCCGACGCACTTGGAATTACTCCTAGGTCGGTGATGAACTCCTTCATCCAGACTCCTTCCTTTGCTGCTTTCGAAGGAGCTATGTGCTCCGCTTCACATGTAGATGCCGCCACGACGCTTTGCTTGCTGCTGCACCAGCTGACCGCCCCTCCGTTCAAAATATACACGTATCCGGTTTGCGACTTGGAGTCGTCCGGATCTGTGTCGAAGCTAGCATCGACGTAACCCTTTACGACGAGCTCTTCGGCACCTCCATATATGAGAAACATGTCCTTTGTCCTTTTCAGGTACTTCAAGATGTTCTTGACCGCTGTCCAGTGTTCCGCTCCGGGATCACTTTGGTACCTCCCTACCAAACTTATGGAAAGGTTCACATCAGGTTTGGTACATAGCATGGCATACATAATAGAGCCTATGGCTGAAGCATAGGGGATGACACTCATCTCTTCTCTATCCTTTGTCGTGGTCGGGCATTGAGTCGTACTCAATCTCACACCTTGTAACACAGGCAAGAACCCCTTCTTGGACTGATCCATATTGAACTTCTTCAATATCTTTTCAAGGTATGTGCTTTGTGAAAGACCTATGAGGCATCTCGATCTATCTCTATAGATCTTAATACCTAATATGTAAGCAGCTTCTCCAAGGTCCTTCATTGAAAAACACTTATTCAAGTAGGCCTTTACACTTTCCAAGAGTTCTATATCATTTCCCATTATTAGTATGTCATCCACATATAATACGAGAAATGCTACAGAGCTCCCACTCACTTTCTTGTAAATACAGGGTTCTCCATAAACCTGTACAAACCCAAACGCTTTAATCACTTCATTAAAGCGAATGTTCCAACTCCGAGATGCTTGCACCAACCCATAGATGGAGCGTTGGAGCTTGCATACCTTGTTAGCATCTTTAGGATCGACAAAACCTTCCGGCTGCATCATATACAGTTCTTCCTTGAGGAAGCCATTAAGGAATGCCATTTTGACGTCCATTTGCCAGATCTCATAATCATAAAATGCGACAATTGCTAACATGATTCGGACAGACTTCAGCATCGCTACGGGTGAGAAAGTCTCATCGTAGTCAACTCCTTGAACTTGTCGATAACCCTTAGCGACAAGCCGAGCCTTATAGACGGTCACATTACCATCCGCGTCAGTCTTCTCCTTAAAGATCCATTTATTTTCAATGGCTCGCTTATCATCAGGCAAGTCCACCAAAGTCCATACTTTGTTCTCATACATGGATTCTCTACCTCACTCTGAAATTCTTTGAACTTTTCAAAGGTTTCACACTTGTGTTTCATTAAGTAGACATACCCATATCTTCTTAAATCATTAGTGAGGGTGAGAACATAACGGTAGCCACCGCGAGCCTCAACGCTCATTGGACCGCATACATCGGTATGTATTATCTCCAACAAGTCAGATGCTCGCTCCATTGTTCCGGAGAATGGAGTCTTGGTCATCTTGCCCATGAGGCATGGTTCGCATGTGTCAAATGATTCAAAGTCAAGAGACTCCAAAAGTCCATTAGTATGGAGTTTCTTCATGCGTTTGACACCAATATGACCAAGGCGGCAGTGCCACATGTAAATGGGACTATCATTATCAACCTTACACTTTTTGGTACTCACACTATGAACATGTGTAACATCACGTTCGAGATTCATCAAAAATAAACCATTGACCAGCGGGGCATGACCATAAAACATTTCTCTCATATAAATAGAACAACCATTATTCTCAGATTTAAATGAGTAGCCATCTCGCATCAAACGAGGTCTAGATACAATGTTCATGCTCAAAGCTGGTACTAAATAACAATTATTGAGGTTTAAAACTAATCCCGAAGGTAGATGTAGAGATAGTGTGCCGACGGCGATCACATCGACCTTGGAACCATTCCCGACGCGCATCGTCACCTCATCCTTTGCCAGTCTCTGCTTATTTTGCAGCTCCTGCTTGGAGTTACAAATGTGAGCAACTACACTGGTATCAAATACCCAGGAGCTACTACGAGCGCTGGTAAGGTACACATTAATAACAAGTATATCACATATACCTTTAACGTTGTCGGCCTTCTTATCCGCTAAGTACTTGGGGCAGTTCCGCTTCCAGTGACCGGTACCCTTGCAATAAAAGCACTGAGTCTCAGGCATGGGTCCATTCTTGTTCTTCTTCCTAGCAACTTGCTTACTGGGCGCGGCAACTGCTTTGTCGTCCTTCTTGAAGTTCTTTTTATCCTTGCCTTTCTTGAAACTAGTGGTATTATTGACCATCAACACTTGATGCTCCTTTTTGATCTTGACCTCCACTGATTTCAACATCGAGTACAACTCAGGAATGGACTTCTCCATACCTTGCATGTTGTAGTTCATCACAAAGCTCTTGTAGCTAGGTGGGAGCGACTGGAGGATTTTATCAATAACCGAGTCATCCAGAAGATTAACTCCCAGCTGAGACAAGCGGTTGTGCAACCCAGACATTTTGAGTATGTGCTCACTAACAGAACTATTCTCCTCCATCTTACAACTGAAGAACTTGTTGGAGACATCATATCTCTCGACCCGGGCATGAGCTTGGAAAACCAATTTCAGCTCTTGGAACATCTCATATGCTCCATGTTGCTCAAAATGCTTTTGGAGCCCCGGTTCGAAACTGTAAAGCATGCCGCACTGAACCAGGGAGTAATCATAATAACGCGACTGCCAGGCGTTCATAACGTCTTGAGTCACTGGGAAAATGGGTGCGTCACCTAGCGGTGCATCAAGGACATATAATCTCTTGGAAGCTATGAGGATGATCCTCAAGCTACGGACCCAGTCCGCATAGTTGTTTCCATCATCTTTCAGCTTGGTTTTCTCTAGGAACGCATTGAAGTTGAGGGCAACATTAGCGTTGGCCATTGGATCTACAATATAGATTGTAAAGACAATTTTAGACTAAGTTCATGATAATTAAGTTCATATAATCAAATTATTTAATGAACTCCCACTTAGATAGACATCTGTCTAGTCATCCAAGTGACACATGATCCACGTCAACTAGCCCGTGTCTGATCATCACGTGAGACGGACTAGTCATCCATGGTGAACATCTCCATGTTGATCGTATCTTCTATACGACTCATGTTCGACCTTTCGGTCTCCCATGTTCCGAGGCCATGTCTGTACATGCTAGGCTTGTCAAGTCAACCTAAGTGTATTGCGTGTGTAAATCTGGCTTACACCCATTGTATGCGAATCTTAGAACCTATCACACCCGATCATCACGTGGTGCTTCGGAACAACGATCCTTAGCAACGGTGCATAGTTAGGGTGAACAAATTTCTTGAAATTTTAGTGAGAGATCATTTTATTTAGCTACCGTCGTTCTAAGCAAATAAGATGTAAACATGATAAATATCACATGCAATCAATATAGTGACATGATATGGCCAATATCATCTTGCTCCTTTGATCTCCATCTTCGGGGCACCATGATCATCACCGTCACCGGCACGACACCATGATCTCCATCATCGTATCTTCATGAAGTTGTCTCGCCAACTATTACTTCTACTACTATGGCTAACGATTAGTAATAAAGTAAATTAATTACATGGTGTTTATGATTGACACGCGGGTCATACAATAAAATAAGACAACTCCTATGGCTCCTGTCGGTTGTCATACTCATCGACATGCAAGTCATGAATCCTATTACAAGAACATGATCAATATCATACATCACAATGCATCACATCACATCCTTTCGCCATATCACATCACAAGGCATATGCTTCAAAAACAAGTTAGACGTCCTCTAATTTGTTGTTGCAAGTTTTTACGTGGCTGTTATAGATTTCTAGCAAGAACATTTCTTACCTACGCAAAAACCACAACATGATATGCCAATTTCTATTTACCCTTCAAGGACTCTCTTCATCGAATCCGATCCGACTAGAGTGGGAGAAACATACACCCGCTAGCCACCTTATGCAACAAGTGCATGTCAGGCGGTGGAACCGGTCTCACGTAAGCGTACGTGTAAAGTTGGTCCGGACCGCTTCATCCCACAATACCACCGAATCAAGATAAGACTAGTAACGACAAGCAAATTAACAAGATCGACGCCCACAAAAACTTGTGTTCTACTCGTGCATAGATTCTACGCATAGACCTAGCTCTGATACCACTGTTAGGAGATGTAGTAGTAAATCAAAAAAAATTCTACGTGTCACCAAGATCAATCTATGGAGAAACCAGCAACGAGAAAAGGGGGAGTGCATCTTCATACCTTTGAAGATCGCAAAGCGGAAGCGTTACGAGAACGCGGTTAGTGGAGTCGTACTCGTAGCAATTCAGACCGCGGTGGAATCCGATCTAAGCGCCAAACAACGACGCCTTTGCATTCAACACACGTGCAGCCCGGTGACGTATCCTATGCCTTGATCCAGCAAGGAGGAAGGAGAGGTTGAGGGAGAGCTCCGGAAGCACGACGGCGTGGTGACGGTGGAGCTGCGTGGTACTCCGGCAGGGCTTCGCCAAGCACTACGGAGGACGAGGAGTAGAAGGAGTAGGGCTGCGCCGAGGGAGAGAGAGATGCGTGTCTTCGGCAGCCCCAATGGCTCCACTATATATAGGAGGAGAGGGAGGAGGGTGCGCACCCCTAGGGTTCCCACCCTAGGTGGTGCGGCAGCCCTAGATGGGATCTGGCCGGCGACCAAGAGGGGAGAGGGGAGGGGCGGCGCCCTAGGTGGGCCTTAGGCCCATCTTGGCTAGGGTTTGGCCCCCTGTCCTCTTGTGTTGCGCCTTGGGCCCTTGTGAGGGGTGCACCATCCCACCTAGGGGCTGGTTCCCTCTGACCTGCGGCCCATGCAGCCCTCCAGTGCCAGTGGCCCCACTTGGTGGACCCCTGGAACCCTTTCGATGGTCCCGGTACGTTACCGGTGATGCCCGAAACATTTCCGATGACCAAAACCTCACTTCCTATATATGGATCTTTACTTCCGGACCATTCTGGAACTCCTCATGAAGTCCGGGATCTCATCCAGGACTCCGAACAACCTTCGGTAACCACGTACACTATTTCCCTATAACCCTAGCGTCATCGAACCTTAAGTGTGTAGACCCTACGGGTTCGGAAGGCATGTAGACATGACCGAGACACCTCTCCGGTCAATAATCAACAGTGGGATCTAGATACCCATGTTGGCTCCCACATGCTCCATGATGATCTCATCGGATGAACCACGATGTCGGGGATGCAATCAATCCCCTATACAATTCCCTTTGTCTATCGGTATGACACTTGACCGAGATTCGATCGTCGGTACCCCTATACCTTGTTCAATGTCGTTACCGGCAAGTCTCTTTACTCATTCCGTAACACATCATACCATGACTAACTCCTTAGTCACATTGAGATCATTATGATGATGTCTTACCGAGTGGCCCCAGAGATACCTCTCCGTCACACGGAGTGACAAATCCCAGTCTCGATTCGTGCCAACCCAACAGATACTTTCGGGGATACCCGTAGTGTACCTTTATAGCCACCCAGTTAAGTTGTGACGTTTGGCACACCCAAAGTATTCCTATGGCATCCGGGAATTGCACAATCTCATGGTCTAAGGAAACGATACTTGACATTAGAAAAGCTTTAACAGACGAACTACACGATCTTGTGCTATGCTTAGGATTGAGTCTTGTCCATCACATCATTTTTCTAATGATGTGATCCCGTTATCAACAACATCCAATGTCCATGGTCATGAAACCGTGGCCATCTATTGATCAACGAGCTAGCCAACTAGAGGCTCACTAGGGACATGTTGTGGTCTATGTATTCACACATGTATTACGGTTTCCGGTTAACACAATTATAGCATGAACAACAGACAATTATCATGAACAAGAAAATACAATAATAACCATTTTATTATTGCCTCTAGGGCATATTTCCAACACCCATAGGTGATCGTGTGCATCTAGCCCCGTCACTTATCTTAAAACCTATGCCCCTAGGTTTTTTCTTTAATAAAAACTTCCCCAAACTTTATTCAGTATGAGTAATAGATACATTGTCTATGAGGAAGGTTACGATTTCATTCGGAGTTTCCTCAAGCCAACCAAAAGTAAAATAGCCAACCTAGCCAGCTCATGTACTATCTTATTTGTTTCTCTATTATAATGTTCGAACCTAGAAATAGAAAAATCACATGCAAAATGATAACAATTGTCAATAACTGTCACCGCCACGCAAACGTCCTCCGCTCTTCATGGTATCGACGACCTCCAGTTTTCTGAGTTAATGACAAGACGATTACACCTCGCCCTATGTGCAAGAGCAGCCCGAATATGAGGGCCAATGCTTCAGTTGTCGGGACATGCACGCACTAGTCTATCTTCCCATTCCTCCTTGCAAATAATTTACCTATATCATTCCCGAGGACCGCCCGACTGTGTCACTAAATTGATCATGGTCAAATGGTACATCAACACAAAATTTTAGAAAACCCCCAAGGGGACTACTCCAACCCCCCTCCCCCCATCCTTTTATTGTCGCTCTTGGGGATGAAGCAATAACAAAAAATTATTGTAAGTGTGTGAATCCCCATAGAAGTTTGAGATGCACTTTGGATTGCTTCCTCATGAACCAGTTTACGTCGTTCCCACTAGAGCTGAAGGGTAGTAATGGCGATACTCTCTCAAAATTTTGAATCTCACAGACGACAAATCCTTGTCGGCCATAAGAAGTAAAAACTCTAGAACCATCTCACCCACACGATCAACTTCACATACTCTCGTGATAATTTCGTTCAAACTCAGTCTTCTTCAAACCTCTCTTGCTTTGTGACGGGGAAATAACACATGCTTTGTGTCTTCTGGATCCAACCGGCAAGCAGGGCATTGAGGGGAGACTTTAAATACGATTTTTTGCAAGTGTAACACAACACGGGAGTGTACCATGTAATGTACGCCAAATAAAGATTTTCACCTTTGTTGGACACGAGAGCTTCAATATCTTCCGTCAAATTGGATTGGGCATAGTCCTTCCCAATCCATTAGCAATGCATCCGGATTGGTTTCCTTAAAGGTCAATTTTTTTTCCATGTGCTCCCATTTTAGGCATATAGTGACATTTCCATCAAATGTTGCTCTAGGACTACAATAGATCACGGTATTTGTACTATATAAAAAGAAGTCATGGTTTTAGTACATATAATTGTAATATTACATGCAAACATATGTGCAAAATCAAGTTATACATCATACTACATGAAAGGATAAAGAAAAAGATACAGACACAATGCTTTTAACCAGACCCACTCTAGACGCCCCACCAATTATGGGTAATGGTCCAGCCAAACCAACGATCACCAACACTGTCACCACTCCGAGCTTACATTGTCCAATATTGAGGAAATACTCTTTAAAAAGCCCACAAGAGGAAAAATGACGCCCTCGGATGCCGTTATTATCGGTAACTACCCTCATTGAATAAAACCTTCCGCCGAGAACCTTATTCATCACCACCTCAAGAGACCCCGGATAGGAGCCTAGGAAAAAAAATGAGAGTCGAACAGCATCATAGCTTGTTTGTTTCACCCCCACGTTTGCCTCCGTATAAAATTCTTGGTACCCTTGCACACCTCCCATATCTCTAGATCGCCACCGATTTGTTATGCGTGCCCTTTTCGGTTCATGTGTAAGCTAAGGTAGTAGCTTCTGTCATACTCCTCTTGTCGTGTCATTGCCATTGAACCAAGAAACCTCCCCGTGTTTAATTTTGTGCTCACGAGGAAGTAGCTAGGTTTCATGCACAAGAAACAGCCGACACTTAACTTTATTTTTTCTCTTGAATAGAGAGCTTGAAGAATACTCCTAGCTGCCCAGCATCGGATACTCCTACCTTTTCCTTTCAGTTTTTCCTGGATTTGGCTTCATGTCCAGTAAACGGAATTGGGGGTGATCCTGGTTTTCGAGAGGAAAATAAAAAAGGTACTACTCCCAACTGGAGTGGTATAAGAGCGTATACAACCGGAACTTGCAAAATTATGTCCTCAAAAGTCTATGGACGCGTCCGGTCAGCTGACGTGGTATAAGAGCATCTACAATCGGAACTTGCAAAATTACACTCTCAAAAGTCCGTGGACGCGTCCGGGCGCTTCTGCTGATACTGACCTGGCGCATCTCATTTGTTGCCTTACACACCCGTGTTCCTCATATCTGAACTCTCAAAACCATACAAACACATGCAACGTTACGTAAACAAGATCAAACACGCAGTTCATCGAATCGCATTACATCGCCGGACAAAAGGGACATAGTTCATCGATAAATCCATAGAACAAACTACATAAAACATACTAAAATTACAAACATGAGGGAATGGCAGAGGAAATCACCATTTCCTCGCCGGCCCCTTCACCTTCTGGCCATCGACGCGGTTGTGCCCCTCCCTCGTGTAGGGGTCGGCATGCGGAGGCGCGTCGTCATCGGAGCTGGAGTTGACGAGGATATGTACCTAGGGTAGGGTCGTAGGCCTGACCTACATACCCTACCTAAGGACACTATATTGGAGGACTTCAAGACTACAAGGGAGATTCCGACTAATTTCACCATGGTGCTCAAGTCACTCGAGATATAATCCACTCGGTATCTTCTCCCTTCATTCGGCAGTCACCTGTCACTCAGAAGACCTCACTTCCAGTCGACGCCAGAAGACCAGAATCCACCCCGGGAGGCCAGCATGCAGGCGTTAGGTCACTCGTCATTAATAGCAATTCTGATGAGCGTTACCAGTAACACTCGTCTTTATACCCACGAACGGACCCTTGGATGCCTCGCAATTATGAGGGGCAGCGTACTCTATATAAGCCGCCCCTTCCCTCTGGCACAAGGGTGTGATTACAGTCACTGGCAATCGAGAGCGGGCTGAGGAGTGCCTCCAGCAGGGCTCCAAAATTGCCGATCATCAGATGGCCATGGTCGAGCTAGAAGAATACAAGAAGAGCGCTGACCCTGCTGATTTGCTGCGTGTTAAAAAGCCTGCTTCCGAGTCAGCTTTTCAGTCGGCAGGGGAAGTGAAAAAGGTACACATTCACCCGACAGATTCGACCGTTGCCCCGACCAACATGTCGTCAACACTCGATAGCAAATAGGAATCCGAGCTCATCCAGTTCCTCCATGAGAACTGGGACATCTTCGCATGGAAACATGTTGACATGCCGGGGGTTCCCAGGGAGCTGGCTGAGCACCGACTGAGAGTTGATCCGAAGTCCAAGCCGGTGAAAGAGCATTTGCGTCGGTCGGCAACGGAGAAGCGTAAGGCAATCGACAAAGAGGTGGCTCGTCTCTTGCAGGCGAAGTTCATTCGGGAGATTTACCACTCCGAGTGGCTCTCAAATGTTGTCATGGTCCCCAAGAAGGACAAGGCACTTCACATGTGTATTGACTTCAAGCATATCAATCGGGCCTGCCCGAAAGATCATTTCCCGCTCCCTCGCATCGATCAGATTGTTGACTCGACTGCGGAGTGTGAGCATTTATCATTTCTAGATGCATACTCCGGTTACCATCAGATCCGTCTGTTTGGTCCGGATGAAATAAAAACAGCCTTCATCATGCCATTCAGGTGTTTTGGTTACATCACCATGCCATTCGGTTTGAAGAATGCCGGCACTACTTTCATGCACATGATTCAGAAGTATTTACTCGACCAGATCCCTCGGAATGTCGAGGCATACATGGATGATATAGTTGTCAAGTCCTGCAAAGGTTCCAACCTGCTGGCTGACTTGGCTGAGACTTTCGCCAATCTGAGGAGATATGATATAAACCTGAATCCGGCTAAGTGTACTTTCGGTGTCCCTGGCGGCAAGTTACTCGGTTTTCTTGTGTCCGAACAAGGGATCGACGTCAACCCTGAGAAAATTAGTGCCATTACCCGAATGAAGATTCCCGTGCGAGTGCACGATGTTCAGAAGCTCACAGGTTGCTTGGTAGCATTGAGTCGGTTCATTTCTCGTCTCGGTGAGAAGGCATTGCCTTTGTACCGATTGATGAAGAAGTCTGACACGCTCGAGTGGACTCCAGAAGCCGAAGCAGCATTTGTTGAGCTCAAAGCCCTGCTCTCCACCCAGCCGGTGCTTGCTTCTCCTCGCAGCAAAGAGCCTTTGCTCCTGTACATCGCGACCACTAATCAGGTCGTCGGTACAGTTTTGACTATCAAGCGGGAAGAGGAAGGCAAAGCCTACAAAGTCCAATGCCCAGTCTATTACATTTCTGAAGTGTTGACTCCTTCGAAGCAAAGATATCCACACACCAGAAGCTGGTTTATGATATTTATCTGCCAGCTAAGAAGGTGGCGCACTATTTTCAGGACCACTCAATTGCAGTCATCAGTGATGCTCCATTATCAGAGATCCTTAATAATTGAGACGCGACTGGTCGAGTAGCTAAATGGGCAATTGAACTCCTTTATTTTGACATCAATTTTGAAGCCAAGAAGGCAATCAAGTCTCAGGCACTTGTCGATTTCATGGCCGAGTGGATTGAACAACAACAGCCAATCCAGATTCATTCGGAACACTGGATTATGTTCTTCGATGGCTCTAAAATGTTGAATGGGTCCGGTGCTGGCGTTGTCTTGGTGTCTTCGAAAGGCGAAAAACTCAGTTATGTCCTGCAAATCCACTTTGATTCCTCCAACAATGAAGCAGAATATGAAGCACTCTTGTATGGGTTGCGCATGGCTATTTCACTCGGCGTCAAGCGCCTGATGGTTTATGGCGACTCGGATTTGGTGGTCAATCAAGTGATGAAAGAGTGGGATGTTAGGAATCCCTCTATGACTCGATATTGCAATGCGGTCAAAAAACTTGAGAAGAAGTTTGAAGGTCTGGAACTCCATAACGTTCCCCGAGTGAAGAATCAAGCGGCCGATGAGTTGGCAAAGATTGGATCCACTCGACGACCTGTCCCCAGCAATGTATTCTTGGAGCATCTTCACACTCCTTCGGTACAAGATGATCCCTTCACCGAAGAGCCCCCGCAAGCTATGAGCTCCTTTGATCCGACTGAGGTCGATGTCCCTGCAATTATTGATTTGGTCATGGAGATTCTGGTCATCATTCCCGACTAGACAGTGCCCTATATTGCGTATATTCTGAGGCAGGAACTTCCTGAAGATGAGACTAAAGCCCGACATATCATGCGCAGATCCAAAGATTTTACTGTGGTGGATGATCAACAATACAGAGAAAGTGTGACTGGTGTGATGCAGTGATGCATTTACCCTGAAGAAGGTCGAATGATCCTGGATGAAATCCACTCGGGAACTTGCGGCCATCATGCGTCCTCTCAGACAATCGTCACTAAAGCATACCGAGATGTTTTCTTCTGGCCGCATGCCAACGAGATGGCTAAGGACATTATCGATCATTGTGAAGGGTGCTAGTTCTATGCAAACCTGTCACACAAACCTGCGTCTGCTCTGAAGACTATTCCCCTCGCCTGGTCGTTCACTGTTTGGGGTCTGGATATGGTTGGTCCCTTTCGGACTGGACATAGTGGATTTACTCATTTGCTTGTTGCAGTCGAGAAGTTTACAAAGTGGATTGAAGCCAAGACAATAAGGAAATTGAACTCTCGTACTGCAGTCAAATTCATGAGAGAAATAATCTATCGTTGTGGAGTTCCCCACATCATCATCACAGATAATGGCATGAACTTCAACTCGGAAGAATTCAGACACTTCTGCTTCTCCCAAGGCACTCGGGTGGATTTGCCTCTATTGCACATCCTCAAACCAACGGTCAAGTTGAGTGAGCCAATGGCCTCATCCTTCAAGGTCTGAAGCCTCGTCTCATGCGGGACCTAGAACATGATGCCGAAGCCTGGGTGTCGGAGTTGCCATCTGTTTTATGGGGCCTAAGAACAACACCTAATCGGTCGACTGGACAAACTCCTTTCTTCCTGGTCTATGGATCCGAAGCTGTCCGGCCGAGTGATTTGTTTCATAATTCTCCTTGAGTGGATCTTTATTCTAAAGCTGCGGCTGAACAAGCAGGACAGGATGGAGTAGATCTCCTTGAGGAGGAACGAGAGATGGCTTTGATTCGGATGGCTATGTACTAGCAAGATCTGCGACGCTTCCATGTGAAGCACGTCAAGAGTTGGTCGTTCCATGAGGGTGACTTGGTGCTCCGAGTGGATCAATAGCGGCCCCACAAGCTCGCTCCAGCGTGGGAAGGTCCTTTTGTCGTCACTAAGGTGTTGAACAACGGAGCCTATCACATGTACAACCTCAAGAAGCAGACTGACGAGCCGCGAGCCTGGAATGCAGATCTGCTCCGGCATTTATATACCTAAACACAGAGTGGTGTTGATGTAATAAAAGTATTTAAGACAATGTCATTTATGCAAGTATGACTTCCGTGGTTTTTCATCGATTCCGGTCGTGCCATTTCATACATGGATACACTCCGAGTGTCGAGCAATCCTCATACTCGGGGGCTTAGCTGCGAACTAGTCTTCGTCTAAGTTCAAAACTTCTCCAAGTGTCAAGCAATCCTCACACTCGGGGGCTTAGCTGCGAACATGCTTTCGCCTAAGTTAAAAACCCTACCGAGTGAATAGCAGCCCATTCACTTGGTGACTTAGCTGCGAACCAGTCTTCGTCTAAGTTCAAAACTTCTTCGAGTGTCGAGCAATCCTCATACTCGAGGGCTTAGCTGCGAACATGCTTTCGCCTAAGTTAAAAACCCTGTCAAGTGAATAGCAGTCCATTCACTTGGTGACTTAGCTGCGAATCAGTCTTCGTCTAAGTTCAAAACTTCTCCGAGTGCCGAGCAATCCTCACACTCGGGGGCTTAGTTGTGAACCAGTCTTCGCCTAAGTTCAAAACTACTCCGAGTGCTGAGCAATCCTCACACTCAGGGGCTTAGCTGCAAACTAGCATTCGCCTAAGTTAAAATAAGTGCTGAGTGGATTACGATCTACTCACTCAGAAACTTAGTTACGAATCAGCATTCTTCTAAGCATGAAACTTATCCGAGTGACGAGCAATCCTCACACTCGGAGGCTTAGCTGCAAACCAGCTTTCGCCTAAGTTAAAAACAAATTCAGTCAGGAAAAGAAAACGATTGAAAACCAAATACGGATAAATTCAAAGATTCTAGCGCAGATAAAGTTTTCGTGCGCAAGCAAAGGTGCTCAGGCTTAAGGCCTGAATGAAGTTTTACAACTGATACATCTTCACTCGGCATACCGAGGTGAATAGAGTTTTCATGGCAAATAAAGTTTTTTCAAGCCCCGGACGGGCTTGCTAGCTCAACGAAGGTATCAAGGTCGATCCCATCTGCGATCCTGGTGGCTGCATCAATGAAGGTCTCCATGAAATTTTCAAACAGAAGCTTCTTCGTGTTCATCACTCGGAGGTCCTTCAACTTGTCCTCCCTTGCTTCCTTGCAATGGACTCTGACAAGGGACAACGCTACATCGGCTCCATAGCGGGCGGCTGACTTCTTCCAGGCTTGCACTCAACCGGGAATATCATTTAGACGCGCCATCATGTAGGCAAGATCAGTCTGAAGGGTGTCTTCAGGCCACAGCTCCTTGTCGATCTTCTCCAGCGCCGCCTTTAGTCAGAGCATATATGCTTGAACGCCCTGGAGTCGGACGTTGGGACGGAACATGTTCATGGCCACGACATCTCAAACGGGAGACTTAGTAGGGTCCAGATTGGGCTCGATTTCTTTGGTCTCTTTCTCGAAGTCCTAGCAGAACTCTATATGGAGAGAGGAATGGATAGATGGTTACATTATTGACATACGAGATGTAAGGAAATTCACTCGACATGGAACTTACCATCGACTATGATGAACATCATCTTGTCGGAATCCCCCAAGTGCTTCTCCAGGCCGTTGCTCCTCTTGGTCAGCTGCTCAATTTTCTTGATGAGTTTGCTCTGCTCCAGTTTAAGCTTGGAGTTTTCCTCCTCCATCTTCTTGGCGGCGGCTAGTTTCTTCTCGGCAGCATCAATCTTCTCCCTCGCCACCTTTTGAGCGTTAGCAAGCACCTTGTCCTTGTCCTCCAGGGCCTTCTTCATGGCATCTAAAGAAATAGCATTGTGAGTCACGCTTGGAGTCGACGATTTTCATCACACATCTGCTCGAGTGAGAACACTCGGTTCAAAGGATGGAAAGCGAGGGCAAGAATGCATTGAGTCGGCAAAGATTACCTCCCGGAGTCTTCAGCTCAGTCCGCATGCGTTCAAGGTTGTTCTTGGAAGCCTCCATGTCAAATCGTAGTGAAGTCCTCTCTTCCTCTAGGTCCCTGTACTTGGAGCCAACTTCACAAGCTCTCTGAAAAAAAAACTAGTTCAGCCGACATGAAAATTCCTCCACTCCCGGGTGGAAAGGGTCAAGAACAGTTGACTAGATGGTGGCCCAATGCCCCACCCCACACTCCTGAAGTAGCGTCATATCATGGTTGATGAAATTATGTCCATGAAACTTGCTTCATATCATGGTTGATGGCAATGATATCCATGAAACCTACCAGGTAGCTTTGGAGTGCTATCGCTAAAGCAAAGAGTTCACTCGACATCTCGAGCGGCCAGCGTACTCAACGCACGTCAAAGAACCTTGAGTTCAAGTTCTTAAGACTACTGCTCATCGTCAATGATCAATAGTAGTCTCGGGGACTACACCCAATAGGTGCACTCAGCGTTCCCCCATTGGTTCCTAAATAAGTCGACATGGTCTGCCCTATCCAAGCACAAGATGGTCTCTATTAGACCTCCGCCGCTGCAAGCACTCAACGGAGGCATCGGGGACTACACCCAGTGGGTGCACTGAGCGTGCCCCCACTGGACCTGTTAACACTCGATCTGTCGAGTGTCCCCCAAAGGGTCCGCCACCCCACTCCACACCCTTGAAATGGCGTCATATCATGGTTGATGAAATGATGCCCATGAAACCTACAAGCTAGCTTCGGAGTGGTACGGCTAAAATCACTCGACAAGGTCTGCCTTGTCCGAGTACAATATGGTCTCTATCAGACCTCCGCCGGTGCAAGCACTCGACAGAGGTCTTGGGGACTACACCCAGTGAGTGCACTCAGCGTGCCCCCACTGGACCTGCTAGCACTCGATCTGTCGAGTGGCCGAAGAATAAAAAAAAGAAGCGTGCACAAGCATATGAATATCATCTCTTTTAAGACCCCTGCCAGTGCAAGCACTCGACGGCGGTCTCGGAGACTACACCCAGTGGGTGCACTCAGCATGCCCCCACTGGACCTTCTATCACTCGACCTGTCGAGTGGCCCCCAAAGCAACTCTAAGACCACTGCCGATGTCTCCATCATTCGACAGTGATCTCGGGGACTACACCCAGTGGGTGCACTCAGCGTGCCCCCACTGGACCAAAATCTACTCGATTAAAACCTGATCTATTAGAGTGGAGAAATTTCAAATATTCTACAAGAGGAAAACACCCAGTGGGTGTACAATCAAAAAAGACGGGAATTCAATTGGAAATACACTTACAATCGCACTTACTTGGACGTTGGTACGAAGCGTCGTGCTGACATCATAAGCCAGCTTGTTGGCCTCGTATGCCTCCTTGGTGCGCAACATCATTTGCTCCGCCTGCATCATAGCTTCCTTGGCAGCTCCGGTCTGGTCTTCCGGGACGTGGTGCATAGGAAAGGCAGTCATTTGCTGGATTGGTGCTGCAGCTAGAGTAGTTAAGGTAGTCTGGGGTTGTCCGATTGGAGCTGACGCCACGATGGTAGAAGCAGTTGGTGGAGCACTCGACAACGGAACCGTGAGCTCGGTTCTAACTCGGGACGAGTGGCCTATCCCCTGGGATGATCCAGCAGTTGACCGCTAAGGCGTTTGTGCTAATGACTTTCTTTGGGCGCGTACGCACGGGGTGCCTAAGGTCTCTCCTTCATCCCCCGTACCCCGAGGTAGTTCTTCATCATCTTCCAGTTGAATTACCTCTACAAACATCAATTGGCAACATTAATTTTTGCAATCGACGAATCATTTTCAAGAAACATAGTCGGGTAAAGATTTGTTTACCTCTTTGGGAAGTGGCCGCATCTGCAGTATCCACATCCATTGGCTCCCCTCTGTCCCATGGAGGCGACGTCACCGAGGTAGTGACACTGATAGACCAAATTCAACTCGGTCAACAAGAATTTGAAGTCGTAGTCGACAACGAAAGATGAAAGCAAACACTTACGTCGAGACGACAGGCACATCCATCTTCATGCGAGGCAGGGCTTTGCGAGGTTTTGGTGCATTGGGCTTGGACTGCTTTGCAGCTTGTTCACTCGACTCAACAGTCGAAGCGCGGTCCCGCTTCGGGTTCCTCTCACTCGGCGCGAAGGCCTTGCCCGCTGTAGTCGCAGGGTCTTGACGTAGCTTGGAACGGTGTTCGGTGCGCGGAGGAGAATCGACTTCTTCCTCGCCCTCATCAGAGTCTTCATAATCATCCTTGCTATCGTCGGCGAAGTCGACGTCCATGCTGCCACCCTCGCTCTCTCCACCGTCTTTAGGCAGATTCCCGTTTTGGCACAGGCGAATGCATGTGCGCCCATTCTGTGAAGTTTAAACAATCAAGTCAATCGACATAAAAACCAACCACTCGACAATGTAATATGACAGTCAACAAGACAAAGTTTACCAAGTTCTTCGATGGATTCTCAGCAGAATAGGGTTGGATCCTCTTGGCTCCTAGGGGATTGTCGCAAGCTCCGGTTATGCTTTGAAGCCATTGCTCGACAGTTTCCTGTGAAACCTCTTTCGGGTGTGTCTGGGTCGAGTCCTCAAGGCCTGCATAATGCCACATAGTGTGGTCCCTTTCCTAGAGCGGCTGGATCCGTCGACTGAGAAACGTCTCCAGGAGGTCCATAGCAGTCATGCCGCCGCAGACAAGAGTCACTACACCATCCACCAGGTTCCCAACTTGGACTTTCTCCCCCTTCGACACCTTCAAGGATTTGGGAACGGCAGGACGATCTAGCGTGAAGGGAGAAAGACCAGTCGACATATTGGGAGAGGCTATGTCCTTGCAGTAAAACCATGTCAACTGCCAACCTCTAACAAACCCTGGGAAAGTCATGGAAGGAAAAGAACTCCTAGCTCTCTTCTGGACTCCTAAACCTCCACACAGTTGAATGACATGGGTTTTGTCATCCTCAGGGTTGGCCTTTTTACCGACTGAGATCTGACGATGAAAATGTGTTTGAACAAACCCCAGTAGGGAGAACAACCCAAGAAGCACTCGCACAGAGTAATGAAAGCGAAAAGATAGGAAATAGTATTTGGTGGAAAATGATGAAGCTAGGCTCCGAAGAAGTTCAGAAACCCTTGGAAGAATAGATGAGGGGGCATAGAGAAACCTCTCTCGCGTGCGCGAGGAGGAGGACCTGCTCCCCCTCGCGCGGCTTTGGCTCCAGCTCCCCCTCCGACAGCCTTCAAGAACCTTCCACCATGAGCCCGTCGACGACGATATTCTCGACGTCTGCAATGGTGACCATCGATGGGAGAAGATCCCCCTGAATCCACCCCGCCGACGTGATGAACTGCGCGGTCGATGGTTTCTTGGCCTTGCCCTTTGCAGCCCCCTTCTTGGCGTGCTCTAGCTTTTCGGTCTTCCTCTTCATCATCACGATGGCGACGTTTGTCAGGACAGAACGGAGCTGCATGCTGGAAGTAGAGGAGGCAGAGGAAGAGAGGAGATTTGGGGAGAAGTACTGTTCAGTCCACAACGCGATGGGATTTAGACCTCATCGAGTGTCTCGTTGACTCGTGGGCCCATCGGATCCCCTCATATCTCGACCGCAGATGCCACACGGTACGTGGCGAAATGGGTGGCGCACAAATCGAGGCATCGTGCCCCCACTTTTTTTGGTCATGGCGTCATCATCGCGAGCGCGCACACTTCCCAAATTTTCGAATCCCGTAGAATATGGACCTGACAGAGCGACCCATCACTTTCAAAGATTCCTTCAGACCACTCGGAACAAAATTAATGTCGGGAATTCACTCGGACACTTTCAGAGCAGAATCGATCCGGGCGAATTCCAATGATTTCAATTGACACAAATTTCATTGAAGCCTCGAAATTCATTTGGAAGTTGGGTGCCTTTTTCTGAATTGGCATCGATTCCCCCCTTTACCACTCGAACCCTGATCCATTCGGGGGCTAATGGCGAGGATATGTACCAAGGGTAGGGTCTTATGCCTGACCTACATACCCTACCTAAGGACACTATATTGGAGGACATCAATACTACAAGGGAGATTCCGACTGATTTCACCATGGTGCTCAAGTCACTCGACATCTAATCCATTCGGTATCTTCTCCCTCCATTCGGCAGTCACCTGTCACTCGGAAGACCTCACTTCCAGTCGATGCCAGAAGACCAGAAGCCACCCCTAGGAGGCCAACAGGCAGGCATTAGGCCAGTCGTCATTAGTAGCAATTATGATGTACATTACCAGTAATGCTCATCTTTATACCCACGATCGGACCCTTGGATGCCTCGCACTTATGAGGGGCAGCGTACACTATATAAGCCGCCCCTCCCCTCTGGCACAAGGGTTTGCAACCTATGTAACTTATACTCTCCACACGACTAAAAGCTCCTGAGCACTAAGACGTAGGGTTTTTACCTCCACAACAGGGGCCTGAACTCATACATCCGTGTGTACATCCTCGCCGTAGCTAGGACTCTGCCCTCTCCTTTTGTACCCCTATCTTCTACTATCAAACTCGTTCCCACGGTAGGAGCTGTCTGTCATGTCCGAGCTGTCGGAGCTGCATGCCACGCCTAACATCCTGCGGAGCAGGCGGGCTTGCTCCTTGGCATGGTGGGCCGCCATCACCTTTGCCACGGCCTCCTTGTTGGGGTCGCGCTCCAACAAATCGATGGCGAGTCGAAGCACATGTGCATTCTTGCAGCGGAGGCGGCGCTCATCCGTCTTTGTCATCGTGAGAGTGCGTCGGAGGACCGGCACGAGGAGCGCGTCCTGAGGGTCGACCGACATGTGGCCAGCGCCTCCCCCTCTCCCTCGCCCACTGCCGCTCATGCTGGGATGCACGCCCCTCGGTCTCAGGTGCCCTCATGCGCCTTGGCATGGCACCGGCATGAGGACCCAGGGGTGACCAGGCAACACTTTTGAAGCAGAGGGTGGTGGAGAAGGGCGACGTACCTGAAGGAGCGGTCGGAGCTGCGTGTCGGGCAGGAAGGGCCAGCGACATTGTCGGTGCTACATCGACGATCGACGGGCGCTGAGGAAGAAGATCCACCGCTGCTGGGGCTGCCTTGCTCCTTCAGCGACCTCCTCAAGGCGATGCGGAGAGCCACCTCCTCCACATCGATGTTGGATCTGTCGGATTCTGCACAGGAACGGCTTCCGTCCCTGGCCATTAGATTGGAGGGAAGGGGATTAGAAGTGGACTGGACGAAGAGAGTGAAGTGACTGATGTCTAGGCTTTCCGGACGGGCGTATTTGTGGGGTCAATGGTGGGCCGGGTTGACGCGGCGGGCGTGCCCGAACGCGCCTGGGCAGCCTCATATCCATCCCATATTTGGGCTGGATATGTGCGGTGTCGGTCAGCCCCGGCGTTTGAGGCCCATTTAGGGTGTCCATCTGGGTTGATTTTTTATAACCGAACGGTTTGTTCGAGAGTTTGAGAGGGATATGAATGATCTGGTTGTAGATGCTCTAAGGTCTTTCAGCTTTCGTCCCACCACCACCGGGGAAAAGTATCTCTTGTTGTCATATGATGTCATAAGGTATTATTACATTCATAATTGGTCAATCTATGATACTAATCAGAGCAATAAATGAATGACAACAAACTCCACCTTTGTAGTATAGTTTGTTGGGACCGTTGTCCTGGAACCGCTAAATCTAGGATGAGATGGTGAAAATGGACATGCAAAGAATTGTTCATCGCTTTCTTGCCCCAAAACTACAATTAACTAGAGTAACAATTATGCAGGTTAAGAAGCTCGGAAATTCCCGATTCATGCATGAAATTGTATGTCATTTTACCATGCATGAATCAGAGGAAACATGAATAGGCAATGAAAGGTTAGAGCACTCCAAGGACAATCCCCATACCCGCTCCATATGTTCGTCCGAACACCACCTGGATAAAAATATCAGCCCTACATGCCTTACCAAACACTTTCTTTGTCTGTATTGTTCGGACCACCCCAAACCTATCATAACAGGTCTCTCCAAACGTCCCCCATTTGTTTAAACTGTTCAAACTTCCTCAAATCTAGTGTGCAACAAATCTAAGGCTGCCCGAACAAGTCTGCTATGTCGGAGCCGATATGTCGCCCCCCAGACCAATCCCACCAAATCGCCACCTCCCATGGCATGCCTCCTCCCCCCACACGCACACACAACCTGCCTCCAATTATGTGGTATCCAGAGACATTGTGAGAGGAGATGATTTCTTATGTGATTGTGTATGATATGATTATGAAAAATGAGTGTGATGGTATACGTAATGTTGATTCTGAGAATCCTGGAGAACATGTTACCTCCTGAACCAAGAGGCAGAGCATGTTGCGCATTTTTTGGAGATGCATGGACAACTTTGAGATCAAGAACTACATCGGCAACTACTCAATGATCTTGTGGGATGTCCGTTGATCCATCATGAAAACCATTAGATTTACGTCATCATATGAAGTTTACACTTGAACCATGTGCTTAGAAAATATTTATGTTTGAACTGTGTATTTTAAATTTGAACTACTCATTTCTATCTTCATTCTATATGTTTCTAGTGTTCAACAAGTTGCCTAAAGAGGGCAAAATGGGAAGTGCATATGGGGAGGTGAGCAATCCGTTGGAGGAGAGGTCAAATGGGGCTTGATGGACATGTCCGAACAAATGGTGACTCAAGTTTGACCATTGCTCTTGGAGATGCTCTCATTTACGGTCACTCTGTCATATTATATGTGTATTGTATTAAACATTTTCATCAGTTCGGACTTTTGGTTGCGTTGGCTAGTGTATGAAGCTTCATATGGTATCAGAGCTAAGGTCTTGAGTTCACATAAAGGCCTCTTGAGTCATGCGTGAGTTTCCCGCGCCGTCGTTCTCTTCCGGTTGTACGTGATGACTTGTCTTTTCCGTCACACGTGAGATGGGGTGTTATAGTATATGTGAATTGCACTAGCCCTTCAGTTCAAACTTTTGATTGCGTTGGCTAGTACATAAAGCTTAACAACTCGACTTAACTCATCATATACATTTGCTTTGGTCTTCATAATCCAACTCTATAAAGAGTATATTTCCTTTGTTCAACTAGAGAGTCTAAGAAAACTGTAGGTAAGAGAACAAGCTGAAAGAACACTCCCAAGATAAACCTGAAATCAGTCCCAGTGGAAGGAGAAAACTCACTGACATTGTTAGTGGAAGGAGAATGCTAACAACTTCTGGGTTTTACCTTAGGATTGCAATTGAGCTTGCTTCCCTTTTCACTGCAATTTGCTCAAGAGGATATTTTGTAGATAGACTAGGGGATCTTTTCTTCTAACTATCCTCTTTTTATCAAGTTTGATAACTGATTTGTTTGACATCACTTCACTTTTACTTTATTTCTTTGTCCAGATAGAATGCCTCATGAAGGAATGAAAAGATCGATATATACCATACTCCCTCCATTCCAAAATGTTGTGCCTACACTATTTTTTTAAAGTCAAACCTTGTTTAGTTTGACCAAGTTTAGTGAGAAAAGTAAAATAATACCAAAAAATTATGATATAAATATATGTTTAATGATGTATCCAATGATATTTACTTAATATTATAGATGTAGATATTTCCTCTATAAATGTACTTAGAAGTTTAGGAAGTTTAACTTTTGAAATTTCTTATGCACACTATATTTAGGAATGGAGTGAGTACCTAGCAAACTACTCCCTCCGTCCCATAATATAAGACGTTTTTTTAACACTACACTAGTGTTAAAAAAAACTTCTTACATTATGGGACGGAGGGAGTAGTTTTTTTGACATTAAGGTAGTGTCAAGAAGTGTCTTATATTTTGATACAGAGGGAGTACTAATAACAATAAACTTGATAAATGGCCTAGCACCATACAAAACGGGGTATGTTGTTAAATTGATGGACACCATATTAAAAAATATTTTTCAATATTGTCACGTATTCACGTTTTGTGTTACAGAATCCAAGGTTTTTTTGTAATATAGTATAGACACAAGCGCTCATATATACACGTATAGATTTGCCCCTATGAACGCATACACGCACACTCTATCCATATGAACACCTTCGAGAGACTGAGCCGGAATATTGATCTCATTCTTGGTTGTGTCTCCTCAAAGGTAAAGTGAGCAATGAACAGTGTCGTCATTTTCTCACGAGGGTCTCGCGAGACGACAGATGTCATGGGTAGACTTATCGAGGTGAGAGCAAGGCTGTCGTGGATGATCCGGAACAAGTATGCGAATAGCATGTAGTGGTCTACCCAGGTTCGGGGCTCTCCGGAGAGATAACACCCCTACTCCTGCATATCTGTATAACTGTGGTATATCTAGTACATGGTTGCTCCTGGAGCTGTTTGGGGAGGAGATCCACGAGCCTTCTTGCCTCATATGTGAGGGTGAGAGTGGGGATGAGAGAATGTGAGGGAAGCTAGCCCTCTCTATGTGGTGGGCATGAGGCCTCTTATATAGGCATGGATGGGTAGCTTGGGATGTAAGCCACAATGGGTAGCTTAAATTCCAAGCAGCTTGAGGTGCAAGCTATCATAGGTAGCTTACATGTCAATCCACATGTAGCTTCTGGACTAAGCTATGTATGTCCCCTAGTGCACTTTATAAGTCAGTGTCCAGGGGACATGTTACACTGTAGATAGCACTGCATGATGCGCGTACAATGCACTACTTTCCGCCAATAATGCACCATCACGGGATATGGCCGTCTGGTCCGTGCATGTCCGATGGGACGTCGGGAGCTGACTTCGTTGGGTCGCAGCCGACCAGGAGGAGCCGGACGGGGGGAGCTAGCTGAGCGGAGCCGGCCCGGAGGAGCCAGCCGGGAGGAGCCGGCCAGGAGGAGCCAGCCGAGAGGAGCCGGTTGAGTGTAGCCTTCCGGGAGGAGCCAGCCCGAAGGAGCTAGCCGCGAGGAGTCGGCCAGGAGGAGCCAGTCGGGAGGAGCCAACTGAGAGTAGCCAGCCCGGAGGAGCTAGCCAGGTGTAGCCAGCCGGGAGGAGCCAGCCAGGAGTAGCCAGTCGGTAGGAGTCAGCCAGGAGTAGCCAACCGGGAGTAGCCAGCTGGGAGGAGCCAGCCGGGAGTAGCCAGCCGAGAGGAGCCAGCCAGGAGTAGCCAGCCAGAAGGAGCCAGTCGGGAGTAGCCAGTGGGGAGGAGCCAGCCGGGAGTAGCCAGCCTAGAGTAGCCAGTCGGGAGGAGCCAGCCGGGTGTAGCCAGCAGCTTTGTCTTCTGTCTTCACTTCTTCGATTGTCTTGTTGATTCGTCAGGCTTGGCATACCAGGGGTGGCCCCCTGGTGTTTTAAAATGTTGAGTCGTCTCCTTGAGCCTACCCGGGGGTAATCCCCCCGACAGTAGCCTCCGAGCCTCCGTGCGACTTGGAGATTCGAGCGGAGGGTTTTTGCCGTTGGAGTTGCAAAAGTCGTTGATATTGCAGAAGTTGTTGATGGCGGTCAATTGCGGGTCAGGGACGACGCGGCTTGCTTCTAGCGGGGGCACGCCAGCGCACCCGCTAGGTGTAGCCTCCGAGCCTCCGGGCGACTCGAAGAGTCGGGCGGAGCGTCTTTGCTGTTGCTGAAGCAGACGATGGCATCGAGGATGCCGGGTGCGGATGCGGAGTCCGCTGGCTGAAGGGCGCGAGGCGTGCTGGGGGCGAACGCGGAGTCCACCGGCTAGCGGTTTCCAGCGGGGGCGTGCCAACGCACCCGCTGGGTGTAGCCTCCGAGCCTCCAGGCGACTCGAAGAGTCGGGCGGAGGGTCTTTGCTGTTGCTGAAGCGGACGATGGTGTCGAAGGTGTTGGGCGCAAACGCGGGGTCCGCCGACTGAAGGGCACGAGGTGTTGCCGAAGGCGGATGCGGGGTCCATCGGCTGATGGCGTGGAGCCCTACCGAGGGCGGACGCGGGGTCCGCCAGCTGTTGAGCGCGTGGCGCTGCCACGCGCGGATGCGTGGTCCGTCGACTGATGGGCACGGAACCCTACCGAAGGCGGACGCGGGGTGTGCCGGCTGTCGAGCGCGAGGCGCTGTCGGGCACGGACGGAGGGTCCGTCGTCGATGGGCGTGGAGCCCTGCCGAGGGCGGACGTGGGGTCCGCCGGCTGTTGAGCGCGGGGCGCTGCTGGGCGCGGACGGAGGATCCGCCGGCTGATGGGCGCGGAGCCCTGCCGAAGGCGGACGCGGGGTCCGCCGGCTGTCGAGCACGGGGCGTTGCCTGGCGCGGACGGAGGGTCCTCTGGCCGATGGGCGCGGAGCCCTGCCGAGAGTAGCCTCTAAGCCTCCGGGTGAGGAGGTTCCTCATGGAGATAACCGTGTAGAAGACAAGGTTAAGTCGACGCAGATATATCAAATATTTGATTTTCGCGGAACGAGCTTTATGCAAAGGGTGTCGACTCGGTTTCGTCCGAGCCCCCTTCAATTTTTTTCATGTGCCCTTCACTCTTTCTAGCCAGACAGCCGGGAGCCGGTCTGTAGTTGAGACGAAGAGTGGGCCGCGGAATGGAGCGTACAGTACTCAGACTCTGGGAGCAGGCTCGACCGAGCAGATACTCATAAATGAAATGACCGGGTCGCCCAAGCTGTTTTCTCCCTGGACGCTTTTTCGCGTGTGGTGACCTCTAGCTTTTGCTCTCGCTAGCCGGACAGCCGCGGTGCGGTCTGTAGCTGAGACAAAGAATGGGCCTTCGGTCCCATGCACGCTACTAAGCCATCTCGTGGGAACGAACGTATCGGGCCAAGAGGCCAGCCCCGGGCCGAGACTAGTTAGCATCGGGGTGAACACTAGGGCAGCGGAATAAATGCAGAGATGGCCCCCGAGGGTTGCCCGAGTTTATTTGCTTTGTGTGTACGGTGCAAGGGTATGCGCGTGGAGATCTCACATTGCTTTTGGGTGCCGGCGAGGCGGTTCTGTCGATGTCGGCCAACGCGGTTGTAGCCGACGTGGTCCTGCTGACACGCACGAGGCGCTGCCAGGCGTGGACTTGGGGTCCGTCAGCTGATTGGCATGAGGCGCTGCCGGCGCGGACGCGGGATCCGCCGGCTGTCGAGCGCGAGGCACTGCTAGGCGCGGACGCGGAGTCCGCTGGCTGATGGGCACGGAGCCTTGCCGGGCGCGGACACGGGGTCCAGTGGCTGATGAGCGCGAGGCGCTGCCGAGGGCGGACGTGGGGTCCGCCGGCTGATGTGCGCGAGGCGCTGCCGAGAGCGAACGCGGGGTCTGCCGGCTGATGAGCGTGAGGCGTTGCCGAAGGCGGACGCAGGGTCCACCGGCTGATGAGCGCGAGACGCTGCTCGAAGTAGCCTCTGAGCCTCCGGGTGAGGAGGTTTGCTAATTTTCACGTAAGCGAGGCGGTTGTTGTCGATGACGATCGGTGCGGCCTTGTGCGAGCGAACCGCGCCAGCGCGGCGGCGCACCCGCTGGGTGTGGCCGTCGAAGCCTCGGCGGTCGATGGCGTGTCAGTCGGCCGAACCCGACCGGCCAAACGCTGAGGCGGCTCTTCAGCCGGCCCAGAGTTGAAGTCGGCGGGCAGGCTGGCCGGCCGGGCGGTAGCATAGGTCGGCAGACCGAGTGGGGACGCCGGGCGGCAAGCACAAGTGTCTTGTTTTTCGCCGAAGGAGTTCTTTGTTTTAACAGCAGGCCCATATTTGCTTTTTATCCCCCCGTGGGCAGCCAGCCACACGAGAGCCGCGGGGGCGATGCAGGGGACGGTCAGGGCACGCAGTGGGGAGATGGCCGAGCCGGAGGCGGGGGCGAGCCGACGATCGCTCGGAAGGCCGCCTGGCGGGGTGACGACGAGTCGGCTCGAGCGAAAGTCGACCAGCCCGCAGGAGCCAGCATGCGTGGGGGGAACCGACCGAGCCACAGGTGGTCGGGCCAGAGGCGAGGCCGAGCCGGCGCGCGGCCGGGCCGGAGCGGGCATGCGGAGGGAGGTGCGGCGAGGCGGCACACAAGCCGGGACGTGCGGAGCCGGGGCGCAAGCATGTGAACGGGCCGGCGCGGGAGTCGGCGACGCCCGGCCTGGGAGGCGGAGGGGCAAGCGCGGCGCTGGCCTGGAGCTGGAGCCGGTGGGGAGGACGCACGGGTCACGGAGGCGAGCCGCTAGCGCGGGTAGCGATGGAGGGGGCGCTGGAGAAGCTCATGCGGGGGAGGAGGCGGCCCACGGCGCTGCGAGCAAGCAGAGAAGGCCCATGGCGCGCGAAGGATGTGGCAGAGCGACCGCGGTGGCCCCGGGCGAGCTGAGGCTCGGCGAAGGGAGAACGGGTGTGTGGCGCGGCCGAGCGGTAGTCGCCGAAGTGGCGACGGAGGATCACCGGGGCGGAGCCGGACGGGGCTTGGCGCACCTGGTGGGACGAGTCGGAGTCGGTCGGGGACGGGGTTGGCCCTCTGGCGCGGGGCACCGGGCGACCCTTGTCGAGAGGCCGGGGTGGCGAGGTGCCGAGCCCCGATGCAGATGGTGCGGAGGGCAGGGCGAGGCGGACCCACGGGGCTGCTCCGCGGAGCCGGCCAGCGCGGAAGCGGCAGCGGCCGGCTGTGGCGGAGAGCCGGCAGCACGGCGGAGTAGTGGGCGCGCGACACCGCCGGTGGTGGAGCCGAGCGATTGGAGCGTCCGACGCGGGAGCTGGGGCATGCAGCGGCGGGGGCACAGGCGACGACGTGTGGATGCGCGCGGGGGGGGGGCTAGTCGAGGCAGGCGGGGGGAGGCGAGCCGTCCAGCGGACGGGATCATACCCGGCGCATGGGACACGGAGGAGCAAGCCAGAGGGACACGAGCTGGTCGGCGGTCGGTTGGAGACGTGGCGGAGCTGCTACAGGCGAGGGAAGAACCAACATGGTGCAGCGAAGCCAGGCGGGGCGGTGGCCGGAGCAGAGCCGGTACGACGGAGCCGGGCCGGCGCGGGGCAGAGGTCGCCGCAATGTCGGTACCCGTGCAACACAGGCACGGGGCGTGGTGGAGCAGGCGCGGTGGGAGGCGCGGGCGCGAGGTGCTGCGTAATGATTCGGCACAGAGGGGCGGGTAGCCGCGGGCACGTCACCGCGCGACCATGGAGGTGATGGAGACGGCCGGCCTGGCGGCGGGAGGCTGGCCGACGAAGACGTGGGGAGAGCGGGAGGAGCCCGTGCTCGGGAGCGAAGTAGCGCACGAGGGCACGGGGCGAAGCTAGATGTTGTGGGCGCGTGGGGGAGCGACCACGGCCCGAGGCGCGCGGGGAGGAGGGCCTGGGCGCGGCGGCTCCACCCTTGAAGGTCGCGGGCGCGGAGAGGCAGGCCAGGCACGGAGCGGATAGCGGCGCCAAGCGCGTCGGAGGCGGGGCAACATGACGCGGCGCCGCCGAGGGAAGAAGGACGGCAGCAGCGAGCCTGCAGCTGACGGTCGTGCACGGGGTTGGCGAAGACGGGATCGACGGTGGAGACGGGCGCCGTCGCAGATGCCCGGGGGCGTGTTGATGTCGAACCCCCGAGCCTCGTCGGAGAGACGGCGGCGGCGTTACGATAATGATGACGAAGAGGGTCCCGCCCGGACCACGGTTCCAGGAGCAACGGGCCCCATGGTGGGCGCCAACTGTCGTCGTTTTCTTACGGGGGGTCTCGCAAGACGGTAGATGCCATAGGTAGGCTTACCGAGGTGAGAGCAAGGCTGTCGTGGATGATCCGGGACGGGTATGCGAATAGCACGCGATGGTCTACCCAGGTTCGGGGCTCTCCGGAGAGATAATATCCTTACTCCTGCATATCTATATAACTGTGATATATCTGATACATGGTTGCTCCTGGAGCTGTTTGGGGAGGAGATGCCTCATACGTGAGTGTGAGATGGGGATGAGAGAATGTGAGGGAAGCTAGCCCTCTCCATGTGGTGGGCATGAGGCCTCTTATATAAGCATGGATGGGTAGCTTGAGATGTAAGCCACAATGGGTAGCTTACATCTCAAGCAGCTTGAGGTGTAAGCTACCATGGGTAGCTTACATGTCAACCCACATGTCGCTTGTGGACTAAGCTATGTCTGTCACCTGATGCACTTTATAAGTCAGTGTCCAAGGAACAAGTTACACTGTAGATAGTACTACATGATGCGCGTACAGTGCACTACTTCTCGCCAATAGTGCATCGTCACAAGATATGACCGTCTGGTTCGCGCGTGTCCAATGGGACATCGAGAGCTGACTTCGTCGGGTCGTAGCCGTCCAGGTTCCTGGACGGGGGGAGCTAACCAAGCAGAGCCGGCCCGGAGGAGTCAGTCGGAAGGAGCCGGCCCGGAGGAGCCAGCCGGGAGTAGCCAACAGCTTTGTCTTCTGTCTTCACTTGTTCGATTGTCTTGTTGATTCGTCAGGCTTGGCATACCGGGGATGGCCTTCCCTGGTGTTTTAAAATGTTGAATCGTCTTTTGAGCCTACCCGGGATAATCCTCCGACAAACAGTGCCAACTTCCAGAACAGACATAAGATGCATACAGTAATCTGACAAGTCACAGCCACACTGGACATAAATATATCCCCCTCATCTCAGAAAATATGTAAACAGTACGTCGGATCCACGAGTAATCCATCACCGGATTTGTGGTAGAGATAGAGTTATAATAGGCACATGTTTCACCACATTCATGAAACTAAACCAAACTGAAAATATATATCGTGGTTTCATGCTTCCCGGTATATAACTATAACTCATTCATGCAAAAAATTGTGATGGTCAGCTGATTAGTTTCCGGACTTCAGTGCACTGGTGTATATAGTCCATGATCTTCAGCTCTTCGTTCTTTTCTTTTTTTCTTTTTTGAGGGGTTCAGTTCCTCATCCTTGGCCAGCTGAAGCGCCGGGCGTTTGAGTCTTCTGAGTTCTGAGAGACCGTTAGTTACAGAGGTAAGGATTGGAGTTAAGCGTTCCTTCCAGAATTCACACTTTTGAGCGCCTCAAGTAAACCACCACTGCGACACCAGTCAGGGCAATAGCGCCAGCCATTAGTCCGTAATGAACAGGCGTCAACTGACTTTTTTGGGGAGGCACCAGCTCCGGCGATTGCTTTGTAACTTCAGGACTGGAATCCGAGTCGTCAATGTGCAACCTCAGGACCTGCAAGTCCAAGTTTCACTACAGTGAGGCAAAGGAGACAAGCAAATGACGACACACCTGCCAGTGACAAAGTGGAAACGGAATCTCCGGATGTTTTTGCTGATAGTAATAGCAAAATAGCAGCATTTTAAGCAGAGAAATGGATTCTAACTAAGAGAAAGGAAATACCTTCAATCCGGATGATTTGGCATTGAGAACAGCACCGGCAAGATCAGAATCTGTAGTAAGCAGCACCCTATCGCCTTCATCATCGTCATACTGCATAGAACATCAGAATCAAAATCTCATTGCTATGCAGTTTGGATGTAGTGTAGAATACAGTCTAACGTAGCTGCAACTGCAAGTGAGAGAGTACTCTACAATTAAGAATACCACTCTACCATCTGTAGTAATCATTCATGGGACTAACGAGCTAGCAGTACCACTCAAGATAGCTGATGTTAGATTGATCTCTTCCCCAATGGGCCCAACGGCCCATTGGAGCCTTGACTCACGTCCTGATCGGTTCTTGGTGTTAGTCCACTAGTTACATGAACCATTTTGTATAATACTCCCTCCGTCCCATAATATAAGAGCGTAGTGTCAAAAACGCTCTTATATTATGGGAGGAAGGGAGTATGTAGCATCTCGAATACACTCAAATTATACTCAGTGGTGACGGCAAGTTGACAACTGTTAAGCTTCATGCACTAGCCAACGCAACCAAAAGTCCGAACTGATGGAAAGGGCTAGTGCAATCCACATATACTATAACACCCCCTCTCACGTGTGACAGAGAAGACAAGTCAACACGTGCAACCGGAAGAGAGCGACGGTGCGCGAAACTCACGTATGACTCAAGAGGCCTCTACATGGACACAAAGGGAAGCTACCAGCAATTTTTAATAAATTGCGAAAGCCAGGACTTGAACTCAAGACCTTAGCTCCGATACCATGTTAAGCTACATGCACTAGCCAACGCAACCAAAAGTCCGAACTGATGGAAAGGGCTAGTGCAATCCACATATACTGTAACAACAACTACATACAGGTAGGAGAGTAGATTTGACTAGATGTGTAGTTTCCTCTATAACCATAGGAATGAATAGTATTGCCAAGGAATTCATGTGCTCGTTTCCTACAAAACTAATGCATCCACATGGAACTTTCCTCTAGAATCCGCATTCCTATCTTTTACCTATGAAAATCCTCCAAACAGAATAAGCCACTGGTCAAAGCTCGTTTTACCATCCTATCACATTCCTATACTACTACTCCCTCCGTAAAGAAATATAAGAGCGTTTAGATCACTAAAGTAGTGATCTAAATGCTCTTATATTTCTTTACAGAGGGAGTACTAATTACTATGTTTTGATTTCCTCTAAAACGAAAAGCCCTTGATTCTACTTGCAATTATAACAGAAAATGTTCCGTCAAAGCAATTAGAAATGCAAGATTGAGGATTAGGAACTGGTCATCTAGCGTCTTCTGTTCAATATGCCAAGAGTTTAGAAACACAGATATATCAAATAAAGCTTACCAAAAGTTGAATTGGGCCCTTTTCAACAACAGTGCCTAATCTTTGTGTTATAGAAGACACAAGCTCATCTAAACTCTCAGAACCTGCAGTAATGAGACACAAAATGCTGTTAGTCGGTACACTGCCACCACAGCTAGCTCTCGTCAAACTATGAAGTGTGTACCCACCGCATGTAAATCTATGCATACGTCCCTTCTTGTCTTGAAGCTTGAAGGCAAAAGAATTGCCAACAACCGCAGGATAAATGCTACTCCTGCCATCTCCGACCTCTGATGGCATCACTAAGGACATTTCGCTGAGCGATGAAATCATGCAGGTAAGCATCACATTTGAGCGGGAAAAAATATCACAAAGGATGCATCAACCAACCTGTGGCTATCAAATTCCTCATCTGGAGGCTCCAAAGCAAGAGCAGAGTCCCAGAACTTCTGCATCATTGTGTTTGCCACATCATTTGCAGCTCCAGAACCTCCTTCAGCCTTCAGACAGAGCATGTTAGATGAACCAAGGTTACCATGAGATTCCTCAGGCAACTATATCCCAGTAATAGAGGAGGGGTGGAGGGGAGGGGAACACACCATAGAAATAGCTGCCTGGGTAAGTTGCAGAACATCCAAACAAGCAACAACTCTACCATCTGACAGGGAGAATTGGAAAATAGATTAGACACAAGAAACAATAAGTACCAAACAGCTAGTATTATTAAGCTGAGAACAAAAAGGTTTTACCTCCATCAACAACAGGAATATGCAAGAATTTTCCATCATGCATTATATGTAATGCGTCCAGAATTGACGTGTCCAATGTAGCACAGTCAGGGTGTGCAGTCATTACCTTGAGCAAAATGGTAAATAACACTGAGTCCAGAACGAGTTGCATAAACCTTAGCTGCCTTTTGAAATAAGAAATCAGTCTGGGGAAGATACCTTTTCTACTAGAGTTAATTCGGGAGAAAGATTTTGTGCCACAACACGCATAAGCACATCCTTTGAGCTGAATTTCAGAGTAACATATACATTAACAGCTCGACAATAAACATAAAAAGAAAAACAACAGACAAAATTTTAATGAAAGAAATATGGGAATGCTTACGTAAAGATCCCTTGCAGCAAATTTCCGGTAGTTATAACCACTGAATTAACGCGTAGTTCACGCATTTTTTGGGCTGCTACGTAAACAGGATCTGAAGGAGAAACAATCGCTACTCTGCAAATTGACATAAGAGGTAGCTCCCATCATCAATTAACGTTTTGTTAAAACATAACCAAGAAAAATGAACAAGAGAAAAAAGATAAGTACTTTGTGCTTTCCGTGATAATGGTTGACAAAGAAGGTTTAAACATCCGTTCTCTTATAGTTTCTATTAAAGTGGAAGGAGCTGTATCCACAAAATAGTCACATCAGTTTGGTCAGCTCATGACAAAATTGGCAGACAAGAACAACCTATTTAGAAAAGAATGCATATTTACGTTACAAATTTGAAGACTTGGTTACAAATTCCAGAGTCTTATGATGTGAAAATTGATGATTTCATTTAAAAAAATAAACTGGGTATTATAAACTATTCACAAATGTAGGTCATGTGTTATATTACTTCTTACTTGTGTATCATCAATGTGTAACAACAAAGGAGTAGAATTAGCTGGGACAATCACAAGACCTGAGAAGTTGCTACCCAATTGGCGCTCAACCCCTTCTACAGCAGCTGCAAGTGCACTTCCTTGTTCTGCTGCCTTCTCCAGTCTTGATATTGCATCATAGAGGCATTTTGCAATGTCCAGCATGGCAATAACCTCACCATTGTCAACCACTGGAAGGTGTCTAAATTTCCCTAAAACCAGAATGTACAAAATTAACTTCTAGGAGACGACGCAAACACCTCTGGAAGTAAGCTTTATGTGAAGAACATGAATACAATCACCATCAACATACATACACATCTCTCATCACAAAGCTAAAGAAAACTAGAAATGCAATCACATTTGAAACACCTTTTGAAGATTTTGCAGAAGAAATAAACATATTAAATGATTTAGTAAAGTGGCTCTAAATTGCTACAAGAAAAAACACCAAATGATTCCCCTATAACAATAAACATGCGAACTTCTAGTGCCTCTGTTACTTCTTTATTAACATGTCAGTTTGTGTTATCAGCATAGTTAAAAAGGCGAGCCTAGGCTCTAGGCAGTAGCCAATGCCTAGCGCATAATTGCGCTTAATGTGTGCATAATTGCACTCAAGTGTGCACTTTGGAAAGAAAAGCGCAAGGCGGTGGCAAAACGCACAGTTGACGCCTAGCGCTTGAATTAACTTTGGTATCGGTATAGATAAATCATTAGGGTTTTCAGAAACTAAAACTTTGTTAGTTTTGTACACCCTCTGTAAAGTACTCCCTCCGTCCCAAAATAAGTGACTTAAAAGTGACTTAACTTTGCACTAACTTTAGTACAAAGTTGAGTCATTTTTGAGTCACTTATTTTGGGACGGAGGGAGTAATACTGTGATCTAAAAGATCTTATATTAGTTTACAGAGGGAGTAATCATTTAGGATATTTGTTTTGAATTGCAATCCATCTTGTTAGGAGTTACTGCTTTCAAATGCTAATGCATCAGGGGTTGAAGTTATGTAGCAGCTAAACCTATAAAGCACATCATACATATTTTTTTAATAAAGCAGTGAGAAACTCGATAAAAAAGATATAGCCTCAGAAGAATTATGAGAAAAAAGGACGAAAGTAAGATAACTTTGAAAAGGTAAAGTGCTAAAATTTAACAAATTGCAAGAAAAGAGAAAATTGGAGGACTCAAATAGTTAATACAGGGTCAATGATTCTTGACTTGACCAAGGGAACAAATTTAACTACTGAACCATCTTGTGGTCAATTGTGTATTTTAGAGGACTAAATTATGGCAACTGGAAAAGAGACATATAATGTAATTAACTGATTTGTACTGATCATGATATAATACAATTACCTTCACAAAAGACAACACATGTTACAAGTATAGGATGTGAGTTCAACTAATTCGACCAGAAATAGATCGGCCACTCACAGTGATGGTTAGTTGGAGCATACTGTAACTTAAAGTGTAGCCCAAATATACCTTGGACCATTTTCTGCAGTGCCTCGAGAGCAAGTGTGTCAGTTGTGACGTAATGAGGGCTGCGCGTCATGATCTTGGATATGATTGTTTGCTCAACCCGCAGCCCCTCGGCAATAACCCTTGTGGCTATGTCCTACATCATAAGTCAGATGGTAAGAAAAAACAGAGCATGTCGTTCACATGATAAGCATTTTGACATGTAGCAGTCAGAGACTGCTGAACCAGTCCAGAAATATGGTTGAACACGTTGATACAGTGTTATTCAAAGAATAAGATGACTCACATGAGCTTACAAAAACATTGCTACTGTACTAACAATTTTTCCATCAGTTCCAAGTCTGAAGCATCATCAATTAAACAAGAAACTGAACAAACACATTGTTGGTCATAAACTAGAATTGTAAACTGAACATAACTGATTAACTTTCAACCCAAACTAGCTCTAGTCGCTCAATGCAAATGCAAAATTGCAGACACAAGCAATCTTTATGGTGTAGAGTACAGTTCAAAAGAGGCAATGTGCACTGTTACCTAAAAGCATCCTACCGTTCAAGCTCCAAACACTAACTAAACGACAATCAGCGCAATCATCGAAGGAAGATTCCAAGAAAGAACATATCACCTTGTCGGTGACAATGCCTGAGAGGAGGCCGTTGACGTCGGTGAGCAGCACAGCGTCGACTCGCCTCGCCGCCATCCGCCGGCACGCCTCTGACACCGTCGTCCCCTCCGGGATCGTCAGCGCCTTCGACAGCCGCAGCTTCTTGACCGTCCTCTCCCCTCTGACAAAACAAACACCCGGCCAACGCTTTGGTCAGGATCGAGGTGGAAAGCAGCAGCAAAGGGAGGAAGCGTTCGGGAGCTTACGCGACGTGGTTGGGAGAGGTGGGCTTGGAGGGAGCCTTCCCGTTTCCGTTGGCGGAAGCGGCGGAGGGATCATCTGACTTGCGGGAGGAGGCCGCCGACGGCGGACGGCTGCGCGTGCGTCGGTTCGGCGCCAAGGCGGCAGTGGCGCCGGAGTTCATAGCTGTGGCGTCGAAGGTGGATGAAAGCTCTAAAAAGGGCTTAGCCTACGGTTTGGGGGTTGCCAAGGGAGGACGACGGCGACGAGGTGGCTGCGGCGGCGGCGAATGTTGGAGGAGGGGAGCGGTCGCTGCTTCTTGTTGGGCTCCTTCCTTGTGGGAGTCGTTTTCACATTCGATCCCTTAGGTGCTGCATTATTGCGTTAAGAGTTCATGCGACTTACTAACTTATTTCATAATATTTCTCAAACAAAAATTCTTTTATAATCACTTGTAGAAAATAGTCACCAAAATAAAGAATAGAGTGGTTAACTAATGGTAAAATCTACAAAAACTGATTAAAATAAGAATAAATAGATAAATAAGACTGATTAAATAAATGTGGTTAGTGTAACCCACTATAATGGCAAGCGCACATAACTTTAAACTCCTTTTATTTCAAAGTATCTAGAGAATTAGATTTCCTTAGGACAAGTCTTTAGTTGAAGGTTACTATTATTACACTTGAGAGGAATCTGATGGGAAAACAATAGGGTAGCACAAACTTATTACTCAAAATTATGAAAATGATTTTGATTGATAACTATTAGATTTCATTTCATAAAAAGGTGTGAACTACGAGTTAATTTGGTGGTCATAATTACGGGAAATTTGCTGGGAGGGATATTTACGTAAGCATCCCCATATTACTTTCATTAAGAGTGTGTTTGTTGTTCTCGTCTTTATGTTTACTACTTCCTTCGTGGGGTATTTTGCGTCAAAATTTGACACAGTTGTGTAAAAAATATACGAGTTATATGTTAAAAACATTATTATTGAAACCTTCTTTCGAATATGAATTCAACAATATTTTTGACGACATATGACTTATATTTTGCAAATAAAATCTACGAGCAAGATCTGACTCAAAATTCAAGGGGGGCTAAAACCCAGGTGGAGTATTATCTACTCCCTCTGTTCGGAAATACTTGTTGAGAAATGAATGTATCTAGACGTATTTTAGTTCGGACACATCCATTTTTATGAAAAATAATTTCGGACAGAGGGAGCAGTGTATTAGATTTTATTTAATAAAAATCTTTACCTAACGGTTATTCTGCTACACGTGAGAAGACTCTAGTAGGAAACAATAGCGTAATACAGATTTATCCATTGGAAACATGAAATGACTTCTTAACCTACTTCGATCGTATTTCAGATGGTTAGGTTCATTATGGCGGAACCTGTCCATGAGGATTTAAGTTCTAGACTTAGCATTGGTGTTCGTATTTTTCTGAATTTATTTCGGTCTTTTCGACGATGCTCGTTCCCGCTGACTACGAGGCACCTGTGATGACTTTGTCAATTTCAAGATATTACACTAGCTTGGTATCTCGAGGGTGCTCATAGAGGTAGGGGTGCAACAAATTATAAAAATAGACATAATTTAGTTAAACATACATTCAAATGGATATTTTTTATTAAATAAATTGTAATTAGTGTAATCGACTATGATGTCGAATGGACCTAACTCTGTACTTCATATGTTCCAACCGTGCGACGGCTGCAACGGTGGAGAGGTTGCTACTCATCAAAAGGTCGACATGGAGGAACTAGTGGGCTTCTGCAGGACGGCTGAGGGAGTCCGGGATTAAGGGGTCCTTGGGCTGTCGGCTCATCTCTCACGGGCCGATTTGTTGGGCCGCTCTGTGAAAGGCCAAACTATGTGGCAACCCCGTGTTCGGGAAGGAAAACTCTGAAGATTGGCGTGTCCTCCAAGTCTTGAAGTTAAGATCGGCGCATCTATCCCCGGTTGGAGGCCGGTTATGTGTAACCCTAGATACCCCTAGTGTCTATATAAACCAGAGAGTTTCATTCATAAGAAGACGTTGACTCATCTAGGGTTTTAGCTCATACGATCTCAAGGTAGATCAACTCTGTAATTCTCATCCACATCAATATAATCAAGCAAGACATATGATTTTACCTTCTCAAGAATGCCTGAACCTGGTTAAACACTGTCTCCTTCGTCTTATGTTACCCATCGATCCAAGGTCCACAACTCGGGACCCCCTACCCGAGATCCGCCGGTTTTGACACCGACAATGGAGAAGGTGATGCGTGGGTGGGAAGAGGTTGTCGGTAGGCGATGGTCAACAATGGTGTTAATGATTGCTGATGGCTCCATATTTTACGCATCTTTATAGCTCACTAGATCATTGATGGCGCGCGTTTGCCGTATCCATAAATTTTTACTATAAAATGGTCAAAAGTTCAAAAAATATGGTAACAAAAAATGTTAAATTTATGGCAAATGTATATCACTAATCAAATAGTTGGTTGTTGCTTGGGTTTGATTTGTATGACTGACAGTCAACCTAGTCATTATTTATCGTCAAACAGAATGCACCTGAGTTAGATGTCCTTTCACGTGACACTAAGATGCTGGCGCAATATTCACAAAAGTTATATGTCACATACCAAAGTCTTTTAGATGCAACGGAAACCAGATTGTACACTATCACTTAAAACATAATACATCTCGCAGTTAAAAGTTCTCCACAAGCATATGAAATTAACTAAAATGGCATCCCTTAAGAAGTGTAAGCAATATTATTTTGGCTTCCTTTAATTTTACAGAGGCATAGAGCTGGACAGACATGTTAAATCAGCACCAAAAGTGAGTCATGTATATGCTATACTTGGAAGATATATGCTAAACTTGGAAGATCAGGTCAGAAGCTCTGTTCAAATTGTAGGATCTACAATGAAAATCTTGCTCTATGCCCTTGTCGAAGAAGATATAACCTTCTCTCCATGAGTTAAGCACTGCTCAACTGAACGCTAACAGATTAGTTAACAATTTCAACAAAAGGAAAATACACAAGGGAGAAAAGACATACCCTATAATGCAACTTGTCTTCATATTTTATTGCATTTTTTGGACAGCAGGCAACATCAGATCACTTTATATTCAGCACCTCAAAGAAGTACACAGTATTACATCAACCCATTGGTAATGTTGTAATTAATCATCAGACAAATTCTCTTTTATCTATAGTTTAGTGTTTGCAGCCTCCAAGTCTGTTGTTAGCCTTCCTAGCTCATCTCCGAGTAAGGTAACCTAGAAAGGTATAGTTGTAATGGGAACATACAGTTATATTGATCTATAATAGGGAGGTAAGTTCCTGTGCGTTACAACGGAAGCATACATTTTTGTAATTTAGCAATAATTAAGTCATGCATATAGTTTATAAATCCTTGTTTAAATCTTGCAAACAAAGAGCATCCATCAGCATAGTTTTTCATAAGTTCATAAAAAGAGAGGCATACTCTTAGAAAGCAATTTATCTATTTGTGTGAAGCAATTCTAACACGCATACATGAAAGGTTTTTGTGGATGCCATTATATGAACAACACTACTGGAATTAGCATCTTTGCCGTCAGCCAGCTCTTTGTCGTCTGCTAGCTGACGACAAAGAAGGTCTTTGCCATCAGCTAGCAGAAAGCTAACGGCAAAGATGCTGCTGACGGCAAAGATCATGTTTGCCGTCAGCCAGCTCTTTGCCGTCTGCTAGCAGACGGCAAAGAGCCTAGCTACCAGACTGCTAACGGCCACTTTCTTTGCCGTCTGCTAGCGGACGGCAAAGAAAGTGACCGTTAGCAGTCCGTTAGCTAGGCTCTTTGCCCTCTGCTAGCAGACGGCAAAGAGAGGACATAAATATCTCTTTCCCTCTCTTTCCCTCTCTCCCTCTCTCTTTTCCCTCTCTCACACCCGTGCCCGAGCCGCCGCCGCCCCGCCTGCCCCGTCGCCGTGCCGCACCGCGCCGCCGCGCGACCCCCCTGCCCCTGCCCCACCCCGCCCTGCTCCTCCCCGCCGCCCCACCGCACGCGCGCCGCACCCCGCCGCCCTGGCGCCCCGCCGCGTGCCCGGGCCCCCCCTGCGCCCCACCGCCGCCGCCGCCCGTCGCCCCACCGGCCCGGCCGGTGCCCTGCGCCCCCTCCGGCCCTGCGGCCCCCGGTGCTCCCCAGCCCTCCCCGGCGCTCCCCGCCCCTCCCCGGCCCTCCCCCAACCCTCCCCGACGCCCCTGCCCCGCCCCCTCTGGTAAGCTCTTCCCCCTCCTCTTTTTTTGTTTTTTGATTTCAGTTTAGGTTTAGATTATATTATTAGGTTAGTGTTCATTAGGTTAATGTTAATTAGGTTAGTGTTAGTTTAGGTTAGTGATAGTTAGGTTAGTCTTAGTTTAGGTTTATTAGGTTAGTGTTAGTTTAGGTTTACTAGGTTAGTGAAAAAAGGAGAAGAAGAAGAAGAAGAAGAAGAAGAGGAGGAGACGAGGAGAAGAAGAAGAAGAAGAAGAAAAAGGAGAAGAAGAAGAAGAAGAAGAAGAAGAGAAGAGCCCCTGATTCCCGACGCCACTAACCCCCAGCCTCCAACGCCACCGACCCCCGACGCCACCGACCCCCGATGCCTCGGACCCCCGACCACCGACGCCATTGCCCCCCGACCACCGACACCATCGACCCCTGACCATCAACACCATCGACCCCCCGACCGCCAACGCCACCGACCCTCGACACCCCAACCCCCGACACGACACCCCGACACGGCACCCCAGACCCCGACACAGCACCCCTACCCCGACACGACACCCCCGACATCCCGACCCCGACACGACACCCTCGACACCCCGATCCCGAAAAAGGTGCTCTTCGGCCTTCCAGAGGCCGACGGGTCATATATTTGTGAATTATGAGTTAGGTCATATATTTTTCGATTTTGTTATACAGAACATCATATATATGTTGATCAGGTGGATTTAAATGTGCAGTTGTTTCGTCGCTGCGAGGGTCTGGTGTTCGACGACCTCCCCGTGCGTTCGACGAGCTCCGCCCCTGCGTTCGTGGGTGAGCACAAATGACATCTCCTCTTGCCCCCTTCATTTCCTCTGTTCCGGTCTTCGTGGCGATGAAACTTGCTAGCTATAGGTGTCTTCAATCATCAGTATGCGTGACCACTATGCGTCTCCCGTTCAAAAGGGTTGCATCTATAAATATGCATTCATTAGCATATTTATAACCGTGATTCTTTTGAATTGTCCAACGTTATCCATGGATAGCCCGAGTATGTGTAGATTGGGTTTGTTTTTCCATATGCTCTGCTCCGGATCCGATGCAGAATTTTGTCAGGGCCTCCCTGTTGTTCTCCGGGTACACATCCTCTCTGCTTATTGTCGAGACGTGTATAAGAGAACAGCGGGGAGGTGCTGCCAAAATTGTGCATCGGATCCGGAGGAGAGCATGGGAAACGAACCCAATCTATACATACTCGGGTGGGATTAGGACCTATCTTTACCTACTAGCGTCTAGGTTGCATCGACGTAATAAAACTGACAAACTCTATTAATTGATAAATATGGTTTGCTGAATTATGTATATATTTTGTGTGTGTCCAGTAGATAGGCAAGATGAGTGATCGTGGGTGGATGTACACCGGTCACACTAGTCAAAAAGACATGACTCGTGAATGGATAACAAAACCCAAGGAGTTTGTGAGAGTCGCATTTGCAAATGGACAGAAAAGAACCTGGTGCCCTTGTGTCGATTGCGACAACTGTAAGAAGAAGTCAGAGTTTGAAATGATCAAACACCTGCAGAAGTGGGGTTTTATGCCTAATTATATGGTCTGGACATTTCATGGTGAGTCTGCCCAACGTGCCAGAGCTGAGGTGGTTCGTCGTCGCACCGACGAGTATGGTACCGGGATCGAAGACATGGTGCAAGACTTTGATGATGCTCGGGATTCGGATGATGAGATGGAGGAATATGCAAAGGCCTTTTATGAAATGTTGGAGTCTTCAAAACGTCCTCTCCACGAGCACACTGAGCTTTGTCAGCTGGATGCCATCGCGCAAGTAATGGCTCTGAAGGCTCAGTTCAACCTGGGCAAAGAATGCTACGATGCGATGATGATGATATTTGGACGCTTTCTACCCAAAGGCCATGTATTGCCACCAAACATGTACCAGTCGGACAAAATCCTACGTGCGCTTAAGATGCCCTATGAGAAGATAGATGCCTGTGAGAATGGATGTGCCTTATTTAGGCTTGAGTATGCGGGCTTGAACTATTGCCCCATTTGCAATGCTTCCCGGTATGTTCTAGTAGACAACTGTATGGGTGAGAAGAGTCAGACCAAAATCCCCATTAATGTTCTTCGGTATCTGCCAATCATATCAAGACTTCAACGTCTTTTGATGCAGATGGGAATCCGATGTTGGGACACACTTCAGACGCTTTTGCGTGGAAGCACTTCGATGCATTGCATAAGGATAAAGCGGCAGATCCAAGGCATCCTCAAGTTGCCATCAACACGGATGGGTTCAATGTGTATGGTATGACGGCAACACAATACAGTTGTTGGCCTGTACTTGTCATTCCACGCAATCTCCCCCCGGAGAGATTATGAAAAGAAAGAACATTTTCCTGACGTTGATAATTCCAGGGCCCAAATATCCGGGAAAGAATATGAATGTGTACATGCAACCGCTTAAGGATGAATTGCAAGAAGCCTGGGATAATGGGATCAAGACATACGACCCCGCTACAAAAAAGAACCTCAAAATGCATGCGTGGTACATGTACTCGATGCATGACTTGCCGGCGTATGTGCTATTCGCTGGCTGGTGTGTGCATCGAAGGTTTCCATGCCCCACATGCAAGGCAGCTCTTCAGTTCCGTTGGCTGGAGGCGGGTCGCAAGTTTTCTTGCTTCGACATGCATAGACAGTTCCTGGATCCTGACCATAAGTTCAGAAAAGACAAGAAGAATTTCATCAAAAGTAGAGTTGTCAAAAACACTGCACCACCTGCGTTGACATGCCAACAGATCCTGGATCAGATAAACGCTCTCGAGCCGGATCCAGATCGTCCAGGGTATTTCAAAGGGTATAATACGGAACACGCGTGGACTCACAAGATATGTTTGTGGGATCTGCCTTACTTTAAAGACCTCCTTTGCCCACACAATATCGACGTGATGCACACTGAAAAGAATATCGCGGAGGCCCTTTTTGGTACATTGTTCGGCATAGAGGGGAATTCGAAGGATAATCCTAAGGCTAGAGTCGATCAGGAGGCTCTATATGATAGACCGTTACAAAACATTCGACAACCGAAAGGAAAGAAGAACTGGAGGAAGCCAAAGGCATGGTTCAATCTTGGAAGGCCAGCTATGAGGGAAGTGATCTTGTGGGTGAAAATGCAGTTGATGTTCCCTGAGCCAGAGTCCTTTTGATCCAGAGCTCGTGATGATATCTAGTGGCGGGAGGCCCCATGGCTCGATAGCCATTGGGGATGAACTGATACGTTGTCCTAGAACTCTCCCGGAGATCAAGAAGCGCAAGACGAGCTATGATCCTGAGATAAGGCCTCGTCCACGGCCAATGGAGCTCGCCATTGAGGCTAGGGCCCAGGAGCTTCTCGCGGAGGCAAACAGGCAGGCGACGCAGAGGGAGAGGGGTAGGCTCTTGAAGGAGGAGAGGAACCGGAACGACGCATCTCACGGGGCCCTATACGAGATCCTCGTGGTAAGTTTCTCCTGCATATTAGCCAAATCATGCACGTAATGTTCGTTGCATCACTAACTAATATGAATGACTCGTGAAAACAAAATGTGTAGACCGTGTGCCAGAACAATGGTCAGACCCCTCTGTCGATGCCCCATATTGCTATAGCACCCAAGGTGAGTTTCATTTGAATGGTCATTAGTTACTAGTATTCACATTTGAGTTGCATCATGCTAAGGAGACATTGCAAATGATCTTTGGTGCAACGTGCCTCCCGACAAGCATCGACCGATCCTTTTGCGTCTGCCGCAACCCCGACCGGTCCTTTTACGTCTCACCCTGGCGCAAACCCGACCTGTCCTCCACCTCCGTGATGATGGTAAGTTTTCCCAAGTGTTTTGCTTAACAAATGCATACTTAGCTTAAGAAATGACCTAATTAGCTCCAAAATGACCTATACTTAGCTTATTTTCCTCAAAAATGACATAATAACCTTATTTAGCTCCAAAATGATATATTCTACCTAGGATAACTATAAAATGACCTATACTTAGCATTTTTTCCTCCAAAATGACTTGATATGCTTAGTTAGCTCGAAAATGGCATAACTACCTAGGATAGCTCAATAATGATCTATAGCTAGCTTAGCTAGTTCATTTATGACATAATTAGCTCACTTAGGTACAAAATGGCATAACTACCTAGGATAGCTCAATAATGATCTATAATTAGCTTAGCTAGTTCATTTATGACATAATTAGCTCACTTAGGTAAAATATGGCATAATAACCTTGGTTTAGCTCCAAAATGACCTATACTTAGCTTATTTTCCTCAAAAATGACATAATAACCTTACTTAGCTCCGAAATGATATATTCTACCTAGGATAGCTATAAAATGACCTATACTTAGCATTTTTTCCTCCAAAATGACTTGATATGCTTAGTTAGCTAGAAAATGGCATTACTACCTTGGAGAAGAGGAGAGGGGAAGAGAAAAAGAAAGAGAAGATAAATTCTTCTTCTTCTTTTTCTTCTTTTTCTTCTAGCTAGTCTTCTTCTTCTTCTTCTAACTTTCATCTTTCCTAATTTGCAGATTTGCTATAGATGAGGAAGCTTGCATTGATTGAGTGTACTCTTCTACTTGTACTTCCTTTTTGTTTATGGAAACTTGTTGGAAACTTGTTTTGGATATGTATGTATGGATATGTTGTTGGAAACCATTGTATGTTGAATATGTTGTTGGAAACTTGTATGTTGGATATGTTGTTGGAACTTATTGTTGGTATGCTTGTTGAAACTAATTGTTGTTATGCTTGTTGGAAACTTGTATTGTTGATATGTTAGATATATATGCGATATTCTGTCAAATTGAATGATTTTAAGAAAAAAACAGAAAAAATAGGGGCTATATAGCCACTTTGCCGTCTGCTGGCGGACGACAAAGAGCTTTGTCGTCTGCCAGCAGACGGCAAAGCTGCCACGTGGCAGCTACCTGTGCAATCTGGGGTAGCACCAGGCCGGCCTAGGTGGGTTCTTTGCCATCCGCTGGCAGACGGCAAAGACCTTAGTCTTTGCCGTCTGCCAGCGGACGGCAAAGAACCCACCTAGGTCGGCAAAGAAACAGGTGCTTTGTCGTTCGCTGGCCAGCGAACGGCAAAGCATTGCCATTAAGCCCTTAACGGACCTAAGTTGCCACGTGTGCCATCCATGCCCTTTGCCGTCCGCTGGCAGACGGCAAAGATGCAAAGGTGCCATCTGCCAGCAGACGACAAAGCGCCCTTTACCGTGGCTTATTCAGCCAAACGGTTGGCCGTCTGCTGGCGGACGACAAAGCATTTGCCATCCAGGATGCATGCCTTTGCCGTCCGGGATGGCTGACGGCAAAGTGCCTGATTCCTGTAGTCAGGCAGATCTGTGAGTTTTAAATATTCCATGACAATGCTATGTACTTCTCTCTAATTAATTTTGCACTGACAAGAGTCATTATAACAACACTTGCCTTGGACCCTCACGTATTCGCGAGGTTTTAGTCTAATATCAATTCAACATTGTTTAGAGAAACTATTGTTGAACAAGCTAACATGGATATTTTTATCCAAGTGAAGTGCTACTACTTTCCCCTGCAAAACAAAAGTGCTACAACTAAATATACATCAAAGCTTAATCACCCTACAGATTTCCTACATCAAAACCAATTATGTCTTCTATTAGGTAGGTATGTACCTATAAATTTCTTAAGATTACCGCCGCTTGTAGCACCACCATCTGATAAGCACTCCGTAATCTCCTTTTCTTCTTTGAAATCCGAATCTGAATACCATTTCCTTTCCTGGATATAGAGTGCTTTGCTTTCACTATCATTTGTAAACCTGTGCTCTACTTTGTACTCGAATTTGATGCGCTTCTGTATCTACAGTTTTCACGCAATTAACAATCAGAAGCATGCAACAAAAAGACAAGAAATAACTGAACAAATTCACAAACAATGTAAGATATCACCTGACTTACTAAAACACAACCTTCCTAGGCTTAAGAGTTAAGACATCCAGAACCTCGTGGGAATGGTAACTCTTCATTGATGCCTAGGAAGGAGTTGTGTCACCACAAGTGCCCAACTCCATGCTCACAATGAATTACTTGTTAATCAAACAACCTGCATGGTTGACAAAGAAGCTTGACCCAAAACTCATGAGTACACAAAAATTCGGAGGTGGTTGTATTATTTATCTGGACATGATGGAGATCTGCACAAATTCAATAGTCTCGTTGTCATAATTAGACAAGGTGCAACAAAGTATCTGCAGTGTCTGACAGTCTTCTCACGGTTCAAGCCGTCTTACTATAATTGTCCAGCTATGTGCAGATTGTGTGTGATATAATGAGAAAAAGGAACACAGTATCAGCTATTCCCCATCTGTCAACAATTGTTATTGTATCATAGTGCCCTTGATTTTTGGTCTACCAGTACTGATCATAGTAACTGAATATTGAAGTCCCCACTTCTTGTAAGTGAACATGCTTATCTATTCTCCTGTTCTTCAGCACGGCACACTGGAGTAGAGAGACGGATTAATTAAATTGAATTGCAGTATTTAGTGATTACCAATCAAACTGTCAATATCTAAATTCCATTGCAGAGAATAAACAAGAGGAGGAAGTCAAACAGATGGATCCAGTCCACCATTGAAGTGCCATGCAATCGCCGTGACCTTGCCATGCAGGTCGTCTCATTTTGCCAACTGGTCACATCAATCCGCTTCTAGTAGGGATCAGAGAGATCAATGAGGACGTTTGCAATTAATTATTATTATTTGCAAAACATTAGGAACTACAGTATTATTGTTAGAGATCGATATATGTTCATCTTGCTGTATCGGGGAGAGAGAGATCGATGCGCACCAATGCCGCAGGCACATGACCGTGAAGACCATCAGCCGCTGTGCAGACGGGTCCGGGCGTCTTACTCATGCCCTATCACAAAGAGCAGCACTCAACCTTGAAGTACTTGAGCGCTGCCCGTGCTTGGGGCTGTCACGGCGGTGGGCACCCGCGGAGGGTTCGAGGGCGTCGTCTGGGTGCGCGCGGCCGGGAAGGCGGTGGTGGGAGCGACGCTTGCGGAGGCGCACGTTCAGGCGGAGGCACAGGGAGCGAGTGTAGGGGGCTCGGCCGCGGGGTCATCGAGAAGTAGCGCCGCCGACCGTGTCGACTCCGACGGGCGGAGATGGAGATCGAGATCGGTCGGGAGGACCGGATGGATTGGACGTCTTCGCTCCTCTCTGTATGCCTCGCAAGCCCACCAAAGGACCTCTGGAATGGGCTGGTGGCTGGACGATGGCCCAATGCACCAGAGTCTTTCGTTTCGGCCTTTGAGCAGCAGCCACAGGACAGCTAGGCTCGATTTCGTACAGTGCGAGACATATTGCTCTCCGGACGAGATCTGACGGCTAGAAATGTCTAGATCGCGAAAATGAACGGCCCATAACACAAAGCGCTGAGAGAGCTCGGTTTAGGTTTAGTTTTACTGTCCTTAATGTGTTGCACATTATCTTCGTATATCAAGTCACATCTTGTTTCATTGAGCCAATTACATGTCCATATGCATGATTTCAATTTTCTTCCTTTTCACCGCAAGCATTGCATAATCTTTATTCTTTGTTAGTTTTTATTAGTTTTCTTTGTGTGTCTTGTAGGCGAGATGGAATTCCAAAGTACTTAGCACGATGAAAGGAGTTCAAACGATGGACACCCAGGGAGCAGACTTAGCCACTCCGGACGTTAGAAAAGGTGATTTTTTTCAAAGTGCTCCGAATCAAGATCTAATACGAATAATGGATCGGCATCGTTAAGACGAGTCCAACGATCTCAATACCGCCATATTCCGAGTTCGTATGAAGAAATGGCGATCGATTTACCGGAGAGGGATAAATTGAAAGACAACACTTCATGCGATCGCGACTAGTCGTTTGGCTGGCCGTTTGACGTGCACACAACTCTGAAAGTTGCCCTTCTAGACGCGATTCTTTGTGGATTTTGTCCATGTTTGTTCCCATGACTTCCTTGTCCTCCAAGGTATGATTTGGAAGAGGATTGGGCTCATCTAGAGCCCTTGGATCAAAGGGGAGATGCTACATCAATGTAGGAGGCATGGAGAGAGTTCTTATATATACACCTCCAACTCTATCCGTCATCATCATCCTCATTCTCATCTTCATCAAACTTCATCATCTTCTCTTCATGTCCAGCCGATGTCCACATCGAGACACCATTGGGGCAACCAAGAGGGAGACCAGAAGGGATCACCATCAGCGAGGCGCAGCCATGGGTCGCTGCTGTCGCGCCACCATCATCCGCCGCGCCGTCATCAACATAATCATCATCACCCCTTATCCCCCCCATCATGTTTCCCGTGATGGGTTGTAGTAACTCTTGAACCCTCTTTATGTGATGTTATTGAGTAATTGTTGGGTATGGGTCGATCGATTAGTAAGTGGTTGTTTGATATTCTTAGTCTATTTATGTGTTTGCTTCATGTTGCTTATTTACATATGTAGTAATTTAGTGATTGGAGATGTTCAATCCATTGGCATAGTTGGAGATATTCAATCCATTGGCATAGTTGGAGACGTTGAACTCTTAGGCCACATATGAAGTAGATAGAGGATTGTGCAAACCGGTAGTTCTTTGATGTGATAGGTGTAGGTATCTTGAAGGGAGCACAATTACTCTAGTAATCATGGTTGTACATAGAACCTAATGCCTTTGCCCGGTCCTCAAACCACGAGGCCCTTAATATTTTTATGTTTCCACCTCAGGTATGGGACAAGAAGTAGGATGAATGAGTTGTCTCAACACAGTGCGTCTTGAGGGATAACATTATGTGAGGGACCGCCCACCATTCCGATACGTCCATTTTGCATCATGATTTTATATTGATATTTATTGCATTATGGGATGTTATTACACATTTTGGTACAATACTTATGCATTTTCTCTCTTATTTTACAAGGTTTACATGAAGAGGGAGAATGCCGGCAGCTGGAAATCTGGACTGGAAAAGGAGCAAATCTGAGATACCTATTCTGCACAACTCCAAAAGTCCTAAAAATCTAAGGAGAATTATTTTGGAATATAAAAAAAATATTGGGCGAAAGCAATACATCAGGAGGCCCACCAGGGAGCCACAAGCCCGCTGGCCGCGGCCACCCCCCTAGTCGCGGCTAGCGAGCTTGTGGCCCACCCGGAAGCCCTCCGGTGCCCATCTTCTGCTATATGGAGGGTTTCTTCGAGGAAAAAATCATAAGAGACCTTTCGGGACGAAGCGCCACCGTCTCGAGGCAGAACTTGGGAAGAACCAATCTAGAGCTCCGGCAGGGCGATCCTGCCATTGAAACTTCCCTCCGGAAGGGGGAAATCGAAGACCTCGTCATCACCAACGATCCTCTCATCGAGAGGGGGTAAATCTCCATCAACATCTTCACTAGCACGATCTCCTCTCCAAACCCTAGTTCATCTCTTGTATCCGATCTTTGTCTCAAAACCTTAGATTGGTACCTGTGGGTTGCTAGTAGTCTTGATTACTCCTTGTAGTTGATGCTAGTTGGTTTACTTGGTGGAAGATTATATGTTCAGATCCTTGATCATCACTTATACCCCTCTGATGATGAACATGAATATGTTTTGTGAGTAGTTACGTTTGTTCCCGAGGACATGGGATAACTCTTATTATAAGTAATCATGTGAATTTGGTATTTGTTCGATATTTTGATGAGATGTATGTTGTCTCTCCTCTAGTGGTGTTATGTGAATGTCGACTACATAAGACTTCACCATTGCTTAGGCCTAGAGGAAGGAATTGGGAGGTAATAAGTAGATGATGGGTTGCTAGAGTGACATAAGCTTAAACCCTAGTTGATGCGTTGCTTCGTAAGGGGCTGATTTGGATCCACATGTTTCATGCTATGGTTAGATTTATCTTAATTCTTCTTTCGTAGTTGCGGATGCTTGTGGGAGGGGTTAATCATAAGTGGGTAGGATTGTCCAAGTAAGGGCAGCACCCAAGCACCGGTCCAACCACATATCAAATTATCAAAGTAGCGAACACGAATCAAGTGAGCATGATGAAAACTACCTTGACATAAATTCCCATGTGTCCTCGGGAGCACTTTGCTTTATATAAGAGTTTCTCCAGGCTTGTCCTTTGCTATAAAAAGGATTGGGCCACCTTGTTGCACCTTTTTACAATTGTTACTTGCTACCCGTTACGGATTATCTTATCACAAAACTATTTGTTACCAATAATTTCAGTGCTTGCAGAGAATACCTTACTGAGAACCGCTTGTCATTTCCTTCTGCGCCTCGTTGGGTTCGACACTCTCACTTATCGAAAGGACTATGATAGATCCCCTATACCTGTAGGTCATCAAGACTCTTTTCTAGCGCCGTCGCCGAGGAGTGAAGCGCCTTTGGTGAGTGGAACTTGGTAAGAATTTTTTTTATATAGTGTGCTGAAATTTTACTGTCACTTGCTACTATGGAGAGTAATACTTTGAGGGGCTTGTTCGGGGTATCTTCACCTCGACTGGAAACACAAAGAGTTGTCCCTCAACCTACTGAACCTACTGAAAATATTTATTATGAAATTCCTTCGGGTATGATAGAGAAACTGCTAGCTAATCCTTATGCAGGAGATGGAACACTACATCCTGATTTGCATCTAATCTATGTGGATTATTTAAGCTTGCAGGTCTTCCCGAGGATCACGTCAAGAATAAGGTCTTTCCTTTATCTTTGAAGGATAAGGCATTGACATGGTATAGGCTATGTGATGATATTGGAGCATGGAGCTACAACCGGTTGAAAATGGAATTTCATCAGAAGTTATATCCTATGCATCTAGTTCATCGTGATCGGAATTATATTTATAATTTTTGGCCTTGTGAAGGAGAAAGAATCTCTCAAGATTGGGGGAGGCTTAAGCCAATGCTATATTCATGCCCCAACCATGAGCTCTCGAGAGAAATTATTATTCAGAATTTTTATGCTCGGCTTTCTCGTAATGATCAATCCATGCTCGATACTTCTTGTTCTGGTTCTTTTATGAAGAAAGATATTGAATTCAAATGGATTTTATTCGAAAGAATTAAACACAACTCTAAAGATTGGGAACTCTATGAAGGTAAGGAGTCAGGCATAAATCTTAAGTCTGATTGTGTTAAATCCTTCGTGGACACCGATGCTTTTCATGAATTTAGCACTAAATATGGACTTGACTCTGAGATAGTAGCTTCTTTCTGTGAATCTTTTGCTACTCATGTTGGTCTCCCCAAGGAGAAGTGGTTTAAATATCATCGTCCCATTGAAGTGAAAGTAGTGGAACCTATTAAAGTTAAAGAGAAAATTATTACTTATAATGCTGATCCTGTTATCCCTACTGCTTACATTGAGAAACCACCTTTCCCTTTTAGGATAAAGGAACATGCTAAAGCTTCAATTGTGGTTCGTAAGAGTTGTATTAGAACACCTACACCACCTGAACAAATTAAAGTTTAACCTAGTATTGCTATGGTTAAAGATCTCTTGGTTGATAATATTGATGGGCATGTTATTTATTGCTATGATAAAGCTGCTAGAATTGCTAGACCTGATACTAAGCATAAACATGGAACAGTTGTTGGCATGCCTGTTGTTTCTGTTAAAATAGGAGATCATTGTTATCATGGCTTATGTGATATGGGTTCTAGCGTAAGTGGAATTCCCTATTCCTTATACGAAGAAATCATGCATGATATTGCACCAGTTGAACTAGAGGATATTGATGTTACTATTAAGCTTGCTAATAGAGACACTATTGCACCAATGGGGATTGTTAGAGATGTTGAAGTCTTGTGTGGGAAGGTAAAGTACCCTACTGATTTTCTTGTTCTTGGTTCCCCACAAGATAATTTTTGTCCCATTATATTTGGCAGACCCTTCTTGAATACTGTTAATGCTAAGATTGATTGTGAGAAAGAAATAGTTAGTGTGAGCTTTGGGGATGTGTACCATGAGTTTAATTTCTCTAAATTTCATAGACAACCCCATGACAAGGAATTTCCTAGTGAGGATGAAATTATTGGTCTCGCTCCTATTGTTGTGCCTCCTACTGATCCATTATAACAACATTTGCCAGACCATGAAAATGATATGCATATGAATAAGAGGAATGAAATAGATGGAATTTTCTTTGAGCAGCAACCTATTTTGAAACACAACTTACCTGTTGAAATACTTGGGGATCCTCCTCTACCCAAGGGTGTTCCCGTGTTTGATCTCAAGCAATTACCCGATATGTTGAAATATGCTTATCTTGATGAAAAGGAGATATATCCTGTTATTATTAGTGCTAACCTTTCAGAGCATGAAGAAAAGAGATTATTGAAAACTCTAAGGAAGCACCGTGTTTATATTGGTTATACTCTTGATGATCTTAAGGGCATTAGTCCCACTCTATGCCAGCATAAAATAAATATGGAGCATGATTCCAAACCAGTTATTGATCATCAATGACGATTGAACCCTAAGATGAAAGAAGTGGTAAGAAAAGAAGTACTAAAGCTTCTCGAGGCAGGTATAATTTATCCTGTTGCTGATAGTTGATGGGTTAGTCCCGTCCATTGTGTCCCTAAGAAGGGAGGTATTACCGTTGTTCCTAATGATAAAAATGAATTGATCCCGCAAAGAATTGTTACAGGTTATAGAATGGTAATTGATTTTAGGAAATTAAATAAAGCTACTAAGAAAGATCATTACCCTTTACTTTTTATTGATCAAATGCTAGAAAGATTATCCAAACATACTCATTTTTGCTTTCTAGATGGTTACTGTGGTTTCTCTCAAATTCCTGTATCAAGCCAAGATCAAGAAAATACCACTTTCACTTGCCCTTTCGGTACCTTTGCTTATAGACGTATGCATTTTAATTTATGCAATGCACCTGCTACCTTTCAAAGATGTATGATGGCTATATTCTCTGACTTTTTTGAAAAGATTCTTGAGGTTTTCATGGATGATTTTTCCGTTTACGGAACTTCATTTGATGATTGTTTGAGCAACCTTGATCGAGTTTTGCAGAGATGTGAAGAAAGTAATCTTGTCTTGAATTGGGAAAAGTGCCACTTTATGGTTAATGAAGGTATTGTCCTGGGGCATAAGATCTCCGAAAGAGGTATTGAAAAAATGTCGTGCCCTACGGATATCAGAGGTATAAGAAGTTTCCTTGGTCATGCTGGTTTCTATAGGAGGTTTATCAAAGATTTCTCTAAGATTTCTAGGCCTCTCACAAACCTTTTGCAAAAAGATTTTCCGTTTGTTTTTGATGATGATTGCATAGAAGCATTTGAAATTCTTAAGAATGCCTTGATTACCGGACCTGTTGTTCAACCACCCGACTGGAACCTACCTTTTGAAATTATGTGTGATGCTTGTGACTATGTTGTTGGTGTCGTTCTAGGACAAAGAGTCGATAAGAAATTAAATGGTATCCATTATGCCAGTAAAACTCTAGATAGTGCTCAAAGAAACTATGCTACTACTGAAAAGGAATTTCTAGGAGTTGTGTTTGCTTGTGATAAGTTTAGACCTTATATTGTTGATTCCAAAGTAACTGTTCACACCGATCATGCTGCTGTTAAATACCTTATGGATAAGAAATATGCTAAACCTAGACTTATTAGGTGGGTCCTTCTGCTACAAGAATTTGATTTGCATATCATTGATAGAAAGGGTGTTGATAACCCTGTGGCAGATAACTTGTCTAGGTTAGAAAATGTTCTTGATGACCCACTACCTATTGATGATAGCTTTCCTGATGAACAATTAGCTATCGTGAATACTTCACATAATGCTCCTTGGTATGCTGATTACGCCAATTACATTGTTGCTAAATTTATACCTCCTAGTTTCACATACCAACAAAAGAAAAAGTTCTTCTATGATTTAAGGCATTACTTTTGGGATGACCCACATCTTTCTAAAGAAGGAGTAGATGGTATTATTATACGTTGTGTACCTGAGCATGAATAGGAACAAATCTTATGCAAGTGTCACTCCGAAGCCTACGAAGGACATCACGCCGGAGATAGAACTGCACACCAGGTACTAAAATCTGGGTTTTATTGGCGTACTCTCTTCAAGGATGCTCGTAGGTTTGTATTATCCTATGATGAATGTCAAAGAATTGGCAATATTAGTAGACGTTAGGAAACTCCTATGAATTACTCTCTTGTTATTGAACCATTTGATGTTTGGGGCTTTGATGATATGGGGCCTTTTCCATAATCTAACGGGTATACTCATATTCTAGTTGCTGTTGATTATGTCACTAAGTGGGTAGAAGCTATTCCAACTAGTAGCGCTGATCATAACACTTATATTAAAATGCTTAAAGAAGTTATTTTCCCTAGATTTGGAGTCCCTAGATATTTGATGACTGATGGTGGTTCACATTTTATTCATGGTGCTTTCCATAAATTGCTCGCTAAATATGATGTTAACCATAGAGTTGCACCTCCTTATCATCCTCAGTCTAGTGGTCAAGTAGAATTGAGCAATAGAGAGATTAAATTGATTTTGCAAAAGACTATTAATAGATCTAGGAAGAATTGGTCTAAGAAACTTGACGATGCATTGTGGGCTTATATAACTGCTTACAAAAATCCTATGGGTATGTCTCCGTATAAGATGGTTTATGGTAAAGCATGTCACTTACCTCTAGAGTTAGAACATAAGGCTTATTGGGCAATCAAAGAGCTCAGTTATGATTTCAAACTTGCCGGTGAAAAGAGGTTATTTGACATTAGCTCACTTGATGAATGGAGAACCCAATCCCACGAGAATACTAAGTTGTTTAAAGAAAAGGTTAAGAGATGGCATGATACAAGGATACAAAAGCGTGAATTCAATGTAGGTGATCATGTCTTGCTATACAATTCTCGTTTAAGATTTTTTGCAGGAAAACTTCTCTCCAGATGGGAAGGTCCTTACGTCATCAAAGAGGTATACCGTTCCGGTGCCATCAAGATTAACAACGTCTAAGGCACAAACCCGAAGGTGGTGAACGGTCAAAGAATCAAACATTATATCTCAGGTACTCCCATAAATGTTGAAACCAATATTATCAATACCATAACTCCGAAGGAGTACATTAGGGAGACTTACCAGAACGTTTCAGACCCCGAAAAGGAATAGGTACGTGGTACGATAAGTAAAAAGTCTCCAAAACTTTTTATATGGAAATTTCATCTATTTTGGAATATTTAAAAAATTAGGAAAATTTAAAGTAGTCTGAATAGTGCACAAGGAGGCGACAAGCCTGCTCGGCGCGGCCACCCCCTGTCCGCACCCCTAGGGGTTGTGGCCGTCTCGTGCACCACCCGGACTCCGTTTTCTTGTGGCATACTCCTTCGGATTAGTAAAAATTCATTATATAATCTCTCGAGGGTTTTAATTCTCGTATCACGACAATACCTCCCGTTTTCTTTTTGAGCTGTTTCTGCAGCAGATTTAGATCAACATGGCATCCCCAAGTGTTTCGAAGGACAAGTTCTCCGAGAAGGTCATCAGCTCCTACCTTGCGGAGGTGCTGCAACACCCTCAAATCATTTAGGTGCGTGAGGGGGTGCTGCACATCCGTGATGTGGAGGGGACAAAGAAAACCGGAAGCATGGAGACAAGGCTCGAAGCCATGGAGCAGCAGGTCTTCAAGTGCCAAGGGATGGTGGAACGGGAACTCGATGCTAATCAGATGATGATTGCGGAGTTTACCCATAAACATAAGCTGGACGCCCATGACGTTGTGGATCACATCTTCAAGCTTTACGAGAGAATCGAGCACCTCCAAGCCCAGATCTACGATCAAAACTGTGAGTATGAATATAGATTTAAGAGAATGAATTTGGCTGCAGATTTGAGGATTTCGGAGACTCGTTCATCCTTTTATGATGGTGAGCCTATTCCTTGGAATATGGAGGACAAGCTTCCAACCTCATCAACAACTCCCACATCATCACCTTCGAAGCCAGACAACTAAACAAATGGGTATGGGCACTCCCCTTGGCTTGTGCCAAGCTTGGGGGAGGTGTCCCGGTATCGTATCACCACCACATCTTTTGTTTTTATTTTTATTTTTATTTTTATTTTCATCATCTTTTCTTAGTTCATTACTTTTGGTTATATCTTGATCTAGTAGAATAAAGTTTTTGTGTGATCTAGCTTTGAGTCTTTGCTTTATGATTCCCCCTATGTAAGCAAGTCCGTGAGTTATATAATGAAAAGTGCTTTTGAGTTGAGGGCCTTGCTTGGTATGATTTTAATCCTGAGAAAGATGAAGTAGAAAAAAGTGTAGGATAAAAGCAAAGAGTACATATGAAAATCTTATGGGGAGTGATGACTTCACATATAAAAAGTATGTCGATTGAAACCTGTTGTGGGTTGACAAACATAGCTGTTGGTCATTGGGAAAATTAAAAGGAAGTGATAAAGAAAGATAGGTTCACATATAAATATATTATCTTGGACATATTTTATGATTGTGAGCACTCATTAAAATATTATATGCTAAGAAGTTGATTTTGGACAAGAAAGACAACATAATGGTTTATGTTTGCTTATTTCCGAATAGAAGTTATATTGTTATAGATCCCTCAACATTTGTCGCTTGCTTCCACCTCATATCAGCCAAAATTTCTGCACCAAGTAGAGATACTACTTGTGCATCCAAACACCCTTAACCTAGTTTTGCCATGAGAGTCCACCATACCTACCTAAGGATAGAATAAGATCCTTCAAGTAAGTTGTCATCGGTGCAAGCAATAAAAATTGCTCTCTAAATATGTGTGATCTATTAGTGTGAGGAAAATAAACTTTATACGAACTTGTGATAGGGAGGACATAAAAGCGACGTACTGCATAATAAAGTTCTCTATCACAAGGGGAAATATAAAGTGACATTCTTTTGCATTAAGAGATTGTGCATCCAATTATAAAAGCGCATGACAACCTCTGCTTCCCTCTGCAAAGGGCCTATCTGTTACTTTTATTTTCTAGTACTTACGTTTATGCAGGAGTCGTGGTGATCTCAATCACCTTCGTTATTTTCGCCTTTATCTTCTGGAAAGTGCCACATGTTGGGGAATGATATAGGCACAGATATCCACTCGGAAGTGGGTGATCATGAGTTATTACTGTTGACGTTACCCTTGAGGTAACTAGTTGGGAGGCAACACTATAAGCCCCTATCTTTCTCTGTGTCCGTTTGAAACTTTGAACTCATAGGTACCTCGTGAGTGTTAGCAATTGTGAAAGACAAAAAGATGATTGAGTATGTGGGTTTTCTTTACAAGAACTTATATTGATTCTTTCCTACGTTATGATAAATTGGAATTGCTTCAATGACTGAGATCATAGTTTGTCAGTTCTCAATAGAGTTCTTGATTCATACTTTGCCATTGTGAATGAATTGTTGCTTTAGCATAAGAAATTATATGTCAAAATATATTGCTGATCTAAAGATGATCATGATGCCTTCATGTCCGTATTTTATTTTATCCACACCTCTATCTCTAAACATGTGGGCATATTTATTGATTTCGGCTTCCGCTTGAGGACAAGCGAGGTCTAAGCTTGGGGAGTTGATACGTCCATTTTGCATCATGATTTTATATTGATATTTATTGCATTATGGTTTGTTATTACACATTTTGGTACAACACTTATGCCTTTTGTCTCTTGTTTTACAAGGTTTACATGAAGAGGGAGAAAGTCGGCAACTGGAATTCTGGACTGGAAAAAGGAGCAAATCTGAGATACCTATTCTGCGCAACTCCAAAAGTCCTGAAAATCTACGGAGAATTATTTTGGAATATATCAAAAATGTTGGGCGAAAGAAATACATCAGGAGGCCCACCAGGGAGCCACAAGCCTACTGGCCGCGGCCACCCCCTAGCCATAGCTAGCGAGCTTGTGGCCCACCTGGAAGCCCTCCAGTGCCCATCTTCTGCTATATATGGAGGGTTTCGTCGAGGAAAAAATCATAAGAGACCTTTTGGGATGAAGAGCCACCGGCTCGAGGCAGAACTTGGGCAGAACCAATCTAGAGCTCCGGCAGGGCGATCCTACGAATGAAACTTCCCTCTGGGAGGGGGAAATCAAAGCCCTCGTCATCACCAATGATCCTCTCATCGAGAGGGGGTCAATATCCATCAACATATTCACCCGCACCATCTCCTCTCCAAACCCTAGTTCATCTCTTGTATCCGATCTTTATCTCAAAACCTTAGATTGGTACCTGTGGGTTGCTAGTAGTGTTGATTACTCCTTGTAGTTGATGCTGGTTGGTTTACTTGATGGAAAATTATATGTTCAGATCCTTGATCATCACTTATACTCCTCTGATGGTGAACATGAATATGTTTTGTGAGTAGTTATGTTTGTTCCTGAAGACATGGGATAAGTCTTGTTATAAGTAATCATGTGAATTTGGTATTCGTTCAATATTTTGATGAGATGTATGTTGTCTCTCCTCTAGTGATGTTATGTGAACGTCGACTACATAACACTTCACCATTGTTTGGGCCTAGAGGAAAGCATTGGGAAGTAATAAGTAGACGATGGGTTGCTAGAGTGACAGAAGCTTAAACCCTAGTTTATGCGTTGCTTCATAAGGGTCTGATTTGGATCCACATGTTTCATGTTATGGTTAGATTTATCTTAATTCTTCTTTCATAGTTGCGGATGCTTGCGGGAGGGGTTAATCATATGTGGGAGGCTTGTCCAAGTAAGGGCAGTATTCAAGCACCGGTCCAACCACATATCAAATTATCAAAGTAGCAAACGCGAATCAAGTCAGCATGATGAAAACTAGCTTGACATAAATTCCCATGTGTCCTCGGGAGTGCTTTGCTTTATATAAGATTTTGTCCAGGCTTGTCCTTTGCTATAAAAAGGATTGGGCCACCTTGCTGCACCTTTGTTACAATTGTTACTTGCTACCCGTGACAAATTATCTTATCACAAAACTATCTGTTACCGATAATTTCAATGCTTGCAGAGAATACCTTACTGAGAACCGCCTGTCATTTCCTTCTGCTCCTCGTTGGGTTCGACACTCTCACTTATCAAAATGACTACGATAGATCACGTATACTTGTGGGTCATCACATCCGTAGATTATCGTATCATATGATGCAGGTACTGACTTAGCCACCACATGGCATAGTCATAAAGCTTAACTCCACTCCATGCCCATACCGAACGAGATTGTACCTAGATGCCAGCAATCTCATCTAAAACATCATATACCTCTCTTAGTTTACTTTCTTTCTTTTCTTTTGTATTTATTTTTCCGTTCTCTCTAGTAATTTAGTTTATTTTATCTTGTTATTGTTCCCTAGAAACCTACTTAAGTGAACTATTTCCAAACTCCGGTTTGGGTGTGAGCATGGTTGTGTTAGTGACAACACAACTACGTGGATTGTGGTGCCATCCTATTCACTCCCTATTGGATTGACAACCTTACTTATCACGAAATTGCTACATAGCCCTGTGCACTCGCAAGCCATCAATTGCTACTTGTGATAGGCATTAGGATTTCCCTGAAGAGGAAAGATGATGTAGTATAGTATTAGATAGTATTTCCCTCGATTAAGAACCAAGGTTTATCCAACCAATAGGAGACTCAGCCAAACGAACGTTTAGCAATACTGACAACCCACAAGTGTAGGGGATCGTTTCTATCCTTTTTTGATAAGTAAGTGTGTCGAACCCAACGAGGAGCTAAATGTAGAATACATATTCTCTTAAGTTCTATCGACCACCGATACAACTCTACACACGCTAACGCTTACTTTACCTAGAACATGAATAAACTACTTTGTGAGAATAAAACTAGAAGTAGTTTGTAGATAGTTTTGCAAGATAATAAATAATGTGGAAATAAAGTTAGGTGATGTTTTAATAAAAGAACAATACAGTAAATATGGCGAGTGTGGAAAATCGGTGGTAGGATTTATGATATTGTCCTAGGCAATTGATAACAACATCGGCCATCATTATGGCGGTTTGATATGATAGAGAGGCATGAGATAACATACTTTTAGTACTTGGACCATATGAACTTATGATTGGAACTCTAGCAAGCATCTGCCACTACTAAAGATCATTATGGTAAAACCCAACAATGGCATTAGGTAACAAGTCCCCTTTACTCCCATATGCAACAACCCCCTTACTCGTGGTTCTGAGAGGGAATGGTGGGCATGGTTGACGACGAACCGCTAGTCGCTGCCTCACTAGGCATGCTTTTTTCACTCACAATGCATGAATACAACTGTTATGCTAAGATTTGAAAAAATTGGTGTTTATTTGGCGACGATAAGTGAGTTTCTAGCCATGTAATGACCATAATTCGATTTTGAAATACATGAAACTATCAAGATGAGGCAAAAAGTTGTTGGAAAAATCATATTTGTGAGTGTCCTTATTATGCCACATGCAATAAATAGGAATGAATGCCAAACATCTTGGAGTCACTATTTGGACACAAACGTTAGGAATCTAGGTTTTCAAAATGAAAAAATCATAAAGTGCTATGAAATACATGTAAATTTGCATGATTTCATGAGATGGCACCCTGATGTCGTGGTAAAAATTATGGCTTTGTTTCAGATAAGATTCGACACATGCATGTAATAAACCGGAGCATCACACAAAGGCTAGCTCATGGTTACGAAAGGTAAGGGGGGGCATGCATGGTTGATGACGAACCACTAGTTGCTTCCTCACTTGGACTTGCTTTTTTCACTTGCTACACACAGATACAACCGTTATGCTAAAATTTTAAAAAAAATCGGTGTTCACTTGGCCTTTATAAGATAGTAAGTGAGTTTCTACCCATGTAATGACCATAATTCAAATTAGAAATACATGAACACATCACGATGAGGCAAAAACTTGTTGGAAAATCATATTTGTGCGTGTCCTTATTGTTATGCCGCATGAAATAAATGGGAAGGAATTCCAAACATCTTGGAGTCTCTCTTTGAACACAAACATTAGGAATCTAGGTTTTCAAAATAAAAATAATGCTCTGAAATACATGTAAATGTGCACGATTTCATGACATGGCACCCATATGTCATGGTAAAAATTATGGCTTTGTTACAGATAAGCTTTGACACTTACAACCCATGAATACAACATTATGCCAAGATTTGGAAATTTCAATGTTCATTTGGACTTTTTAAGACAGTAAGTGAGTTTCTAATCATTCAATGGCCATACTTAAAATTTTAAAATACATGAACACGCAAGATGGAGCAAAAACTGGTTGGAAAAATCATATTTGTGTGTCTCCTTATCATGCCCCATGCAATAAACTGGAAGGAATTCCAAACACTTGGAGTCACTCCTTGGACACAAACATTATGTATATAGGTTTTTAAAATTAGAAAATCAATAAATGCTTTGAAATATATGTAAATGTGCTTGATTTCATGACATGGCACCAAGATGTCGTGGTAAAACTTATGGCTTTGTTTTAGATAAGCTTTGACCCATACATGACTAACCAGAGTATCACATGAAGGCTAGCTAGCTCGTGGTTCCAACGAGGAACTGGGGCCATGTTTGATGATGAACCGACATTCATTGCCTTCACTTGGCATTGTTTTTACTGTTACAATGCACGAATACAACCGACATGCTAAAATTTGAAAAATTCCGGGTTTCATTTGACCTTTTTAGTCATTAAGTGAGTTTCTAGCTAGCCATCTAAGGGCCATAATTCAAATTTGAAATACATGAAGATGTCATGATGAAGCAAAAGTTGGTTGGAAAAATCATATCCGTGTCCTTGCATCTGTATTTTTATGCCTAATGCAATAAAATTGGAAGAAATTCCAAACATGTTGAGTAATGATTTGTACACGAACATCGAGAATCTAGGTTTCTAATTGAAGAAAGTGGAAAAATGTTCTGAAATACATGAAAATTTGCATGATTTCACGAGAAGGAGCCAAGATGTCGTGGTAAAAAATGGCTAGTTCGAGATAAACTAAATTTGACACATACCTCTCACGAACCTTAGCGTCAGATGAAGGCTCGTGGTTTGGATAGGGAATGTGCAGGCAAGTTGGATGACGAACCACGAGTCGTTGCCTCATTTGGCCTTGATTTTTTTATCGTTACAATGCATGAATACAACTCGCATGCTAAAATTTGAAAAATAATTCAGGTTTCATTTGGCAAACATTGACAATCTAGGCTTTTAAATTCGAGATAAGTGAAAATGCTATGAAATACATGGCACCAAGATGCCATGGTATTTCCCCCTTCCAATTTGAGTAACACAAAAGTATTTATTTATTAGACTTTACAACAATAGCAAAGTATAGTAAGTTAGTAACGCAAATCGCACACATGCATTACACTTGGAAAGAAAATGTATATATCTGTCAAGACAACCAGGTCCCACATGATTGGCATTCTGTTTTACATTTCTAGTTTTGGAAGCCTAATTTTGAGGGCTTTTAATACCACACAGTCATTGAGGGAGTCCCGGATTAGGGGATCCTCGGATAGCCGACCTGTTGTTTATAGGACGGACTACATGGGCTGCTTACCGAACACTGGATGATTTGAATGCCCAGTTTCTAGGATGGAAGTTTCGAGGAGCATGGCTTGCGCTCCACATTTAATGTAGTAAATAGGCATATTTATCTCTTTGGCATGTAACCGACCATGTGTAAACCCTAGACCTCCTCGGCATCTATATAAGTCAGAGGGTTTTAGGGTATAGATATAGAACAACTCATCTAGGGTTAGACATACAATCTCGAGGTAGATCAACTCTGTAACCTCTTACACCATCAATACAATCAAGCATGACGTAGGGTATTACCTCCATTGGAGGGCCTGAACCTAGGTAAACTCGTGTCCCCTTCGTCTCTTGTTACCGTCGATCCTAGTCTCACAGTTCGGGACCCCCTACCCATGATCCGCGGTTTTGACACCGACATTGGTGCTTTCATTGAGAGTTCCTCTATGAGAGAGATGGGATCGACACCTCGCCTAGTCATCATCGAAGAGGTCCGTAGCATGGATGTTTTCATCCCCGGGCAGATCTTCGCCTTCGACAACATTATGCTGCATGTTGATTCCGCCGACTATCTAGGCCGTGTGAAGAACTTCACCTCCGATCAAGAGGTTAGATTCGGAAACCTAGAGTTTTCCGCCGACTCTCGGGGCGACTTGTCACTAATCGGGCTCATGGCTTCACCCATAGCCCCTGAGGACTCTAAGGCTTTAATCTCGAGCCCCTTCGTCGAACACGCCGATGGGATCACCCATGGTGACAGTTCGATCTCTCATCCCGGTCTGGCTGTTAAACCATACGACCGAACATACATTCCTTCCAAACAATCTTCATGGGTGGACTTCATGGGGGTTAACCCCACGAGTTCCGAACAAATGGATCAGATCGGGCCCTCAACAGTTGACGAAGCCTTGGAGCAACTCTCATCGATGAGGATCACCGACGATCCATCCCCGATCTACGTCCAATACGGTTACAGTTCGGGCAGGGACGGATTTTTTGACCCACCCACCACCCACTTGATAGCCATCGTCAAAGACTTAACCGATGTGCTGTACTATGCCTCTGAAGAGGGAGAATACATGGATGAAGAGGATCATGCTCCCACTCCCGTCAACACCAGGAATTGGACAACCACTTCTACATATGACGTCTACATGGTGGATACTCGTACCACCAACGGCGACAATATGCCTCACAATGACGGCGACAAATCGTGTGATGCGCCATCAAGACGCCAGAAATCGCATAAGCGGTCCAAAAGCAAAAAGGGAAGAAGAGCTATTATCAGCAGCGGGGACGGTAACACCCCCGCCGATCATGACAATCCCGATGTCCCCGAGCACCCGTTAGAGGGACCGGACGAACCTGAGGACCAAAACGGCCCCGATACCGTCAATGACCCTGAAGGCAAGGATTACCTTCTCCCCATTGAGGAGGAAGACATACCAGAAGTTGATGACTTGTACATCCCTGATAACCTCGAGGATCACGAAGAAATCAGGCAGTGGCTCATAGCAACGGCTCGCAGCCTAAAGGCCAAAGAGCGGCAACTCAAAGCCAAACATGCCGACCTCCCTGATCGATGGACGAAAGTCCTCTCAGCCAAGGAAGTATACGACACTAGTCTATCAAACCATCCCAAAAGCTACCCTTGGAGAAGGCTGCTGCCACAATTCGATGATGAGCTCACTGACACTCCATCTCCGCATCATACCCCATATGACAAGTTGGACCACCCTCCTCGTGGGCATGACAGAGCGGCCAATGACACCGGTTATGTACCGGCGATGCCCCGAAGACGCGGTAAGGAGCCATTCGAACCCAATGATAGGTCCAACCTGTGCGACGACTTAGATCACAGAGCAGGCCGTACAAGATCCATCTACGGATCCAGAGATTACTCAACGGATAGACAGGGAGAGTATAGACCATGGTTCGACCAAAACCATAGAGCGTGATACATCTCCAACGTATCTACTTTTCCAAACTCTTTTGCCCTTGTTTTGGACTCTAATTTGCATGATTTGAATGGAACTAACCCGGACTGACGCTGCTTTCAGCAGCATTGCCTTGGTGTTATTTTTGTGCAGAAATAAAAGTTCTCGGATCGCCCTGAAAATTTACGGAGAATATGTTTGGAATTAATAAAAAATACTGGCAAAAGAATCAACTGCAGGGGCCCACCACCTGGCCACAGGCCTGGTCGGTGCGCCCACCCCCTATGGCACGCCGAGTAGGCTTGTGGGCCCCCTGTTGCTCCTTCGACCTCGTTTCCACTTCTATATATTCCTACCCGGGGGAGAAAAAAATCAGAGAGAAGAGTTCATTGCATTTCATGATACGGGGCCGCCGCCACCTCCTGTTCTTCCTCGGGAGACCAGATCTGGAGTCTGTTTTGGGCTCCGGAGATGGGAAATCGACGCCTTCGTCATCACCAACAATCCTTCATCACCAAATCCATGATGCTCTCCACCCTTCGTGATTAATCTCATCATAGGCTTGCTGGACGGTGATGGGTTGGATGAGATTTATCATGTAATCGAGTTAATTTTGTTAGGGTTTGATCCCTAGTATCCACTATGTTCTGAGATTGATGTTGCTATGACTTTGCTATGCTTAATGCTTGTCACTAGGGCCCGAGTGCCATGATTTTAGATATGAACCTATTATGTTTTCATGAATATATGTGTGTTCTTGATCCTGTCTTGCAAGTTGTAGACACCTATTACGAGTTATGATCCGCATCCCCCAGGGTGACAATAACTGGGATTCTTTCCGGTGATTACCGTAGTTTGAGGAGTTCATGTATTCACTAAGTGCTAATGCTTTGGTCCGGTTCTCTATTAAAAGGAGGCCTTAATATCCCTTAGTTTCCGATAGGACCCCGCTGCCACGGGAGGGTAGGACAAAAGATGCCATGCAAGTTCTTTTCCATAAGCACGTATGACTATATATGGAATACATGCCTACATCACATTGATGAATTGGAGCTAGTTCTGTGTCACCCTATGTTATAACTGTTACATGATGAGTGCCATCCGACATAATTATCCATCACCGAGCCATTGCCTACGGGCTTTCCATATATTGATCTTTGCTAAGTTACTTTTCCGTTGCTACTGCTACAATCACTTTGCCACCGTTACCATTACTTCCATATTACTTTGCTACTGAATACTTTGCTGCAGATATTAAGTCTTTCAGGTGTGGTTGAATTGAAAACTCAGCTACTAATACTCGAGAATATTCTTTGGCTCCCCTTGTGTCGAATCAATAAATTTGGGTTGAATACTCTACCCTTGAAAACTGTTGTGATCCCCTATACTTGTGGGTTATTAAGACCTTTTTCTGGCGCCGTTGCTGGGGAGCATAGCTTTATAATCTGAGTCACTTGGGATATATATATTTTGATCACTATGAGGAATCTTAAAGATCCAAAAACCAAGATATATCCCTCTACTACGAGGGGAGGTAAGGAACTGCCATCTAGCTCTACACTTGATTCACCTTCTGTTATGAGTAAATTTGCGACACCACCACCTGCTAGTAATTCTGATATGTCGCAAGTAATTGGTGATGCTACTTCTGCTATGCATGATGCTTATGATGATACTTTGCTTGATGATACTGCGCTACTGGGTGAATTTCTTGATGAACAAATTGCTAGAGCCAATGCTGAAACTGATAGTATTTTTGAATCTGATGAAAATATTGAAACTGAACACTATGATACACCTGCTAGACCTAGCTCTCCTAGATATGAATTGCCTGATATACCTGAGGTTTATGTTATGGAAGGAGAGTTAGCTAGGGATTTTCTTGCTTGTGAGGATAGAGATGATCTTAAGAAATTGCTTCACAAGTGGAAGGAAAAATCTTTGAATGCTAGAATGCAATATGATCCTAAGTTTGCTACTTCACCTATCTTTGTTACTGATAAGGATTATGAATTCTCTATCGATCCTTATTTAATTACTTTGGTTGAATCTGATCCTTTCCATGGTTATGAATCTGAAACTGTTGTGGCACATCTTACCAAATTGAATGATATAGCCACCCTATTTACCCATAAGGAAAAAATTCGCTATTACTATATTCTTAAGTTGTTTCCTTTCTTGTTAAAGGGTGATGCTAAGATATGGTTTAATTCTCTTGGTCCTGGTTGTGTGCGTAGTCCCCACGATATGATCTATTACTTCTCTGAGAAATATTTTCCTGCCCATAAGGAACAAGATGCCTTGCAGGAAATATTTAACTTTGTGCAACTTGAAGAAGAGAGTCTCCCACAATCTTGGGGGAGGCTTCTCCAATTACTTAATGCTTTGCCTGATCATCCTCTCAAGAAAAATGAAATACTTGATATCTTTTATAATGGACTAATCGATGCTTCTAGGGACCACCTAGATAGTTGTGCTGGTTGTGTTTTTAGGGAATGAACTGTTGAACAGGCTGAATTACTATTGAATAATATATTGAGCAGTGATAATGATTAGACTATTCCCGAACCACCTTCAAAGCCAACTCCGAAGAAAAGAGGTATTCTATTCCCCAGTCCTGAAGATATGCAGGAGGCAAAGAAATCTATGAAAGAAAAGGGTATTAAAGCTGAAGATGTTAAGAACTACCACCTATTGAAGAAATACATGGTCTTGATAACCCGACACAGGTAGTAGAGGTAAACTATCTCAGTAGATTTGATGAAGGAGATATTCCTTACAATAAGTCTGCTAGCCAATGCTTGGATGAATTTGATAATTTTATTGTGAAGCAAGAAAATTTCAATGCCTATGTTAGTAGACAATTGAAACATAATGCTTATATGCTTGATCGCTTGGGTGATTATTTGAGTAGAACAGTCAACGAGCTTAAGCTTATTAGTAAACATGCTTCCATGGTAACCACTCAAGTAGAACAAGTACTTAAGGCTCAAAATGATTTGCTTAATGAGATGAATAGTAAAGACAATGATCATTCTATTAAAGTTGTGACTAGAGGAGGTAAAATGACTCAGGAACCTTTGTATCCCGAGGGCCATCCTAAGATAATTGAGCAAGATTCTCAGAGAGTTAATACTGATAAACCTATTCATTCCAATAAGAGTAGGAAAAAGAATGATGGTAGTACTTTGCATGTTGCTAATGAACCTGTTATAGATACGTCTGAGAATCCAAATGATATTTCTATTTCTGATGCCGAGACACAATCTGGTGATGAACATGAGCCTAGTGATAACATTAAATAATGATGTTCATGATGATGCTCAACTTAGTAATGATAATGATGTGGAGATTGAACCTGCTGATGATCTTGATAACTCACAACATAAGAATAAAAGATACAATAAAAGAGACTTCATTTCTAGGAAACATGGTAGAGAAAGAGAACCATGGGTTCGGAAACCCATGCCCTTTCCTCCCAAACCATCCAAGAAAAAAGATGATGAGGATTTTGAGCACTTTGCTGAAATGCTTAGGCCGGTCTTTTTACGTATGCGCTTGACTGATGTTTTGAAAATGTCTCCTTATGCTAAGTATATGAAAGATATTGTGACAAATAAAAGAAAAATATCAGAAGCTGAGATTTCCACCATGCTTGCTAATTATACTTTTAAAGGTGGAATACCTAGGAAACTAAGAGATGCAGGAGTACCCACTATACCATGCTCTATTAAAGGAAATTATGATCTTGGAGCTGGTGTTAGTGTTATGCCTTTCTCTTTATACCGTAGACTTGACTTGAATAAGTTGACACCTACTGAAATCCCTTTGCAAATGGCTGATAAATCAACTGCTCTACCTATTGGTATTTGTGAGGATGTGCCTGTCGTAGTTGCAAATGCTACTATCTTGACGGACTTTGTTATTCTTGATATTCTCGAGGATGACAGTATGTCGATCATCCTTGGTAGACCCTTTTTGAATACTGCATGGGCTTTTATTGATTGCAACAAGGGCAACGTCACTTTTCATATTAATGGTAATGAGCATATGGTACACTTTCCAAAGAAACAACCTCAAGTCATAGTATCAACTCTATTGAAAAAATTCCAACAATTATTATTGGGGACTTTGAGTTCCCTCTTCCTACTGTCAAGAAGAAATATGGTATACTTATTATTTGGTAAATGCATATCCCCATTGAGGTAACTTAGTGTTATTCGAAAATTCTTCGGTTTCATGTTATTCGAAAGAAGTTTGTTAATAAGACTTGATCAACCTTATTGATGGATTCCTTTTGATGAGCATGAGATGGATGAATTTAGAAAGCACAACTTCTAGTACCTAACTTATAATTTCTGTTACCTAGATGAAATTAAGTAAAAATGCTATTATTTTTCTGTTTTCTGAGTTTTCCATGCAATAGAAAAATGACCTGAAAATAAAAGTTCCTAGAATTCCCTGAAAATTTAGTATGATTTTTTCTGGAATATTTAAGAATTTTTGGCACTAAGAATGCATGAGTGGGCTGCACTAGTGGGCCATAAGCCTGCAGGGCTCGCCCACCCCCATGGGTGCGCCCTTGTGGCTTGTGGGTCCCACGTGCCCCCCCTCCACTTATTCCAGCACCTATTCACTTCATCTTCCTCTAGAAAAATCCCACCATTGCTCAAACCCGTGTTTTAGCTCCTCTTGCTGCGATTTTCGATCTCCTTGCTCAAAGCTCCATTCACAAAACTGTTTTAGGGGATTGCTCATTGGTATGTGACTCCTCCAATGGTCCAATTAGTTTTTGTTCTAGTGCCTTATATTTTGCAATTTTTTGTTGTTGAGGTGGCTGAGTTTTTGAGCTTGCATGTAAAATTTGTATGGTCCCAAGTAGTTTTGATGCATGATATAGTCTCTAGGCACTCGAGGGAGTAGTTGCTATGAGTTTTGTTGAGTTTTGTTCACCTTCATTTTAGTTCACTAAAAATTTCAGAATTTTTAAGAAATGTTGAGAAGGTTACTAAGAGGTTCTTAAAGCCGGGGTTCTAAGGAAGATGAAAGTGAAATGAAGGATAAACCCAAATATAATCTTCCCCGCGTCACAGAAATTCGACCATGTGAATTGCCGTGTGACACATTCTTGAGGGAGGCCGGAATTTATGAAGATTTCTATTATTTGGCCGAGAATGTAGGCATCACTGAGTTCCTTAACGATAAGTGTGACCAGTACCTCTTGCTCACTAATACCTTTGTGCAAAATTTTCACTTTCATCCTAGGGAAGACCCTCCTACAGTAGAATTTCACTTATATGATGTGCCTAAGAAAATGAACCTTTATGATTTTTGCAAAGTTTACCAGATACCCTATGAGGGCGCATCAGGGAACCACGTCCTCGAGACATGAAAGACTTTATTACCACAGTCACTGTAGGGGAAGAGAGAGGCATGTCAAAGGCAAGAGCAGCTAGTTTACATTTTGCTTGTGCTATGCTATTATTCATTATTTGCGGGAAGATGTTTAGTTGGTCACTGGGAGAGTGGAAGCCTTAGTGCCCCTGACCTTGCTATTTTGCGCCATGCTTTACTTGCTAATAGAACCTTTAGTCTGGTCTTTATGGTGGCCCAACGATTGAACACCAACCAATCGAAGGGGCCCATATTCGGAGGTATCTATGCATCTCATTTAGCCAAACATTTTGAGATACCCATTAGGCTTCATGAGAAAGATGAGAGGCTGATACCCGCGAAGTTTTTAGATTATGACCGTATGGTAGCCCATGATTTTATTAAGAATAATAATGATAAGAGGTTGCTTTACAATGTAGTATTTAGTCAGGGTACTTGTGAGCTTATTACCCTACCTGCTTCTTCTTTGTTCGATATTCATTCAGGCAGGTACATTGTTATGCCTGATGACATCTACCAATATTGGGGTTTGGTGCAACCCCCAATACCTGAGCTAGCACCGGCTCTGGATCCATATCAGACCCCGGTTTTTAGTGGGAGCACAGGAGATCGCTAATCAGTGGAACCCTCAGTGTCCTCCAGAGTATCCCGGAGAAGGTTATTTCCAGCCATGGCCCTAGACCAACTTAGACCAAAAGCCTAAGCTTGGGGGAGTACGTATTTCTCACCGATATTACATTCATGTTCACACACTTATTTCAGTTGTCGGCGTTCATACTTTTTCATTGTACTATCCATGGTAGTTTATTTTCTTCTTTATGCTTTCTAATTGTGTGTTTAATTAACTTTGAGAAAAATACAAAAAATTAGTTCTAGCTTTACTTCCTAGTTGCTTAGTTGTAGCATTAAAGACAAAACCCAAAAATATTTCTCGTTCTTCTTTTTGCTTGTTGGGAGCTTTATCGTGTAAATAATTTTCCTTTCTTTTCTTTGGGTCGTAAGGAGAAGACCACGATGACGTGTTGAGTGGCTATCATATGCATTATTGTTTATCTTGCAAAGAGCCCATATTGCCTTGTCTTCTCCGTTGGCTTATTGTTTGCAGATTCTAGCTTAGCCCAATGCACATGCACTCTATTTATTATTCACATCATTCAGTCGTGCAAGTGAAAGGCAATAATGACGATATTTGATGAAAAGATTGAGATGGAGAAAAGCCGATATGAACTCAACCTATCTTGCTTTTGTAAATATGATTAGCTCATCGTTCTGAATTCAGTACATTATGGGTTGAACATGTTTGCAATGATAATTAGAGATTATAGTTATTCATGCCATGCTTAATTAGCTAAGAGTGGATAATGGTTCGTTTTGAGTGCCAACATGCACATTAAAATGATTGTGATGTAGTATGATAGAATGGTATCCTCCTTTGAATGATTCAAGTGGCTTGACTTGGCACATGTTCACGCATGTAGTTGAAACAAATCAAGATAGCCTCCACAATATTTATGTTCATAGTGAATTATATCCTACTCATGCTTGCATTCAATGTTGGTTAATCTCAAAGCATGTTTATGAGTGTGTCGCTCTCTAGTTGGTCGCTCCCTAGTCTTTTGCTAGCCTTCACTTGTACTAAGCGGGAATACTGCTTGTGCATCCATCTCAATAAACCCAAAGTTGTTCCATATGAGTCCACCATATCTACCTATATGCGGCATTTACCCGCCGTTCCAAGTAAATTTGCATGTGCTAAACTTTAAAACTTCAAATAAACTTTCTGTTTGTATGCCCAAATCGCTCATGTGGCGACTGGGGACTGTCGATATCTTCCATGCTAGGTGGGTTATTCTCATGATATGTGTTGATTCACTATCATTCATGAGAAAATGGCTGGTAATCGGATGCCCAGTTCCATGCTCGAAATAAAAAGCAAAATATAATTAAACAAAACTCCCCCAGGACTGTGTTTGTATGGATGGTACCCATGGATTCGGCTCGCCGTGGAGTGTGATTGATTGGTGGAGGGGGGAGTAAAAACTTTATCATTCTGTTTGGGAACTGCCTATAATGTATCTAGCATGGAAGATATTAAAAACCTCTTAGTCGTTATGTGAGCAATGAAAGCATACCGCTCCAAAAATCATTACTTATATCTGTTTTAAAAAGCTCGAGCTCTAGCACCTCTGCAAATCAATGCTTCCCTCTACGAAGGGCCTATCTATTTACTTTATTGTTGAGTCACCATCCTCTTATAAAAAGCACCAGTTAGAGAGCACCATTGTCATTTGTATGCCTTGATATTAACTGATATTGAGTATGAGCATGACTGGATCTCTCTTACAGTGAATTACAATGTTTAGTCAGTCCTTGTCCTCCAGAGGTGCTCTGCATTTATGTTTTGCGATCGCAGAAAGGGCTAGCGAGATACCATTATGTCATATTGTATCATGATTGTTTTGATAAAATTGTTGTCATCCGAGACTTATTATTATTGCTTGCTAGTTGATTATGCCATTGATATGAGTAAATGTGAGACCTAAATGTTATTGTGAATGTGGTTAGTCTATAATCCTTGTTGAAAATCTGAACATAAGTTAGATATATTTACAACAGCAAGATCAAACATACTTTGTAAAAGTTATTCTTTATCACTTTCAGTTTATCAACTGAATTGCTTGAGGACAAGCAAAGGTGTAAGCTTGGGGGAGTTGATACGTCTCCAACGTATCTACTTTTCTAAACTCTTTTGCCCTTGTTTTGGACTCTAATTTGCATGATTTGAATGGAACTAACTCGGACTGACGCTGTTTTCAGCAGAATTGCCTTGGTGTTATTTTTGTGCAGAAATAAAAGTTCTCGGATCGCCCTGAAAATTTACGGAGAATATTTTTGGAATTAATAAAAAACACTGGCGAAAGAATCAACTGCAGGGGCCCCACCACCCGGCCACAAGCCTGGTGGGCGCACCCACCCCCCTAGGACACGCCGAGCAGGCTTGTGGGCCCCCTGTTGCTCCTCCAACCTTGTTTTCACTTCTACATATTCCTATTCGGGGAGAAAAAAAATCAGAGAGAAGAGTTCATCGCATTTCATGATACGGAGCCGCCACCACCTCCTGTTCTTCCTCGGGAGACCAAATCTAGAGTCCGTTTTGGGCTCCGGAGAGGGGAAATCGACGCCTTCGTCATCACCAACCATCCTTCATCACCAACTCCATGATTCTCTCCACCGTTCATGAGTAATCTCATCGTAGGCTTGCTGGACGGTGATGGGTTGGATGAGATTTATCATGTAATCGATTTAGTTTTGTTAGGGTTTGATCCCTAGTATCCACTATGTTCTGAGATTGATGTTGCTATGACTTTGCTATGCTTAATTCTTGTCACTAGGGCCCGAGTGCCATGATTTCAGATCTGAACCTATTATGTTCTCATGAATATATGTGTGTTCTTGATCCTATCTTGCAAGTTGTAGACACCTATTACGAGTTATGATCCGCATCCCCTAGGGTGACAATAACTGGGATTCTTTTCGGTGATTACCGTAGTTTGAGGAGTTCATGTATTCACTAAGTGCTAATGCTTTGTTCCAGTTATCTATTAAAAGGATGCCTTAATATCCCTTAGTTTCCAATAGGACCCCGATGCCACGGGAGGGTAGGACAAAAGATGTCATGCAAGTTCTTTTCCATAAGCACGTATGACTATATATGGAATACATGCCTACATTACATTGATGAATTGGAGCTAGTTCTATGTCACCCTATGTTATAACTGTTGCATGATGAATGCCATCTGACATAATTATCCATCACTGATCCATTGCCTACGAGCTTTCCATATATTGATCTTTGCTAAGTTACTTTTCCATTGCTACTGCTACAATCACTACAAACTGCTACTATCACTTTGCCACCGTTACCATTACTTCCATATTAATTTGCTACTGAATACTTTGCTACAGATATTAAGTCTTTCAGGTGTGGTTGAATAGACAACTCAGCTGCTAATACTCGAGAATATTCTTTGGCTCCCCTTGTGTTGAATCAATAAATTTGGGTTGAATACTCTACCCTCGAAAACTGTTGTGATCCCCTATACCTGTGGGTTATCAGAGCCGGGAACGCAACCGGCCCCATACAAACACCGAGTACAGGAAGGACATAGGTCGGGTCAGAGGCTCCGCTCACCCACTGTGCTTCACAGATGAAGTAATGCGGCATCAGCTCCTCGAAGGGTTTAAACCCATAAATATGGAACAGTATGACGGGACCACTGACCCAACTGTATGGATTGAGGACTTCCTCCTCCATATCCATATGGCATGAGGAGATGATCTCCATGCCATCAAATACTTACCACTTAAGCTTAAGGGGCCAGCTCGACACTGGTTAAACAGTCTCCCCCAAAACTCCATAGGATGCTGGGAAGACTTGGAAGACACGTTTCGCTCTAACTTCCAGGGGACCTATGTCCGCCCGCCGGACTCTTACGACCTCAACAACGTCGTCCAGAAGCCCGGCGAGTCTGCCCGGCAGTTCTGGAATCGGTTCTTGACTAAGAAGAACCAAACTGTTGACTGTTCGGATGCTGAGGCCATAGCCTCCTTCTGGCACAATATTCGGGACGAATGGCTGGCCTGCCAGCTAGGCCAAGACAAGCCTCGGACTATGTCCACCCTTACCTCCCTCCTGACCTACTTTTATGCGGGCGAAGATAACTGTCTGGCAAGACGCAACCACAATTCCTAAGATCCAGTGTCACCTGATGCCCAGGATGGCAACTCAAAACCAAAGCGCTATAAGAACAAGCGCTAGCACAATAGCAACGATGCCGATGACACAGCGGTTAATGCCGGATTCCGCAACTCCCGACCTGGGCAGCGGATGAAGCCCCCTAAAGGCAATCGTGACGGACCCACTCAGCTCGAGAAGATCATGGACAAGACTTGCCAAATACATGGAACTTCGGAAAAGCCAACCAATCACACACACCGCAACTGCTGGGTGTTCAAACAGGCCGGCAAGATACAACCCGAAGACCAGGGCAAAAGCTCGCGCAACGAGGACGAAGATGAGCCTCGGGGTCCAATGGGTGGCGGTCAGAAGAAATTTCCTCGCAAAGTCAAAATGGTGAATATGATATATGTTACCCACATACCTAAGAAGGAGAGGAAGCGGGCCCTTTGGGAGGTCTATGCTGTGGAGCCCGTAGCTCCAAAATATAACCCATTGTTAGCATACCCGATCACCTTTGACCGGCGCGACCATCCGATCAGTATACGTCATGGGGGCTCGGCTGCCCTCGTCTTAGATCCCATTATAGATTGGTATCACGTGACTAAAGTCCTAATGGACCGAGGAAGTAGCCTCAATCTTATTTACTCAGACACGGTGAAGAAGATGGGTATACATCCATCAAGGATCAAACCCAGCAGCACTACCTTCAAGGGAGTGATCCCAGGTGTTGAGGCCCGATGTACAGGCTCTATAACCCTAGAGGTTCTTTTCGGCTTGCCCAATAACTTCCGCAGCGAGGACTTGATCTTTGACATTGTGCCCTTCCGCAGCGGCTATCACGCGCTGCTCGGCCGAACGACGTTTGCTCGGTTCAACGCAATCCCGCATTACGCATACCTCAAGCTAAAGATGCCGGGCCCCAAGGGGGTCATTACTGTCGGTGGGAATACAGAGTGGTCCCATAGAATAGAGGAACATGCACTGGCACTAGCGGCCGAATTCAGCTACAAAGACGACCGACAAGCTTCGGCATTCGCCGTAAAGGCATGAAAGCCCGGGAAGCGAGTTCGGATTCAGACCAAAAACTCCGACCCTCCTTCCTCCCCTCAATAGGCACTCGCCCCCACCGCACAACCTCAGGACCAGCAAAGTATGTGCCGAGGAGGCACAACTTCATGGGTAGCGATGGGGAACTTACGATGGGTGTTCGGTTGTCCCGAACTGTTACCATCAACACGTCTTCAGACAAGATGCAGGCACTCCTAAAAGAGTCTGCCCATGGCGTAAAGCTCACCTTTAACACTGCGACCTCTCAAGATTTTGTTCACAAGATCTGCCCACACTAACACCCATCAAGGTGCATTTAAAAGCAGGAGTCAACTAGCAACAGGGCATATCGAAGATGTCTGGTCACCAATTGAAGACCCCTGGTACAACAGCTCCTGTAGGACTTTATTTCTTATTTTCTTTCACCTAGCTGTAAATAGTTGCTTTGGCAATCTGAGTTATAAGAGTTGTTGAGGAAATGCAAAATTGCATGGCGCAAGTACGCCTCATTTGTCCTATTTTTGGCGCATACATTTTCTTCCCTCCCTCTTCTCATGAACTTGCTCGGTATGACTCGAGGTCACCGGCTAATAAACCGAGGGCTCGATTTCAAACATAAATAGCATTGGCCATTGTGTGTTTGGCGTCTTGGCATTCACTTTATATGCATCGGTTCCGAACTATGTCTTTGGTCATTAAGTTGGGTTGCCCGGCTCTTGTGCTTGCCCCTTTATGTTTTGCTCGTTCGGCTAAAAGGGCAAAGGGAGCACCCCTGTGATTGTGCTTCCGAATAGTCCGGTCAAGCACCTCAGGGGAGAAAGCTGAAAACAGACTATCATAGTATGCATGATCTGATCTGTGAACCCTAAGTTAGAAGTATTGTACTTCACCCTCGTAAGCGATTATTCCGTGTTATACAAGGAATTCGCCCTTTGTGCAAATACTATGATGTCGGCTTCGGCCTCGGTTCGTCCGAACATCTCAAATACTCCGGTGGCTAATCGTACGCTTCCCGCAGTCCTTTTCACGCCCCTTCGGTTAAGTGAAAGAAATAAAGCACAATAGTCTGATTGCCTAGTCTGCCACACTAAACTGCCTTCGGGTTCCTGTAATTCGGCTAAGGGACACGGTGCATTGTCATAGACACCGCATGTAGTATCTACGTGGGGGCTGAAGCCGACGACTCGCATCTTTCAGTATTAAACAACCATGCAGGAGTTATACAGGAATGCAAAACCATATAAGAGCAGATACTAATATCATTGAAAGTTATCACAAGTCTTCAGACACATTACAAGCTCATTCAAATAATTCCTGAACACTGCGACGCTATGACCCGCGCACTCTCCATCACTCCATCGAAGTAAAGCTCGGGGCGTCGGTGCTCCTTTCGGGCCGACGGTGGGTCGGTGGCGACCTTCATTGGATTGAACCCCGACCAGTGCACTTTGGCCTTGGCAAGGGCCATACGGACTCCTTCGATGCAGGAGGAGCACTTGACGACATCTAGGCGGGGCGTGACAACAATCAGTCGTTGCACCAGGCCGAAGTAGCTGCCTAGGAGTGGCTCGTCGGGCCATAAGTGGATGCAAAGGTCCTTGATGGCCGGCTCGGCCATCTGGTGCATCTCCATCAGCTGTTTTAGCTGCTCCACTAGAAGAGGAGAACGCTCGGGGGCTCTGAACTGTGCCCAGAATGTCCAAGCTTCGTCTTCCTCTCCCCGCGAGGCAAATAGCTGATTGGCATCCTCCACACTCTTCTGAAGATCGGTGGCTGCGCGTGAGGATCGCCACACCCGGTTCAGCAATTCAATTTTGCTATCTCCAAACACACACTTTAGGGAGTACGGCTTACCATCGACTATCTCCTTGGCTTGGCGAACTTGTTCCTCGAAGAATCGTCTGTCCACCCGCTCCTTCTGGAGATCGGACTTCATGGTGGACAGTTCGGCCGAGATCGCCGTATTCTTTTGCTCCAAGGACTCACACTTTTTGCTAGCGTCCTTGAGCTCATCCTATATCTCTGCCACACGAGCCTGGTGTTTATCACTGGTGGCTCGTAGGGCGAAGAGCGCGGTGACCGCTTCTTTGGCCGCCGCCTTTTCAACGGCCGCTTCATCTTTGGCACGTTGAAGCTCGGCTCTAAGCTTTTCGATCTCTTTCGACGAAGCTGCAACACGATGCGACTTTATTCAACAGGAATCTGCATTAACAATATTTGGGAGAAAGTATCCAAATTTAGTTTGGACTTACCCTACGCCTCATCGAACCTCTTGTTGAGGTCTTCCACCTCATCCTCGGAGTGCTTGAGCTTCCGATGTAGCTCGTCCAGCTCGGCTCCATTTTTGGCCTCCGCTGATGATGAAGCCTACATCACACACACAATGCATACATCACATCGGCACTCCCTTCCCGAAATTAAAGATATGACCCCTAGGTGAGCTTGTTCATCTCACCTAGGGCTCGGGGGCTGCCATGTATACAATGTGAATAAATAAAAATCTTAGTGAAAACACCAGGTGACTTACTTGAAAGCCCGCAAGTAGACCTTTGAAGGCCTCCTTCAGTCCATTGTCAACGGACTAGACACTTTGTAGTACCGCACCCATAAGGGTGCGGTGATCCTCGAAGATGGAGGTGCTTGACAGAGCATCCTTCATGGCCGACCACCTGTTGGTCGGCATTGCTGGGGATGATCGGATTTCCCGATCACCCGCCGGGGATTGGATTGGTGCCTACGAAGGCACAATGTGCTCCGGAGATGTCCTTGGAGGGGACTGATTGCCCTTCTGTCCGGCCTCGTCGGTGTCCGGGCGAGGGATTGTCCCCTGTTCTTTGGTGGCCGAAGCATTAGCCTTGGCCACGGTGATATCTCCCTCGCCCCTGGGTCCGCCTCCATTGGATTAGGCTAGGAGGACACCTCCATGGTGTCCTTCATAGCGCCTGGAGTGGTGGGGTGCGCGGCGTCCCCGCTCTCCGCTAGTTCGGCGGACGGGGTCTCCCCATTCGATACCACCTCGGTGGGGATGACGTGTAACAGCCCGGGGCCGATGCTCCAGAAGATTCCCCTTTTATTTCCATTCTCATATGTGTTTCATTTGGTTGTTGCATTCATCATCGCATCATTCGCATCATCTACATGGCACCGTCACTCGTTTTCGAAAACTAGCATCTATTTGTAGCTGCTGGTTCTCTTCGTTCGTGTCATCGACCATTTCGAGACCAACCACACATGCACACGCCCACGACATCGATAAAAATATTGTTTTTAAAGTGCATATAAAATATTCTCGGATTGGGTCAAAAGTTGGCGTGCGGTCTTAACTTATTGTTGGTAGACCGCCTGCCAAATTTCGTCGCAATCTGAGTTCATTTGATACCCTAACAATCGACCGTAGCGTCATCATCATCGGTTTATTTATTGGACGTTCCGGTGTTTTAAAAAAATCTCTACCATGGGCCTCCATCCATTCCCTCTCTCCTCACCAAGCCCCTCTACACAGCCCAAAGCCCACCTAGCTATCCCCCTCCGCTTTCGGACGTCTGATCAAGATCCGACGGTCAAAAAACGGAGCAAAACGCCCTAACCAAGCCCCCATTTCCTATTTAAACACCCCTGCCGTGCCTAAATTGGCTAACCCTAATCCCTGCCTCGAAACCTGCGCACAGCCACCCTTCTCCCACCTCCTCTCTCCTCTAGCCACCGGGCTCGCTGAGCCCATCGCGCAGCCCGCCTGGGCTCGAACCGTAGCCGCCCAGCCGCCCGAGCCTCGCTCGTAGGAGAGCCCCGAGCTCCCTTGCCCACGCATGGAGATGGCCTCGCCACTATGCTCGTGCCACTCTGCCGCCGGCAAGCCGCCATACCTCCTCACCACTGTGCTTCGCGATGCCCCGCCTCGAGATCTGATGAGCCTCGAGCCCCGCGACGTCCCCTCCTCGCCATGCTATGGATGGTCGAAGCCATGGCTGTCGCCGCCATCGAAGCTCCATCTCCGGCTGTCGCTCGATCTCCTTGCTCATGCCGCCCTAAGCCTCCTCTTCACCAGAAACAAACTCCCCATGTCCGGATCTATATTTCCTCGAGCGAATCCGATAGCTCTCGCCATCCCGTGCCTCTCTGGAGTCCCGTCGTTGACCTGTGGTGCCGTTGGTTGCCTGCTCTGGGATGGCCATGAGCGCACGCGAGGGAGATGCACCTCGCTAGCCTCGCACGGGTGGGCCACCTTCACACCTCTCCTCCGGCCCAACTTGCCCGCAGCACGGCCTAGCTCCAGCCGCTGGCCCAGCTCTGCCTCGCCTTGGTGGAGCTGCTCTCCATTGACCGGCCAGATGTGGCCCAAGGTGAGCGACCCCACCTATCCAGCGCATGCATGCGTAATTTATTATCTTGCGTCCATGTGCAATGTTTAGCCTAGCTCGCAGCAGATTTGGCCCGCTTAGTTTTTTTAGTTATGCGAATTTGTCCATTATCTGAGAATTACTGTTTTTACAGAAAAACCCCCTAGTTCATACGTTTGATAACTTTTAAACCGTGCATCATATGTAAAAACTTTATACATGAAAGATGACTAGAATTTCATGTAGATTCAAAATTTCTATGTATCACATGTGTTTAAAACGATTAAAATTGTTGTTCCATTTTATTTGCATACATGCCATGCTACAATGATTTATTTCATAACTATTTAACCGTAGCTCCGTTGAAAATGTTTTACATATGTAACTTGTCTAGAAAAACATGTAGGATCTCATGGTGCACTTTATTTTCATGTTTAAGAAATATAAAATATGGTTAGTTCAGACCTGGACCAAACTTAAAATATGCATATGAGGTCGTTTCGAAATTGTTATTCGTTGCTTCCGGCCTCATTTAAAGTGCCTAGGTGATGTAGTTTTTTGTGCCTCACCTCTTGCCATGTTTAATAACATTTAATATTGATTAGTACCAAAACTAGAGTGAACTAAATAATCGATCGTGGAGTTTCGTCAATATGCAACTTGTTGGATATTGAAGTTCACTTAACATGTAGCAATTGTTTGTTGTTCTTGCCGCGCCATGACATGCCTTGCATATTAAACCGGACATGCATACAATTTGTTTGCGCATCATGTCATGCATACGTTGTGGTGTTATCATGTGTTGATTGTTTGTTCCGGATTTCTCCTTCTCGATAAAGTTCCGAAAGCATTCAGAGTGTGAGGATTCGTTTGTATACTTCACTGATTGTCTTCTTGATGGACTCGTTCTTCTTCCAAGCGGGATATCACGCAAGATGACACATTTCCCTGGATACCAGTTCTATCATTGCTATGCTAGTTGTCTAACTTACATCGTTATGTCTCGCTACCTACCACTTGTTTGTCAAGCCTCCCAACATTGCCATGATAAGCCTCTAACCCCTCCACATCCCAGCAAACCTTTGTTTGGCTATGTTACCGCTTGCTCAGCCCTTCTTATAGCATTTCTAGCTATAGGTGCAATTGCTTCCGTGTGTCAACATGGACATTATTTTGATATCACAATATTATTGCTATTTAATTTAATGCACATATATCTTGATAAAGGGTGGAAAGCTTGGCCTTTTGCTTGATGTTTTGTTCCACTCTTTTCGCCCTAGTTACTTGTGAATCGGTGTTATGTTCCATAATTGAGCGCTCCTAACATGCTCGGGTTGTTATGGGGACCCCCTTGATTTTCGTTTTAGGAGAAAATTTGTCTGGCAAGGCCCAACATTGGTACTACATTTGTCCAACATAATAATACTGAACATCCTTTCTGAAGCATAGGGCGTCATGAACCCGAGGAGTAATTTAACATAATCCAAGGGGGCCAGTGCTGCTGGTGCTGGTTCAAAACAAAGAACTGTGTGGGGCCACCTCGAGGGATTTCTATCAGGCCTCCGTACACGTGGCTTATCCGCCGTGGCCTGAGAATGAGATACGCGGCTCCTATCGGGATTGTCGAAATGTCAAACGGCCTTCCTGGATTTGTTTTGACCTTTCCCGAACGTCTTGCGCATGGGATTTTGACGACACTTCGGGCTATCTCGAAGTTGAAATTTTCCATAGAGATTTCGCAAATACTACGGGTGATTCCACGGTTGAGGAATTCCAACGCGACATGTGGTTAATTTGTGATGGATGAGTTGGAGCACCCCTGCAGGGTTAAATCTTTCGGAAAGTCGTGCCCACGGTTATGTGGCAACTTGGAAACTTTGTTTAACACTCGGTCATAGTAAACTTGAAGTAAACTCTAATAAAATACACCAACCATGTGCGTAACCGTGACTGCCTCTTCTCGTGAGTCCTTATCCGGAAGAGAACATGGTGGGGTTATGTTTGACGTAAGTAGGTGTTCAGGATCACTTAGTGATCATTACTAGTTCAAGTCTGTTATGCGTAGACCACCATACTTTACTTTCTGTATTCGTAAGTTAGCCACTCAAATAAATGCTTAGTCGCTTGCTGTAGCCTCACCACTTAACCATATCTCACACATTAAGCTTTAATAGTCTCGATACCCTTGGAAATGAGATTGCCGAGTCCCCGTGGCTGATAGATTACTACAACAACAGTTGCAGGTACAGGTAATGCGATGCTTTGACGTGAGAGTGATGCTTGTTTTTGAGTTGGAGTTCTTCTTCTTCATCGATCTAGAATGGGTTCCAGGCGATAGCCTGGGATGGCCAGGATTGATGTCGTTTTGTTGTTTTTTTGTCTGTAGTCGGACCCTGCTTTTCTATATGATCGGTGAATATGTTCTTGTATTGATGTGATATCGATGTAGCTTTTGGCTAGTGTCAGCCAATTCCATATACTCATCTCTTCTGTACATGTACTTGTAATGATATCCATTCTTGCAACACGACGAGATGCGCTCGTATCCCTGTTGAGGCCCCCGGGAAAAAATAAGCATAGGGTCGCATCTTGGGCGTGACAAGTTGGTATCAGAGCCTGTACCGACCTAGGAGCCTCCTTGATTGATCGAACTTGGTCGAGTCGAGTCTAGTTAAAAACTATTTTGAGTCTAGTTATATATCGGAGAGTAGGTTTCTTTTACTCCTCTTCTATACTCTGGTGAGGTATTCGACTTAGGAATCTTATTCTACTCCTCTTCTCGCTCAAATTTTTTTTAGGATCACGTGGATATTTTGGAATCTATATGATGCCGATGTGACGGAGTTCTGTACTTGGTGTCTACTATTATCAAGGAGTAGAGCTCTGAGGGATTTTTGCACATCGTTATTATTCAGTTTCCTTAGTATCTCAAGACGGAGGATGTTCAAAATTGCTTCAATACTTCTCGTGGAGAGATAAGATCGGAGTCACCCAGTACTGGGGAGGCATCCGGGGTACTGCCATGTTTGGTATCATTGTGTTTTCGAGGGTTCGAGATAGATGGAGTTCCGAAGCCTGTGGTTATGTGTTGACGGATGGATACAGTTCGAGTGTAGGGCTTGTTAGTTGTGTGAGATATTTTGTCTCACTCTATCTCCAACACGAGATTGCATAACCAGGAAGATTTCAGGAGTTCTTAGGTGGGAATTCAAGTAGCTACCTAGCCTTATCTTCCAACAAATGCATGATGTGAGGTTGGGGTTCGACATCTAGTGGATTCGTTCGTTCACAGTCGTTCTTACAGAGGACAGTCTCGATATATGTCATCAGATATGCTTCGTCAAGCCTTGTAGTTCGCTACGCCTAGGGAGCATATTTGAGCGTCATTTCAATATGACAATCCAATGTACGACCGAGCCCGTGTGAACCTTACCATGAAAATATCAAGCAAAATCTCTATCATGAATTTGTTCTGGCTTGTTTCGTAAGTCCCATCCTTTGTTTTGTTTCGCATATGGTAATTCGTGGTGCTTCAATGTCAACTGGTGATTTCATACCTTTTCTAAGTAATGATCTCGTATTTACGGGAATGCTATTCCTTTTGTTCAAACTGGAGTTGTCATGAAACTCTTTTCAACCGGTGTGCTCCTCATCAAGATATTCAATCATCTCCAATATCTGCAAGATCAATCCTCTTATTATTTCCCGGAGTTTAGTTCATCTGTCCCAAGTTGTCTTTGTTTTTCCCCACCCTCCCACCCTTTTTCTTCAATGATTAAATTCTCATCCAAGTGTCTTATCTATTCATGTAATGCTTCCACTATCTTTTCTTCTATTTTGTTTCCGGTGATTCCTTGTGGATATTCTCGGGAGTTTCAATTTGAAGATCTATCCTCTTATTCCTAGTTCTTGTTGTTATTCTTCTCTGGTGGACTCAATTCGATCTCTCGGTGTTCATCATATCCTTTCTCATTCGTTCAATGGTTTCCAGGTTGGAAATTCTTATCCAAGCCCTTCTTGTTTAGTCATCTATCTTTGTTCTATTCGGAGTGGCAAGATATCTCAGAAGATTCATGTTTCCGTTCAAAATATTTTCAATTATTTCGAGGTTCTCACCTCATCAAGTGTTATTTGTATCGGTGCAATCTCTTTTTTAAGGAATTGTTTCAATGGTGGTTTACTTTCAGTGGGCCCATAACCCATAGGTTTTCCCCTAGGATCTTACCTGGCTCATCTAATCTTTCTGGAGATGTCCTCAAGTTCTTCTCAATATGACATACGAATGATTTACATCAGGCATATTCATTATCCAAGATAGCTTCGAATTAATTTCATCATTGGCACAACCTTTCCTTGTTCATTGTTCCGGAGTGTCTCAGTAATTCATGGTGTTGCTTCTCGTCATTATTCTCGGCATTGAGGACCGAAGGAGAGTTTCTCTTAAATCGTTGTTCGTTCTTCCAAAGATCCATGGTTTCAGCTTGTTGCTATCATCTCAAATTGTTTTTGATCATGAGTAATTCCATCCTTATCTATCCGGCACATTCCAGAGTTGTTCTCATTTCTCGATCCTCCGAAGGCCATCATTTCAGAAGATTTCTTCGTTCTCAGCTTTCAGCTTTCATTCTCAAATTCTCCTCAATTATTGTCTCTTCATTCGTATCTCAATTATTCCAGTTCTTCGTTCAAGTTTTACATTAGGTGGATCATGATCTCTTCGTTCCCATGTATCTTCGTTCAATCGTAGTATCCTTATTCATTTGTGAATTCTTGATGTTGCTCTCCTTCAAGACTTCTTCAAGTTTGTGCTCTATCTATCTTTCCTATCTTTTCCAAAAGAATAAGTAGTATGCCAAATCCGTTGCTTGTCATCAATTTAACTTGATGAAGGATAAGCATAACATAAATCTTATTCCTGTTGCATCGAGATTTCAATCCTTCTTCCGGAGTTGTTCATGATATCTAATTCTTGGTTCCAAGTGTTCATCTTTTCTTTCCGGAGTTCCAAGTTTTCTCAAATATTTCATCGCGAAGCTTCATCTAAATCATGGCAAGGCATCAATCTTGTTATTTTGCATCCTTCACTTCTTTTCTATCATCCTTTCATTTCGGAGTTCATCCCAATGCTTCTTATGGTGGTTTGTTAAGGATGTAATTCTTGTCGAAGTGTTCTTCAAGATTCTTGTTGGAGGTGCTCAAGTGTTGTTTATCTTGGGTTGCTAAGTTAAACTCCTTCTCCATCGTCTTTTGAGATGGTGTTATTAAATTCTTGATTATGAGGAGTCTTGAAGGTAAATTGTCAAGAATGAGATAATTAAACCCATCATGTCTTTCTCGAAGTTACCTTGGGTTGGCTTTCACCTAAAGCATTTCCTAAGGATGTTGCTATCATGGTGTCATAAATGATCCAAGTTTCCTCCTCCTCTTCTTGGTGAAACAAGTTTTTCATCTCTTTTGCTCCCAAGCAATCCTTGTGTTGTCAGTGGCTGGTTGTCACCTCATAATTTTGAGATGTTTTCCATAAGCCCGCAACAAGCTAATTCTTTCATTGTTAGTTTTTCAACAACTCCGTTCATCCCATGCTTTTCAAATTCAATGGTGGTAGTAGTTGTCATTTTCTTTTCCGTTCTCTTCTCTCCAAAGATGTACCTTCTATTCTTTTGTTCCGGAGGCATTGTGGTGTTGCTCTTTTCAACTCACATCTAGTTTGATTAAGATCATTTTCTTTCCTTGCTTGTCCATTAGTCGGAGTGCTATGAAATCTTTTCATGATCCTTCCATCTTATGAAGTTTTGATTCTAATCCCACGGAAGTTTGGTGTCTCTCTTTCAATTTCTTTCCATCATATCAAATATTGCCCCTCTATCCTACCGAAGTGCTGCCCAAATTTCTTTTGAATTCTTGCTTGTTCCTCATGTCATTCTTCATCTAGCTGAAACCTTCGATGATCATTGTTTTCACTCATTTGTCAGAGAAGCAACCAAGTTTACCTCTTGCTGTTTCCCTTCCCCTTCTCATTCTCGTGTAGTGGAAGAGAGTTGTAACAGCCCGGGACCGACGCTCTAGAAGATTCCCCTTTTATTTCCATTCTCGTCTATGTTTCATTTGGTTGTTGCATTCATCATCACATCATTTGCATCATCTGCATGGCATCGTCACTCATTTTCGAAAACTTTCATCTGTTTGTAGCTGCTGATTCTCTCCGTTCGTGTCATCGGCCGTTTCGAGACCAACCACACATGCACACGCCCGTGGTATCGATAAAAATATTGTTTTTAAAGTGCGTGTAAACTATTCTGGGATTGGGTCGAAAGTTGGCATGCGATCTTAATTTATTGTCGGTAGACCGCGTGCCAAATTTCGTCGCAATGTGAGTTCATTTGATACCCCAACAATCGACCGTAGTGTCATTGTCAATGGATTATTTATCGGACGTTTCGGTGTTTTAAAAAAACCTCTAACACCGGCCGCCGTCCATTACCTCTCTCCTCACCAAGCCCCTCTACACAGCCCAAAGCCCACCTAGCTAGCCCCCTCTGCTTTCGGACGTCCGATCAAGATCTGATGGTCGAAAAACGGAGCAAAACCCCCTAACCTAGCCCCCATTTCCAATTTAAACACCCCTGCCCTGCCTAAATTGGCTAACCCTAATCCTTGCCTTGAAATCCATGCGCAGCCACCCTTCTCCCACCTCCACTCTCCTCCATCCGTCGGGCCCGCCGAGCCCATCGCACAGCCCACCTGGGCCCGAACCGCAGCCGCCCAGCCACCCGATCCTCGCTCACGGGAGAGCCCCGAGCTCCGTTCCCCACGCATGGAGATGGCCTCATTGCTATGCTCGTGCCACTCCGCCACTGGCAAGACGCCATGCCTCCTCGTTGCTGTGCTTCGCGATGCCCCGCCTTGAGATCTAATGAGCCCCGAGCCCCGCGATGTCCCCTCCTCGCCATGCTACGGATGGCCGGAGCCATGGCTGCCGCCGCCATCGAAGCTCCTTCTCCGGCTATCACCCAATCTCCTCGCTCATGCCACCGCAAGCCTCCTCGTTGCTGGAAACGGACTCCCCATGTCCGGATCTATAGTTCCTCAAGCGAGTCTGGCAGCTCTCGCCATCCCATGCCTCGCTGGAGTCCCGCCGTTGACATGTGCTGCCGTCGGTTGCCTCCTGCGGGACGGCAATGAGCGCACGTGAGGGAGACGCACCCCGCCAGCTCGCACGGGTGGGCCGCCTTCGTGCCTCTCCCCCGGCCCAAATTGCCCGCAGCGCGGCCCAGCTCTACCTCGCCCTGGTGGAGCTCCTCTCCACCGACCGGCCAGATCTGGCCCAAGGTGAGCGACCCCACCTATCCAGCGCATGCATGCATAACATATTATCTTGCGTCCATGTGCAATGTTTAGCCCATCTCGCAGCAGATTCAGCCCGCTTAGGTTTTTTTAGTTATGCGAATTTGTCCATTATCTGAGAATTACTGCTTTTATAGGAAAACCCCCTAGTTCATACATTTAATAACTTTCAAACCGTGCATCATATGTAAAAACTTTATACATGAAAGATGACTAGAATTTCGTGTAGATTCAAAATTTCCAACTCTCACATGTGTTTAAAATGATTAAACTTGTTGTTCCATTTAATTTGCATATATGCCATGCTAAAATGATTAATTTCCTAATTATTTAACCGTAGCTTCGTTGAAAATGATTTACATATGTAACTTGTCTAGAAAAACATGTAGGATATCATGGTGCACTTTATTTTCATGTTTAACAAATATAAAATATGGTTAGTTCAGATCTGGACCAAACTTAAAATATGCATATCAGGTCGTTCCAGAATTGTTATTCATTGCTTCTGGCCTCATTTAAAGTGCCTAGGTGATGTAGTTGTTTGTGCTTCACCTCTTGCCATGTTTAACAACATTTAATATTGATGAGTACCTAAATGAGAGTGAACTAAATAATCGATCGTGGAATTTCATCAATATGCAACTTGTTGGATATTGAACTTTACTTAACATGTAGCAGTTGTTTGTTGTTCTTGCCATGCCATGCCATGCCTTGCATATTAAACCGGGCATGCATCATATTTGTTTGCGCACCATGTCATGCATATGTTGTGGTGTTATCATGTGTTGATTGTTTGTTCCAGATTGCTCTTTCTCGATAGAGTTCCGAAAGCGTTCGGAGTGTGAGGATTCGTTCGTCTACTTCATGGATCGTGTTCTTCATGGACTCATGCTTCTTCCAAGAGGGATCTCAGGCAAGATGAAACATTTCCCTAGATACCACTTCTATCATTTCTATGCTAGTTGTCTCCCTTCCATCGTTATGTCTCGCTACCTATCACTTGTTTGTCAAGCCTCCCAACATTGCCATGATAAGCCTTAACCCCTCCACATCCCAGCAAACCTTTGTTTGGCTATGTTACCGCTTGCTCAACCCTTCTTATAGCATTTCTAGCTACAGGTGCAATTGCTTCCGTGTGTCAACGTGGACATTCTTTTGATATCACAATATTATTGCTATTTAATTCAATGCACATATATACTTGGTAAAGGATGGAAGGCTTGGCCTTTTGCTCAGTATTTTGTTCCACTCTTGCCGCCCTAGTTACTTGTGAACCGGTGTTATGTTCCATAATTGAGCGCTCCTAACATGCTCGGGGTTGTTATGGGGACCCCCTTGATATTCGTTTTAGGATAAAACTTGTCTGACAAGGCCCAACATTGGTACTACATTTACCCAACATAATAATACTGATCATGCTTTCTAAAGCATAGGGCATCATGAACCCGAGGAGTAATTTAACATAATACAGGGGGCCAGTGCTGCTGGTGCTGGTCCAAAATAGAGCATTGTGCGGGGCCTCCTCGGGGCAACTCGAGGGATTTCTATCAGGCCACCGTACGCGTAGCTTATCCGTCGTGGCCCGAGAACGAGATACGCGGCTCCTATCGGGATTGTCGGCAGGACGAGCGGCCTTGCTGGATTTGTTTTTACCTTTCTTGAACGTCTTGCGTGTGGGATTTTGACGACACTTCGGGCTATCTCGAAGTTGAGATTTTCCATCGGGATTTCGCAAATACTACGGTTGATTCCGCGGTTGTGGAATTCCAATGTGGCATGTGGTTAACTTGTGATGGATGAGTTGGATCACCCTTGCAGGGTTAAATCTTTCGGAAAGCCGTGCCTGCGATTATGTGGCAACTTGGAAACTTTGTTTAACACCCGGTCATAGTAAACTTGAAGTAAACTCTAATAAAATACACCAACCGTGTGCGTAACCGGGACTGTCTCTTCTCGTGAGTCCTTATCCGAGAGAGAACGTGGTGGGGTTATGTTTGACGTAAGTAGGTGTTCAGGATCACTTAGTGATCATTACTAGTTCACATCCGTTATGCGTAGACCACCATACTTCACTTTTTGTATTTGTAAGTTAGCCACTCAAATAAATGCTTAGTCGCTTGCTGCAGCCTCACCACTTAACCATATCTCACACATTAAGCTTTAATAGTCTCGATACCCTTGGAAATGAGATTGCTGAGTCCCCGTGGCTCACAGATTACTACAACAACAATTGGAGGTACAGGTAATGTGGTGCTTTGACGTGAGAGCGATGCATGTTTTTGAGTTGGAGTTCTTCTTCTTCATCGATCTAGGATGGGTTCCAGGCCGCGGCCTGGGATAGCAAGGATGGATGTCATTTTGTCGTTTGTTTTCGTCCATTGTCAGCCCTGCTCTTCTGTATGATGTGTGAATATGTTGTTGTATTGATTTGATATTGATGTAGCTTGTGGCGAGTGTAAGACAATTCCATATACTCATCTCTTCTATACATGTACTTGTAATGATATGCATTCTTGCAACAGGACAAGATGCGCCTATCCCTGTCGTGGCCCTCGAGCCAAAATAAGGATAGGGTCGCAGCTTGGGCGTGACATGACACGCAGGGGGCTAGAGGACCAATGACCTGCGTGTTAGCAAACTCTGAATTTACTAGTTATAGGAGGGAGGGTCTTCGGATCCTAACCTGGATGATGGGGGCTTGACCCTTAGGCTCCTTCGTGGAACCTCTTCGAGGTCTTCGGACGCGAAGCTTGAGTCTGAGCTATCGTTGGACAGGATCATTCGCCCTTGCCGCGCCCTCTTCAGGGCAGGAGAAGTTGCCTGCCCTGGGCGTCCGAAGACACCACTCTCTTCTTAGTGCGGGGGAAGTTACCTCCCCCCTTGATGTCGACCTCCTCCTCCTCCTCTTCCTCCTCTTTGGCCTCCTCCTGATTTGAGGGGGCGGGGGTGTCTTTGGATGCAATATCAGACTGGTCCTTGATGCGAAGGCCAACCTGACCTGGTTTCTTCTTCTCCTCCTTTTTCGTGGGAGCCTCGTAAGGCTTCTCCACGAGCATCCTGGCTAGCAGCCCGGTCCTCTTGTCTTCGGGCTAAGGAGTCGGACTGGTTATGTTGATGTCTTTCTTCTGCCATCTTTGCATAAATAGATCGGACACAGGGTTATATATCTTCTATGTAATAAGGCTGACCAAGCTAGCTTGTATCATACCTCAGAATCCGGCTTGGTGGCATGAAGGCCCTTGTCCTCCTCCTTGGCCGGCCAGTTCTTCATGGATTTGAAGAACGCCTTCCACAGATTCTCTTGTGTAGTCCGGAAGAGGTTCCGGACTGTGGGCTCGGCTTCAAGTTTCCAAGCCCACAGGGTAGTGTCCCAGGGCTGGAAGGGGAGGATGCGTCTTGTGAGCATCACCTAGACCACACCGGGCAGCATGGTGCCGTCCTCGACCAGGGAACGGATGCGCTTATGCAGATCGGTCACCTCCTTGCTCGATCCCCAGGCGAGGCCCTTTTCGAGCTAGGAAGCCAATCGGGTCGGGGGACCGGATCTGAATGTGACGGTGGGGAGCTGACCTCCTTCTTGTGGTTTGTTGACATAGAACCACTCCTTTTGCCATCCCTTGATGGTGTCGGTGAGGGTGACTGACGGCCAACCGACACGGGTGAGTTTGCCGATGACGGCCCCGCCGCAGTCGGCGTGCTTGCCGCCAACGCGCTTCAGCTTGATGTTGAAAACCTGCAGCCAGAGCTCGAAATGTGGCTCGGCATGCAGGAAGGCCTCATAGACGAGGATGAAGGATGAGAGGTGCATGATGGAGTTCGACGGGAGGTCATGGAAGTCGAGGCCGTAGAGAACATCAGCCCCCTGCCGAAGGGGTGGAGGGGGAAGCTCAACCCCCTGATGAAGTGGGGGATGAACACTGATACGTCTCCAACGTATCTATAATTTTTGATTGTTCCATGCTATTATATTATCTGTTTTGGATGTTTATATGCATTAGTATGCCATTTTATATTATTTTTGGGACTAACCTATTAATCTAGATCCTAGTGCCAGTTCCTGTTTTTCCTTGTTTTTGAGTTTCGTAGATAAAGAATATTAAACAGAGTCCAAATAGAAAAAACCCTCCAGAATGCTTTTTCTATAACAAAAGGAAGCCACGAGACTTGATAACCAAGGAAGAGGAGCTGCCACGGGGCCACAGGCCCGCTTGCCATGGCTAGGGGGTACTCTGCGCCGGGCAAGCTTGTGGGCCCCTAACAACCCCCTAACCCTAATCTTCGTCCTATAAATTCCCAAATATTCCATCATTATTAGAAAGAGCGACGAAAACACTTTTCGCCGCTAGAAGCCTCCGTTCCCGAGAGATCCAATCTTGGAGCCTTTTTCGGTAATCTACCGGAGGGGGATTCCATCACAGAGGGCATCTACATCAACTCCATTACCCCTCCGATGATGCGTGATTAGTTCACCACAGACCTACGGGTCCATAGATAGTAGTTAGATGGCTTCTTCTCTCTCTTTGCTTCTCAATACCATGTTCTTCATGATCTTCATGGAGATCTATCCGATGTAATACTCTTTTGCGGTGTGTTTGTCGAGATCCGATGAATTGTGGGTTTATGTTCAGATTATCCATGAATATTATTTGAGTCTTTCCTGAATTCTTATATGCATGATTTCATATCTTTGCAAGTCTCTTCGAGTTATTGGTTTGGTTTGACAAACTAGATTGGTAATTCTTGCAATAGGAGAAGTGCTTAGTTTTGGGTTCAATCTTGCGGTGTCCTCACCCAGTGACAAAGTAGGGGTAGCGAGGCACGTATTGTATTGTTGCCATCAAGGGTAAAAAGATGGGGTTTTCATCATATTGCTTGAGTTTATCCCTCTACATCATGTCATCTTTCTTAATGCGTTACTCTGCTCTTCATGAACTTAATACTCTAGATGCAGGCGGGAGTCGGTCGATGTGTGGAGTAATAGTAGTAGATGCAGAATCATTTGGGTCTACTTGTCATGGACGTGATGCCTATATGCACAATCATTTCCTTGGATATCTTCATAATTATTCGCTTTTCTATCAATTGCTCGACAGTAATTTGTTCACCCACCACAATACTTGCCATCATGAGAGAAGCCATCTAGTGAAACCTATGGCCCCCGGGTCTATTTTGCATATTATACTTTCAGATCTAAAACCAAAAATACCAAAAATACTTGCTGCCCTATTTTTAATTTTATTTTTAATTTCCGTTCAAGCATCGTATTATATCTATCTCTATTAGATCTCATCCTCGCAAATAACCGTGAAGGGATTGACAACCCCTTTATAGCATTGGGTGCAAGAGTTTGATTCTTTGTGCAAGTACATCTATTGGTGGCTCGCTTGTATCTCCAACTGGATTGATACCTTGGTTCTCAAAAACTGAGGGAAATAATTATTTACTTTGCTGCATCAAACCGTTCCTCTTCACGGGAAACCAACGCATGCTCGAGAAGTAGCAAGAAGGATTTCTCGCGCCGTTGCTGGGGAGATACATAGCAAGTCAAGGATACCAAGTACCCATCACAAACTCATCTCTTGCATTTACATTATTTTCCATTTCCTCTCGTTTTCCTCTCCCTCACTTCTAAAATGATTTTTAGAAAATACCAAAAACATTTGCCTTTTGCCTTTTTTTCGTTTGTCTTCTCGTTTGCTTTTTGCTTGCTTGGGTGTTGATTGCTTGCTTTGTCACGATGAATCAAGAGAATACCAAGTTGTGTGACTTTTCCAATACTAATAATAATGATATTATTAGTACTCCGATTGCTCCAGCCACTAGTGCAGAATCTTATGAAATTAATGCTTCTTTGCTCAATCTTGTTATGAAAGAACAATTTTCCGGCCTTGCTAATGAAGATGACGATATAATGAATTTTAAGCAACTTTATCATGAACATGTTGCACAATCTATGGAGAGGATGAAACTAATGATTAGGAATTGACCCGCGCATGGTTTGACTTTATGGATGATTATACAATTTTTATGTTGGATTGAATTTTGCTTCTAGGAATCTCTTAGATTCCGCCGCGGGTGGCACTTTTATGGAAATTACATTAGGAGAACCTACTAAACTCCTAAATAATATTATGGCAAATTACTCTCAATGGCACACCGAATGATCTCCTACTAGTAAAAAAGCGCATGCTATTGAAGAGATTAATACTTTGAGTTAAAAGATGGATGAATTGATGAAATTGTTTGCTAGTAAGAGTGTTACTATTGATCCTAATGATACTCCTTTATCTTCTTTGATTGGAAATAATAATGAATCTATGGATGTTAATTTTGTTGGTAGGAAGAATTTTGGTAATAACGCTTATAGAGGTAATTTCAATGCTAGGTCGTTTCCTAGTAATCCCTCTAATAATTATGGTAATTCCTACACCTATTCTTATGGAAATTATAATAAAATACCCTCTTATTTTGAGAGTAATATTAAATATTTCATTAGTACGCAAAAAGGTTTCAATGCTATGATTGAAGAAAAAATGCTCAAGATTGATGATATGACTAGGAACGTTGATAGAATTTCTCATGAGATTGATTCTTTAAGAACTAGATCTATTCCAGCCAAGCATGATATTAACAAGTCTTTAAAATCTATGAGAATTTCTATTGATGAGTGTAAGGAAAGAACTGCTAGAGTTCGTGCTAAGCGTGAATGGCTTGAAAAAGTATGTTCTCGTGATAATATTGATGAAGATCTTAAAGTGATTGATGTGACTCCTATTGAATCTTTGTTTTCCAATATTAATCTTGATAAGGATGGGACTGGATATGAGTCAACTTTAGTTAAAAGGCTTCCCAATGATTCGGAGTTTTTAGATCTTAATGCTAAGATTGATAAAAGTGGGATTGCAGAGGTCAAAACTTTAAATAGAAATGAACCCACTCTTTTGGATTTCAAAGATTTTAATCATGGTAGCTGCTATTTTATTGGTTGTATTTACTTGTTGCAATACATGTTGAATGCTCCTCATGCTTATAATCAAAACAACGCTTTTACTAAACATATTGTTGATGCTATGATGAGGGCTTTTGAAGAAAAACTTGAGTTGGAAGTTTCTATACCTAGAAAGCTATATGATGATTGGGAACCTACTATTAATATTAAGATTAAATATTATGAGTGCCATGCTTTGTGTGATTTGGGTGCTAGCGTTTCCACGATTCCAAAAACTTTATGTGATGTGTTAGGTTTCCGTGAATTTGATGATTGTTCCTTAAATTTGCATCTTGTGGATTCCACTATAAAGAAACCTATGGGAAGAATTAATGATGTTCTTATTGTTGCAAATATGAATTATGTGCCCGTAGATTTCATTGTTCTTGATATAGATTGCAATCCTACATGTCCTATTATTCTTGGTAGACCTTTCCTTAGAATGATTGGTGCAATTATTGATATGAAGGAAGGGAATATTAGATTACAATTTCCATTAAGGAAAGGCATGGAACAATTTCCTAGAAAGAAAATAAAATTACCTTATGAATCTATTATGAGAGCTACTTATGGATTGCATACCAAAGATGACAATACCTAAATCAATTGCGTTTTGCTAAGCTAGGGGCGTTAAACAATAGCGCTTGTTGGGAGGCAACCCAATTTTATTTTGCTTTCTGCTTCTTGCTTGTGTTTTGGTGTGTTTGGAACATTATTACTTCTGTAGTAATTGTGTTTTTATGTGTTTGAGCCAAGTAAAACCTTTGGGGTGATCTATGGTAGTTGTTGATTTGATCTTGCTGGAAAACAGAAACTTTTGCGCTTAGTCAAGGAATTTTCTGAATTTTTCAGAGAGTCTAATTGATGTGAATTTTTTACACAGGATAGATATACGAATTTCCCTGGTTATACTAATTGTCCAGAATTTTTAGAGTTCCATAAGTATTCAAAGTTTACAGATTGCTACAGATTGTTCCGTTTTTGACAGATTCTGTTTTCCTTGTGTTGTTTGCTTATTTTTATGTATCTATGGGTCGTATCAGGGGGTATGAGTCATGGAAAAGTTAGAATATAGTAGGTATTACAAAAATATAAATAAAGAATGAGTTCACAATAGTACCTAAAGCAGTGATTTATTTTTCTTATACTAACGGATCTCATGAGTTTCCTGTTGAGTTTGTGTTGTGAAGTTTTCAAGTTTCGGGTGAAGATTTGATGGACTATGGAATAAAGAGTGGCAAGAGCCTAAGCTTGGAGATGCCCAAGGAACCCCAAGTCATATTCAAGGATACCAAAAAGCCTAAGATTGGGGATGCCCCGGAAGGCATCCCCTCTTTCGTCTTCAATCCGTCTGTAAATTTACTTGAGGCTATATTTTTATTCACCACATGATATGTGTTTTCCTTGGAGCGTCTTGTATGATATGATTCTTTGCTTGTTAGTTTGCCACAATAATCCTTGCTGCACGCATCTTTTGAGATAGACACGCTGAATTGTGAATTTGTTAGAATACTCTATGTGCTTCACTTATATCTTTTGAGCTAGGCAATGTTGCTCTAATGCTTCACTTATATCTTTATAGAGCTTGGTGGTGTTATATTTTATAGAAATTATTGAACTCTCATTCCTAACTTATATTATTTTGAGAGTTTCTTAAAACATCATGGTAATTTGTTTAGGTTATGAATTTAGTCCTAATATAATGGGCATCCAAGAGGGATATAATAAAACCTTTCATATTCAGTGCATTAACAACTATGAGAAGTTGGATTCCTTGCATATAGTTTTGAGATAATAGGGATGGTAATATGAGAGTCATACTAGTTATTAGTTGTGAATCAAAGAGATACGTGTGTTAAAGCTTGTGATTCCCGTAGCATGCACGTATGGTGAACCGTTATGTAAGGACGTCGGAGCATGATTTGTCTAATGATTGTTGACCTTTGTGTGAGGGTCGGGAGCGCGCGATGGTTAACTCCTATCAACCTCTCCCCTAGGAGCATGCGTCTAATGCTTTGTTTGATAACTAATAGACTTTTGCAATAAGTATGTGAGTTCTTTATGACTAATGTGAGTCCATGGATTATACGCACTCTCACCCTTCCATCTTTGCTAGCCTCTCTAGTACCGCGCAACTTTCGCCGGTACATCAAACCCTCCTTCCTCACAACAGCCACCATACCTACCTATTATGGCATTTCCATAGCCATTCCGAGATATATTGCCATGCAACTTCCACCATGTTGTTTTTATATGACTTGCATCATCACTTCATATTGCATATAGAGTTATATTTTGTCATAGGAATCGGGTTGTAACCTCTTTTTCTTCGAGTTATAAGTAAATAAAAGTGTGATGATTTTTCATTAATAGAGCATTGTCCCATGAGAGAAAAGGATTATGGAGGCTATGACTCCCTCACAAGTTGGGACGAGTATCCGTACTTTACAAAAAATAAAAGAGGCCAACGAAGCCCATACAAAAAATATAAGAGGCCAAAGAAGCCCACCAAAATAATAATAATAAATGATGAGAGAAATAGAGAAGGGACAATCGCTACTACCTTTTTTCCACACTTGTGCTTCAAAGTAGCACCATGATCTTCATGATAGAGAGTCTCCTATTTTGTCACTTTCATATAACTAGTGGATATTCATTATGCACAACCTTTTAGTATTCATTTTGAGATTTCATAGACTTAAAGCTCTAAGTGCATTTGTTGCATGGCAATCCCTACTCACTCACATTGATATCTATTGACGGGCATCTCCATAACCCGTTGATACGCCTAGTTGATGTGAGACTATCTTCTCCTTTTTCCCTTGCACCCCCTCCATATTCTATTCCATCTATAATGCTATATCCATGGATCATGCTCATGTATTGCGTGAGAGTTGAAAAGGTTTGAGAACACCAAAAGTGTGAAACAATTGCTTGACTTGTTCATCAGGGTTGTCCATGATTTAGATACATTGTGTGGGGAAGATGGAGCATAGCTAGACCATATGATTTTGTAGGGATAATTTTCTAAGGCCATGTTATTTCAAAAGGACACGACTACCTTGTTGGTGTGCTCAAAGTATTACTATTTTTATGTCAATATTAGACTATTGTTTTGAATCTAACGGATCTGAATATTCATGCCACAATAAATAATATTACATGGATAAATAGGTTAGGTAGCATTCCACATCAAAAATTCTGTTTTTATCATTTACCTACTCGAGGACGAGCAGGAATTAAGCTTGGGGATGCTGATACGTCTCCAATGTATCTATAATTTTTCATTGTTCCATGCTATTATATTATCTATTTTGGATCTTTTATATGTATTAATATGCTATTTTATATTATTTTTGGGACTAACCTATTAATCTAGAGCCTAGTGCCATTTCCTGGTTTTTCCTTGTTTTTGAGTTTTGCAGATAAGGAGTATTAAATGGAGTCCCAATGGAATAAAACCTCCAGAATGATTTTTTCTGGAATAAAAGGAAGCCACGAGACTTGAGAACCAAGGCATAGGAGCTGCCACGAGGCCACAAGCCCGCTTGCCGCGGCTAGGGGGGTACCCGCGCCGGGCAGGCTTATGGGCCCCAGGTAACTCCCCTAACCCTAATCTTCGGCCTATAAATTCCCAAATATTCCATCATTATCAGAATGAGTGACGAAAACACTTTTCCACCACCAGAAGCCTCCGTTCCCGAGAGATCCAATCTTGGAGCCTTTTCCGGTAATCTGCGAGAGGGGGATTCGATCATAGAGGGCATCTACATCAACTCCATTGCCCCTCCGATGATGCGTGAGTAGTTCACCACAAACCTACGGGTCCATAACTAGTAGCTAGATGGCTTCTTCTCTCTCTTTGCTTCTCAATACCATGTTCTTCATGATCTTCAATGAGATCTATCCAATGCAATACTCTTTTGCGGTGTGTTTGTCGAGATCCGATGAATTGTTGGTTTATGTTTAGATTATCCATGAATATTATTTGAGTCTTTACTAAATTCTTATATGCATGATTTCATATCTTTGCAAGTCTCTTTGAGTTATTGGCTTGGTTTGACCAACTAGATTGGTAATTCTTGCAATAGGAGAAGTGCTTAGTTTTGGGTTCAATCTTGCGGTGTCCTCACCCAGTGACAAAGTAGGGGTAGCGAGGCACGTATTGTATTGTTGCCATCAAGTGTAACAAGATGGGGTTTTCATCATATTACTTGAGTTTATCCCTCTACATCATGTCATCTTACCTAATGCTCTACTCTGTTCTTCATGAACTTAATACTCTAGATGCAGGAAAGAGTCGGTCGATGTGTGAAGTAATAGTAGTAGATGCAGAATCGTTCAGTCTACTTGACACGGACGTGATGCCTATATGCATAATCATTTCCTTGGATATATTCATAATTATTTGCTTTTCTATCAATTGCTCGACAGCAATTTGTTCACCCATCGTGATATTTGCCTTTAAGAGAGAAGCCTCTACTTAAACCTATGGCCCTTGGGTCTACTTTTCGTAATATACTTTCAGATCTATAAACCAAAAATACCTTGCTGAAATTTATTTACTTTTTAGTTTCTGCAATCTATTACATATATCTAATCCCTTCAAGGGATTGACAACCGCTTTATATCGTTGGGTGCAAGAGTTTGATTGTTTGTGTAGGTGCATCCATTGGTGACTTGGTTGTTCCTCCTACTGGATTGATACCTTGGTTCTCAACAACTGAGGGAAATACTTATCTACTTCGCTGCATCACCCATTCCTCTTCAAGGGAAAACCAACGCACGCTCAAGAGGCAGCAAGAGGTATCTCAGGATCCACTTGGTAATACAACATCACAAACAAGCCATGGAAGCAATGTGACTAAAGTGTTAGCCACAAAATCTTGTATTATGGAACGATTAGATATACTTGTTGGTAATGGGATTGAACTAGGTATACAGATACCGACGATCGAATCTCGGGCTAGTAACATATCGATGAACAAAGGGAACAACATATGAGATTAACTGAATCCTTGACATAGAGGTTCAACCAATAAAGATCTTTGTAGAATATGTAGGAACTTATATGGAAATTAAGGTCCCTCTATTGGTTATTGACTGTAGAGGTGTCTCGGTCATGTCTACATAGTTCTCGAACCCGCAGGGTCTACACACTTAAGGTTCAGTGACGTTTCGGTAGTATAGAGTTATGTATGGTGGTGAGATAAGATTGTTCGGAGTCCCTGACGAGGTCATGGACATCACGAGGAGATCCGGAATGGTCCGGAGGTAAATATTTATATATAGGAGGTCCTATTTTGGTCACCGAAAAAGTTTCGGGCTCAGTTGTAGTGTACCGGGAGTGCCGGGAGGGTATCGGGGGACCATCCGGAGGGGTGTCTCGACCCAAAGGACCCCTTGTGCTGCGGGAGGAGTCAAACCATCCCCTAGTGGGCTGGCCGAACCCCGCACTAAGGCTCATGCGGCTAGGGGTGGTAAAAACCCAAAGGTGGAAAGGTGGAAAGGGTTTACAAGTGGAGAGGAGGAATCCTACTCCTAGTAGGATTGGAGTAGGACTCCTCCACCTTCAATTTCAGCCAACCTTTGAGGGTTTGAGGATGCCTCCTCCCCTCCCTACCTCCTATATATACTAGAGGATTTACAAGGGAGAGCTAACCCTAATTGCCACGTGCTCCCTCTACTTCATCTAGATCGTCTTTCTCCTCTAGTCTAGTTCGGCGGTGCTCAGGCAAAGCCCTGCCAGAATAGTTCCACCACCATTGTCGCCATGCCATCGCGCTGCTAGAGAAATCATCTACCTCTCCGCTCGCTCTTGCTGGATCAAGAAGGTGGAGATCGTCATCGAGTTGTACGTGTGCTGAACGCGGAGGTGCCGTCCGTTCGACGCTAGATCGGGACGAATCGTGATTGGATCGCGGGACGCTCAGTGATTTGGATCACAAAGATGTTCGACTACATCAATCGCGTTTCTTAAAGCTTCCCTCTTAGCAATCTACAAGGGTATGCAGATCCATTCTCCCTCTCGTAGATGCTCATCACCATGGATAGATCTTGCGTGTGCGTAGGAATTTTTTTGTTTCCCATGCAACGTTTCCCAGCAGTGGCATCATGAGCTAGGTCTACGTGTAGATGAGATCATGAGTAGAATGAAAAGGAGTTTGTGGGTATTGTCGGTGTCAAAACCGGCGGATCTCGGGTAGGGGTCCCGAGCTATGAGACTAGAAGCGATGGTAACATGAGACGAAGGGAACAAGGTTTTACCCAGGTTCGGCCCTCCTATGGAGGTAATACCCTACGTCCCGCTTGATTGTATTGATGATATGGGGGTTAGAGAGTTGATCTACCTCGAGATCAAATAGCTAAGCCTAGATGAGTTGTCCTCCCTACAACCTAAAACCCTTCAGTTTACATAGACACCAGGGGTACCTAGGGTTCACACCGGGTTGGTTACATGCCGAAGAGATAAACACACCTATCTACAGCTGACAATCTTGGAGAACACGCCAGACCCCTCGAAGCATCTGCCCTGGCAATGGGGCCCTTGATCACCCAATGGTCCCTTTGCGGCCCATAGAGTCCGACCCGTGGGAAACAGGTCAGCTTCTCGAGGACCCCTAAATCCAGGACTCCCTCGGTAGCCCCCCGGACTAGTCTTCAACGCCGATGTATATCCGGATGATCTTCATAATCTTCGGCGATGCAACCGACCAGTTATCGGCGAAATCCCAAGCATCACAGGCTCTCAAGGTCCATTATAATAACCGCCAGCGTTCCTCGATTCTCGCGTATCGTGGGGAGGCGAGCGGCTCAGCGATTTTTTATGGTGCCGCACTTCCGTAACGGAGGCTACACCCATTTAAGCAAATAGGATCGCTGTTTAAATCACATCCTTATCATTCTCCCCAACGTAAAAACTCCTAGCGGAAGATCCACAAAAAACATGGCAAGCGCCCCCAGCTCTTTCGCGTGCCCCTACGGCTCATGTCCCGGGGACTGGACCAGCTGTTCCGTATCGCTCCTGCGGCTGCGCATTCTGGAGACCCAGGGGTATCTCCCTTCTTCAGATCTGGCGGTGACCCGCATAGGTTTAACCTCCTACAACAAAGAGGTTTTCGCGGAGCGTTTCCCCAATCCTCAAAAGGGGGAATGCGTGTGCTTCGTGCCCTTCTTCCTGCGGGGTTTCCAATCCACCCATTCCTGAGGGGATTGTTGGAAGTCTATGGAATCCAACTCCACCACCTCACCCCGGGGTCAATCCTGCACATCTTGGGATTTGTAGCCCTCTGCAAGATGTTCCTGGGCTGCGAGGTGCATTTCGAGCTATGGAGAAAGTACTTCTATCTTGTCCCTCGAACTCGGGACAAGGCAATCTTGGAGGTCGGCGGAGCAAAAGTATGCCAAATAGCGGGAACGGGGTATCCGGTGGGTATGCCGAAGGAATCCAAAGAATGGACTTCGGAGTGGTTTTATATTGAAGACGTCCCACTATTCGAGCTAGCTCAGAGAGGTCTACCCGAATACTCTGATGCCCTTTTGAAGAAGAGATACAACTGGCGGCCGAAGAGTTCGTCCCAAGAGCATCGAAGTACAACGTTTGGCGGCCCAGGTGCGGATGCTTACCCACCACAACCTGGCCATGCCCGATGTCATGCCGTCGCCATCACCTAGTGTGTTCAGCCTCTGTAACAGAGGATACATCCCCTGTGGTGGTACAATGGTACAAGCGACACCACTCGCTCCCGGAGATTGGGACCTGCCAATCAGACGGCGCTGGCCACTGCCCTTGCCAATCTATATAAGGGAGAGCAAGAAGATTTTATTCATCGGACAACCAAGGAAGGGTATTCAAGCCATAATCCCATCGAATGGGTAAGCCTTTCCACTCTGTGAACATAGTTTGGGGTTTCCATTTCGTTCTTTATTTGACCGAAGTCTTTTAATATTACGTGAATAGGAATGGAGAAGCTTTATCGAGGCAGTCGATGTCCGGCTCCCCAGCCCGAAAACTACTCGCATGATGATGATCTGGGTTTTCACGAAGACCTGATCTTCTAATTGAATTTGAAGACAGAGTCTTCTATCAAGAGACCCTCGACTGATCTCAGGTGGCTATCATAGCCAATTACCCTCGATCGTTCTCTCTTCCTGCAACAAACAGGAAGAAGAAGAGCTCGTCCCGCAAGAGGCAAGCATCCAACAGCGCCCCGAACGCGCCGGCTCCTACTCCCAAGCGTCATCGATCCGCGCGCCATACACCACTGAACAACACAACACCCGGATCGGAAGCCATCAGGGGCACAACCAATAAGCCGGACGCGAGGATGAATTCACCTGCTCACTCAACCCAAAGGTATTTTGTTCGGTGCTACGTCTTGAGCATGCGTTGGTTTTCCCTTGAGGAGGAAAGGGTGATGCAGCAAAGTAGATAAGTATTTCCCTCAGTTGTTGAGAACCAAGGTATCAATCCAGTAGGAGGAACAAGCAAGTCACCAATGGATGCACCTACACAAACGATCAAACTCTTGTGCCGAATGCTATAAAGGGGTTGTCAATCCCTTCAAGGTTATTTGCAAGGATTAGATCTGAAAGAGATAGATGTAAACGAGTGCAGAAAGTAAAATATAAGTAAATTGCAGCAAGGTATATATCTGAAAATATATGATGGAAAATAGACCCGAGGGCCATAGGTTTCACTAGAGGCTTCTCTCTTGAAGGCAAATATCATGGTGGGTAAACAAATTAGTGTCAAGCAATTGATAGAAAAGCGAATAATCATGTAGTTATCCAAGGCAATGATCATGCATATAGGCATCATGTCCATGACAAGTAGACGAAAACGATTTTGCATCCACTACTATTACTCCACACATCGACCGACTCCTGCCTGCATCTAGAGTATTAAGTTCATGAAGAACAGAGTAACGCATTAAGAAAGATGACATGATGTAGAGGTATAAAATCAAGCAATATGATGAAAACTCCATCTTGTTACCCTTCATGGCAACAATATAGTATGTGCCTCGCTACCCCTACTATGTCACTAGGTGAGGACACCGCAAGATTGAACCCAAAACCAAGCACTTCTCCCATTGCAAGAATTACCAATCTAGTTGGACAAACCAAACCAATAACTCGAAGAGACTTGCAAGGATATGAAATCATGCATATAAGAAATCAGAGGAGATTCAAATAAGATTCATGGATAATCTGAACATAAACTCACAATTCATCGGATCTTGACAAACACACCACAAAAGAGGATTACATCGGATAGATCTCCATGAAGATCATGAAGAACATGGTATTGAAGATCAAAGAGAGAGAAGAAGCCATCTAGATACTACCTATGGACCCATAGGTCTATGGTGGACTACTCAGGCATCATCGGAGGGGCAATGGAGTTCATGTATATGCCCTCCGTGATCGAAACCCCCTCCGGCAGATTATGAGAAAAGGCTCCAAGATTGAATCTCTCGGGAACGGAGGCTTCCGGCGGCGGAAAAGTATTTGTGTGTCTCTTTCTGATGTTGGGGGAATATTTGGATATTTATAGGCCAAGAATTAAGGTTAGGAGACCTGTCAGGAGGCGACAAGCCTGCTAGACGCGGCCAGGGGCTCCGCGCCTAGCAGGCTTGTGGCGTCCTGGCACCTCCCTTGACGTGCACTCCAATATTGGATGACTTGTTTCCTTCCAGAAAAATCCTTCTGAAGGTTTTATTCCGTTTGGACTCCATTTAATATTTCGTATCTACAAAACTCAAAAACAAGGAAAAAACAAAAACTCACACTTGGCTCTAGATTAATAGGTTAGTCCCAAAAATAATATAAAATAGCATATTAATGCATATAAAACATCCAAAATAGATAATATAATAGCATGCCATCATAAAAAATTATAGATACATTGGAGACGTATCATTCGGCTGTCCACTTACTATCAATTAATAGAATCTTACGGTAGTTTACATCGAAATACTTAGGCGAAAAGCCCAGGCTTCCCCTGCCGAAGAGGTCAACAAGGTGTTCGGCAGCGCTCAAAATTCCAGAGCTACGGATCATGCCAACCCTGCTGCCGAGGCCCCGATAGCCAATCCTGCTCCTGCTGATTCCGGTGATGGTGTGTCCGTCACTAAATCGGAAGGAGGAAGTGCCATGAATCATCGGCGACAATAGGAGGCCCTGCATCACCCAGTGTTTTCTGGACAAGAGTTCGACGCTCTATGCAAAGTGGATGCGCACATCGGCGTAGCCCGAGCTGGGTTCGGCAAGGCCCTGAAGATGATATCGGCCAGTTTGCAGGTAAGTAATTGTCTTGAAAGTGTTCGGACACTTGTGTGAACCCAGTAGCCCCCGAGGCTTAAATTGGTTCGGAACAACCGAATTAAGGGTCTTTATGGTGTTATACTGCTAACGTAGGCTTCGAAGCAACAAAACGAGCATCTGGCTAAGGAGCTAAAGGACAACCAATCACACGTATAATCTGTGAAGGCACAGCTAGAGCAAGTGAAGAGCTTCACTCGGGAGGCCCATGGTGAGTATACCAATGCTGATAATGTCTAGCAAATGTCAATGCTGACGCAAGGATTCTATTTAGTAGCTGAATCCATAGGGCATATACAAAAGGAGCTAGATGAAGCCCGAGAAGCTCAGCGGTACGCCGAGTTCCAGCAGGAGGCCAGCTGTCGCATTATGAGCCGCCTCCAGGAAGAAATGAAGCGACAGGTCGAAGAAATTTAGAATTTAAAAGCTCAATTGCCCCAGGCCCAAGAAGAAAACCAGAAGCTACAGAGGGGGCATGTTCGGTAAGTTTGATTCCGATGTTTAATAAGTACTTCCTATAACGGAAGTTAAATAGTACCCCCATCGATATCTTTCTTCGGGGTTCTACAAAGATCGTAGGTAGGGTCCGCATACTACTGGTATGCGGCTGACGGCCTTTAAGAAGGAAGGAGCCCAAACAATGGTGATGGTTACCATCCCCGTATTAAGCGTTTCCATCACAGCCGACCAATTGTCTACATAAGATAGCTAGCTTTCAGCTTCACCCGTGTGAGGTACGTATCCGGATGACCCGGTCGTAACAATCGCACAGGTCCTCCCTTTACCCTCTAGCTGAACAATCGGGCACGTAGAGGGCAAACACAGTAGCGAGGCAACCCAGCTTGGCAAAGTCTTAGTTTGAATTGATGCATATGATGGCTTGAAGGTGACAAAGGAAACGTGTATACACAATAAGTGTAAATAAATTCTTATAATAAAAAAGCAGTGGCTTCGGGAAGAAGCCCCCAGGTGCTATGTTCGGATTTAACACTTAATGGTGTAAGCCGATAACCTTAGTACAAGATCGGTCCAAACCGAACATGTGAAGAAAAGGAAAAAAATCAATCCTACCAAATGATGCGTTTCCAACGTATCTATAATTTTTTATGATGGCATGCTATTATATTATCGATTTTGGATGTTTTATATGCATTAATATACTATTTTATATTATTTTTGGGACTAACCTATTAATCTAGAGCCAAGTGCCATTTTCTGTTTTTTTCCTTGTTTTTGAGTTTTGCAGATGTGGGATATTAAACGGAGTCCAAATGTAATAAAACCTTCGGCATTAATTTTTTGGAAGGAAACAAGTCGATAAAGCTTGGAGTGCACGTCAAGGGAGGTGCTAGGGCGCCACAAGCCTGCTAGGCATGGGCCCCCTGGTCGCGCCTAGCAGGCTTGTCGCTCCCTAGCAGGTCTCCTAACCCTATTCTCTCACCTATAAATACCCAAATATTCCCCCAACATAAAAAAGAGCCATGAAAATACTTTTTCGCCGCCGGAAGCCTCCATTCCCGAGAGATCCAATCTTGGAGCCTTTTTCGGTAATCTGCCAGAGGGGTTTCAATCACGAAGCGCATCTACATCAACTCCATTTCCCCTCCGATGATGCATGAGTAGTCCACCACAGAACTACGGGTCCATAGCTAGTATCTATATGGCTTGTTCTCTCTCTTTGATCTTCAATACCATATTCTTCATGATCTTCATGGAGATCTATCTGATGTAATCCTCTTTTGTGGTGTGTTTGTCAAGATCCGAGGGATTGTGAGTTTATGTTTAGATTATCAATGAATCTTATTTGAATCTCCTCTGAATTGTTATTTGCATGATTTCATATCCTTGCAAGTCTCTTCGATTTATTGGTTTGGTTTGGCCAACTAGATTGGTAATTCTTGGAATGGGAGAAGTGCTTGGTTTTGGGTTCAATCTCGCAGTGTCCTCGCCCGGTGACATAGTAGGGGTAGCGAGGCACGTATTGTGTTGTTGACATCAAGGGTAACAAGATGGGGTTTTCATCATGTTGCTTGAGTTATCCCTCTATATTATGTGATCTTTCTTAATGCGTTACTCTGTTCTTCATGAACTTAATACTCTAGATGAAGGCTGGAGTCGGTCGATGTGTGGAGTAATAGTAGTAGATGCAGGATCCTTTTAGTCTACTTGTCACGGACATGATGCCTATATGCATGATCATTGCTTTGGATAACTACATGATTATTTGCTTTTCTATCAATTGTTTAACAATAATTTGTTTACCCACCATGATACTTGCCTTCAAGAGAGAAGCCTCTAGTGAAACCTATGGCCCCTGGGTCTATTTTCCATCATATACTTTCAGATCTATACTTTGCTACAATTTAATTATCTTTTACTTTCCGCACTTGTTTACATCTATCTCTTTCAGATCTAATCCTTGCAAATAACCGTGAAGGGATTGATAACCCCTTTATAGCGTTGGGTGCAAGAGTTTGATTGTTTGTGTAGGTGCAACCATTGGTGACTTGCTTGTTCCTCCTACTGGATTGATACCTTGGTTCTCAACAACTGAGAGAAATACTTATCTACTTCGCTACATCACCCTTTCCTCTTCAAGGGAAAACTAACATGAGGTCAAGAGGTAGCAAAACGGATTTCTGGCGCCGTTGCCGGGGAGGATACATATCAAGCCTACCAAGTACCCATCAAAAACTCATATCTTGCATTTACATTATTTTCCATTTTCCTATCGTTTTCCTCTCCCCCACTTCTAAAATGATTTTCAGAAAATACCAAAAAGATTTGACTTTTTATTCGCCTTTCTTCCGTTCGCCTCTTCATTGCTATGTTTTCTTGTGTTGCCATGTGCCTTCTATTTGCTTGCATCTTCGCTTGATAAAAATATATTGTTATGGATCCTCCACCACTTGCTAATCTTTTCAAAATATCAAATTATGATGAACCAATTGCTAGTGAGTTGAGTGCACATGATTATCTCTATGAAGTTTTGTTTTGAAAATCATGAGTCTGAAAATTTTGATGAAGTGTTGAAAGAAGAAATTTATAAGGTGATTTATGATAGTTCTTTGAATGAAAAGCATGGTTGCCGTGTTATTACTGTGAATTCTCTGAATATCCATGATGCTAATGATATGCAAAACCACAAGATTGGGGATGCTATACTTGATGAAGATGATATTTTTTGTTCCCTAAGTTTTGGTGATGATACGTATGCTATAATTGATCATGAAAATAATCCTTTATGTGAAGGTTATATTGTGAGATTCCTTCATGATGCTACTGAAAATTAATATGAGGAAGGAACTTTTGCTTGTAGGAATTTCAATAATATCAAGTTTCCTCTCTATGTGTTCAAAGTTTTGAAGTTATGCTTGCTTCGCCTTCCTATGCTAGTTGATCCTTGCTCCCATAAATTGTTTGTTCACAAAATCCCTATGCATAGGAAGTGGGCTAGAATTTAAGGTGTTTGTCATGAGATTCAATATGCTCTCTTGCATGTTTCAAATACTACCTTTTTTTATGTGAGCATCATTGAAATCATTATGCCTAGCTAGGGGCGTTAAACAATTGCGCTTGTTGGGAGGCAACCCAATTTTATTTTTGTGTTCTGCTTTTTGCTTCTGTTTTTGAGGGTTTACCACATTATTAATTCTGTAATTTTTGTTTTTTGGTGTTTTAATTAGTGTTTGATCCAAGTAAAACCTTTGGGGTTATCTATGGTAGTTGTTGATTTGATCTTGCTGAAAAACACAAACTTTTGCGCTCAGTACATGAATTTTCCAAATGTTTCAGAGCATAGAATGAGTCTGAAATTTTTACACAAGATTGATATATAAATTTCTCAGGTTTTACTAATTTTTAAGATTTTTTTGAGTTACAGAAGTATACAAAGTTTTTAGATTGCTACAGACTGTTCTGTTTTTGACAGATTCTGTTTTCTTTTAGTTGTTTGCCTGTTTTGATGAATCTATGGGTTGTATCATGGGGTATGAACCATGGAGAAGTTAGAATACAGTAGGTATAACACCAATATAAATAAATCATGAGTTTACAACAGTACCTAAAGTGGTGATTTATTTTCTTATACGAACGGATCTCACGAGTTTTCTGTTAAGTTTTGTGTTGTGAAGTTTTCAAGTTTTGGGTAAAGATTAGATGGAATATGGAATAAGGAGTCGCAAGAGCCTAAGATTGGGGATGCCAAAGGCATCCCATGTCATATTAAAGGATTCCAAAGAGCCTAAGCTTGGGGATGCCCCGGAAGGCATCCCCTCTTTCGTCTTCAATCCATTGGTAAATTTACTTGAGGCTATATTTTTATTCACCACATGATATGTGTTTTGCTTGGAGCGTCTTGTATGATATGCGTCTTCGCTTGTTAGTTTGCCACAATCATCCTTGCTGCACACATCTTTTGAGAGAGACACTCTGAATTGTGAATTTATTAGAATACTCTATGTGCTTCGCTTATATCTTTTTAGTTGGGCAATTTTGCTCTATGTGCTTCACTTTTATCTTTTAGAGCACATTGGTGTTTGCATTTTATAGAAATACTTGAACTCTCGTAACTCACTTATATTATTTTGGGAGTCTCTAAAACAGCATGGTAATTGGTCTAGGTAATGAATTATTCCTAATATGATAGGCATCCAAAAGGGATATAATAAAAACTTCCATATTAAGTGCATTGAGTATTTATGACAAATTTGATTCCTTGCATAAAGTTTTGAGATATAAAGATGGTAATGTTAAGAGACATGTTAGGAAGCAAATTGTGATTTTGTAAAAATACTTGTGTAAAGGTTTGTGATTCCCGTAGCATGCACGTATGGTGAACCGTTATGTAAGGAAGTCGGAGGATGACTTGTTTATAGATTGTCGACCTTTGTGTGAGGGTTGGAGGTGCGTGATGGTTAACTCCTACCAACCTCCCCCCTATGATCATGCTCTTAATGATTTGATTCGATGACTAATATAGTTTTGCAATAAGTATGTGAGTTCTTTATGACTAATGTTGAGTCCATGGATTATACGCACTCTCACCCTTCCACTTTTGCTAGCCTCTCTATTACCGTGCAAATTTCACCGGTATACCATATACCTTCCTCAAAACAGACACCATATATCCTTCCTCAAAACATCCACCATATATCTTTCCTTAAAACAGCCACCATACCTACCTATTATGGCATTTCCATAGCCATTCCGAGATATATTGCCATGCAGCTTCCACAGTTTCCTTTTATGACATGCACCATCACTTCCATATTGCATATAGAGTCATATTTTTTCATAGGTATCGAGTTGTAAGTTTCTTTTGAGTTGTAAGTAAATAAAAGTGTGATGATTATCCTTAATAGATCATGTCCCATGTGAGGAAAGGATGATGGAAGTTATGATTCCCTCACAAGTGGGGATGAGATTCCGGACTTTATGAAAAAAAAGAGGCCAGTGAAGCCCAAATAAAAAATGAATAAAAGAGGCCTTAGATGCCCACATAAAAAATGAGAGAAAAGAGAGAAGGGATATTGGTACTAACTTTTTCCACACTTGTGCTTCAAAGTATCACCATGATCTTCATGATAGAGAGTCTCCTATTTTGTCACTTTCATATAGCTAGTGGAATTTTTCTTCATGATGCACATCCACTTAGTTTCCTTTTGAGCTTTCATACACTTATAGCTCTAGTGCATCCTTTGCATGGAAATCCCTACTTACTCACATTGATATCTATTGATGGGCATCTCCATAGCCTGTTGATAGGCCTAGTTGATGCGGGACTATCTTCTCCCTTTTCTTGACAACCTCCACCATATTCTATTCCACCTATAGTGCTATATCCATGGCTCGCGCTCATGTATTGCGTGAGAGTTGAATTTTTTGAGAAAATAAAGGTGTGAAAACAATTGCTTGAATTTTCATTAGGGTTGTGCATGATATAAATACTATGTGTGGTGAAGATGGAGCATCGCCAGACCATATGGTATTGTAGGGATAACTTTCTTTTGCCATTATATTTTGAAGAGATACAATTGCTTTGCTAGTATGCTTGAAATGTTATTGTTTCTATATAAATATTAAGCTTTTGTTTTGAGTCTTACGTATATGAATATTCATGCCACAATAAAGAATATTACATGGATAAATATGTTAGGTAGCACTCCACATCAAAAATTCTGTTTTTACCATTTACCTACTCGAGGACGAGCAGGAATTAAGCTTGGGGACGGTGATACGTCTCCAACGTATCTGTAATTTTTTGATGATGGCATGCTATTATATTATCTATTTGGATGTTTTATATGCATTAATATGCTATTTTATATTATTTTTGGGACTAACCTATTAATCTAGAGCCAAGTGCCAGTTTTTGTTTTTCCTTGTTTTTGAGTTTTGCAGATATGGGATATTAAACGGAGTCCAAACAGAATAAAACCTTCGAAAGGAATTTTTCCGGAAGGAAACAAGTGCTAGGGCGCCACACACCTGCTAGGCACGGCCCCTTGGCCGCGCCTAGCAGGCTTGTTGCTCCCTGGCAGGTCTCCTAACCCTATTCTCTGGTCTATAAATACCCAAATATTCCCCCAACATCAAAAAGAGCCACACAAATACTTTTCCGCCGTTGGAAGCCTTTGTTCCCGAGAGATCCAATCTTGGAGACTTTTCTGGTAATCTGCCAGAGGGGGTTTCGATCACGGAGGGCATCTACATCAACTCCATTACCCCTCTGATGATGCGTGAGTAGTCCACCACAGACCTACGGGTCCATAGCTAGTAGCTAGATGGCTTCTTCTCTCTCTTTGATCTTCAATACCATGTTCTTCATGATCTTCATGGAGATCTATCCAATGTAATCCTGTTTTGTGGTGTGTTTGCCAAGATCCAATGAATTGTGAGTTTATGTTTAGATTATCCATGAATCTTTTTTATCTCCTCTGAATTCTTATTTTCATGATTTCATATCTTTGCAAGTCTTTTCGAGTTATTGGTTTGGTTTGGCCAACTAGATTTGTAATTCTTGCAATGGGAGAAGTGCTTGGTTTTGGGTTCAATCTTGCGATGTCCTCACCCAGTGACATAGTAGGGGTAGCGAGGCACGTATTGTATTGTTGCCATGAAGGGTAACAAGATGGAGTTTTCATCATATTGCTTGATGTTATCCCTCTACATCAAGTCATCTTTCTTAATGCGTTACTCTGTTCTTCGTGAACTTAATACTCTAGATGCAGGCAGGAGTCGGTCGATGTGTGGAGTAATAGTAGTAGATGCAGAATCATTTTGGTCTACTTGTCACGGACGTGATGCCTATATGCATGATCATTGCCTTGGATAACTACATAATTATTCGTTTTTCTATCAATTGCTTGACAATAATTTGTTTACCCACCATGATATTTGCCTTCAAGAGAGAAGCCTCTAGTGAAACCTATGCCCCCAGGGTCTATTTTCCATCATATACTTTCAGATCTATACGTTGCTGCAATTTAATTATCTTTTACTTTCCACACTCATTTACATCTATCTATTTCAGATCTAATCCTTGCAAATAACCATGAACAGATTGACAACCCCTTTATAGCATTTGGCGCAAGAGTTTGATTGTTTGTGTAGGTGCAACCATTGGTGACTTGTTTGTTCCTCCTACTGGATTAATACCTTGGTTCTCAACAATTGAGGGAAATACTTATCTACTTTGCTGCATCACCCTTTTCTCTTCAAGGGAAAACCAACGCAAGCTCAAGTGGTAGCACTAAACAACATAGTGGGATGGGAAAGGAAAATAGAAGGAAAAAGGAAAAAAAGGAAAAAATACTGAAATATATAGACGACACCGGTTTATCTTTAGAAGCGCCGAAGACGAGCTGCGTTCCATGGTTTTGGTTCCAGACGGTTGTATGATGGGTTCTGAAGATGGTAGGCTCCTCCCGCGAGTACTTCATCGATTATGAAGGGGCCCTCCCATTTGGGGTTGATTTTATGCTTCTGCTTCTCTGGGAGTCGTAAGACGAATTCCCCTATGTTGTATGCTTTTGCCCTTACCTCCCTGCTCTGGTAACGTCGGGCTTGCTGTTTGGAAAAAGTAGAGTGAGCCCGAGCTATGTCGCGCTCTCCTTCTAACGCGTCCAGGTCGTACCGCCGATCTAACTCGGCTTGCTTTTCCTCGTACATGCACACCCTTGGTGCGTTGTGAATAATATTGCAGGGGAGGACTGTCTCTGCCCTATAGACCATGAAGAACGGTGTATATCCCGTTGATCTGTTTGGGGTGGTGCGCAGGCCCCATAAAACGGAGTCGAGTTCCTCCACCCAATGACAGTCGGACTCATGAAGAGATCAGACCAAATGTAGCGTAATGCCACTCATAATGAGGCCGTTTGCTCGTTCAACTTGTCCATTGGTCTGCGGATTATAGACTAATGCGTAATCGAGCTTTATGCCCATTTTTGTGAACTAGTCCTTGACCTCTTGGGCCTTGGATCCATTATCCGTTATTATACTATGTGGGACACCGTAATGGTGTACCACGCCGGAGATAAAGTTGATCACTGGACCGGATTTGGCAGATTTGACAGGCTTTGCCTCTATCCATTTGGTGAACTTGTCGACCATAACCAGTAGGTATTTATTCTTCTTGGTCCCCCCTTTAGGGGTCCGACCATGTCCAGCCCCCAAACCATGAAAGGCCAGGTGATCAAAATAGTACGTAGAACTGTTAGGGTCATGTGACTTTGATTTGCGAAGAGTTGACACCCCACGCAATGTTTGACAAGTGACTGGGCGTCCGTCCGGGCTGTAGGCCAAAAGAAACCAGCTCAGAAGGCCTTGCTGACTAAGGATATTGTCGCGTTGTGGTGGACGCCCATGCCTGAGTGGACTTCATCTAGAAGCTCCCGTCCTTATTCCTCGGATATGCACCTCTATAATATTCCGGTGGTGCTCTTCTTATATAACTCACCCTGGTGAACTTTGTAGGCCTTCGATTGCCGAACTATGTGTCGTGCCTCTGTTTGGTCGTCAGGGAGTTCCTTGCGAAGAAGGTAGGCGAGGAAGGGCTCTGTCCATGGCGCAATTACCGTCATTACCTCATGAGCCGAAGGCGTTTCATCCATTATGGAGCCGCTATTGATTTGATCGTCTGGTTCATTTATAGGGGAACAACCTCGTCCGCCTTATTGAGACCAGCGCCCTTGTCATCGTCCTGCCACACGACGGATGGCTTAAAGAGCTGCTCCAGAAAGGTGTTTCTCGGGATAGGGTCGCGTTTGGCTCCCATACGAGCCAGTATGTCGGCGGCTTGGTTGTTGTCGCGAGCGACGTGGTGAAATTCCAAACCCTCGAATCGTGAGGATATCTTTAGTACGACGTTTCTGTACACCGCCATCTTAGGGTTTTTGGCGTCGAATTCGCCATTAATTTGGGAGATGACCAAGTTGGAGTCTTCTCGTACCTCTAGCCGTCGTATGCCCATTGACACTGCCATCTGAAGACCATGTAGGAGAGCTTCGTATTCGGCTCCATTTTTAGATTCAGCATACATAATCCGCCAATACCTGAGATTTTATGGCACGACATGGATTATAGGTTATTTCGAAAGGAAGGAGCTCAATCGCCCACTTGATTATGTGGCCGGTGGCATCCCTGTTGTTGATTATATCGTTCAGGGGTACTTAGGAGGCTACCGTTACCACACACTCTTGGAAATAATGTCTAAGTGCACTTGAAACTTGACGATTTCCTCTGCGGGTTTGAAGGACGTAGGCTTGGGCCTTGTGCTAAGGATCACGTTGTTCTTATCAACTGTTGACCGTAATGTGGTCAGTTCTTCGGTGGCGAGAGTCTCAGCTAATGCCTCGAGGGCGAGCACTGCTATCTTGTTTTCGGCCCGAAGGGCTATGTTCAGATCACTGGCGATTGTGATCACTCCATTTGGTCCTGGAATTTTAAGTTTCATGTACCCGTATTGGGGTATGGCCTGGAACTTTGAGAAGGCGTCACATCCCAATAAGGTGTGGTAGCCGCTTGGGAAGGGCACGATGTGGAAGACAAGTTCTTCGGATTGGTAGTTTTCGGGTGTACCGAACACCACGTTGAGGACGATACATATGGAACAACGCGCCTCTTTCCCTGGAATAATTCCTTAGAAAGTTGTATTGCTATGTTCGATGCGAGATCGGTCGAACTGCATTTTTTCCAGTGTGCCTTCGTATATGAGGTTGAAACCACTGCCACCTTCCATTAGCACCTTATGAAGCCTGTAACCATCAATGATGGTGTTCAAGACTAGTGCGGCCGGTGAATGACCGGAAAGAATGACCAGCTGGTCGATATCTCCCAAGGTAATCGGTATGTCTGCCCATGCACTAGTTGCTGCCACATGGTAGACCTGTTCGAGTTCTCTAAGAGCTCTTTTCCTCCTGTTCCTCGAGGGGAATGTTTCGTAGACCGTCAGAACTTCGGCGTTGTATTCGGGCGATAACGAATAGCGCCTGTTCGGCGGAAGTGTCTCAAGGATGGACTTGCCGCTCTTTGTGACCTGCCTAACGACTCAACAAGCTCTAAGGCTGTGAGTCAGGCTCACGTTCAGCAGGATGGAATGTATGGGGCAAGGTTTATCTAATAGTCCATCAAAGACAGTACCGACCCTTGAAAGGGGCCTGTTTCTTTTATCGGCGGGTTCAAATCTGGCTGGCCGCTTTGGAGGTATCCTCTTTTTCCGATCCCCACTAGGGTGTTCAGGGAAAGTTGGTTCCAAAAATAATTGCTCGGATTGCCAAGCACTTTCCATGGAACAATATTTAAGTACCAAATCGGATAGCTCAAAAAAGTCACGAATGTGTCGGCGAGCTAGGGCGTTACGAATCCCTTCATCGTGGCAATTGTTACTGAAAGTTGCCATGATCTCTTGGTCACTAAAACCTTTTTCTCTGCTTCTAGTGAGTAGGAGTCTGGCCCAAAAGTGATGGACTGATTCTCCTGGTAATTGTTTAGTGTCCCGAAAGTCCAAAGACGCAGGCTTTGGTGTAATAATAGAATCATCATCTTGGGTGGTGGGTGGAAGAAATCTGCCCCCATGCCACATTGAGTGTTTGGAATCAAGGAATATGAATTGTGTGATAAATCTTGGACCGATGACGGTCCGGATTTAGAATAAATTCTGGCATCTAGATCATCGATGAAGTCTTGGTGATCAGAGACCGGGGTATAGACTGTTTTCAACTCCGGCTATCAGGATGAGTCTTCAGGCAAACACTCGATGGTGGTGACAAGGTGGGTGACCAGGGGGACATGAATCACCCTCTTGTCGGGCCTAACCCCGAGTCGGTCATAGACCAGGATCTGGTCATCCGTCATATGCATAGCTTCAACCCGATCAAACAACTTGTTTAAAAACGAGGCGATGGTAGGATGCGTGTCGCTGAGCCAAGTGGAGTCGATGCGCGGTTTGACGACTCCAGAACTATGCGAAGGCATCTCCGTGTTCCGCCCAGCCATAGCGGATCCGGTCACATTGGCCGGGTTGGGCGTTCTAGATCGCCCGGGGTGAAGACTCTGTTGGGGGTGGAGCCCAATGTCTTCGGCATTGAAGCGTCAAGACTTGTAGGCTCCTCCTTGAGGGTCAAAGATTCCATAAGGACGAGTAATCCCCATAAATCGGTGACAAACTCTAAGGTTCCAAACCTGATTCTTTGATCGGGGGGGGGGTCTAATCTGGCCAAAGCGGCTGATCGGATCGGCATGTGATAAGATGTCGTCGCCTATGAGAGTCTAATCGGGGGTAAGGGTTCCCTGGATACAGACCTCATTGTTCGCGATGAGGTGAGCCATCGATTCCTTCGACGCTCACAGCGGAACTCTCAATCAAAGCACCAATATCAGTGTCAAAACCGGCGGATCTCAGGTAGGGGGTCCCGAGCTATGAGACTAGAAGCGATGGTAACATGAGGCGAAGGGGACAAGGTTTTACCCAGGTTTGGGCCCTCCTATGGAGGTAATAGCCTACGTCCTACTTGATTGTATTAATGATATGGGGGTTACAGAGTTGATCTACCTCGAGATCGAATAGCTAACCCTAGATGAGTTGTCCTCCCTACAACCTAAAACCCTCTGGTTTATATAGATACCGAGGGTACCTAGGGTTTACACAGGGTCGGTTACATGCCGAAGAGATAAACACACCTATCTATAGCTAACAGTCTTGGATAACAAGCCATGACCCCCCGAAGCATCCACCCTGGCAACAGGGCCCTTGATCACCCAATGGTCACTTTGCGGCCCATACAGTCTGGCCCATGGGAAACAGGTCGGCTGCCCGAGGACCCCTAAATCCAGGACTCCCTGAGGCATTGATGCTCAAATTGCTTCCTCCCTTGGTCGTGTTTTGATTCAGCGGTATTGTGGGATGAAGCGGACCGGACCAACCTTACTCGTATGCTTACGAGAGACCGGTTCCATCGACTGGCGTGTAACTTTGTTGCACAAACATGGTTGGCTGGTGTGTGTCTCTCCTATTCTAGTTGGATCAGATTCGACAAAGGCAGTCCTTGAGAAGGTTGAATAGCAATTTATGTATCACCGTTGTGGTTTTTGCGTAGGTGAGAATTGTTCTTGCTAGATACCCGTTGCAGCCACGTAAAACATGCAACAACAATTAGAGGACGTCTAACTTGTTTTTGTAGGTTATGCTATGATGTGATATGGCCAATCAAATGATGAGATATATGTGATGTATGAGATGATCATGTTTTGTATAGAATATCATGACTTGCATGTCAATGGGCATGGCAACCGGCAGGAGCCATAGGGTTGTCTTTAATTATTTTCGTCATTATTGCTTTACTTTATCACTATGAGTTAGCAATAGTCGTGGAAGCAACAGTCAGCGTGATAACCCCGATGGCGACACGTTGATGGAGATCAAGATGATGGAGATCATCGTGTCATGCCGGTGACGATGGAGATCATGTCGGTGCTTTGAAGATGGAGATCAAGATGATGGAGATCATCGTGTCATGCCGGTGATGATGGAGATCAAAAGCACAAGTTCATGGCCATATCATGTCACTTTTGATTTGCATGTGATGTTAATCCTTCTACGCATCTTATTTTGCTTAGGACGACGGTAGCATTACAAGGTGATCCCTCACTTAAATTTAAAGATAAATTGTGTTCTCCCTGAGTGTGCACCATTGCAAAAGTTCGTCGTGTCGAGACTCTGTGTGGTGATCGGGTGCGATAGGCTACGTTCACATACAACGGGTGCAAGCCAGTGTTGCACGTGCAGAATACTTGGGTTAAACTTGACGAGCGTGGCATGTACAGACATGGCCTCGGAACACAAGTGACCGAAAGGCCGAACATGAGTCATATAGTAGATATGATCAACATGATGGAGCTCACCATTGAAACCACCTCAACTCACTTGATGATCGGACTTGAGTTGGTGAATTTGGATCATGTATCACTCAGATGACCAGAGGGATGTCAATTTGAGTGGGAGCTTTAGTAATTTTATTAACTAAACTCATTATCTTGAACAATAGTCTTAGTAACCTTTGCATATTTAAGTTGTAGATCAATGGCTCGCGCAGTAGTTCCCCTGAATATTAATGCGTTCCTAGAGAAAGCCAAGTTGAAAGATGATGGAAGTAACTTTGTGGACTGGGCCCGTAATCTGAGGATTATCCTCATGGCTTCCCACAAGTCTTATGTCCTTGATGCACCGCCTGGTGACCCACCCGCTCCCGTGTCATCCGAAGACGTTAAGAACGCTTGGGAGGCACGTTCTGGAGATTACTCAATAGTTCAATGTGCAATGTTGTATGGCTTAGAACCGGCACCTCAAAGACGTTCTGAACGTCATGGGGCATATGAGATGTTCCAGGATTTGAAGTTTATCTTTTATAAGAATGCCCGGATCGAGAGGTATGAGACCTCCGATAAGTTCTATGCTTGTAAGATGGAGGAGAACGGGTCTGTCAGTGAACATATACTCAGAATGTCTGGGTATTACGAACAGTCTGGCCGAGTTAGGGATGCCCCTTCCGCTGGAGGCGATCACTGGAAGAGTTCTTCAATCTTTTCCACCTAGCTACAAGCGCTTCGTGATGAACTATAACATGCATGGGATGAATAAGTGAGTCACCGAGCTGTTTGCGATGCTAAAAATCGGTGTCTGAAATCCAGAAAGAACATCAAGTGTTGATGGTCAATAAAACCACTAGTTTCAAGAAGAATGGCAAGGGCAAGAAGGGTAACTCCAAGAAGAGTGGCAAAGCAGTTGCCCCTCCCGTGAAGAAACCCAAGGATGGACGTAAGCCAGAAACTGAGTGCTTTCATTGCAAGGGAACCGGTCACTAGAAGTGGAACTGCCCCAAGTATCTGGCCGACAAGAAGGCGGCCAACACCAAACAAGGTATATATGATATACATGTTATTGATGTGTACCTTACCAACTCTCATTGTATTGCTTGGGTATTTGATACCGGTTGGGTTGCTCACATTTGCAAGTCAAAACAGGAGCTACGGAACAGATGAAGGCTGGCTAAGGATGAAGTGACGATGCGTGTGGGAAATGGTTCCAAGGTTGATGTGATTGCCATCGGCACGCTCGCTCTTCTATTACCATCGGGATTAGTTATGAACCTAAATTATTGTTATTTAGTGCCCACGTTAAGCATGACCATTATATCTAGATCTTGTTTATTGCGAGACGATTACTCATTTAAATTAGAGAATAATGGTTGTTCTCTATATATGAGTAATATATTTTATGGTCATGCACCCAATGTGAGGTGTTTATTCATATTGAATCTCGATAGTGATGATACACATGTTCATAACATTGATGCCAAAAGATGTAGAGTTGATAATGATAGTACCACTTTCTTGTGGCACTGCCATTTAGGTCATATTGTTGTAAAAAGCATGAAGAAGCTCCATGGTGACGGAATTTTGGAGTCACTTGATTTTGAATCACTTGACACATGTGAACCGTGCCTCATGGGCAAGATGACTAACCCCGTTCTCTGGAACAATGGAACGGGCAAGTGACTTGTTGGAAATCATATATACTGATGTGTGTAGTCCAATGAGCATTGAGGTGTGCGGTGGATATCATTATTTTCTCATATTTCGTTACTCAAACACAAGTCTAAAATGTTTGAAAAGTTCAACCAATTTCAGAGTGAAGTTGAGAATCATCATAACAAGAAGATTAAATTCCTACGATCTGATCGAGGAGGTGAATATCTGAGTTATGAGTTCGGCAGTCACTTAAGACAGTGTGGAATTGTTTCACAATTGACACCGCCTGGAACACCACAACGTAATGGTGTGTCTGAATGTCGTACTCAAACCTTATTAGATATGGTGCGTTCTATGATGTCTCTTGCTGATTTGCCACTATCGTTTTGGGGTTATGCATTAGAGACAGTGGCATTCACTTTAAATAGGGCACCAACGAAATCCGTTGAGACGACTCCATATGAACTATGGTTTGTCAAGAAGCCAAAGTTGTCGTTTCTTAAAGTTTAGGGATGTGATGCTTATGTCAAAAAGCTTCAGCCTGAAAAGCTGGAAGCCAAAGCAGAGAAATTCGTCTTCATAGGATACCCAAAAGAGACAGTTGGGTATACCTTCTATCTCAGACCCAAAGGCAAAGTGTCTGTCGCTAAGAATGGAACATTTCTTGAGAAAGAATTGAGTGAGAGAAAAATAGAACTTGATGAGGTTATTGAACCTTTACTTCAACCAGAGAGTAACGCAGTGCAGAAAGATCTTTCTGTAGAGCCTGCATCGGTTGAAGAGGAAGTTAATGATGATGATCATGAGTCTTAAGATCAAGTTACTATCAAACCTCGTAGGTTGACAAGGGCACGTACTGCTCCTGAGTGGTACGGCAACCCTGTCTTAGAGGTCATGTTGTTAGACAACGATGAACCTATGAGCTATGGAGAAGCGATGATGGGCCCGAATTATGAGAAATGGTTAGAGGCCATGAATCCGAGATGGGATCCATGTATGAAAATAAAGTATGGACTTTGGAAGTATTACCTGAAGGGCGAAAGGCCATTTAGAACAAATGGATCTTTAAGAGGAAGACGGACGCGGACGGTAATATCACCATCTACAAAGCTCGACTTGCGGCAAAGGTTTTTTAACAAGTTCAAGGAGTTGACTACGATAAGACCTTCTCACCCGTAGTGATGCTTAAGTCCGTCAGAATCATGTTAGCAATAGCTGCTTATCTCGACTATGAAATTTGGCAGATGGATGTCAAAATAACATTCCTTCATGGTTTCCTTAAGGAAGAGTTGTATATGATACAACCGGAAGGTTTTGTCGATCCAGAGAATGCTAACAAAGTTTGCAAACTCCAGCGATCCATTTATGGACTAGTGCAAGCATCTCGGATTTGGAATTCGCGCTTTGATGAGGTGATCAAAGCGTTCGGGTTTATACAAGTTTATGGAGAAGGTTGTATTTACAAGAAAGTGAGCGGGAGCTCTATAGCGTTTCTAATATTATATGTGGATGACATATTTCTGATTGGAAACAATATAGCAATCCTGGAAAGTGTGAAGGAATATTTGAACAAGAGTTTTTGAATGAAGGACCTAGGAGAAGCTGCTCTCATATATATAAGGCATTAATATCTATAGAGATAGATCGAGACGCTTAATAGGACTTTCACATAGCACATACCTTGATAAAGTTTTGAAGAAGTTCAAAATGGATCAGTCCAAGAAGGGGTTCTTGCCTGTGTTACAAGGTGTGAAGTTGAGTAAGACTCAATGTACAGTAACTGCAGAAGATAGACAAAAGATGAGTGTCATCCACTATGCTTCAGCCATAGGCTCTATCATGTATGCAATGTTGTGCATAAGACCCGATGTCAGCCTTGCCAAAAGTATGGCCGGAAGGTTTCAAAGTGATCCAGGAATGGAGCATTGGACGGCGGTCAAGAATATCCTTAAATTCCTGAAAAGTACTAAGGAAATGTTTCTCGTTTATGAAGGTGATCAAGAGCTCGTCATAAAGGGTTATGTTGACGCAAGCTTTGACACTGATCCAGATGACTCTAAGTCGCAAAACGAATACATATTTATTCATCGTGGGGGAGCGGTAAGCTGGTGCAGTTCCAAGCAGAGCGTGATAGACGATTCTACATGCGAAGTGGAGTACATCACAGCCTCGAAGGCGGCGAAGGAAGGTGTCTGGATGAAGAAGTTCATGACAGATCTTGGAGTAGTGCACAGTGCATTGAATCCAACGGATCTGTTGTGTGACAACACTAGTGCCATTGCTCTGGCCAAGGAACCAAGATTTCACAAGAGGACCAAACACATAAAGCGACTCTTCAATTCCATCCACGAGTACATCAAGGAGGAGGCCATAAGTATTTGCAAAGTGCACATGGATCTGAATGTTGCAGACCTATTGACTAAACCTCTACCAAGAGCTAAACATGATCAACATCAGAACTGTATGGGTGTTTGATTCATTACAATGTAAATCACATAGTGATGTGAGCTAGATTATTGACTCTAGTGCAAGTGGGAGACTGTTGGAAATATGCCCTATTGGCAATAATATATTGGTTATTATTATATTTCCTTGTTCATGATAATCTTTTATTCTCCATGCTACAATTGTATTGATTGGAAACATATTGCATCTGTGGATATATAGACAACAATGTGTCCCTAGTATGCCTCTAGCAGACAAGCTCGTTAATCAAAGATGGTCAAGGTTTCCTAGCCATTGACATGAAATGTCATTTGATAACAGGATCACATCATTGGGAGAATGATGTGATGGACAAGACCCAAACTATAAACATAGCATTTGATCATGTCAGTTTATTGCTAGAGTTTTCTGCATGTCAAATATCTGTTCCTATGACCATGAGATCATGCAACTCACTGACACCGGAGGAGTACCTTGTGTGTATCAAATGTTGCAACGTAACTGGGTGACTATAAAGGTGGTCTACTGGTATCTCCAAGGGTGTCCGTTGAGTGGGCATGGATCAAGACTGGGATTTGTTACTCCGTGTGGCGGAGAGGTATCTCAGGGACCACTTGGTAATACAACATCACAACCAAGCCTTGCAAGCAATGTGACTAAATTGTTATCAACGGTATCTTGTATTAGGGAACGAGTAAATAGACTTGCCAGTAATGGTATTGAACTAGGTATACAGATACCGATGATCGAATCTCGGGCAAGTAACAAACCAATGAATAAAGGGAACATCATACGAGATTAACTGAATCCTTGACATAGAGGTTGAACCGATAAAGATCTTCTTAGAATATGTAGGAACTAATATGGGTATCCAGGTCCTGCTATGTGTTATTGACCGTAGAGGTGTCTCGGTCATGTCTACATAGTTCTCGAACCCGCAGGGTCTGCACACTTAAGGTTCGGTGACGTTTTGGTAGTATAGAGTTATGTATGGTGGTGACCGAAGGTTGTTTAGAGTCCCGGATGAGATCTTGGACGCCAGGAGGAGATATGGAATGGTCTGGAGTTAAATATTGATATATAGGAAGTCATGTTTTGGGTAGTTTACCGGGAGTGTCAGGAGGGTGTCGGGGGACCATCGGGAGGGGTGTCTCGGCCCAAAGGACCTAATGGGATGTGGGAGGAGTCAAACACCCCCTAGTGGGCTAGATGACCCCCCCCACTAAGTCCCATGCGGCTAGGGGTGGGAAAAACCAAAAGGTGGAAAGGGTTTCCAAGTGGAGAGGAGGAATCCTACTCCTAGTAGGATTGGAGTAGGACTCCTCCACCTCCAAATTCGAACAACCTTTGAGGGTTTGAGGCTGCCTCCTCCCCTCCCGTCCCTCCTATATATACTAGAGGACTTATCGGGGAGAGATAACCCTAACCACCACGTGCTCCCTCTACTTCATCTAGATCGTCTTTCTCCTCTACTCTAGTTCGGCGGTTCTTGGATGAAGCCATGTCGAAATAGTTCCACCACCATCGCCGCCACGCCGTCGCGCTGCTGGAGAACTCATCTACCTCTCCGCTCCCTCTTGCTGGATCAAGAAGGCGGAGATCGTCATCGAGTTGTACGTGTGCTGAATGCGGACGTGCCATCCGTTTGGGGCTAGATCGAGACGGATAGTGATTGGATCGCGAGACACTCGGCGATTTGGAACATGAAGACATTCGACTACATCAACCACGTTTCTTAATGCTTCCAGCTGAACAATCTAGAAGGGTACATAGATCCACTGTCCCTCTCATAGATGCTCATCACCATGGATAGATCTTGCGTGTGTAGGAATTTTTTTGTTTCCCATGCAACGTTTCCCAACACCTATGATGAAGATGAACTGTAAGTGCATATTTCTCCCTAAGTGGTTTTGGTGATTGGTGACAATGCCTTTGCGGACTAATCGTGTGCATTGAGCATTTCAGATATCTCAGTTCTAGGCACAAGACGATTCAGTGCCCCTCGGAATCTCTTGAAGACGGTTGTTCTATACATTTCCTTTCGGTGGATTTGAATCATAGGAAAACCGTACTATCAAGAGGGGGGACGCTTTGGAAATGTCTGGGTGGAATCAACACGTACACATCTATTCCTTTGCACCACCTTTCCCTCTCTTCAATGGAGCCCCAACTCGTTTTCCTTATCTGTGCAAAAGGAACGCCTACTAGGTTTTTGTGTTCACTGGGCTGCGGTAGTACCGCTCAAGGGAGCGGTAGTACCGCAGGTGCCAGCGGTAGTACCGCTCGGTGGAGTGGTAGTACCGCTGTCTCCTGCCCTGGCCTCTACACCTGTGGTAGTAGGCGCGGATGTAATTTTTTACATCCACCCTACTACGGTAGTACCACGATTCTCGTCCGGTACTACTGTGCCGGACTTTTTGCAGAGTTTCCTTCTGCGGAGGTAGGCACGGAAGTAATTTTTTACTTCCATGCACCTCCAGTGGCTGCCTCTGCCGACCATGCGGTAGTACCGCACGGGCTCGCGGTAGTACCGCTCTGGCGGTTCTACCGCTTGCTATCCTGTGCAAACAGCCAGAGCTAGTTAGTCCCGCACGAGCGGTAGTACCGCACAAGGCTGCGGTAGTACCGCAAGCCGTCACGGTAGTACCGCAAGCCGTCACGGTAGTACCATGGCTGTTGTGGTAGTACCATGACGCGCGGGGCTGAGGGAGTGGATAACGGTTGGATCTTGTCCCCCACTATAAAAGGGAGGTCTTCTTCCCCAAGAAGCTTACCTCTTCCTTCCCAAACTCCATTATTGCTCCAAGCTCCATTTTAGCCCGATCTCTCTCCCTATCCAATCAATCTTGTTGATTTCCGAGGGATAGGTTGAGAAGGCCCTGATCTACACTTCCACCAAGAGAAATTTGATTCCCCCCACTAATCCCTTGCGGATCTTGTTACTCTTAGGTGTTTGAGCACCCTAGACGGTTGAGGTCACCTCGAAGCCACATACCATCATGGTGAAGCTTCATGGTGTCATTGGGAGCCTCCAATTTAGTTGTGGAGATTGCCCCAATCTTGTTTGTTAAGGTTCGGTCGCCGCCTTCAAGGGCACCAATAGTGGAATCACGACATCTCGCATTGTGTGAGGGTGTGAGGAGAATATGGTGGCCCTAGTGGCTTCTTGGGGAGCATTGTGCCTCCACACCGCTCCAATGGAGACATACTTCCCCACAAGGGAAGGAACTTCAGTAACACATCCTCGTCTCCACCGGCTCCACTTTTGGTTATCTCGGATCTTTATTTATTGCAAGCATTTATTGTGTTATATCCCTTGCTTGCTTATGCACTTGTTGTGATTAGCATCATATAGGTTATTCACCTAGTTGCACATCTAGCTACTTATTTGATGCTATACCTTAATTGTTTAAGAAAATTTAAAAAGTGTTAGTTTCCTATTAACCCCCTCTAGTCAACCATATCAATCCTTTCAATTGGTATCAGAGCTACGTCTCTTTATTAAGAGTTTCACCACCCGAAGAGTATGGCTGGCGAAGTGGTGCGTGTGGGAGAGCTTCCTCAGGCCATGGGTGTGAACACGGTCTCATGCGAGGATTTGAACGAGGGTTTGTCCTTACTCAAATCCTCCAGGGCGACCGAGGTTCAATCCATGTTTAAAGATTTCCTTAATACTCTTAAAATGTCTACCGATGCGGGCAAGTGGTCAAACCCACTAACTCGTCATCGGATGTCTACTCGGTAAGGAGGGGGCTAGTGCCGAAAAGATAATCATTCTCAAAGACTTAACGGGTCGGAGAGCTTTGCCTCTGTTCCCCCTCCCGTGGTCTATGGAGGACCGGTGCACCCACCTCATATAGTTAATCTCGGTCCTCCTCCTAAACTTGTTAAGAATGATTTTGCTAACTGGGTTTTTAGTATCAAGTCTCATTTAGATCACAGCTCAATTCATCTCATGAGAGTCATTGAAGCAGGATACTATCCTCATGATCCACGCAATATTACTCCAAGAGAACAAGCGGATAAACAGCTAAATTCTTCCGCCTTGTTCATACTCCAAGCTGCTATTCCTCCTGAAGATCTACCTCACCTGCGGCCCTTGACTGTTGCTAAATAATGTTGGGAACACATCATCTCCATGTACAAGGGCAGCTCAAGCATTCAACGGTTAAACTATGAAGTTGTTCTTGATCAGTCAAATGAGTTTGTGATGATAGAGGATGAGGAACTGCGTGAGCTCTATAGAAGGGTGACCGCTCTCGCTGTCTCCCTCAAGGATCATGGCAGCAAGGATGTGGATGATACTTGGATCAAGCCTAAGTTCCTGAAGACTATCATGCCCTACAACAAGGCCACGTCCGCTGTCATCCGTCAAAGGCCAGACTTTCACACCTTATCCTCTGGTGATGTGTTGGATGAATTCATTGCAATGAACATCCTGAACACAACAGCCTACAATGCTCTTGGTCATGTTCAATGGTCAAGGAAGTCCTCTCCCAATCTTGCATTGAAGGCAAAGGTCAGTCAACAGGAAGAATAATAAGAAGAGGTTTTCCCCGAAGACACCAAATATGCTTATCATGAGCACATGGCTCTTGCATCCAGACAATTTTGGGGCAACAACAGAAACTCAAGGCCCAACTTTTCCAAGAACAACTCAAATGGGTCATAGGGAAAGCAACGTGTGAGAACTTGCTACAACTGCGGTAATGTAAGTCACTTTGTGGTGGATTGTCCATATGAGAAGAGGGAAGACAATGGTGGCAAGCTCATTCACAAAGATAAAGCCAAGTCATTCCCAAACAAAACCAACTTTATCAAGAAGGCTCCTCACAAAGTTTTGGTAGCTCAAGAAGAGTATGCCTTAGATGATGATGTTGATGATGAAGACACAAGCGGTGAAGGAATGGCTATCGCATCCGTGGCAATTGCCTCTTCTACCCCGACAAAGGTGTCACTCTTCAACGCCCCCAATGAGAACATCGTCGCGAGGTGCCTCATGGCTAAAGGTATCACAAAGGTAACCTCCAACGTCATAACCTCAAACATTAAGACTTCCATTTCTTCCACTTCATCCTTAGATTGTGTGGATGAACTTGAGCAGGGGAAAGAGGATAAAAATGAGTTTGACAAATTCATGTGTAAACTCAAGGGAGAGTCTAAGAAGCACTTTGTTGCTCTCTTGGAACAACTTGGTGAGTCCCATGACACTATTGAGTCTCAAGAAGAGTGTCTTGAGGAACTAAGAGGTCATAGTCGTGATTATGCCGATGAGATAGCGGATCTATCTATTGCTCTTGAGGAAGAGCAAGGTCTTCGTATGACTCTTGAGGAGTCACAAAATGTCGACCTTACTAAATTACATAAAGATTATGATCATGCTATTGTTCTTAACCATGCTCTCAAGTCTGAGAAGGTTGCACTTGGGGTGGATCATTATCGTCTCAAAGTTGAGCTTGACACACGTGACAATACTCACAAGGACGTTTGCTCATGCCTGTCTTAAGGAGTCATATGATCAACTCCAAGTGAAACTCACTAAATAAATTGCCACATGTCCTCCTTTTGTTCTAATTGATAATGCATCTGCTACTAACCCATGTTGTGAGCATTCACACCTTGTGGAGGAAAATGCCAAGCTAAAAGAGCAGCTTAAAAAGGGTCTGGTGACATGTATCCTTTTGTTCTAATTGATATCCAAGGTACTTTCATCAATCAAGCCAAATACACTCAAGACATGATCAAGAGGTTCAAGATGGATGAGCTCAATCCTCCCAAGGCCAACACTCCCATGCCACTCAAATGCCATCTTGACAGCGATCCCAATGGTAAAGCCATGGATCAAAAGGTATATCGCTCCATGATTGGATCCTTGCTTTACCTTTGTGCATCTAGAACGGATATCATGTTAAGTGTGGGTATTTGTGCACGATTTCAATCCTCACCTAAGGAGAGTCACCATGTGGCTGTCAAGCGAATCTTTCGATATTTTGGCTCATACCCCAAACTTTGGCTTATGGTATCCCAAGGGGGCTTCGTTTGATCTGTTGGATATATTGACTCGGATTGGGCGGGAGACCGTGTGGATAGAAAGTCCGCTTCCGGAGGCTGCCACTTTCTTGGTCGGTCTTAGGTAAGTTGGTCTTCAAAGAAACAAAATTGTGTTTCTCTCTCGTCCACCGAGGCCGAGTATGTAGCTGCTGCCAGTTGTTGTGCTCAGATTCTATGGATGAGGCAAACTTTAAAGTATTATGGTGTCAATTGTGACAAAGTGCCTCTTTACTGTGATAATGAAAGTGCCATCATGATCTCCAGCAACCCAGTTCAACATTGCAAGACGAAGCATATTGATATTCATCATCACTTTCTTCGGGAACACGTCAAGCATGGAGACATCAATCTTATTCATCTGAGCACTAACGAACAACTTGCAGATATTTTCATGAAGCCATTAGATGAAGCAAGATTTCGCGAGTTAAGGCATGAGCTAAATATCATTGATTCGAGCAATGTGGATTGACTTAGTGCACACCTCCCCACACTCATTGTTATGTCTTGTCTAGGTGTAGGCATAGATTTAGGGGGAGTCTAGTTCTCTCAATGAACTATCCCTCCTCCTATTATGCATAAACTAATCAAAGTCTTTCACACTTGCCATTTTTGATGGTTACTGTGCTTCAAAAGACGAGTCTTGGTCATGGGACCAAGGATAATTCTTTGCGGTGCCATACCATCTGACTCAAACACAAGTGGCTCTAGGGCCACCGCCCTCTCTTCATGTGAAGTAGAGGCTCACTGTTTGGTCCTATTTTGTCCTCTCTTCTCCGATGGACCATGTTCGTGTTTTTGTCTTGGATCATAGATTTATTTTCTCTTGTTTTTGTGTGGAAATACTCTCTCTCTCATTCTGTTTTTCGTTTTTATGCACTGAGAGGGCATCACGATACTACCGTGGAGGACCACGGTACTACCGCTTACTGCGCGAAAGTAAAAAAATACTTCCGCCCATTGAGCGGTACTACCGCGATGACTGCGGTACTACCGTAACAACGAGTGCGCGTGGGGGTTAAGAGCCGGTAGGGGGTCCCATCTTCCCCATACCCCATTTTCTCTCTTCCCCTCACGTCTCTCTCTCCTCCTCTCAACCATCACTGGAGCACCTCGTCGGATCTCCGTCTCCGTCCACCCACTTATTATTTGCTCTGGTGGGATTGTTCCCCACCTCGTCCTCTTGCAATGGACCCCGGTATTTCCCCAATCCCTTCTTGTTTTGCTTCTCTCTTTTTGAATCTAGGTTTTGGGGAAATCTGAGATGGTCTAGATTTGTTTGATCCAATCTATGCATGAGGAGATGTTTTGCGAGTGTCATTGCGGTAGAAGTGCGTATTGATATGATAAAACGGGATAATTTTCGATCTAGGGCAGTACCAATACGATCTGTAGATTTGTGTTCTTGCGAATTCCACCCCGTGCGGTACTACCGCACCTTGTGCGGTACTACTGCTCGTAGGGAGGAAATAAAATATTACTTCCACTGACGGCACGTTACTACCGCTCATAGGGCGGAAGTAAAATATTACTTCCACTGACGGCACGGTACTACCGCTGCCACGGTACTACCGCGTCGTGGGTGGTACTAATTTTTTACTTCCGTCCGCTAAGCGGTAGTAAAATCTTACTACCGCTCTAGCCACGGTACTACCACTCCCAACGGTACTACCGCGTCTGTAGCGGTACTAATTTTTTACTTCTGTCCGCTGGGCGGAAGTAAAAAATTAGTACCGCTCCAGCCATGGTACTACCGCTCCCAGCGATACTACCGTGTCTGGAGCGGTACTAATTTTTTACTTCCGCTGATTGGGTGGCAGTAACACTTTACTTCCGCTCCAGCCATGGTACTACACTTTACTTCCGCTCCAGCCATGGCTTCTGGAGCGGTAGTAAATTTTTACTTCCGCAAAACGTGCTGGTACTACCGCTCGATCCACAACTATCTCGTTTTGTCCTGTCTATTCTCCCTTCTACATGGTTTTCGTGTTTGCTTTCGTCCTTGCCTTACTTTTTCTATTTGTCCATTGTGTTTGCATTGTGTGCCATAGGTGGTGGCTCTGGTTCGAGCTCTGCTCCAAGACGTTCCAATCCGTCTCGTGACACAAGTTCCAAGCGGCTCCGCAATCCTGATGCTCCTGAAGAATCCAATGATCCACCCCGCCATTTCAAGAGAACCGCATCCAAGCTCAAGCGACCAGTTGAGAACTATGAGGTCATGCCCCAAGCTGAGTTTCTGGCTCGACGGTTGATCAATCCCTATGACAAGCCAAGGGAAGTTTCCAAGGCCAATGACTTGTTCTCATCCAAGCAGCAGTATCTTATTCACATTGATGTAATCAAGGGCAAGAAAAATCTCTATGTTCCTGTCCAATACATTGATCTGGAACACACGAGGAAGCATCCGCAATACTTCGGTGACGCTCTGGAGTTGGTGCAGCAGTTTGCTATCGAAGACATCATCTCCTTCCACCTTGACTTTGATCTCGAGATATTGGGTCAGTTCTTTGCCTCTTTCCACTTTCACTCTAATGCGGAGCAGCCATGACATGGATGACCCATGGCGAGCAACTGTCTGCCACCTGGAAGGACTTCATGGACTTGTTGCATGTTCCTGACTCCGGGCTTGATGTGCCAATTGGACTGCGCCCTCTCGACAACCCTCAGCCAACACGTAAGGAGTAGCTCGTGCCTTTCCATATTCTGAAAACTTTACGATCTGGTGAGCAAATTCCTGTGCTCAACCCTTTCCTTGATGTCATGCACTGGATCTTCCACAACTCTGTGTTTCCTTGCATGGGATACAAGGACAAGGTATGCTCCTATCTAGTGGATATGTTGCTGCTATGTGATAAAGGAAGACATGGAGACCTTGGCATCCTTGATGTGTCTCACATTATGTGGTCTGAGCTTTGCACTGCTGAGAAGACCTTTCCGGGTCAGGACATGCCGGAGCACTTGTTTCTTCATGAGCCCATTAATTTGCGTATGAAGGACAAGTGGGCCAACACCACCACTAAGCCACCTTCTGCTCGTATGGCTATCAATGAGGATGAGATCGAAGAGGAGGAAGATAACAATTCTGAGTCCTATGTGCCTCCGTCTTATGAGCCATCTTGGGCCAAGAAGCTCTCTCACAAGATAATGACTTTGTTCTGCATGCAGGCCAAGGGTCAGTATCAGGCTCATGTTGCTCAGAAGGAGAGTCGCCAGCATGACAAGCGTATTCTGAGGAAGCTTGGTGAGACCATCTCGAGTGGGTCTGAGAAGCACATCACCCCTGAGGCCACTTGGATGGCTAAGCAGCAGTTCTGGTGGGCTGATTCAGATGCGGAGTCCATCCCAGATGCTTCAGAGGAGTCAGATGACTGATCTTTCTGCATGGGAGCTACCACCTATGTGTTAGGTGTCCTCTCTGCCTTTTTGGTGTCTCGATGCCAAAGGGAGAGAGAGAGTAGGATTTGCGTGTATTTGTGTTTGCCTTTTCGTTGTCTCTCTGCTTTCGTTGAACTTTGGTTTATGTTGTTTGTGTGTGTGACCTGGAGACTTCCTCTATCATATGGTGTGAGACATATGTTATCACTGCTACCTTATTATTGCCTAGTTTGTTTTGTAGCTTGTGAGTCTGTCTATTACGTACCTTTATCTTAATGCTCACATGCTATGCCTAGTTTCCATACTTAGTTCTGTTCATTCTGTTGCAAAGATTGCATTGCCTATAAAATATAGGGGGAGTGTTGATCCTAGTGTGTGTGCCTTGCAGTCCAAAGAATATCTAGAATATGCACACATCTAGGGGGGAGCGCTTCTATATTTTGTAGGTCTTGGGTTTTGCATATGCTCAATTTATATTCTTATGTGCAAATCCCGTATTGTCATCAATCCACCAAAAAGGGGGAGATTATAAGGGTATATTTCTCCCTAAGTGGTTTTGCTGATTGGTGACAATGCCTTTGCGGACTAATCATGTGCATTGAGCATTTCAGGTATCTCAGGTCTAGGCACAAGATGATTCAGTGCCCCTCGAAATCTATCGAAGACGGTTGTTCTATATGTTTCCTCTTGGTGGATTTGAATCGTAGGAAAGGCGTACTATCAAGAGGGGGTCCGCTTTGGAAAGGTCTGGGTGGAATCAACACATACACATTTATTCCTTTGCACCACCTTTCCCTCTCTTCAATGGAGCCCCAACTCGTTTTCCTTCTCTGTGCAAAAGGAACGCTCGCTAGGTGTTTGTGTTTAGTGGTCTATGGTAGTACCACTCAAGGGAGCGGTAGTACCGCAGGTGCCAGCGGTAGTACCGCTCGGTGGAGCAGTAGTACCGCTGTCTCCTGCCTTGGCCTCTACACCTGCGGTAGTAGGCGCGGATGTAATTTTTTACATCCACCCTACTACGGTAGTACCGCGATTCTCGTCCGGTACTACCGTGCCAGACTTTTTCGTAGAGTTTCTTCTGCGAAGGTAGGCACGGAAGTAATTTTTAACTTCCGTGCACCTCCAGTGGTTGCCTCTGCCGTCTGTGTGGTAGTACCGCACGGGCTCGCGGTAGTACCGCTCCGGCGGTTCTACCGCTTGCTGTCATGTGCAAACGGCCAGAGCCAGTTACCCCCGCACGAGCGGTAGTACGGCACAAGGCTGCGGTAGTACCACAAGCCGTCATGGTAGTACCATGGCTGTTGCGGTAGTACCGCGACGCGCGGGGCTGAGGGAGTGGATAACGGTTGGATCTTGTCCCCCACTATAAAAGGGAGGTCTTCTTCCCCAAGAAGCTTACCTCTTCCTTCCCAAACTCCATTGTTGCTCCAAGCTCCATTTTAGCCCGATCTCTCTCCCTAGCCAATCAATCTTGTTGATTTCCTAGGGATAGGTTGAGAAGGGCCCGATCTACAATTCCACCAAGAGAAATTTGATTCCCCCCACTAATCGCTTGCGGATCTTGTTACTCTTGGGTGTTTGAGCACCCTAGACGGTTGAGATCACCTTGGAGCCACATTCCATCATGGTGAAGCTTCATGGTTTTGTTGGGAGCCTCCAATTCAGTTGTGGAGATAGCCCCAACCTTGTTTGTAAAGGTTCGGTCGCCGCCTTCAAGGGCACCAATAGTGGAATCATGACATTTCGCATTGTGTGAGGGCGTGAGGAGAATACAGTGGCCCTAGTGGCTTCTTGGGGAGCATTGTGCCTCCACACCGCTCCAACGGAGACGTACTTACCTACAACGGAAGGAACTTCGGTAACACATCCTCGTCTCCACTGACTCCACTTTCGGTTATCTCGCATCTTTACTTCTTGCAAGCGTTTAATGTGTTATATCCCTTGCTTTCTTATTCACTTGTTGTGATTAGCATCATATAGGTTATTCACCTAGTTTCACATCTAGCTAACTTATTTGATGCTATACCTTAATTGTTAAAGAAAAGTTAAAAAGTGTTAGTTGCCTATTCACTCCCCTCTAGTCAACCATATCGATCCTTTCATGAACCCCTCCGTGATGGTGTCTAGATTGGATCTCGAGGTTCTGGAACTTGCATGACTGGAATTGTGTTTCATCGACTCACCTAGGGTTTTTGGAATATTTGGGAATTTATAGGCATCAGAGGCGGTGGAGAGGGGCCCCAAGGACGGCACAACCCACCAGGGCGCGGGCAGGCCCCCTGACGTGGCCTGGTGGGTTGTGGTCTCCTCGGGCCACTCCCCCGGTACTTCTTTGGTCCACTGGGTGTCTTCTGGTCCAGAAAAAATCTCCAAAAAGTTTTGTCATGATTGGACTCTATTTGATATTAATTTTGTGCAAAGTAAAAAACAACCAAAAACAACAACTGGCACCTTGGCACTATGTCAATAGGTTAGTCCCAAAAATTGATATAAAGTGGTAATGAAATGACATCCAAGAATGATAATATAACAACATGGAACAAGCAAAAATTATAGATATCTTGGAGACGTATCAGCATCCCCAAGCTTAATTCCTACTCGTCCTCAAGTAGGTAAATGATAAAAACAGAATTTTTTGATGTGGAATGCTGCCTAACATGTTTATGACATTCTTTTCGTTTGCATAGCATGGACATTTGGACTTATAATGATTCAAAGAAATAGTCTAGTTTTAACATAATGACTTCAATACTCAAGCATGTCAACAAATAACCATGTCTTTCAAAATATCAACACTAAAGAAAGTTATCCCTAGCCCATCATGCTCAATCATTGATCCATTCATGAAACACACTCAAATATCAGCTATGCCCAATGCTCAAGTACGATCATAGTGCCCCCTGGTTGGTGCTTATAAGAGAAGATGGAGACTCAAAGCTAAAATAAAAATGGCATAAAGTAAATAGAAAGGCCCTTTGTAGAGGGAAGTAGGGATTTGTAGAGGTGGCAGAGCTCAAGTGGTTAAATTGAGAGAGATAAAATATTTTAGGTGCCATGCTTTTCCTATCAACGAAAACAACAAAGTAGCTCACAATACTTTCCATGCTAGATATATCATAGGCGGTTCCCAAACAGAAAATAAAGTTTATTGCTTTTTCCACCAAACTTTCACTTTCCATGGTGGGTCGTATCCATGGTTGCCTTCCATACCAACACTTTCCATGGAATTTATTATTTGCCAACATAAATTAAATATTGGTTTTCCTTTTTCATTTTGGGAATGGGCATCCCTATTACCACCGCACTCTCGTGCAATGACAAGTGAATAAACACTCATCTTGAGAATAACACATCTAGCATGAAAAATATTGGATACTCCCTACCGTGTCATGATAGGTACGGGCACACAAAAGAGAAAAAATATTTTGAAAGTTTAGAGATGACACATACAAATTTTCTTGGAACGACATGGAAATACCACATATAGGTAGGTATGGTGGACTCATAAGGCAAAACTTGGTTTAAGGATTTTGGATGCACAAGTAGTATTTCTACTTATAGGTGAAGGCTAGAAAATAGATTGGGAAGCAACCAAACCAAGAAACAAAAATTCACAAAAGTGAGCATTGAACATAACTAACACCAAATAATGCAACACAAGTAGGATGTAACTTCATTGCATAACTATTGATTTTCGTGCATGCATAGGGAATCACAAACCTTAACACCAATATTCCTACTAAGCATAATTACTCATCAACATGACCCACATGTTACTATGATCATGTTTCAAAACTATTACAAGGAATCAACTTTAATTTTTCCAATGATCTTCATGAAAGTTTTTATTATACCCTCCTTGGATATCTTTCACTTTGGGACTAGTTTCATATATTGCCATTGCTTTTTTGCAAGCTCAAACAAATTTAAGTGAAACACATGAGCATAAATATTTCATCTCTCAAAAAGGTATAAATTAAGGATGAGAGGGTTTATTCAAAAGTTTTCAAGCACACCATGCTCAAAAAGATATAAGTGAAGCACTACAACAATTTCTATATCTCAAAAAATTTAAGTGAAGCACATAGAGCAATTCTAACAAATGATATCATGATTTTGGCTTTCTCAAATAGGTGTGTACAATGAGGATACAAAGGAAAAACTAACTAAAAGCAAGCAAAGATACAAGATGCTCCAAGCAAAAATTATGATGTGTGACGAATAAAAATATAGCTCCAAGTAAAATACCGATGGTCGTTAGAAGAAAGAGGGGATGCCACTCAGGGGCATGCCCAAGCTTAGTTGCTTGTTTCTCTTTGGATATATCTTGGGGGTGCTTTAGCATCCCCAAGCTTAAGCTTTTGCTACTCCTTATTCCTTCATCCATTGTGATCTCACCCAAAACTTGAGAACTTCAATCACACAAAGCTCAACAAAATCTTCATGAGATCCGTTAGTATAAGAAAGCAAATCACTACTTTAGGTACTGTTGCAAACCCATTCATATTTTGTTATTGCATTATACCTACTGCATTTTAACTTTACTATGGCTTCTACCCCCAATACAAACCATAGATTCATCAAAACAAGCACACAATGCAACGAAAACAGAATTTGTCTTAAACAGAATAGTCTGTAGTAATCTGTACTCTACCCATACTTCTGGAACTTGAAAATTCTGAAAAATTAGGACAACATAAAGAATTTGTATAGGAATATTGTTTTAAAATTTCAGCTCAATATCACTGTAGCGACCCGACCTGAAAGGTCAAGTCTCCGGTGTTTCCGTACCATCCCAAGATCATGCTGGTACACACACGGTACATCAATGTATATATCAAAGGGAAATCACACAGCATTATATTAATCGAAATCTCATATCGAGTCCTTTATTACAATAATATTACAATAAAGTGGCCAAAGGCCAACTCATGAGAATATCTAAATCTTGCGGAAGCGTCGACGGTAGATGAGTCCATCCGACTCCAAGGGCATCTCACTGAGCATAGAACGCGTCCTCACTCCTGGTCAGAAAAATACTCTGCAACATGATACGTTGCAGCCGTGTAGGTCAGCATATGGAATATGCCGGCAAAGTCACAAGAGAGGGGTGAAAAATAATCAGCTAGTCTATATGCTTATATGGCAGGTGGTGGTGTAAGTTTTTGCGTAAAGCCAAGTTTTTCCTACATCAAGAGAGGGGCTAAGCAAAAATATTACTAAGTTGGTTGATTAATGAGATGGTTCCACCAACCAGTTCTCATACCCAAAATTGTTAATACCCACATCATCATATTAATTGTGTTGAGAGTTCCGGAAGTTCCAATTCCTTTGGCTCAAGTTGTCCATGACCGTGGACACGGCTAATCGATTAGGTTTTGTACTCTGCAGAGCTTTGCACACGTTCCCCACAAGATTTGGTCGCCTCCGTTTGATTTCTCGCACTTCAGGGTGTTTGAGAAACGGATGACCAAAACATGGTCTTCCAAAGGGTTTCCCTGCGACTCTGACGGTGCCCATCCTTTCCTACCGTTCTTCTACCTCTCGTAGCACCGCCTGTCCAGGGTCACCACGATATCCAACCAAGCCAGAGCCCATAATGACTTGTGGCTGTGCAGGTAAGCCTTGGGTTTTAAAGCACCCATCCATCTCTTTGTGCCTGGGTGGACCTTTCCGCGTGAATACTGGCCATCTCCAGCATCACCTAGGCTAACCACTGGTTTCTCCAGGGTGCCGTTCAACCATCATCCACCCAGGGGTATGTTGAAAACTTGGAGTCTTGAAATCTTGATCATTATGCAGGTCTTGAAATTATTAACTCTCTCAACTCTCATGATTCTCACAACCAACCCCGTCTACTAATAGCATAGCAAAAGTAAAACAACGTTTCCCGGGGCCAATGTTGTCAAAGAGGGTTGAGAGGGGTATCTACCACATGATACTACTACAATGTAACCAAGTTTCCAACTAACCTATCTTGCATGCAACTGGGAATATGGTAGAACTAATGCATATAAAACATGGGTAAAACATGATCAAAGTGACTTGCCTGATTGATGATCTTCGTACGTGAGTGACTCTAAGTAACAAGCTTCGCACTCCGGATAATCTAATGAAGCAAACAAACACTCAAATAAGCATACAACAAAATAACTACTCATAACATTCAGCAAAGAAGTACTAAACAATCAAGGCAAACAATGCACAAAAGTCTCTAGCAAGAAAAGCACACAAAGTTTTGTTTTTTCAAAAAGGAGATGATGAAAACACTGCTACATAATAAAACTATTTTGAAATAGCAAGACAATTGTTGACAGCAAGGCAACAATAGAATATTTTATTATTAAACAAAGAAAATCAATTTAAGTTTGTTGGGAAAACTTTAGTAAAGTTTATAAAAGTTTTGATAAACACTATATGAATCAACTATAGTTGTACTAACAAAAGAATGAAAACTAAACTTGTTATTTATTAGCAAAACATGTTCTTAACAAAAAATAATTTACAAAAAAAACTTGTTTTAGGAAAACAGAATTAAATATTATAAAACTTTGTTTGAAGCAAAACCATTAGTTAGTTGTTTTAATCAAATGATGCCTATTTGAAAAGAAGTTGTGATTCCTATGTTAAATGAAATTAAATTAGGCAAATTTATATTTTTATTAACAGTGAGTAAAAACACTAAATGTTTACTAACAGAATCTAATAAACAAATGAAACCAACATCTAAATCAAACTAATTAAAATTAAGTTTATAAAACTATATTATAATAATAAGCAGATTTTGTTTTTGGCTAAAACACTATTAAAAATCATCCTAAAAATCCTCAAACTAAACATGAAGATAGTCCTAACTAATACCAAACAGTAGCAAAAAGATTCACATCAAAATCTATTTTCAAACTCTAGTTATTCAGATTTGAAGATTTTGAGCAAATTTGATTAAATTCAAATTTTATAGTTCAAATTTGAAATTTAAAAGTACAGGGTGAAACTACATGAAAAATGTGAACTAATGCAAATAGAATCAACTTAAAACACTAAATATATTAAAAGATATAGCTAAAAGAAAATTGGAAAACATTCTGTTAATTAAAACAAAACAAAAAATGAAAAAAAAAGATTTGCGTCGGTCAGGGGGCTACGTGGCGTGATCCGATTGGCTAGCGAGTGTGTGCGGTAGGTGAATTAGAGCGGGCGACCGATTCGGAAGAAGATACCGGTTCGGACTTATGTCCGTTCTAATCTGGACCGTGGGTTCGGGATCCGATGGTCGAGGGGGCTTAAGGGGTAGAAGTCGTCGGCGTCGGGGTACTCCGGCGAGTCCGGTAGCGGTGATTGCGACGGCGAGATGCTCCGGTGGTCGGGGAAGACGGGGAAGTGGTCCGGGCGACGGCGATGGTTCTTCGGAGTTGATTGGTGGCGACGGCGAGGCGAACGGTGGTCGGAGGTGGTGGCTACGCTCGATGGGAGGTCCGGTGGTGGTGGCTACTCCGGCGAGAAATCGACGGCGTCTCGGCGAGAGAGAGAAGGGGGACTCGGGGTGAAATAGATGCGGGGGTTGCCGGCTACTTATAGGGCGCTCGAGGGGTGCGGGGGAGTAATGGGGAGAGAGATCCGGCGAGGGGAAACGGTCGGCGACGAGATCCGGTCCGGCGCTCGCGGGGGAGACGATGACCGTTTCGGGCAGCGGTCGGTTGGCGTGGGACCCGGATGTCAGCGAGTGGGCGCGTGACCGTTACGCGCGGTCGGCCGGCTCGTAGTAAAAGCGCGAAATAACTGCCGTGGGCCGGCCCGTTTAATACCGGAAACGGTTACCGTTACTGTTTTTCTTTAAAAAAATTCCAGAGACATTCAAATACATTTAAAGCATTCAAATCTTCTCTAAATATAGGGGTATTATATATCAAAATTAACAGAATAATAAATGCTATTTAATGAACATTTTTATTCTGTCATTTGAAGACTTTGAAAAAATATTATTTTCAGAAATTGCCTAATTGTTTTTAAATCCTTTTTGCAAATATTTTCAAAATAACCCCTGGTTATTTTTGTTCAAATAATTCACCAATTTGACCCTGGTGTGGAGTGTCATGTTACTCCTCTCTTATTTTGAACATTTATCCAAAATTTCAAATAGGGGAAGGCAACATAGGGAAAAGTAGAAAGGGCTTTCAGAAAATCAGAAAAGGCATTTCAACTAACACATAAAATCAAGCAATGATGATTATAGATGCATAGCTATTTCATAACATTCCAAAATGGAATTTTGGTATGTTACAATCACGTTCTAGTAAAAAAAATGAAAATTCATATACTAGACGCAAAGTTTTTGTTTCAGATTCAACATCACTTCCACGCATCCTATGAATCATCCTAAAGGATTTACTTGGCAGAAACACTAAATAAACCATAAAAACACAATCATAACAAAGGCATAATTTTGTCAACACACGAAAACAGAAAATAAAAAGAAAAAATTTATTTATTCATTGGGTTGCCTCCCAATAATCTCTATCGTTTAACGCCCCTAGCTAGGCATAACGCATAGATTCAAGTATTGTTATCCTTCTTCATTTTCTTCATATACGAGTTTTCATCAAAGTGTTTTGTTAATACAACTTGGAACACATTATCCATACAATTTTTGGGATTATCAAGTTGTCCATCTATATATCCTCTTTGATTACCGGCTACGATCCAAGAGTACTATTGATTGACATCATTAAAAGTTTGTTGGATCATATCTAAAACGGGAACTTCCTTACGAAGATTCTCATCAAAGATTTGATCATTTACAAGTAAATGTCTCAACACATAATCTCTTTCATAAAGTATTTCATCTATTACGGTTTTTCATGACTCTTACGATAATGATCAAAAATTTCCCTAGCTTCTCGTATGATGTGATCAAATTCATTCATGAGAACAAGGGTAGCTAACTTCTTAGCTTTGGGATTCTTTATGACGGGTAGCGCATAAAACAATCTTTGCAAGGTAGGATGTGTACGAATATATCTATTTTCAAGTTTTAAAACTAGCGCCGAGATAGCTTCCATAGAAGATTTAGTTCTTTTCAATATAGGAGTACCATCGAGAGTCAAATTCCCAACGCAATTGAAAAAATCTTGGATAGTCTCTTTTCCTATAATGTTCCCTTGCCCCGAAAGAAAAGTTTTAGAATCAAGGTTAGCAGAACGCCCAATTCTAGGTGTCCTTCCATCATCCATTTCCGCCATACCAAAATCACTCATGGTGACAAACAAACAAGGGATCTGTCAAGAAGAAGGCAAACGAAAAAGAGGGCGAATAAAACGGCAAACTGGTGAAGTTGAGGAGAGGAAAACGAGAGTCAAATGGCAAATAATTTACTTGCAAGGAGATGAGATTTGTGATTAGGAACCTGGTAGATGAGTTTGCTTCCTCCCCGGCAATGGCGCCAGAAATTCCTTTGACGTGGCTTGGGACTACGTCGGTATTTTCCCAAAGAGGAAGGGATGATGCAGCACAACGAGGGTAAGTTTTCCCTCAGTTATGAAACCAAAGGTATGAATCTATAGAGGAATATCACACACCCATGTAAACATCACCTGCACACAAACAACAAATACTTGCAACCCGACATGAAAGAGAGGTTGTCACGCTCTCTACGGTAATAAGATAGATTAGGTAATGATACATAGGAGATATAGATCTCTCAAGAACACAAAATAAAAAGAGTAAATATGCAGAAATATATTTTTGGTTTTTTGGTTTTGTAGATCTGAAAACAAAGATTGCAAAAACATAGATCAGAAAGCAATATGATGGAAAAGTAGACTCGAGGGGCATAGGGTCCACTAGTGGCTTCTCTCATGAGTATAGAGCACGGTCGGTGAACAAATTACTGTTGGGCAATTGATAGAAAATAGAATAGGCATGATGATATCCAAGGCAATGATCATTATATAGGCATGACGTCCAAGATAAGTAGGCCAACTCCTGCGTGCATCTACCACTATTACTCCACACATCGACCGCTATCCAGCATGCATCTAGTGTATTAAGTTCATGAAAAAATGGAGTAATGCAATAAGATTGATGACATGATGTAGACAAGATATATCCATGTAGGAATAGACCCCATATTGTTATCCTTAATGACAATGATACATGTGTGTCTTGCTACCCTTTCTGTCACTGGGAAAGAACAACACAAGATTGAACCCATCACAAAGCACCTCTTCCCATGGCAAGAAATATCGATCTAGTTCGCCTAACTAAACCAAAGATTCAAAGATGAAATACGAGGCTATAAGCAATCATGCATATAACAGATCAAAGAATACTCAAGTAAATTCATGGAGAGAAAATGATCATGAACTCAAAATTCATCGGATCCCAACAAACACACCGCAAAAGTTTACATCAAATAGATCTCCAAGAGACCATTGTATTGAGAATCATAAGAGAGAGAGAGAGAGGAAACCATCTAGCTACTGCCTATGGACCCATAGGTCTATGGTGGAATACTTACGCATCATCGGATAGGCACCTATGATGAGGATGAACCCTTCCGTGATGATGTCTAGATTGGATCTCGAGGTTCTGGAATTGCGGTGGCTGGAATTGTGTTTCGTCGACTCCCCTAGGTTTTTAGAATATTTGGAAATTTATAGGCATCAGAGGCGATGGAGAGGGGCACCAAGAAGGGCACGACCCACCAGGGCACGGGCAGGCCCCCCTGGCACGGCCTAGTGGGTGGTCTCCTCGGCCCACTCCCCCGATAGTTCTTAGGTCCAGTGGGTGTCTTCTTGTCCAGAAAAAATCTCCAAAAAGTCTCATCGCGATTGGACTTCATTTGATATTGCTTTTATGTGAAGTAAAAGATATGCAAAAAACAGCAACTGAGACTTTAGCACTATGTCAATAGGTTAGTCCCAAAAAATTATATAAAGTGGTAATAAAATGATTGTAAAACATCCAAGAATGATAATATAACAACATGGAACAAGCAAAAAATTATAGATACGTTGGTGTTGTAAATATGCCCTAGAGGCAATAATAAATTAGTTATTATCATATTTCCTTGTTCATGATAATGGTTTATTATCCGTGCTATAATTGTATTGATCGGAAACTTAGATACATGTGTGGATACATAGACAACACCATGTCCCTAGTATGCCTCTAATAGACTAGCTCGTTGATCAAAGATGGTTAAGGTTTCCTAGCCATGGACATGATATGTCATTTGATAACGGGATCACGTCATTAGGAGAATGATGTGATGGACAAGACCCAAACTATAAATGTAGCATATGATCGTGTCAGTTTATTGCTACAGTTTTCTGCATGTCAAGTATCTATTCCTATGACCATGAGATCATGCAACTCACTAACACCAGAGGAGCACCTTGTGTGTATCAAACATCACAATGTAACTAGGTGACTATAAAGGTGCTCTACAGGTATCTCCGAGGGTGTCTGTTGGGTTGGCATGGATCAAGACTGGGATTTGTTACTTCGTATGACGGAGAGGTATCTCAGGGCCCACTCAATAATACAACATCACAACAAGCCTTGCAAGTAATATGACTAAAGTGTTACACAGGATCTTGTATTACGTAACGAGTAAAGAGACTTGCCGGTAACGAGATTGAACTAGGTATGGAGATACCAGCAATCGAATCTCGGGCAAGTAACATACCGAAGAACAAAGGGAACAACATACGGGATTAACTGAATCCTTGACATAGAGGTTCAACCGATAAAGATCTTCATAGAATATGTAGGAACCAATATGGGCATTCAGGTCCTGCTATTAGTTATTGACCGTAGAGGTGTCTCGGTCATATCTACATAGTTCTCGAACCCGCGGGGTTTGCACTCTTAAGGTTCGGTGATGTTTCGGTAGTATAGAGTTATGTATGGTGGTGACCTAAGGTTGTTCGGAGTCCCGGATGATATCCCGGATGTCACGAGGAGCTCCATAATGGTCCGGAGGTAAAGATTGATATATAGGAAGTCCTGTTTTGGTCACCGAAAAAGTTTCGGGCTCACTGATAGTGTACCGGGAGTGTCGGGAGGGTGCCAGGAGGGGTGTCTCGACCGAAAGGACCTCATGGGATGTGGGAGGAATCAAAACAGCCCCTGGTGGGCTGGACTAGCCCCCACTAAGGCCCATGTGGCTAGGGGTGGGAAAAACCCAAAAGGTGGAGAGGTGGAAAGAGTTTCCAAGTGGAAAGGAGGAATCATACTCCTAATAGGATTGGAGTAGGACTCCTCCACCTCCAGTTTCGACCAAACCTTGAGGGTTTGAGTCTGCCTCCTCCCCTCCCTCCCTCCTATATATACTAGAGGATTTAGAGGGGAAAGCTAACCCTAATAGCCACGTGCTACCCTCTCCTCTAGATCGTAGTTTCTCCTCTAGATCATTTCAGCGGTGCTTAGGCGAAGCCCTGCTGGAATTGTTCCACCACCATCGCCGCCACGCCGTTGTGCTGCTGGAGAACTCATCTAGCTCTCTGCTCCCTCTTGCTGGATTAATAAGGCGGAGATCGTCATCGAGTTGTACGTGTGCTGAACGCGGAGGTGTCGTCCGTTTGGCGCTAGATCGGAAGGACCATGATCAAGATCACGAGACGATTCATGATTGGATCGCGGGACGGATCGTGATGAGATCGTGGGACGGATCATGATTGGATCACAAGATGGATTATGATGGGATCGTGGGACGCTCGGCGATTTGGATCGCGAAGACGTTCGACTACATCAACTGCGTTTCTTAACGCTTCCCGCTTAGCGATCTACAAGGGTATGTAGATCCACTCTCCCTCTCATAGATGCTCATCACCATGGATAGATTTTGCGTGTGCGTACGAATTTTTTTATTTCCCATCCAACGTTCCCCAACAGTTGGAGATGTATCACCTGCATCAGTTGAATAGGAAGTTAATGATAGTGATCATGAAGCTTCACATCAAGTTATTATCGAACCTCATAGGTCGACGAGGGCACATACTGATCCTGAGTGGTATGATAACCCTGTCTTAGAGGTCATGTTGTTGTGCAATGATGAACCTACAAGCTATGGAGAAGCGATGATGGGACCGAATTCCAACAAATGGTTAGAGGCCATGAAATCCGAGATTAGATCCATGTATGAAAACAAAGTATGGACTTTGGAAGTATTACCTGAAGTGCAAAAGGCCATTCAGAACAAATGGATCTTTAACAAGAAGACGGACGCGGACGGGAATGTCACCGTTTACAAAGCTCGACTTATGGCAAAGGGTTTTTCACAAGTTCAAGGAGTTGACTACGATGAGACCTTCTCACCCGTAGCGATGCTTAAGTCTGTCAGAATCATGTTAGAAATAGATGCATTTTTCGATTATGAAATTTGGCAGATGGATGTGAAAACAGTGTTCCTTAACGGTTGCCTTAAGGAAGAGTTGTATATGATACAGCCAGAACGTTCAATCCATAGAATGCTGACAAAGTTGCAAACTCCAATATGGACTAGTGCTAGCATCTGGAGTTGGAATCTTCGCTTTGATGAGGTGATCAAAGCGTTCGGGTTTATACAAGTTTATGTAGAAGCTTGTATTTACAAGAAAGTGAGTGGGAGCTCTATAGCGTTTCTAATATTATATGTGGATGACATATTGCTGATTAGAAACAATATAGAAATGTTCGAGAGCGTGAACGAATATTTGAACAAGAGTTTTTCAATGAAGGACCTAGGAGAAGCTGCTTTCATATTAGGCATCAAGATCTATAGAGATAGATCGAGACACTTAATAGTACTTTCACAAAGCACATACCTTGATAAAGTTTTGAAGAAGTTCAAAATGGATCAGTCCAAGAAGGGGTTCTTGCCTATATTGTAAGGTGTGAAGTTGAGTAAGACTCAATGCCCAGTGACTGCAGAGGATAGTCAAAAGATGAGTGTCATCCCCTATGCTTCTGCCATAGTCTGTATCATGTATGCAATGTTGTGCACAAGTCACGACATAAACCTTGCCATAAGTATGGCCGGAAGGTTTCAAAGTGATCCACGAATGGAACACTGGACGGCGGTCAAGAATACCCTTAAGTACCTAAAAAGGACTAAGGAAATGTTTCTCATCTATGGAGGTGATCAAGATCTTGTCGTAAAGGGTTACGTCGATGCAAGCATTGACACTGATTGGGATGACTCTAAGTCTCAAACTGGATAGGTATACATTCTCAATGGGGGAGAGGTAAGCTGGTGCAGTTCCAAGCAGAGCGTGGTAGCTGATTCTACATGCAAAGTAGCGTACATCGCTGCCTCGGAGGCGGCGAAGGAAGGTGTCTGGATGAAGGAATTCATGACATATCTTGGAGTGGTGCCTAGTGCACTGGACCCAATGACTCTATTCTGTGACGACACTGGTGCCATTGCTCTAGCCAAGGAACCAAGGTTTCACAAGAGGACCAGACACATAAAGCGACGCTTCAATTCCATCCGCGATTACATCAAGGAGGAGGACATAAATATTTGTAAAATTTCCCATGTATCTGAATGTCATAGACCCGTTGACTAAACCTATTCCAAGTGCTAAACATGATCAACACCAGAACTGTATGGGTGTTAGACTCATTACAATGTAAATCACATAGTAATGTGAGCTAGATTATTGACTCTAGTGCAAGTGGGAGACTATTGGAAATATGCCCTAGAGGAAATAATAAAGTGGTTATTATTATATTTCCTTATTCATGATAATCTTTTATTATCCATGCTATAATTGTATTGATTGGAAACACAAATACATGTGTGGATAGACAACACTGTGTCCCTAGTATGCCTCTAGTAGACTAGCTTGTTGATCAAAGATGGTCGAGGTTTCCTAGCCATAGAGATGTGATGTCATTTGATAACAGGATCACATCATTAGGAGAATGATGTGATGGACAAGACCCAAACCATGAATGTAGCATATGATCGTGTCAGTTTATTGCTATAGTTTTCCGCATGTCAAGTATATGTTCCTATGACCATGAGATCATGCAACTCACTAACACCGGAGGAGTACCTTGTGTATATCAAATGTCGCAACGTAACTGAGTGACTATAAAGGTGCTCTACAGGTATCTCCGAGGGTGTCTCTTGAGTGGGCATGGATCAAGACTGGGATTTGTTACTCCATGTGACGAAGAGGTATCTCAGGGCCCACTCGGTAATACAACATCACAATAAGCCATCCAAGCAAAGTGACTAAAGAGTTAGCCAAGTGATATTGTATTACAGAACGAGTAAAGAGGCTTTCCGGTAACGAGATTGAACTAGGTATAGAGATACCGGTGATCGAATCTCGGGCAAGTAACATACCGAAGAACAAAGGGAATTGAATACGGGATTAACTGAATCCTTGACATAAAGGTTCAACCGTTAAAGATCTTCGTAGAATATGTAGGAACCAATATGGGAATCCAGGTCACGCTATTGGTTATTGACCGTAGAGGTGTCTCGGTCATGTGTACATAGTTCTCGAACCCCCAGGGTCTGCACACTTAACATTCGATGATGTTTTGGTAGTACAGAGTTATGTATGTTGGTGACCGAAGGTTGTTCGAAGTCCTGGATGAGATCCTGGACGTCACGAGGTGATTCGAAATGGTCCGAGGGAAAGATTGATATATAGGAAAGTGGTGTTTGGACTCCGGAAAAGTTTCGGGCATTTCCGGTAGTGTATCGGGAGTGACGAATGGGTTTCGGGGGTCCACCAAGTGGGGCCCACCCATTCCAAGGGCCCACACGGGCCTAAGAGGTAGCGCACCAGCCCTTGGTGGGCTGGGAGGCCAGCCCCTCTGGGTGTAATGATACGTCCATTTTGCGTCATGCTTTTGTATGGATATTTATTGCAATATGGGTTGTTATTACACGTTATGGTACAATACTTATGCATTTTCTCCCTTATTTTGCAAGGTTTAGATGAAGAGGGAGAATGCCGATAGCTTGAATTCTGGAGCGGAAAAGGAGCAAATCTGAGATATCTATTCTTCCCAACTCCAAAAGTCCTGAAGATTTATGAAGAATTATTTTGGAATATATAGAAAATACTAGGCGAAACAGATACGAGAGGGGCCCACTAGGAGGTGGCAAGCCTACCAGGCGCGCCCCCCTGGTCGCGCCTAGCAGGCTTGTGACCCACCTGGCAGGTCCCGGACGCCCATCTTCTGCTATATGTAGGGTTTTGACCTAAAAAATCACAAGGAAGCTTTCAGGACGAAGCGTCGCCGTCTTGAGGTGGAACTTGGACATAACCAATCTAGAGCTCCGGTAGGGCTGTTCTGCCGGGGAAACTTCCTCTCGGAGAGGGAAATTGAAGCCATCGTCATCACCAACGATCCTCTCATTGAGAGGGGGTCAATCTCCATCAACATCTTCACCAGCACCTTCTCCTGTCCAAACCCTAGTTCATCTCTTGTACCCGATCTTTGTCAAACCTCAGATTGGTACATGTGGGTTGCTAGTAGTGTTGATTACTCCTTGTAGTAGATGCTAGTTGGTTTATTTGGTGGAAGATCATATGTTCAGATCCTTTATGATAATTAATACTCCTCTGATTATGAACATGAACATGCTTTGTGAGTAATTACGTTTGTTCTTGAGGACAAGGGATAAGTCTTGTTATAAGTAATCATGTGAATTTGGTATTCGTTCAATATTTTGATGAGATGTATGTTGTCTCTCCTCTAGTGGTGTTATGTGAACGTCGACTACATAACACTTCACCATTATTTGGGACTAGAGGAAGGCATTGGGAAGTAATAAGTAGATGATGGGTTGCTAGAGTGACAGAAGCTTAAAGCCTAGTTTATGCGTTGCTTCGTAAGGGGCTGATTTGGATCCATATGTTTCATGCTATGGTTAGATTTATCTTAATTCTTCTTTCGTAGTTGTGGATGCTTGCGAGAGGGGTCACTCACAAGTGGGAGGTTTGTCCAAGTAAGGGCAACACCCAAGCATCGGTCCACCCACATATCAAATTATCAAAGGAACGAACGTGAATCAAATGAGCATGATGAAAACTAGCTTGATAGAAATTCCCATGTGTCCTCGGGAGTGCTTTGCTTTATATAAAGGTTTGTTCAGGCCTGTGCTTTGCTACAAATAGGATTGGGCTACCTTTCTGCACCTTTGCTACACTTGTTACTTGTTACTCGTTACAAATTATCTTATCACAAAACTATCTGTTACCGATAAGTTCAGTGCTTGCAGAGAATACCTTACTGGAAACCGCTTGTCATTTCCTTCTGCTCCTCGTTGGGTTTGAAACTCTTACTTATAAAAAGGACTACGATAGATCCCCTATACTTGTGGGTCATCAAGACTCTTTTCTGGCACCGTTACCGGGGAGTGAAGCGCCTTTGGTAAGTGGAATTTGGTAAGGAAAAATTTATAAGTGTGCCGAAATTTACTGTCACTTGTTGCTATGGAAAGTAATCCTTTGAGGGGATTGTTCGGGGTATCTTCACCTCGACCAGAAACACAAAGAGTTGTCCCTCAACCGACTGAACCTACTGAAAATATTGTTGGGGAACGTTGCATAGGAAACAAAAAATTTCCTACGCACACGCAAGATCTATCCATGGTGATGAGCATCTACGAGAGGGAGAGTGGATCTACGTACCCTTGTAGATCACTAAGAGGGAAGCATTAAGAAACGCGGTTTATGTAGTCGAACGTCTTCGCGATCCAAATCGCCGAGCGTCCCGCGATCCAATCACGATCTGTCCCGATCTAGCACCGAACGAACGACACCTCCGTGTTCAGCACACGTACGGCTTGATGACGATCTCCGCCTTCTTGATCCAGAGGGAGGGAGCGGAGAGGTAGAAAAGTTCTCCAGCAGCGTGACGGTGTTGTGGTGATGGTGGTGGAGTAATCTCAGCAGGGCTTCGCCTAAGCACAGATGAAACCGATCAAGAGGAGAAACTACAAACTAGAGGGTAGGGTTGCACGTGGCTCATAATCTTGTGTCAAAACCCTAAAACCCTCTAGTATATATAGGAGGAGAGGAGGAGGAGGCTTAGCGCAAGGGCCATCCCCTCTAGGCTTCGGCCGAAGTGGAGAGGAGGAGTCCTCCTCCTCCACTCCTAGTAGGATTAGGACTCCTTCCTTATTTCCACCCTTTTTGCCTTTTTCCACCTTTTCCACTTAGGAATCTCTTCCCAGCCACATGGACCTTGTGTGGGACTTTGACCAGCCCACTAAGGGCTGGTATTAGTCCTCCCACAGCCCATGTAGCCTCTTGGGTCGAAATACCTCTCCCGATGGTCCCCTAGTACACTACCGGCACTCCCGGCACACTATCGATGAGCCCGAAACTTTTCCGGCGACCAAAATAGGACTTCCTATATATCAATATTTACCTCCGGACCATTTCATAGCTCCTCGTGACATCCGGGATCTCATCCGGGACTCCTAACAACCTTCGGTCATCACCATGCATAACTCTATACTACCGAAACGTCATCAAACCTTAAGTGTGCAGACCCTGCGGATTCGACAACTATGTAGACATGACCGAGACACCTCCACGGTTAATAACCAATAGCGCGACCTGGATGCCCATATTGGTTCCTTCATATTCTATGAATATATTTATTGGTCGAACCTCTATGTCAAGGATTCAATTAATCTCGTATGATGTTCCCTTTGTTCTTCGGTATGTTACTTGCCCGAGATTCGATCGTCGGTATCTCCATACCTAGTTCAACCTCACTACCGGAAAGTCTCTTTACTCGTTCCATAATACAAGATCCCATGACTAACACTTAGTCACATTGCTTGCAAGGCTTATTGTGATGTTGTATTACCGAGTGGGCCCTGAGATACCTTTCTGTCACACGGAGAAACAAATCCGAGTCTTAATCCGTGCCAACCCAACAGACACCCTTGGAGATACCTGTAGAGCACCTTTATAGTCACCAAGTTATGTTGCGGTGTTTTATACACACAAGGCACTCCTCCGGTGTCCATGAGTTGCATGATCTCATGGTCATAGGAACATATACTTGACATGCAAAAAACTGTAGCAATAAACTGACACAATCATATGCAACGTTTATAGTTTGGGTCTTGTCCATAATTCTCCTAATGATGTGATCCCATTATCAAATGACATCACATGTAAATGTCTAGGAAACCTTGACCATCTTTGATTAATGAGCTAGTTAACTAGAGGCATACTAGGGACAAAGTGTTGTCTATTTATCCACACATGCAATGTGTTTCCAATCAATACAATTATAGCATGGATAATAAACAATTATCATGAACAAGGAAATATAATAATAAATACTTTATTTATTGCCTCTAGGGCATATTTCCAACAAATATTTATTTTGAAATTCCTCTGCGTATGATAGAGAAACTGTTGGCTAATCCTTACGCAGGAGATGGAATAGTACATCCTGATTTGCATCTGATCTATGTGGATGAAGTTTGTGGATTATTTACGCTTGCAGGTCTGCCCGAGTATCACATCAATAAGAAGGTATTTTCTTTATCTTTGAAGGAGAAGGCATTGACATGGTATAGGCTATGTGATGATATTGGATCATGGAGTTACAACTAATTGAAGATGGAATTTCACCAGAAGTTCTATCCTATGCATCTAGTTCATCGTGATTGGATTTATATTTATAATTTTTGGCCTCATTAAGGAGAAAGAATCGCTCAGGCTTGGGGGAGGCTTAATTCAATGTTATATTCATGCCCCAATCATGAGCTCTCAAGAGAAATTATAATTCAGAATTTTAATGCTCGACTTTCTTGTAATGATCAATCCATGCTCGATACTTCTTGTGTTGGTTCCTATATGAAGAAAGATATTGACTTCAAGTGGGACTTATTGGAAAGAATTAAACACAACTCTGAAGACCGGGAACTCGATGAAGGTAAAGAGTCAGGTATGAACCTTAAGTTTGATTGGACACCGATGCTTTTCATTAATTTAGCACTATATATGGACTTGACTCCGAGATAGCTTCTTTTTGTGAAACTTTTGCTGCTCATGTTGATATCCCTAAGGAGAAGTGGTTTAAATATCATCCTCACATTAAAGTGAAAGTATTTGAACCTATTAAAGTTGAAGAGGAAACTATTACTTATAATGTTGATCCTGTTATTCCTGCTGCTTATATTGAGAAACCACCTTTCCCTATTAGAATAAAGGAACATGCTAAAGCTTCAATGGTGGTTCGTAAGATCTGTGCTAGAACACCTACACCTCCCCCCCCCCCCGAGAAAATTAAAGTTGAGCGTAGTATTGCTATGTTTAAGGATCTCTTGGTTGATAATATTGATGGGCATGTTATTCAATTTTGTGATGAAGCCGCTAGAATTTCTAAACTTGATGCTAGGGATAAACATAGACCCATTGTTGGCACGCCTGTTGTTTCTATTAAAATAGGAGATCATTGTTATCATGGCTTATGTGATATGGGTGCTAGTGTGAGTGTAGTTCCCTTTACCTTATATAAAGAGATTATGAATGATATTGCACCAGCTGAGTTAGTGGAAACTGATGTTGCACTTAAGCTTGCTAATAGAGATTCTATATCACCAGTTGGGATTATTGGAGATGTTGAAGTCCTGTGTGGGAAAATAAAATATCCTACTGATTTTCTTGTTCTTGGCTCCCCACAAGATGATTTTTGTCCCATTATATTTGGTAGACCCTTCTTCAATACCGTTAATGCCAGGATAGATTATGAGAAGGAAATTGTTACCGTAAGTTTTGGGGATACATATCATGAGTTTAATTTCTCTAAATTTCGTAGACAACCCCATGATAAAGAATTTTCTAGTAAGGATGAAATTATTGGTCTTGCCTATATTGTTGTGCCTCCTACTGATCCCTTAGAACAATATTTGTTGGACCATGAAAATGATATGCATATGAATGAAAGGAATGAAATAGATAATATTTTGTTTGATCAACATCCTATTCTGAAACACAACTTGCCTATTGAAATACTTGGGTATCCTCCTCCACCCAAGGGTGATCCCGTGTTTGAGATTAAACAATTACTGGATACTCTGAAATATGCTTATCTTGATGAAAAGAAGATATATCATGTTATTATTAGTGCTAACCTTTCAGAGCATGAAGAACAGAGATTATTGAAAACTCTAAGGAAGCACCATGCTGCTATTAGATATACTCTTGACGATCTTAAGGGCATTAGTCCCACTCTATGTCTGCATAAAATTAAAATAGAGCTCGATGCTAAACGAGTTGTTGATCACCAACGACGGTTAAATCCTAAAATGAAGGAATTGGTAAGAAATTAAATTTTGAAGCTTCTCGAGGCATGTATCATTTACCCTATTGCTGATAGTGGATGGGTTAATCCCGTTCATTGTGTCCCTAAGAAAGGAGGTATTACCGTAGTTCCTAATGATAAAAATGAGTTGATCCCGCGGAGAATTGTTACAGGATATAGAATGGTAATTGATTTTAGGAAATTAAATAAAGCTACTAGAAAATATCGTTACCCTCTACCTTTTATTGATCAAATGCTAGAAAGACTATCCAAACATACACATTTTTGCTTTGTAGATGGTTATTCTGGTTTCTCTCAAATACTTGTGTCAAAAGAGGACCAAGAGAAGACCACTTTTACTTGCCCTTTTGGTACCTTTGCTTATAGATGTATGCCTATTGGTTTATGCAATGCACCTACTAACTTTCAAAGATGTATGACTGCTATATTCTCTGATTTTTGTGAAAGGATTGTTGACGTTTTCATGGATGATTTTTTCGTTTATGGAACTTCTTTTGACGATTGTTTGAGCAACCTTGATCGAGTTTTGCAGAGATGCGAAGAAACTAATCTTCTCTTGAATTGGGAGAAGTGCCACTTTATGGTGAATGAAGGTATTGTCTTGGGACATAAAATTTTCGAAAGAGGTATTGAAGTTGACAAACCTAAAGTTGATCATATTGAAAAAATGTCGTGTCCTACAGATATCAGAGGTACAAGAAGTTTCATTGGTCATGCTGGTTTCTATAGGAGATTTATTAAACACTTCTCTAACATTTCTAGGCCACTCACTAATCTCTTGCAAAAAGATGTTCCATTCGTTTCTGATGATGATTGTGTAGAAGCCTTTGAAATTCTTCAGAATGCCTTGATTTATGCATCTGTTGTTCAAGCAACTGATTGGAACCTACCCTTTGAAATTATGTGTGATTCTAGTGATTATGTCGTTGGCATTGTCCTAGGGAAAATAGGTTATAAGAAATTAAACGTTATTCATTATGCTAGCAAGACTCTAGACAGTGCTCAAAGAAACTATGCTACCATTGAAAAAGAATTTTTAGCAGTTGTGTTTGCTTGTGGTAAGTTTAGACCCTATATTGTTGATTCTAAAGTAAATGTTCATATTAATCATGCTGCTATTAAATATCTTATGGAAAAGAAAGATGCTAAACCTAGACTTATCAGGTGGGTTCTTCTGCTACAAGAATTTGATTTTCATATTGTTGATAGAAAGGGTATTGATAACCCCGTAGCAGATAACTTGTCTAGGTTAGAGAATGTTCTTGATGACGCACTACCTATTGATGATAGCTTTCCTGATGAACAATTAGCTGTCATAAATGCTTCTCGTAATGCTCCTTGGTATACTAATTATGCTAATTACATTGTCGCTAAATTTATACCGCCTAGTTTCACATACCAACAAAAGAAAAAGTTCTTCTATGATTTAAGACATTACTTCTTTGATGACCCACACCTTTATACAGAAGGAGTAGATGGTGTTATTAGACGTTGTATACCTGAGCATGAACAAGAATAGATCCTACAGAAGTGTCATTCTAAGGCCTACGGAGGACACCACATTGGAGATAGAACTACATATAAGGTATTACAATCTGGTTTTTATTGGCCTAATCTCTTCAAGGATGCTCGTAAGCTTGTCTTGTCATGTGATGAATATCAAAGAATTAGCAATATTAGTAGACGTCAGGAAATGCCTATGAATTACTCTCTTGTTATTGAACCATTTGATGTTTGGGGTTTTTATTATATGGGACCTTTTCCAACATCCAACAGGTATACTCATATTTTAGTTGTTGTTGATTATGTTACTATGTGGGTAGAACCTATTCCAACTAGTAGTGTTGATCATAACACCTCTATTAAGATGCTTACAGAAGTTATTTTCCCTAGATTTGGAGTCCCCGGATATTTAATGACTGATAGTGGTTCACATTTTATTCATGGCGCTTTCCGTAAATTGCCTGATAAGTATGATGTTAATCATAGAATTGCATCTCCTTATCATCCTCAGTTTAGCGGTCAAGTAGAATTAAGCAATAGAAAAATTAAATTGATCTAACAAAAGATGGTTAATAGATCTAGGAAGAATAGGTCTAAGAAACTTGACGATGCATTATGGGCTTATAGAACTGCTTACAAGAACCCTATGGGTATGTCTCCGTATAAAATGGTTATGGTAAAGCATGTCACTTACCTCTAGAGCTAGAGCGTAAAGCTTATTGGGCAATCAAAGAGCTCAACTATGATTTCAAACTTGCTGGCGAGAAGAGGTTATTTGACATTAGCTCACTTGATGAATGGAAAACTTAGGCCTATGAAAATGCCAAGTTGTTTAAAGAGAAAGTTAAGAGATGGCATGATAAAAGGATACAAAAGCGTGAATTCAATGTAGGTGACCATGTCTTTCTATACAATTCTTGGTTAAGTTTTTTTGTAGGAAAACTTCTCTCTAAATGGGAATGGCCTTACATTGTCGAGGAAGTATATCGTTCCGGTGCCATCAGGATTAACAACACCGAAGGCACAGATCCGAAGGTGGTAAACGGGCAAAGAATCAAACATTATATCTCAGGTGCTCCCATAAATGTTGAAACTAATGTTATCAATACCATAACTCTAGAAGAGTATATTAGGGAGACCTACCGGAACGTTTCAGACTCCAAAAAGGAATAGCTTTAGAATGTCATGGCATCCCCAAGTGCTCCGAAGGAAAAGTTCTTTGAGAAAGTCGCCAACCCCTATCTTGTGGAAGTGTTGCGACACCCTCAAGCCATTGAGATGCATGGGGGGTGCTGCACATCCGTGACGTTGAAGGACAAAAGAAGACCGGAAGCATGGAAACAAGGCTTGAAGCAATGGAGCATCAAGTCTTCAAGTGCCAAGGGATGGTGGAGCATGGACTCAATGCCAATCATATGATGATCTCGGAGTTTACCCATAAACACGAGCTGGACACCAAGGACATCCGGGAGCACATCTTCAAGCTTTACGAGAAAATTGAGCATCTCCAAGCCCAGATCTATGACCTGCAAAACCAAAACTATGAGTATGAATAGAGATTTAAGAGAATGTGTTTGGCTGCAGATTTGAGGATTTCAGAGACTCGTTCATCGTTTTACGATGGTGATCCTATGCCTTGGAAGATGGAGGACAAGCTTCCAACCTCATCAATAACTCCACCACCATCACCTCCGAAGAAGGACACCTGAGCACATGGGTATGGGCACTCCCTTTGGCTTGTGCCAAGCTTGGGGGAGGTGCCCCGATATCGTATCACCATCACACCTTTCTCCTTTTTCCTTTCTCTTATTTTTCTTAGTTTGATCCTTTTTGTTTCTTTCTCGATCTAATAGAATGAAATTTTAGTATGATCTAGCTTTTAATTTTTGCTTTTTGCTCCCCTTATGTAAGCAAGTCAAAGAGTTATACAATAAAAAGTAGTTTTGATGTGAGGGCTCTGCTAGCTTACTATGATCTTGAGATAATTAAGAAATAAAAGAAGAATAGAATAAAAGCAAAGAGTGTATATAAGGATCTTATGGGGAGTGATGACTTCACATATAAGAAGTATGTCGATTGAAATTTGTTGGGAGTTAACAAACATAGTGATTGGTCATTGGTGCAATTGAAATGGAAGTAATAAAGAAAGAGAGATTCACATATAAATATATTATCTTGGACATATTTCATGATTGTGACCACTCATTAAAATATTACATGCTAAGAAGTTGATGTTGGACAAGGAAGACAACATAATGGGTTATGTTTGCTTGCCTCCGGATAGAAGTTATATGGTTTTAGATCCTCCAACATGTAGTGCTTGCTTCCACCTCATATTAGCCAAAACTTCCACACAAAGTAGAGATACTACTTGTGCATCCATATACCTCAACCCAGTTTTGCCATGAGAGTCCACTATACCTACCTAGGGATTGAATAAGATCCTTCAAGTAAGTTTTCATCGGTGCAAAAAGCAACAAAAATTGCTCCTAAATATGCAAGATCTTTTATTGTAAGGGAAAATAAGCGTTGTACGAACTTGTGATGGTAAGAACTAAAAGTGATGGGCTGCATAATAAAGGTTGCTATCACAAAGGGCAATACAACACGGCGTTCCTTTGCACTAAGGGCTTGGGCATCCCAAAAAAAAGCGCATGACAACCTTTGCTTCCCTCCGCGAAGGACCTATCTGTTACTTTTACTTTTTAAGTAATTACCTTTATGCAAGGGTTATGGTGATCCTCACCATTTCCTATATTTTGCCTCTCTTGGCAAGCATTATGTGTTGGGGAATGATCTAGACGCATATATCCACTCAGATGTTGGTGATCATGAGTTATTATTGTTGACGTCACACTTGAGGTGAATAGTTAGGAGGCAAAACTATAAGCCCCCATCTTTCTCTGTGTGCGATTGAAACTTTGATCTCAGGAGTACCGTGTGAGTGTTAGAAATTATGAAATACTAAAAGATGGTTGAGTATGTGGGTTTGCTTTAAAAGCTCTTATATTAACTCTTTCCGATGTTATGATAAATTGCCCATTGCTTCAATGACTAAGATCATAGTTTGTTGGTTGTCAATAGATTTCTTGGTTCATACTCTATCTTGTGAATGAATTGTCACTCTATCATAAGAACTCTTATACAATAAGTATTGTTGTTCTTAAGATGTTCATGATGCCCTCATGTCCGTATTGTATTTTATCGACACCTCTATCTCTAAACATGTGGACATATTTATCGATCTCGACTTTCTCTTGAGGGCAAGCGAGGTCTAAGCTTGGGGGAGTTTATACGTCCATTTTGCATCATGCTTTTATATGGATATTGATTGCAATATGTGTTGTTATTACACATTACGGTACAATACTTATGCGTTTTCTCTCTTATTTTACAAGGTTTACATGAAGAGGGAGAATGCCGGCAGCTGGAATTCTGGACTGGAAAAGGAGCAAATCTGAGATACCTATTCTACACAACTCCAAAAGTCCTGAAAATTTATGAGAGTTATTTTGGAATATATAAAAAAATACTGGGTGAAACAGATACCAGAGGGGGCCCACTAGTAGGTGGCAAGCCTGCGAGGCGCGCCCCCCCTGGCCGCGCATAGTAGGCTTGTGACCCACCTGGCAGGTCCCCGACGACCATCTTCTGCTATATGGAGGGTTTTTACATGAAAAAAAAATCAGAAGGAAGCTTTCGAGACAAAGCACAGCCGTCTCGAGGCAGAACTTAGAACCAATCTAGAGCTCCTGTATGGCTATTCTGCCGGGGAAACTTCCCTCCCGGAGGGGGAAATCGAAGCCATCGTCATCACTAACGATCCTCTCATCGAGAGTTGGTCAATATCCATCAACATCTTCACCAGCACCATCTCCTCTCCAAACCCTAGTTCAGCTCTTGTATCCGATCTTTGTCTCAAACCTCAGATTGGTACATGTCGGTTGCTAGTAGTGTTGATTACTCATTATAGTTGATGCTAGTTGGTTTACTTGGTGGAAGATCATATGTTTAGATCCTTTATGATAATTAACACTCGTACGATTATGAACATGAACATGCTTTGTGAGTAGTTACGTTTGTTCTTGAGGACATGGGATAAGTCTCGTTATAAGTAATCATGTGAATTTGGTATTCGTTCGATATTTTGATGAGATGTATGTTGTCCCTCCTCTAGTGGTGTTATATGAACGTCGACTACATAACACTTCACCATTATTTGGGAATAGAGGAAGGCATTGGGAAGTAATAAGTAGATGATGGGTTTCTAGAGTGACAGAAGCTTAAACCCTAGTTTATGTGTTGCTTCGTAAGGGGCTGATTTGGATCCATATGTTTCACGCTATGGTTAGATTTATCTTAATTCTTCTTTCATAGTTGTGGATGCTTGCGAGAGGGGTTAATCATAAGTGGGAGGTTTGTAAAAGTAAGGGTAGCACCCAAGCACTGGTCCACCCATATATCAAATTATCAAAGTAACAAACGTGAATCAAATGAGCATGATGAAAACTAGCTTGACAGAAATTCCCATGTGTCCTCGGGAGCGCTTTGCTTTATATAAGAGTTTGTTCAGGCCTGTCCTTTGCTACAAAAAGGATTGGGCTACCTTGCTGCACCTTTGGTAAACTTGTTACTTGTTACTTGTTACAAATTTTCTTATCACAAAACTATCTGTTACTGATAATTTCTATGCTTGCAGAGAATACCTTACTGGAAACTGCTTGTCATCTCCTTGTGCTCCTCGTTGGGTTCGACACTCTTACTTATCGAAAGGATTATGATAGATCCCCTATACTTGTGGGTCATCACGTATGCGCAGGGAAATAGGAGAGGGGGAGGAGTCCTAATAGGAGGAGGACTCCTCCTACGCCCCACCTCCTAGTTGGAGGGGGACTCCTCCTCCCCTGGTTCGGCCAACCCTAGGGGGAAACCCTAGGGCGCCAGCTCGTCCCCTACCTCCTATATATATTGGAGGGGAGAGGGGGCAGATGCACCCCAAGCCACGGTGTAGCGCTCTCTCCCCCCTAGATTCGGCGGTGTTTGAAGAAGCCATGTCGGATCAGCTCAACCACCACCGTCACCACGTCGTCATGCTATCAGAGAACTCATCTACCTCTGCGCTCCCTCCTGCTGGATCAAGAAGGCAGAGATCGTCATCGATCTGTACGTGTGTTGAACACGGAGGTGATGTCCGTTCGGCGCTAGATTGATTCGGATCGTGATTGGATCACGGGACGGCTTGCGATTTGGATCGCGAAGACGTTCGACTATATCAACCGCGTTTCTTAACGATTCTCGATTAATGATCTACAAGGGTATGTAGATCCACTCTCTCTCTCTCGTAGATGCTCAATACCTTGGATAGATCTTGTGTGTGCGTAGGAAATTTTTTGTTTCCCATGCAACGTTCCCCAACAGCCACGCACCAGGGAGCTGCTGGCAAGAGGCTATCAGAATACTTCTCCCGCTCAAGGAGTGATTATTATTAGTTTATTACTATCATTCGTCTTTATATTTTATTCACCGTACATAGTAGTTAAGTACTATTATCATGTAAATATGATGATACATTATATCTGCAATGGGCTATTGAACAATTAACATACTATTGTTAATTTTACATTTCTATATGTTTGCATACTCATTTCTAGCTCTAGGTGTTACACATATAGAAACATAACAATAGAACAGAAATCAATAAATGCTCTAAAATATATGTAAATGTGCTTGATTTGATGACATGGCACCAAGATGTCGTTGTAAAAATTATGGCTTTGTTTTAGATAAGCTTTGACACATACATGACAAACTGGATCATCACATGAAGTGTAGCTAGCTTGTTGTACCGAGGAGGAAATGGGGCCATGTTTGATGATGAACCGACAGTTGTTGCCTTCACTTGGCATTGCTTTTCTCACTATTACAATGCACGAATACATAAAGCATGCTAAAATTTGAAAAATTCCGGGTCTCATTTGACCTTTTTAGACATTAAGTGAGTTTCTAGCTAGCCATTTAAGGACCATAATTCAAATTTGAAATACATGAACATGTCATGATGAAGCAAAAGCTGGTTGGAAAAATCATATTTGTGTCCTTGCATCCGTATTTTTATGCCGAATGCAATAAAATTGGAAGGAATTCCAAACATGTTGAGTAATGGTTTGGACACGAACGTCGAGGATATAGGTTTCTATTTGAAGAAAATGAAAAAATGTTCTAAAATACATGAAAATTTGCATGATTTCACGAGAAGGAGCCAAGATAACGTGGTAAAAAATAGCTTGTTCGAGATAAACTAAATTTGACACATACATCTCACGAACCCGAGCGTCACACGAAGGCTCGTGGTTTGGAGAGGAACGTGCATCCATGTTGAATGACAAACCATGAGTCATTGCCTCATTTGGCCTTGATTTTTTTATCATTACAATGCATGAATATAGCTGGCATGCTAAAATTTGAAAAATAATTCAGGTTTCATTTGGCAAACATTGGCAATCTAGGCTTTTAAATTCGATAAGTGAAAAATGTTATGAAATACATGGCACCAAGATGCCATGGTATTTTTTCCTTTCGATTTGGGTAACACAAAAGTATTTTTTATTAGACTTCACAATAATATCAGAGTATAGTAAGTTATTAACACAAATCGCACGCATGCATTACATTTGTAAACAAAGTGTAAATATCTCTCAAGACAACCAGGTCCCACATGATTGGCACTCTGTTTCACATTTCAAGTTTTTGAAGCCAAATTTTGAGGGCTTTAAATCCCACACAGTCATGCATCGGGAACCGTCGGTGATGTTATGTCACACACGGCTTTTGACTCGGCAATCGTGTGCAACCAACGCCATCGAATTCTGGCGACCGGCGCGTCCATTGTAGTGTCCCCTTGTTTTACCATTGTCGTTGATAAAGATTCTAGTCACCTATAAATGCTACCCGCCGAGACTTCATACCGCCTCCACCCTCTCCTTGCTCCCCCACACCTCGCACAAAACTCTGCCATGGCGCCGCCGGTGTCCTCAAGCATAGGAGGAGGCGCAACCCCGTGAGGACATCATGGCATAGAGCAGCGACGAGGAGGACCCCTACACGCCGTTAGATGAGGTCGTTGCAAACCCCCCAATGGAAGAGTGGTTTGGTGATAGTTCAATCTGGCCATGTTGAAGGCGCTGCCGTCGACTGAGAGATCGTGGAAGGTGGTGTTCAAGAACTAGTTGGCCAAGGAGCACACCAGGTACCTCGCGTCCTAGAAAGCCCGTAGTGCCGCGTCGGAAAAGGAGGAGCTGGAGCTTTGGCGGCGGGCACGTCAATGAGCAGAGGAGGTGTACGAACACGGACGGTACCACACAATGACAGCCTAAGGCACTATGTGCCTCGTTGCTGCATGGAGGTGAGCCGATAAGCTTGAGCTCTGCTACTTCTCGAGCATGCGTTGGTTTCCCATGAAGAGGAACAGTTTTATGCACCAAAGTAGAAAAGTATTTCCCTCGGTTTTTGAGAACCAAGATATCAACCCAGTGGGAGACACAAGCGAGGCACCAATAGATATACGTGCACAAGGAATCAAACTCTTGTACCAAACGCTATAAAAGGATTGTCAATCCCTTCACGGTTATTTGCAAGAATGAGATCTAGTAGAGATAGATATAATAGGATGCTTGAACGACAAGCAAAACTAAAAGTAAAAACAATGCAGCAAGTATTTTTGGTGTTTTTGGTTTTATATCTGAAAATATAATATGGAAAATAGATCCGGGGGCTATAGGTTTCACTAGATGGATTCTCTCATGATGGCAAGTATTACGGTGGGTGAACAAATTACTCTCGAGCAATTGATAGAAAAGCGAATAATTATGAAGATATCCAAGGCAATGATTATGCATATAGGCATCATGTCCGTGACAAGTAGACCGAAACGATTCTGCATCTACTACTATTACTCCACACATCGACCGACTCCTGCTTGCATCTAGAGTATTAAGTTCATGAAGAACAGAGTAATGCATTAAGAAAGATGACATGATGTAGAGGGATAAACTCAAGCAATATGATGAAAACCCCATATTTTTACCCTTGATGGCAACAATACAATAGTGCCTCTCTACCCCTACTATGTCACTGGATGAGGACACCGCAAGATTGAACCCAAAACTAAGCACTTCTACTATTGCAAGAATTACCAATCTAGTTGGCCAAACCAAACCAATAATTCGAAAAGATTTGCAAAGATATGAAATCATGCATATAAGAATTCAGGGAAGACTCAAATAATATTCATGGATAATCTGAACATAAACCCACAATTCATCGGATCTCGACAAACACACCACAAAAGAGTATTACATCGGATAGATCTCCATGAAGATCATGAAGAACATGGTATTGAGAAGCAAAGAGAGAGAAGAAGCCATCTGGCTACTAGCTATGGACCCGTAGGTCTGTGGTGAACTACTCACGCATCATCGGAGGGGCAATGGGGTTGATGTAGATGCCCTCCGTGATCGAATCCCCCTCTAGCAGATTACCGGAAAAGGCTCCAAGATTGGATCTCTCGGGAATGGAGGCTTCTGGCGGCACAAAAGTGTTTTTGTGGCTCGTTTCGATAATGATGGAATATTTTGGTATTTATAGGTCAAAGATTAGGGTTAGAGGAGGTGCGAGGGACCCACAAGCCTGCCCGGCGCGGGGTACCCCATGGCTGCAGCAAGCGGGCTTGTGGCCCCGTGGCAGATCCTCTGCCTTGGTTCTCAAGTCTCGTGGCTTCCATGTTTTCTAGAAAAATCTTTCTGGAGGTTTTATTCCGTTTGGACTCCATTTAATATTCGTTATCTGCGAAACTCAAAAACAAGGAAAAAACAGAAACTGGCACTAGGCTCTAGATTAATAGGTTAGTCCCCAAAATAATATTAAATATAATATTAATGCATATAAAACATCTAAAACAGATAAATTAATGCATATTAAACACACAAAAATTCAGCCCATTCCGAGAACTTTTATTTGTGCACAAAAAACGACACCATGGTAGTTCTGCTGAAAACAGCATCAGTCCGGGTTACTTCTAATAAAGTCATACCAAAATCATATAGAATTATTGTAAACATGGCATGAATACTTCATAAATTACAGATACGTTGGAGACGTATCAGCATCCCCAAGCTTAATTCCTGCTCGTCCTCGAGTAGGTAAATGATAAAAACAGAATTTTTGATGTGGAATGCTACCCAACATATTTATCCATGTAATATTATTTATTGTGACATGGATATTCAAATCTGGTAGATTCAAAACAATAGTCTAATATTGACATAAAACAGTAATACTTCGGGCACACCAACAAGGTAGTCGTGTCCTTTCGAAATAGCATGGCCTTAGAAAGTTATCCCTACAAAATCATATGGTCTGGCTATGCTCCATCTTCCTCACACAAAGTATCTAAATCATGCACAACCCTGATGAACAAGTCAAGCAATTATTTCACACTTTTGGTGTTCTCAAACCTTTTCAACTCTCACGCAATACATGAGCGTGAGCCATGGATATAGCATTATAGGTGGAATAGAATATGGTGGGGGTGCAAGGAAAAATGAGAAGATAGTCTCACATCAACTAGGCGTATCAACGGGCTATGGAGATGCCCATCAATAGTTATCAATGTGAGTGAGTAGGGATTGTCATGCAACAAGTGCACTTAGAGCTATAAGTGTATGAAAGCTCAACAAATGCACTCTCTATCATGAAGATCATGGTGCTACTTTGAAGCACAAGTGTGGAAAAAGATAGTAGCAATTGTCCCTTCTATCTTTCTCTCATTTTTTGGTGGGCTTCTTTGGCCTCTTTTATTTATTTTTTGGGATTGGCTAGCCTCTTTTATTTTTTGTAAAGTTCGGATACTCGTCCCAACTTGTGAGGGAGTCATAGCCTCCACCATCATTTTCTCTCATGGGACAATGCTCTATTAATGAAAAATCATCACACTTTCATTTACTTATAACTCAAAGAAAAAGAAATTACAACTTGATTCCTATGACAAGATATAACTCTATATGCAATATGAAGTGATGATGCAAGTAATAGAAAAACTACATGGTGGAAGTTGCATGGCAATATATCTCGAAATGGCCATGGAAATGCCATAATAGGTAGGTATGGTGGCTGTTTTGAGGAATATATGGTGGCTGTTTTGAGGAAGGAGGGTTTGATGTACCGGCAAAAGTTGCGCGGTACTAGAGAGGCTAGCAAAGATGGAAGGGTGAGAGTGCGTATAATCCATGGACTCACATTATTCATAAAGAACTCACATACTTATTGCAAAATTCTATTAGTCATCAAACAAAGCATTAGACGGATGCTCCTAGGGGAGAGGTTGGTAGGAGTTAACCATTGCGCGCTCCTGACACTCACACAAAGGTCAACAATCATTAGACAAGTCATGATCCGACTTTGTTACATAGCGGTTCACCATACGTGCATGCTACGAGAATCACAAGCTTTAACACATGTATCTCCTCATTACACAACTACTCACTAGCATGACTCTCATATTACCATCCCTATTATCTCAAACTATATGCAAGGAATCCAACTTCTCATAGTTGTTAATGCATTTAATATGAAAGTTTTTATTATATCCCTCTTGGATGCCATTATATTAGGACTAAATTCATAACCTAAACAAATTGCCTTGTTGTTTTAAGAAACTCTCAAAATAATATAAGTGAGGAACGAGAGTTCAATAATTTCTATAAAATATAACACCACCGTGCTCTAAAAAGATATAAGTGAAGTACTAGAGCAACATTGCCTAGCTCGAAAGATATAAGTGAAGCATATAGAATATTCTAACAAACTCACGATTCAGCGTGTCTCTCTCTAAAGATGTGTGCATCAAGGATGATTCTGGCAAACTAACAAGCAAAGACTCATATAATACAAAACGCTCCAAGAAAAACACATATGATGTGGTGAATAAAAATATAGCCTCAAGTAAATTTACCGAGGGATTGAAGACGAAAGAGGGGATGCCTTCCGGGGCATCCCCAAGCTTAGAATTTTTGGTATCCTTGAATATGACTTGGGGTGCCATGGTCATCCCCAAGCTTAGGCTCTTGCCACTCTTTAATCCATAGTCCATCAAATCTTCACCCAAAACTTCAAAACTTCACAACACAAAACTCAACAGAAAACTCATGAGATCCGTTAGTATAAGAAAAATAAATCACCACTTTAGGTACTGTTTTGAACTCGTTCTTTATTTATATTTTTGTAATACCTACTGTATTATAACTTTTCCATGACTCGTACCACCCGATACGTCCCATAGATACATCAAAATAAGCAAACAACACAAAGAAAACAGAATCTGTCAAAAACTGAACAGTCTGTAGCAATCTGTAAACTTCAAATACTGTTGTAACTCTAACAATTCTTAAAAATTAGGAAAACCAGGGAAAATCTTATATAAATCATGTGTAAAAATTTCAGATCAATTTGACGCTCTGAAAACTTCAGAAAATTCCTTGACTGAGCGGAAAAGTTTCTGTTTTCCAGCAAGATCAAATCAACAACTACCATAGATCACCCCAAAGGTTTTACTTGGGTCAAACACTAATTTAATATAAAAACACAATTAATAAATAATTAATAATTTGCCAAACACACCAAAACAGAAGCAAAAAACTGAAACCAAATAAAATTGGGTTGCCTCCCAACAAGCGCTATTGTTTAACGCCCTAGCTAGGCAAAACACAATAGATCTAGGTATTGTCATCTTTGGTATTGGCAACTTTTGTGAGGACTTTCTCAAATCTAGGAGGTTCTTTCCTCTTTCCCCCACCTATAGGGGGAGGATCAATCTTGGTGTCCAAAATGTCCAAATGCTTATTGCAAAGAGTGATCAAAGTATTCAAGCGATTAAGATTCCCGTTAATATGTTTGAGGGGTTCATGATGTTGTTGTAACTCGACCAAGTGCTTATGTAAGTCACCCAATTTTTTGAGAACTTGAACTCCTTCTTGAGAGAAGGCAAACCCCCGCTTTTTGTCGGAGGACCCCCAAAATCCCTACTAAAACTTCATAGGTTGCATTCGTGTCAAGCTCAATAAAATTTCCTTTTGAGGCGAAATCTAAAAGCTCACTATGATGCAAAGCTAAACCAATATAAAAAATTTGAGAAAAACTTTTGCATCCCCTTTTATATTGGAAACACGATAAGATTCCATTAGCCTATACCAAGCATCCTTCAAATTTCCCCTTGTTTTTTGAAGTAAAGAACTTCAAAATATGGTGACAAGGGGGATGTAGTGATGTTCGACATAGTTTAGGAAATCAAGAAGGCAAGCGAAAGAAGAGCAAACAAAACGGCAAGTGTTTTCTGAAAAATCGTTTTAGACGTGGGGGAGAGGAAAACGAGAGGAAAATGGCAAATAATGTAAATGCAAGAGATGAGTTTGTGATGGGTACTTGGTATTCTTGACTTGCTATGTATCTCCCCAGCAATGGCGCCAGAAATCCTTCTTGCTACTTCTCAAGCATGCGTTGGTTTCCCGTGAAGAGGAACGGTTTGATGCCGCAAAGTAGATAAGTATTTCCCTCAGTTTTTGAGAACCAAGGTATCAATCCAGTAGGAGACACAAGCAAGCCACCAATAGATATACCTGCACAAGGAATCAAACTCTTGCACTCAACGCTATAAACGGGTTATCAATCCCTTCACGGTTATTTGCAAGAATGAGATCCAGTAGAGATAGATATAATAGGATGCTTGAACGGAAAGTAAAACTAAAATTAAAAACAATGCAGCAAGTATTTTTGGTGTTTTTGGTTTTAGATCTGAAAACATAATATAGAAAATAGACCCGGGGGCCATAGGTTCAACTAGATGGCTTCTCTCATGATGGCAAGTATTACGGTGGGTGAATAAATTATTGTCGAGCAATTGATAGAAAAGCGAATAATTATGAATATATCCAAGGCAATGATTATGCATACAGGAATCAAGTAGACCGAAACGATTCTGCATCTACTACTATTACTCCACACATCGACCGACTCCTGCCTGCATCTAGAGTATTAAGTTCATGAAGAACAGAGTGACGCATTAAGCAAGATGACATGATGTAGAGGGATAAACTCAAGCAATATGATGAAACCCCCATCTTTTTACCCTTGATGGCAACAATACAATACGTGCCTCGCTACCCCTACTATGTCACTGGGTGAGGACATCGCAAGATTGAACCCAAAACTAAGCACTTCTCCTATTGCAAGAATTACCAATCTCGTTGGCCAAACCAAACCAATAATTCGAAGAGACTTGCAAAGATATGAAATCATGCATATAAGAATTCAGGAAAGACTCAAATAATATTCATGGATAATCTGAACATAAACCCACAATTCATCTGATCTCGACAAACACACCACAAAAGAGTATTACATCAGATAGATCTCCATGAAGATCATGAAGAACATGGTATTGAGGAGCAAAGAGAGAGAAGAAGACATCTAGCTACTAGCTATGGACCCGTAGGTCTGTGGTGAACTACTCACGCATCATCGAGGGGCGATGGAGTTGATTGAGATGCCCTTCGTGATCAAATCCCCCTCCAGCAGATTGTCGGAAAAGGCTCCAAGATTGGATCTCTTGGGAACGGAGGCTTCTGGCGGCACAAAAGTGTTTTTGTGGCTTGTTTCGATAATAATGGAATATTTAGGTATTTATAGGTCGAAGATTAGGGTTAGAGGAGGTACGAGGGGCCCACAAGCCTGCCCAGCGTGGGGTACCCCCCTGGCCGCGGCAAGCGGGCTTGTGGCCCCATGGCAGCTCCTCTGCCTTGGTTCTCAAGTCTCGTGGCTTCCATATTTTCCAGAAAAAAACTTTCCGGAGGTTTTATTCCGTTTGGACTCTGTTTAATATTCCTTATCTGCAAAACTCAAAAACAAGGAAAAAACAGAAACTGGCACTAGGCTCTAGATTAATAGGTTAGTCCCAAAAATAATATAAAATAGCAAATGAATGCATAAAAAACATCCAAAAAAGATAATATAATAGCATTGAACAGTCAAAAATTATAGATATGTTGGAGACGTATCAAGCTCCGGTGGGTGTCTAGTGAAATGTACGGCATGGTCGCGCGCCTCCGCCAGCAAGAGGTTGATCGACACGTCGAGCGCTGCGAGGCGGAGGAGGCGGCAAACTCTGAAAGCACATTTTCTCCCTTTGTGGTTTTAGTAATTAATAACAACATATATGTCATTGAACTAATGTTTCCACTATGTATGTTTCAAGAAAAGTTCAATGATGGGTTGGCATAAAGATTGTGGGATACCCCAAGATGCAACGAAATAGATTGGCGAAGCCTCAAGCAAAGGACTCTACATTTTAGCTTTTGTTAGAAATCACCTTGAGCCCATAGGAAAGCCAATATTATTAAAAGGGGGTAAGGTTTTGTTGGTCAACAAAATGCTCATACGTGCACAAGTGATAGTCACCACATACACCCACAAGTTCTTCCACAAAAGTCTGTCCAAAGCCAAATATTCAAAATCAGTGCAACCAACACTTTCCACTCAGTGCCACTGATTCCAGAACCTAGACAGACTCAGCCAAACCCTAGCCACTTCGGTGCAACCAATTCTGCTTCGATGCCACCAAGTTTAGGTTGCCAACTTTCTGTTACGCAAATTCAAAATATCGGTCCCTTTGAGATTGTTGGATCGGCGTCACCGAGATTGGGCAATCTGACTGTTGTTCACCTTATTAGTGCAACCGAGTTTCCTATATCGGTCTCACCGAGATTCAAAAGTTGCCACCTTTTGGTCAATTCGGTACCACCAAGATTAACACATAGGTGTCACCGAGTTGGTCATTTTGTGTGTAACGGTTGGATTTTTGGAGATTCCTATATATACCCCTCCACCACAACTCACTCGCAAGTGAAGCACTCAAAACAGTTCCCCACTCGTACCTACTGATTTTCTGAGAGAGAGCCACCTAGTCATGTGTTGGGATCATGCCATTCCATTCCTACCATATGAATTTTGATCTCTAGCCTCCCAAAGTTGCTTTCCACCCAATGAATCTCTTCTACCAAGCCAAATCTATGATAGAGTGATTGTGTGTTCAGGAGTCTATCATGTTGAAGCACAAGAGCAAGGAGTTCATCAACACAATCGAGCCTTTTACCTTTTGGAGGGTGGTACCTCCTAGATTGGTTAGGTGTCTCTTGGGAGCCTCTTACTTCGTGTTGTGGAGTGAACCAAGAAGTTTGTAAGGGCGAGGAGATCGCCTACTTCATGAAGATCTACCCCGAGATAGGCTAGTCCTCCATGGACATAGGCCATCATGGTATAGTCAAGGTTGCTTCTTCGTGGAACCCTCCATGGGTAGAGCCCTTCGTGGACTCTCGCGACTGTTACCCTCCATGGGCTGAAGACTCCATAAATGTGGATGTACGATAGCACCACCTATCGGAACCACGTGAAAAATCATCATGTCACCAATTGCGTGTGATCTTCCTACCCTTCCTTTACTTACATGCTTGTCTTTACTTTCCGTTGCTATACTCTTAGACATGCATGTGTAGGGTGTACTTGACATACTATGAATGCTAAAATCTTCCAAGACATAAAATTGGGAAAAAGTAGATTTTATTTGGTCAAGTAGTCCAATCACCCCCCTCTAGCACTACTTTTGATCCTACAAATGGTATCAGAGCATTGATCTCCATTGCATTGGTCTCACAACCTAGGAGAGTATGGCGTCTAGTGAGGGAAATTATCACCGTAGAGGTCCGTACTTTGATGGCACGAATTTTGATAGTTGGAAGCACAAAATGAAAATGCATTTGCTTGGTCATAACCCCGCCATTTGGGTTGTCATTCGTGTTGGTATGCAAGGTGAATTATTTGCGGAAGGAAGGGAACCCGATCACAAAGCGACAACACATGAATTGAAGATGTAGCAACTCAATTATCAAGCATGTGACATTCTCTTCAACTACCTATGCCCCGAAGAATTCAAAAAAATCAGTCGTCTTGAGAATGCAAAAGAGATTTGGGATACTTTGATTGATATTCATGAAGGTACAGAATATGTGAGAGAATACAAGTTGGATGTTCTTCAAATTCAACTTGACAAGTTCAAGATGAAGGATGGTGAAGGAGTCGGTGAGATGTACTCTAGGCTAGCTCTCATCACCAATGAGATTGCCGGCTTAGGAAGCGAAGAAATGAGTGAAAAATTCATCATCAAGAAGATACTTCGATCTTTGGATGATCGATATGACACCATTTTAACATTGATCCAAATGATGCCCAACTACAAAGGTCTATGGCCAACGGAAGTGATTGGTAGGATTGTTGCTCATGAGATGACACTCAAAGACAAGGAAGAGCTTCACCACAAGTCTAGCGGTGCTTACAAAGTCACAAGTGATGCTCCCACTACCTCAAGCAACAACCTTGTCACAAATGAAGAGATAATCCTTATGGTCAAGAAATTCAACAAGTTCTACAAGAATAGAAGCAAAGATCAAAGCACGAACTCAAGATATGAAGAGAAGCATTCGTCTAGTCATGACCGAAACTGCTACAATTGTGGGAAGCCCGGACACAACTCCAATGAGTACACGACTCCTTACAAAAAGAAAGAAGAATCACCAAGAAGACGAAGCTCAAGAGACGATTCACCTCGAAGAGAGAGAGAAGGAGTAGAGATGATCGTTATGAATGAAGACCCTCAAGGAGAAGTAGGGACTCGGAGAAGAAGGACAAGTACACCAAGAGCTACTCAAGAATAAGACATCAAGATCATGTTGGTGAATGGGTTTTCGGCTCCGAATCCGACAACCACTCCGAGAGAAGCTATCACTCCAACTCCAACTATAGTCAAGATGAACGTGTTGTCGGACTTGCACTAGTGACAACCAACTCCTACGACATATTTGATTCACCAAATGAAGGGAGTGGACATTTCTTCATGGCTAAAGGCCCCAAGTTATCTCACCCCGAGTATCTTGATTTCAATAGTGATGAAGATGAGTTGTTAATTGAAGATGACTTGCTATTTGACAAATCTAGTAATATTAGTCAAAATGAACTTTCTAGTACTCACTCTAGTGTAGATAAGCCGTGCGATGATGATAAGTTGGAAATAGAATGACTAACTCAAGAACTAAAAAATCTTAAGTTAGCTCACGAGTCAACTCTAGAAGATCATAGAGAGCTTGTAAGGACACATGAGAAGCTACGCTTTGAGAAGCTCAATTTAGAGAAAGAGCATGAGTTCCTTAAAGCTATCAATGACGATCTTCAAAAGAAGACTTCCTCCTATCTAGTCAAGCGACTTCTCTTATCTACATTCATGCCACAAGTTAAGTCTAAGCAAGCTAGTAACAAAGGAAAGAAAGGTTCTTCAACTAGTAGAAATAAAAATGATAATTCCAATGATATTGCTTCTAGTAGTTCTATTGATCCCACTAACTCTTATCTTAGCCAAGTTACACTTGAGCAAGAAATGAACTCTTGAAAGGGATTATAGATAAAGGTATCTACAAGAGTCTTGAAGGATGCAAACAATTTGAGGAGATTGTACACAAGCACGGAGGATACCGGAAGAATCATGGTGTTGGCTACTTCAATGCTAATGGGGTTGAATGGGAAGAAGGTCAATACCCCAATCCCAAGTTTGTTCCTCAAAAGGAGAAGTATGAAAATACTATCCCCAAGGGAACAAAATATCAAGATGACCTTCCACCACAAGACCCCAAGCTCAAGGACAAGAACAAGATTCAAGAGGACATTGACTCATATGAAGATGAATCCCAAGCTTTGGTGAAGTGGGTTCCTAAGGCTACTACAAGCTCAACTTGTACAAGTGCTACTTCAACACCGAGGATCCCCATCAACTTGATGTGGGTCCCTAAGAAGAAGAACTAGAGAAGTTCTTGAGGGGTGACTCCGCCAATGAAATTCACTCATATTCATTATTGGCAATAACTTGTTGCAATCAACATCAACATCATGCAATAGTTCAAGGAGTCGCACATTCCCTCAAAGGTAAGCAAGGGACAAGGTAATCAACAAATCAATGGACATCATCACGTGTGCTTTGCACTCCATGTACATATATATCCTTATATTTGTCTCTTGTGTGTTGGTACTAACCCATGTGGGTGAGAAGAGTAATGAAACAACGAGGATGCTCCCAAATCTTTATGATCTTCATCAACTTTGAGCATCCACCACTATTTCACCTACATGAAGTCTTCATCGACAAAACCCAAGGTTAGTTTATCCCTCCTATGGGGGGATGTAAATAAGGGGGGGCTTTACTCTAAGTCTTGAGTGAAAGCATCTCATAGTATGTGACAACATTAAATGCTTTATTTAAAAAGTAGTAACCCCACTTGTGCTTAAACAATGAGTATGACTTATGATCAAGTACTCTTACTTGGCTCCTAAGTCAATATACGCATATATAGATGACTCTATCATCGCCAAAGTGCTTGTTATATGCTATTGTGTTTGTGCATGTTTGCCATGATTTCATTTGACATCTTATTGTGTGAGCATGTTGGTCTACATTTATTTACTCATTCGAGGATACCCAATTGTTGCTATTTGGCTTTTGATTATATTTTTACCGGTTGGATATACAAGAATACCTAGGACCACTCCTCTAGCTATCTATGATTTCTCACCTCATATTCTATTCATGTCGCATCACAAAATTTGAACAAGTACTTTTTGATCTGTCTGTGTGAGGGGCACTCGGAGTTCCGTATCGTCAAGGACTGACCATTAAAACCTCCCAAGTGCATCTCGATGGAACCAACTCCAAATTCTCGGTCTCACCGAATGCCTAGGGTTTACCTGCTTTTTCAATCTCGGTACTTCCGATTTCATATTCTCGGTTACACCGAGTTTCCCTGTCAGCAGACAGTTGTGAAACTCGGTGGCACCAATCAAATCGGTGTCACCGACAGCGATGGGTATATAATCGGTGGACCCCGATGTTTTGAAATCCATTCTTCAAATGTCGCGCCTCCACAACCCTAGATGCTGCCCCGAAGGCCCTTGGTCATCACCTTGCTTCCCCGAGTGCACCCACACCTGGGAATCGCTACCATCGACATATTCTTCTCCAACGTCACCACCGTAGCGGATCCATAGACAAACTAGGGTATGGATTCGGCCACCTCTCGCGCTCCAGTATCCGATTCATGTGCATTAGGGTTTATTCCTAGTCTTGCCATAGTTTGAGATCTTTCCATCCAATAGAAAATTCCATTAGATAGCAAATGATGAATTTTTAGGATTTTGCCATCCGCCTCCTGTATCTCGGTAGAACCGATGTTAAATAATTTGTGTCACCGATTTTCTTTCCTGCCACACTGAGAACACCTCGGTGGAACCGAGTACTCATTTTTAGTGCAACCAAAAATGGTGCCAAGTTCCTAGAAAGAAGGTTGTTTGTCTTGGTGTGACCGAAAAGTTTGCCTCGGCTGTACCGAAATACATTTGACAGGCAAAACTTTGGAAATTCTTAGTTCAAACTTTCAAAAATTTCTGCATTTTGTGATGACTTATCCTATTCCACACTTCTATACTCTATTCACAGGGTCACACATGTCAGGTTCAGAAGATAGTCAGAATTTGCAGGAGCAGAACGTTGAGATGAGTTCGGGCACTAGTCATGAGTCCAGTTCTTCCGCATATCTAGGCACTCCCAGTTCTCATGGGTTTCCTAAAGCTGCCACTAGGACAAGGAAGAGACCCAGCTCAGAAGAAGAAGATTTTAATTTTGTCCCAGAAGAAGTTCTTGCTAAGAAGCAAGATAAAGCTGCAACAAAGTCTGCAAATGAGGCCACCTCATCTAGGAGGGTGGTCAGCAAAGTTTATGCACCTCCAGAAGCTATGAGAGCACCTGAGAGTGCTAGGGAAACTATGTCTATTGAGCCCCCAAGGAAATATCTACCTAAGAAGGCAGGAGAAAAGAAGACAGCCAGGAAGATGATCATCCGTGTGATGGGCAGACCTACCTCTATGTATGAGGATCCAGAGGAGGCTGTTGGTGTTGGTGTTGAAGAGGAGGAAGAGGAGGAACCTGCTGCTCAGGCCCCTCCTAAGAAGAAGGCTAAGAAACTTTTTATTGATGCTATGCCTAACTCTGGTCCCTCCAAGAGCACCACGGATGCATCCAAGAAAGCTGCTGCACAGAAGTCCAAGAGGACTACCAGAGATATCCCTGCTTCTGAGAAGAACAAGAAGTCCACTTTCAGAGAAGCAGATGATGATGAAGATGCTATGTCATTTCTGATGAATCTTAGACCTCACCTTCCTATACATGATGCCAACCATCCTAGAGCTGAGGATATGAAGAAGAGGAAGGATTCAGGGTTGAGAGCATGGAGAGCCATTAATCCATATGACAAGAGGAGAAAGACTGGTGTGGATCATAGGTTCTATACCAAAGAGCAACAAGACTTCTATGAGACAGTTTTGCTTGACAAGAGTCCTCCAGTCAGTGACATGAGATATGTGGATTGGAAGTACATCAAGGATAATGAGGATTACTTTCCATGTGTCCAAGACAACTTCCATTGCACTGGACTTGACAAATTTGTTGGCAAGGAGTTCACTGCTTGGAATGATGAGATGATCATGCAGTTCTATTCCACTGCTCATTTTTATGGAGATGGCAGGATTGTCTGGATGATTGAAAGAGCAAGATACGAATCTACTATTGATGAGTGGGATACCATATTAGGATTCCCTAAGGTTGAGGATGGAGATTTGGATGTCTACTCAGAATCCAAGGAGAGCCACAATGCTATGAAGGATATGTATAATCCTATCCCTGCTGCTAATGTGCAATCTCACAGGTTGGGATCTATTTACTTCCTCCAGTCAGGCCTCCGTACCATAAACACCATCCTAAGGCATACTTTGATGCCCAAGTCTAAAGATGAGAAGATGATTCGTGGATACTCCATCAACATGCTCATCCATCTTGATCGTCACACCAGGATTCGAGTGATGGATTTGATAGTAGAGACTATGAAGAGGGTTGCTGCTGATCAGAAGCGCTGATGCTGCTATGCACCCTATATTCAGATGCTTATCAATTCTAAGCTTGAGAAGCACATATTTGCCTTGGATAGAACCCACTTGCCACTTCAGCCAGATCTCGAGGACAATGTTGTGGTGATGGACCCAGATCATCCCACATCAGCTGCAGCTCAGGCACAAGTTGAGGCATAGGCAGAGGCAGCTAGAGCCACTAGTGCTCGGGTCCCCAGATCCAGGAACAAGCAGATAGATCTCTTAATCACCACTATGATGGACATGAAGACGGACATCAAAACCATCATGGACACTCAGGAGATCCTTGTGAACATCATTGAGGATAGAGTGAAAACTCTTAATGACAAGGTTGATGGGCCGACTAAGACAGTTAGTGAGCTTAAGAAGGAGGTTGATGAGGCCCCAATCCATAGCACCTCTTCAGAGTATGACTCTTCTGATGATGAGGATGATAGTGCACCTGTCAGGACTACTGCCCAGTTCACTACTATGGCCAGGCACCTACAATGCCAACTCTAGAGACGAGGCCTTCATTTTCCGCTCCAGCTACAGTGACATCAGCTCCATTAGCTACAGTGCCTCTAGTGTCTACTCCAACTCCATCCAGGACTTTAGCGGAAGTCTTTGCCGACGTAGTTCTTGACTCCAACATCGACTACCAGAGGAGATCAGTCACGGAATAATGATTAGCTATATATCTTTGAGCTTTTTGGTAACTTGTTGCCAAAGGGGGAGAAGTGGTATATAGATCTTAGGATTCGAGTGTCAGAGCGTCTGTTTTTTATTGCTGTTTTTCAAAACATTTGGTTCTTTGGTTTTATGTGAGATACTTTTGTTCATGTTTGATCATATGCTTTAATGTGTGTTGCTACTATTTCCTATCTTTTGATGATTATGTGATGATCATTCACTTTGCTTGATGTGTTGTGCTATGTTGTTAACTCTTATTATTGTCGCACACCACCAAGATGTATGTGACACGGAAGAAGTGTCCCATGTACCCAATCGATTGTGCATTTGAATTCAAATGCAAATTTAAAATAATGCACAAATTTAGGTGGAGCTCTTGCTTATCACATACTTCTCAAAGCGACGATTATATTCATTGATTATATCATATGTCGAAGCTTTGATCTATATGTTGTCATCAATTACCAAAAGGGGGGAGATTGAAAGCACATTTGCTCCCTTGGTGGTTTTGGTAATTAATAACAACATATATGTCATTAAACTAATGTTTCCACTAAGTATGTTTCAGGAAAAGTTCAATGATGGGTTGGCATAAGGATTGTGGAATACCCCAAGATGCAAGGAAATAGATTAGCAAAGCCTCAAGCAAAGGACTCTACATTTTATCTTTTGTGAGAAATCACCTTGAGTCCATAGCAAAGCCAATACTATTAAAAGGGGGTAAGGTTTTGTTGGTCAACAAAATGCTCATACATGCACAAGTGATAGTCACCACATACACCCACAAGCTCTTCCACAAAAGTCTGTCCAAAGCTAAATATTCAAAATCGGTGCAACCAACACTTTCCACTCGGTGCCACCGATTCTAGAACCTATACAAACTCAGCCAAACCCTAGCCACTTCGGTGCAACCAATTCTGCTTCGGTGCCACTGAGTTTAGGTTGCCAACTTTCTGTTACGCAAATTCACAATATCGGTCCCTCCAAGATTGTTGGATCGGCGTCACCGAGATTGGGCAATCTGACCGTTGGTCACCTTATCAGTGCAACCGAGTTTCCTATATCGGTCTCACCAAGATTCAAAAGTTGCCACCTTTTGGTCAATTCGGTACCATCAAGATTAACACATTGGTGTCACCGAGTTGTTCATTTTTTGTGTAACGGTTGGATTTTTGGAGATGCCTATATATACCCCTCCACCACCACTCACTCGCAAGTTAAGCACTCAAAATAGTTCCCCACTCATACCTACTGATTTTCTGACAGAGAGCCACCTAGTCATGTGTTGAGATCATGCCATTCCATTCCTACCATATCAATCTTGATCTCTAGCCTCCCCAAGTTTCTTTCCACCCAATCAATCTCTTCTACCAAGCCAAATCTATGACAGAGTGATTGTGTGTTGAGGAGTCTATCATCTTGAAGCACAAGAGCAAGCAATTCATCTACACAATCGAGCCTTTTGCCTTTTGGAGGGTGGTGCCTCCTAGATTGGTTAGGTGTCACTTGGGAGCCTCCTACTTCGTGTTGTGGAGTGAACCAAGAAGTTTGTAAGGGCAAGGAGATCGCCTAATTCGTTAAGATCTACCCCGAGTTAGGCTAGTCCTCTATGGACATAGGCCATCACGGTATAGTCAAGGTTGCTTCTTCATGGAACCCTCCATCGGTAGAGCCCTCCGTGGACTCTCGCGACCGTTACCCTCTATGGGTTGAAGACTCCATAAACGTGGATGTACGATAGCGCCACCTATCGGAACCACGGGAAAAATCATTGTGTCACCAATTGCGTGTGATCTTCCTACCCTTCCTTTACTTACATGCTTGTCTTTACTTTTCGCTGCTATACTGTTAGACATGAATGTGTAGGGTGTATTTGACATACTATGAATGCTAAAATCTTCCAAGACATAAATTTGGGAAAAAGGTAGATTTTACTTGGTCAAGTAGTCTAATCACCCCCTCTATCACTACTTTCGATCCTACAAACTCCCTTCATGTTGGGAAGCCGCCACACACCAAGTAGTTGCTGGCAAGAGGTTGTCGTAATACTACTTCCGCTCAAGGAGGGATTATTATTAGTTTATTACTATCGTTCGTCTTTAGTTTTTATTCACCATACGTAGTAGTTAAGCACTATCATCATGTAAATATGATGATACATTATATCTGCAATGATCTATTGAACAATTGACATATTATTATTAATTGTCCATTTCTATCTGTTTTCATACTCATTTGTAGCTCTAGGTGTTACACACATTGAAACATAACAATAGAACAGAAATCATTCACATTGAAACATAGAAATATTTGTGCAGACATTGCGATTGACATCTAGATGATTCAACAAAATAAAACACATCCACATGACTACCAACCTAACCTATGGAAACTCTTGGCTTTGCCTGAACTCGTGCAAGTGTTCATCCAAGCGTCTGACACGCTCGTTGTATAGCTGGAGCGCGATCTCAAGCTCCAACCTCGCTATTTCGTCGGAGATTACCATCTCAAGGATGTGTCATACGTCCATTTTGCATCATGTTTTCCTATTGTTATTTATAATGTTTTTATGTATAATAATACTTTGGTGAGTAATTCTAATCCCTTTTATCTCATGATTTGCAAGGTTTGCACAAATAGGGAGAATACCGGCAGCTACAATTTTGGACCTGAAAAAGCATATTAGAGATACCTATTCTGCACATCCCCAATGGAGCTGAAACTTTACGGAGAATTTTTATGGAATATATGAAAAATACTGCAGCAAAAAACTACCGAAGGGGGGCCACCTGGTGGGTGATGCTCACCCAGGCCCACCTCTGGAGACCATCTTCTGGTATATATTGTGGTTTGACCTAGAAAAAATCAGGAGAGGACTTTCGGGATGGAACGCCGCCGTCTTGAAGCGGAACTTGGCCAGGAGCACTTTTGCCCTCTGGCGGAGCGATTCCTCTTGGGGAACTTCCCTCCCGGAGGGGGAAATCGAAGCCATTGTCATCACCAACAACACTCTCATCTTTGGGAGGCCATTCTTCATCAACATCTTCAACAACACCATCTCCTCTCAAACCCTAGTTCATCCCTTGTGTTCAATCTTTGTACCGGAACCTCAGTTTGGTACCTGTGGGTGACTAGTAGTGTTGATTGCCTTGTGTAGTTGTTTGCTATATGGTTTATTTGGTGGAAGATTATATGTTCACATCCATTATGCTATTTAATACACCTCTGATCTTGAGCATGCATATTGTTTGTGAGTAGTTACCTTTGTTCTTGAGGTCACGGGAGAAGTCATGTTGCAGATAATCATGTGAATTTGATATGTGTTCGATATTTTGATGATGTGTATGTTGTGATTCCCTTAGTGGTGTCATGTGAACATGGACTACATGATACTTCACCATCCTTGGGCCTAAGGGAATGCATTGTGGAGTAGTTATTAGATGATGGGTTGCTAGAGTGACAGAATCTTAAACCCTAGTTTATGCGCTACTTCATAAGGGGCTGATTTGGATCCACATATTTAATGCTATGGTTAGATATTATCTTAGTACTTTTCTCGTAGTCGCAGATGCTTTCTATGGGGTTAATCATAAGTGGGAGGTTTGTTCAAGTAAGAACGACACCCAAGCAACGGTCCACCCACATATCAAATTATCAAAGTAACGAACACGAATCAAACCAACATGAGGAAAGTGACTAGATGAAATTCCCGTGTACCCTGAAGAACACTTTGCTTATCATAAGAGATTGTTTTGGTCTGTCCTTTGCCACAAAAGGATTAGGCTAGCTTTATGTACCTTATTTACCATTACCTTTACTTGCTCATTACAAATTACCTTGCTATCAAACTACTTGCTACTTACAAATTCAGCGCTTGCAACAATTATCTTGCTGAAAACCGCTTATCATTTCCTTGTGCTCCTTGTTAGGTTCAACACTATTACTTATGGAAAGGACTACGATTGATCCCTTGTACTTGTGGGTCATCAAGACTCTTTTTTGGCACCATTGCCAGGGAGTGAAGTGTTCTTTGTAAGTGGAAATCAGTAAGGAAAAACATATACTACATGCTGAAATTTACTGTCACTCGTTACTATAAAAAGCAATCCTTTGAGGGGTTTGTTCGGGGTATCTTCACCTCGACCGGAACCACAATTAGGTGCCCCTCAACCTACAACACCTACTGAAAATATTGGTTTTGAAATTCCTTCAGGTATGTTAGAACAACTGCTAGTTAATCTTATGCAAGAGACAGAACTGAACATCCTCATATGCACCTAATACATGTGGATGAAATTTGTGGATTATTTAAGCTTCCAGGTTTATCCGGAGATGAAGTTAAGAAGAAGGTTTTTCCTTTATCTTTCAAGGGAAAATCATTGACATCGTATAGACTATGTGATGATATTGGATTGTGGAACTGGAATCGATTGAAATTGCAATTCCACCAAAAGTTTTATCCTGTGCATCTAGTTCATCGTGATTGGAATTATATATAAAAAATTTGGCCTCGTGAAGAAGAAAGGATCGCTCTAGATTGTTGGAGGCTTAATTAAATGTTATATTCATGCCCCAATCATGATATCCCGAGAGAAGTTATTATTCAAAAAAATTATGCTCGGCTTTCTCATAACGATCAATCCATGCTCGATACTTTCTTGTACTGGTTCTTTTATGAAGAAGACTATTGAATTCAAGTGGGATCTCTTGGAAAGAACTAAACGCAACTATGAAGAATGAGAACTTGATGAAGGTAATGAGTCAGGTATTAAGCTTGAATTTGATTGTGTTAAATCTTTTATGGATACCGATGCTTTTCACAAGTTTAGCACTAAATATGGACTTGACTCTGAGATAGTAGCCTCTTTGTGAATCATTTGCTTCTCATGTTGATCTCCCTAAGGAGAATTGGTTTAAATATCACCCCCTATTAAAAAATAAATTAAATAACCGATCATATCTAAAGAAGAGACTATCATTTATAATGTTGATCCAGTTGTGCCTACTACTTATATTGAAAACCACCTTTCCTTGTTAGGATAAAGGAACATGCTAATGTATCAACTCTGGTTCGCAAGAGTGATATTAGAGCACCTAACCCCTCTAAACAAATTAAAGTAGAACCTATTGTTGCTATGGTTAAAGATCTCTTGGTAGAAACTATTGATGGGCATGTTATTTGCTTCCATGATGAAGCTGCTAGAATTGCTAAACCTGATGAAAAAGATAAACATAGACCCATAGTTGGCACGCCTGTTGTCTCAGTTAAAATAGAAGATCATAGTTATCACGGCTTATGTGATTTGGGTGCTAGCATGAGTGCTATAACTTTTACTCTAAACAAAGAAATTATGAATGAAATAGCACCTGGTGAAATAGAAGACATTGATGTTACTATTAAACTTGCTAATAGAGACACCATCACACCACTTGGGATTGTTAGATATGTTGAAGTCTTGTGTGGGAAAATCAAATATCCTACTGATTTTCTAGTTCTTGGTTCCCCACAAGATGATTTTTTGTCCCATTATCTTTGGTAGACCTTTCTTGAACACTGTTAATGCTAAGATAGATTGTAAAATAGAAACTGTCGGTGTGAAGTTTAGTGATGTGTCTCATGATTTTAATTCTTTCAAGTTTAATAGACAACCTCGTGATAAAGAATTACCTAGTAAGTATGGAATAATTGGTCTTGCTTCTATTGCCGTTCCTCCTACCGATTCATTAGAACAATATTTGCTAGATCACAAAAATGATATGCACTTGCATGAAAGAAATGAGATAGATAAAAATTTCTATGAACAACAACCTCTACTAAAACACAATTTGTCTATTGAAAATCTAGGAGGTCCTTCTCCACCCAAAGGTGATCCTGTGTTTGAATTAAAACAATTTCCTGACACTCTGAAGTATGCTTATCTTGATGAGAAAAGGATATATCTTGTTATTATTAGTGCTAACCTTTCAGAACATGAAGGAGAAAGATTATTCAAAAATTCGAGGAAGCACCAGGCTGCTGTTGGATATGCTCTTGATGATCTTAAGGGCATTAGTCCAACTCTATGTCAGCACAAGATCAATATGGAACCTGATGCTAAACCCGTTGTTGATCAACAACGACGATTGAATCGCAAGATCAAATAAGTGGCAAGAAATGAAATCTTAGAGCTTCTCGCAGCAGGTATAATCTATCCCATAGCTGATAGTAGATGGGTAAGTCACGTTCATTGTGTCCCTAAGATAGGAGGTATTACTGTTGTTCCTAATGATAAAAATTGAACTAATCCCACAGAGAATTGTTACTGGTTTTAGGATGGTAATTGATTTTAGAAAACTAAATAAAGCTACTAGAAAGGATCATTACCCTCTGCCTTTCATTGATCAAATTCTTGAAAGATTATCTAAGCACACACACTTTTGTTTCCTGGATGGATATTCTGGTTTCTCTCAAATACCCGTGTCACAATCTGATCAAGAGAAAACCACCTTTACTTGTCCTTTTGGAAACTATGCTTATAGACCTATGCCTTTTGGTTTATGCAATGAACCTACTACCTTTCAAACATGTATGACTCATATATTCTCTAATTTTGTGGAAAGATTGTGGAGGTTTTCATGGATGATTTTTTCGTTTATGGAACTTGTTTTGATGATTGCTTAAGCAACCTTGATCTAGTTTTGTAGAGATGTGAAAAAACTAATCTCGTCTTGAAGAAATGCCAATTTATGGTTAATGAAGGTATTGTGTTGGGTCATAAAATTTATGAACGAGGAATTGAGGTGGATCAAGCTAAAGTTGATGCAATTGAGAAAATGCCATGTCCTGGAGATATTAAAGGTATTCCAAGTTTCCTTGGTCACGTTGGTTTCTATAGAAGGTATATTAAAGACTTCTCAAAAATTTCTAGGCCTCTTACTAATCTTTTACAAAAGGATATTCCCTTTGTTTTTATGATGATTGTGTGGAAGCCTTTGAAACACTTAAGAAAGCCTTAACCACTGCACCTATTGTTCAGCCACCTGATTGCAACTTGCCTTTTGAAATTATGTGTGATGCTAGTGATTATGTTTTTGGTGCTATTTTAGGACAGAGAGTTGATAATAAATTTAAAAAAATTCCATTATGCTAGCAAAACTCTAGACAATGCCCAAAGAAATTATGCTACTACTGAAAAAGGTTTTTTAGCAGTTGTGTTTGCTTGTGATAAATTTAGATCTTACATTGTTGATTCCAAGGTTATTGTTCACAATGACCATGCTGCTATAAAATATCTTATGGAAAATAAAGATGCTAAACCTAGACTCATTAGGTGGGTTCTCTTACTTCAAGAATTTGATTTACATATCACTGATAGGAAAGGATTTGAGAACCCCGTAGCTGATAACTTGTCTAGGCTAGAAAATATTCTTGATGACCCACTACCTATTGATGATAGTTTTCCTGGTGAACAATTAGCTGAAATAAATGTCTCTCAAAACACTCCTTGGTATGCTAATTATGCTAATTACATTGTTGCTAAATATATACCATCGCTTGACATACCAACAAAAGAAAAAAATCTTCTATGATTCAAGACACACTTTAGGGATGACCCACATCTTTATAAAGAAGGAGTAGATGGTATTATTAGGTGTTGTGTACCTCAGCATGAACAGGAACAAATCGGACGATAATGTCATTTTGAAGCTTATGGAGGACATCATGCAGGAGATAGAACTGCTCATAAGGTATGGCAATCTGGTTTTTACTGGCCTACTCTCTTCAAGGATGCCCGTAAGTTTGTTTCATCTTGTGATGAATGTCAAAGAATTGGTAATATCGGTAAGCGTCAGGGAATGACTATGAATTATTCACTTGTTGTTGAACCATTTGATGTTTGGGGTGTTGATTATATGGGACCTTTTCCTTCCTGTAATGGGTATACTCATATTTTGGATGTTGTTGAATATGTCACTAAGTGGGTAGAAGCTATTCGAACCAATAGCGCTGATCATAACACTTCCATTAAAATTCTTAAAGAAGTTATTTTCCCGAGGTTTGGAGTCCCTAGATATCTTATGACTGATGGTGGTTCATATTTTATCCATGGTGCTTTCTGTAAAATGCTGGCTAAATATGATGTTAACCATAGAATTGTATCACCCTATAATCCTCAATCTAGTGGTCAAGTTAAACTTAGCGATAGAGAAATAAAATTGATATTACAAAAAACAGTCAATAGGCCCCGAAAGAATTGGTCTAAGAAATTAGATGATGTACTTTGGGCTTATAGAACAACTTATAAAAATCCTATGGGTATGTCTCCTTACAAGATGGTATATGGGAAAGCTTGTCATTTGCCTCCAGATTTAGAACATAAAGCATTTTGTGTAATTATTATGACATCAAACTTGCCAGTCAAAAGAGGTTATTTGATATTAGCTCACTAGATGAATGAAGAACCCAAGCTTATGAAAATGCCAAGTTATTTAAAGAAAAAATTAAAAGATGGAATGACAAAGGAATCCAAAAGCGAGAATTCAAAGTTGGAGAATATGTTCTATTGTACAATTCTCGTTTCAGATTTTTTGCAGGAAAACTTCTCTCCAAATGGGAAGGACCATATGTCATCTAAGAGGTTTATCGCTCTGGAGCTATCAATATTAATAATAACAAAGGTGTAGGAAATATGCCCTAGAGTCAATAAATAAAGTGTTTATTATTATATTTCCTTGTTCATGATAAGCATTTATTGTCCATGCTATAATTGTATTGATTGGAAACTAAATACATATGTGGGTATATAGACAACACTGTGTCCCTAGTATGCCTCTAGTAGACTACCTCGTTGATCAAATATGGTTAAGATTTCCTAGCCATGGACATGGGATGTCATTTGATAACGGGATCACATCATTAGGAGAATGATGTGATGGACAAGACCCAAACTATAAACGTAGCATATGATCGTGTCAGTTTATTGCTATAGTTTTCTACATGTCAAGTATTTGTTCCTATGACCACGATATCATGTCACTGACACCGGAGGAATACTTTGTGTGTATCAAACATCGCAACTTAACCGGGTGACTATAAAGATGCTCTATAGGTATCTCCAATGGTGTCTGTTGAGTTGCCATGGATCAAGACTGGGATTTGTTACTCCGTGTAATGGAGAGGTATCTGAGGGCCCACTCGGTAATACAACATCACAACAAGCTTTGCAAGCAAAGTTACTAATGTGTTACCCATAGGATCTTGTATTACGGAACGAGTAAAGAGACTTTCTAGTAACGAGATTGAACTAGGTATGGAGATACCGACGATCGAATCTTGGGCAAGTAACATATCAATAGACAAAGGGAACGTCGTACGGGATTATCTGAATCCTTGACATAGAGGTTCAACCGATAAAGATCTTCATAGAACATGTAGGAACCAATATGGGCATCCAGGTCCCGCTATTGGTTATTGACCATAGACGTGTCTCGATCATGTCCACATAGTTCTCGAACCCGCAGGGTCTGCACGCTTAACGTTCAGGGACGAATTGATATAGATGAGTTATGTCTGTTGGTGAACGAAGGTTGTTCGGAGTCCCAGATGAGATCCTGGACGTGAGGAGGAACTCTGGAATGGTCTGGAGGTCAATATTCATATATAGGAAGTTCCATGTTGATCACCAGGAAAAGTTCGGGCGTCACCGGTAATGTAACGGGGGTGCCAGTAGGTTTCCGGGGGTCCACCGAAAGGGGCCACCAGCCCCGAAGGGCCCCATGGGCTGTGAGAGAGAGCACAGCAGCCCCTGGTGGGCTGGCCGCCCCTCCCACAAGTCCCATGCAGCCGAAGGGTGGAAGGGGGAAACCCTAAGGGGGTCGGGCACCTTGCCTTGGGGGCCAAGCCACCCCTTGGCCGCTGCCCCTCCTCCTCTTGGCCGCAGCCCTTCCCCCGTCCCCCTATATATATGAGAGAGGAAGGAGGGAAGATGCACCACAAGCCATGATGCAGCCCTTCCTCCTTCCCAGATTCCTTCTCCTCTAGATTGTTTTGGCACCGCTTAGTGAAGCTCTGTCGGATCAGTTCCGCCACCACCGTCGCCACGCCATTGTGCTGTTGGAGAACCCATCTACCTATCCACCCTTGCTTGCTAGATCAAGGAGGCAGAGATCATCATCGAGTTGTACGTGTGCTGAACGCGGAGGTGTCATCCGTTCGGTGCTAGATCGGAAGGAACATGATGGATCGCGGGATGGTTGGTGATGAGATCGCGGGACGGCTCGTGATAGGATTGCGAAGATGTTCGACTACACCAACCGCGTTTCTTAACGCTTCCCGCTTAGCGATCTACATGGGTATGTAGATCCACTCTGCCTCTCATAGATGCTCATCACCATGGATAGATCTTTCGTGTGCATAGGATATTTTTTGTTTCCCATGCAACGTTCCCCAACAATGGCATCATGAGCTAGGTCTATGTGTAGATGAGATCACGAGTAGAACACAAAGGAGTTTGTTGGAGTTGATGCTCATATTGCTTCCTCCCTTGGTCGGTTTTTGATTCAGCGGTATTGTGGGATGAAGTGGCCTGGACCAACCTTACTCGTACGCTTATGAGAGACCAGTTCCATCAACTGACATGTGACTTTGTTGCATAAAGATGGCTGGCGGGTGTCTATCTCTTCTACTCTAGTTGGATCGTATTCGACAAAGGCGGTCCTTGAGAAGGTTGAATAGAAATCTGTGTATCACCGTTGTGGTTTTTGCATAGGTGAGAATTGTTCTTGCTAGATACCCGTAGCAGCCACGTAAAACATGCAACAACAATTAGAGGATGTCCAAGTAGTTTTTGCAGGGTATGTTGTGATACGATATGGCCAATTACATGATGAGATATATGTGATGTATGAGATGATCATGTTTTGTATAAAATATCACGACTTGCATGTCGATGAATACGGCAACCAATAGGAGCCATAGGGTTGTATTTAATTATTGTATGACCTGCGTGTCAATCATTAAGCACTATGTAATGCTTTACTTTATCGCTAAGCGGTAGCAATAGTAGTAGTAGCATGGTGGGCACGACAACCCCGATGGCGACACAATGATGGAGATCATGATGATAGAGATCATGGTGTTATGCCGGTGACGATGGAGATCATGTCGGTGCTTTGGAGATGGAGATCAAAAGCACAAGATCATGGCCATATCATGTCACTTATGAATTGCATATGATGTTAATCCTTTTATGCACCTTGTTTTGCTTAGGATGATGGTAGCATTATATGGTGATCCCTCACTTAAATTTGAAGATAAATTTGTGTTCTCGCCGAGTGTGCACCATTGTGAAACTTCATCATTTTGAAGCACCACGTGTTGATCTGGTGTGATAGATTCTACGTTCACATACAACGGGTGCAAGCGAGTGTTGCACGTGCGAAACACTCGGGTTAAACTTGACGAGCCTAGCTTTTACAAACATGGCATTGGAACACAAGAGACCGAAAGGTCGAACATGAGTCATATAGTAGATATGATCAACATCATGATGTTCACCATTCAAACCATCTCAACTGACGTGATGATCGGACTTGGGTTGGTGAATTTGGGTCATGTATCACTCGAATGACCAAAGGGATGTCAATTAGAGTGGGAGTTCTTAAGTAATATGATTAATTAAACTCATTTGTCATGAACATAGTCTAAAGTTGTCTTTGCAAAGTCATGTTGTAGATCAATAGCTCTCGTTGTAGCTTCCCTGTTTTCAATACGTTCCTAGAGAAAATAGAGTTGAAAAATAATGGTAGCAATTATGCGGACTAGGTTTGTGATCAGAGGATTATCCTTAGTTGCTGCATAGAAGGTTTATGTCCTTGATGCACCGCTCGGTGCGCCACCCCCTCTAGTGGCGTCCGTGGACGTTGTGAACATCTGACAGGCACGTTTTGATGACTATTTGATAGTTCAGTGCATCTTACATTACGGCTTAGAATCCAGGCTTCAAATATGTTTTGAACCTCACGGAGCATATGTGATGTTCCAAGAGCTGAAATTGGATTTCAGGCTCGTGTCCATGTTAGAGATATGAGACCTCCAACAAGATTCCTTGCCTGCAAGATGAAGGAGAATAGCTCAATCGGTGAGGATGTGCTCAGATGTCTGGGTGCTACAATCGCTTGAATCGAGTGGGAGTTGATCTCCCAGATAAGACAGTGATTCATATGTTTCTCCAAGTCATTGACACCAAGATACTAGAGCTTCGTGATGAACTATGAACATACCAGGGATGGAAATGATGATCCCTGAGTTATTCTTGATGTTCGACACCGCGAAGGTAGAAATTAAGAAGGAGCATCAAGTGTTGATGGTTAGTAAAACCACTGGTTTCGAGAAGGGCAAGGGAAAGGAGGGAAACCTCATGGATGGCAAGCCAGTTGCTTCTCTAGTGAAGAAACCCAAAGTTGAACCCAAACCCAAGACTAGGTGCTTCTATTATGAGGAGAGCAGTCGCTAAAGCGGAACTACCCTAGATATTTGGTAGATAAGAAGGCTAGCAACATCAACAAAAGTATATTTGATATACATGTTATTGATATGTACCTTACTAAGTACTCCTAGTAGCACTTGGGTATTAGATACCGATTCAGTTGCTAAATGTTAGTAACTCAAAATAAAAGCTACGGAATAAACTGAGATTGACTAAGGGCGAGGTGACGATGTGTGTTGGAAGTGTTATATGATCACCATCGCACGCTCACTCTACCTTCGGGACTAGTGTTGAACCTAAATAAATGTTATCTGGTGTTTGTGTTGAGCATGAACATGATTAGATCGTGTTTACTGCAATGTGATTATTCATTTAAGTTAGAGAATAATGGTTATTCTGTTTACATGAATAATACCTTCAATGGTCATGCACCCAATGTGAATGGTTAATTGAATTTAGATCGTAGTAATACACATATTTATAATATTGATGCCAAAATATGCAAAGTTAGTAATGATAAATACCACATGCTTGTCGCACTATCGCGAAGGTCATATTGGTGTAAAGCGCATGAAGAAACTCCATGTTGATGGATATTTTGAATCACTCGATTTTGAATTGGTTGAGACATGCGAACCATGCCTCTTGGGAAAGATGACTAAGACCCCATTTTCCGGTATGATGGAGCGGGATAGTGACTTATTGGAATTGATACATGTTGATATATGTGGTCTAATGAGTGTTGAAACACGCACTAGATATCATTACTTTCTTACCTTCACTAATGATTTGAGTAGATATGGGGATATTTACTTAATGAAACACAAGTCTGAAACATTTGAAAGGTTCAAGCAGTTTCAGAGTGAAGTTGAAGATCATTGTGACAAGAACATAAAATGTATATGATATGATCGTGGAGCTGAATATCTGAGTGACGAGTTTGGTATGCAAATTAAGACAATGTGGAAATTGTTTCACACCTCACGCCACCTGGAAAACCATAGTGTGATGGTGTGTCTGAACGTCGTAGTCATGCTATATTGGATATGGTGCGTACTATGATGTCTCTTATCATTTTGCCACTATCGTTATGGGGTTATGCATTAGAGATAACTACATTCACTTTAATAGGGCACCATCTAAGTCCGTTGAGATGACACCGTATGAACTATGGTTTGGCAGAAACCTAAGCTATCATTTCTTAATGTTTGGGGTTGCGACACTTATGTGAAAAATGTTTTCACCTAATGAGCTCGAACCCAAAGCGGACAAATGCATCTTCGTAGAATACCCTAAGGAAACATTTGTGTATACCTTCTATCTCAGATCCAAGCGCAAAATGTTTGTTGCTAAAAATGGTTCCTTTCTCGAGAAAGAGTTTCTTTTGAAAGAATTGAGTGGGAGGAAAGTAGAACTTGATAAGGTTCCTGAACCGTCACTTCAGTTGGATGATAGCACAATACAAAAAGACGTTTCTATGGTGCCTACACCAATTGAAGAGGAAGCTAATGATGATGATCATGAAACTTCAGATCAAGTTACTACCGAACTTCGTAGGTTGACAAGGATATGTACTACCCCTGTGTGGTACGGTGATCCTATATTAGAAATCATGTTGTCAGACAACGATGAGCCTATGAACTATGAAGAAGCGATGGTGGGCCCGATTCCAACAAATGGCTAGGAGCCATGAAATCCGAGATAGGATCCATGTATGAAAAACCAAGCATGGACTTTGGTGAGACTTGCCCGTTGAACGACAAGTCGTTAAGTACAAATGGACCTCTAAGAGGAAGATAGACGCTGATGGTAAATATCACCATTTATAAAACTCGACTTGTCGCAAAAAGGTTTCTGACAAGTTCAAGGAGTTGACTACGATCAGACTCTCTCACCCGTAGCGATACTAAAGTCTGTTGGAATCAAGTTAGCAGTTGATGCATTTTTCGATTATGAAATCTGGCAGATGGATGTAAAAACAAAGTTTCCTTTACGGTATTCCGTAAAGAAAGGTTGTATGTGATACAACCAGAAGGTTTTGTCAATCCTAAGGATTCTAAAAGGTATGCAAGCTCTAGCGATCCTTCAAGACTGGAGCAAGCATCTCGGAGTTGGAATATACGCTTTGATGAGGTAATCAAAGTCTTTGAGTTTATACAATGTTTATGAGAAACTTGTATTTACAAGAAAGTGAGTGGGAGCACTATAGAATTTCTGATATGTATATGTGGTTGACATATTGTTGATCGGAAATAATGTAGAATTTCTAGAAAGCATAAAGGGTTGTTTGAAAGAAGTTTTTCAAAGGAAAACCCGGATAAAGCTACTAGTATATTGGGCATCAAGATCTATAGAGATATATCAAGACGCTTGATAAAACTTCCATTGAGAACATGCTTTGAAAAGTTTTTGAAAGAGTTCAAAATGGATCTGTCAAAAAGGAGTTCTTGCCTGATTTGTAAGGTGTACGAAAGAGGGGTTGCCTTTCGGGGCATCCCCAAGATTAGACGCTTGAGTCTTCCTTGAATATTACCTTGGGGGTGCCTTGCGCATCCCCAAGCTTAGGTTCTTGTCACTCCTTATTCTCCTCATATCGGTGTCTCACACAAAACTTAACGGAACTTTGTGAGAAGGGTTAGTGCAATAAAGATAGATCATTCACTTAGGTACTGTCAAGACAAGATTCGTAATTATTCCCACATGATACCTAATGTATTACATCATTCCCACAATTTATATTACACAATATAAGCTATAGGAACACTTGAAACAAGCACACTATGCATGCAAAACAGAATCTATCAAAAACAGAACAGTCTATAAAGATCGAAATGATCACCATACTTCCCTGACTCTACAAATTCTAGAAAACTAGTACATAACACAGAATTTGCATAGGAATGTTGTTTAAAAGTTTAAGAATTTTTTTACCCTCCAATAAAATCAGATAATTAAAATACTGGACGCAAAACTTTTTGTTTTTGCACAGAATCAAACAAGCAAGTATCCACACTATCCCAAAGGCTTTACTTGGCAATTTATTGAAATAAAAGGCACAAAACATGATTAATACAGTATATTAATCATGTGAACAAATGAAAACATAAAGTAAAAGTGTTGGGTTGTCTCTAAACAAGCGCTTTTCTTTCATGCCTTTATAGCTAGGCATGATATTTCAATGATACTCTTCCAAGCCAAATTCCGATGATCATTTTATTCATACTCTAAAAGATATAAGTGAAGTTCATAGATAATTCTACAATTAATATAGATTAACCAATATCCAAGCTCAAAATATATAAGTGAAGCACATGAAGGATTCTATAAAGCCATACTCAAAAGATTTAAGTGAAGCACAAAGAGCATTCTACAAAGCCATACTCAAAAGATTTAAGTGAAGCACAAAGAGCATTCTACAAATCCATCAAGGACTATCTCATACTATAAGGGAGCAAAAAGGAAAATACACACACTAAAGACACATATCATGTGAACAAACCAAAAAACCGAGGTATACCAATAATTGTTGAAGACAATAATCCTTGAAATATTTACTTGGGGTGCCTTGTCCATCCCCAAGCTTGAACTCTTGTCTCTCCGTATTCTTCTTATATCGATACCTCCTCGATCTTCGAACACTTCATTCACACAAAACTTAACAAAACCCTCCTGAGATCTATAAGTATAATAAAGCAAAATACTTCATTATACTATTGTGAACTCATTCCAAATTCATATTAGCATTATATATACTATAGTGGAACTTCACCATAGTTCATACCCTTGATACAAGCCATAGATTTATCAAAATAAGAGAACAATGCATAGAAAACAGAATCTGTTAAAAACAGGACAGTCTGTAGTAATCTGGAAACTTCGTATACTTCTGTAACTCAAAAAAATCTTAAAATTTAGGACAGATTAAAAACATTGCATAGCCGTACGGTGTAAAAATTTCAGTAACTTTTGACGTTTCAGTAAAAATATAAATTCGCGCACTACAACCAAAGTTTCTGTTTTTGCACTGCACACACCAAACAAGCAATCTAATCATCCTAAAAGTAAATTTTGGCACATTATTTTTATAATACAATGGATATATACAAGGTGATAATTATTTTACAGAAGATTCCATGAAAAATTCTACATTGTTTCCATGAGCATGAACACAAGTGTTCAAGGTCGACCCTCACTTCTCCAATGCACAACCTTCTAATCACTTCTCTTTTTGAAAAACTTCTTAGGAAAAAGGGACAAGTAACTCTTTTTGTATTTTTCATTATTTAATTTTTTGTATGTTTCACCCACAACTACAAAAAGTGAAAAGGTAAAACAAAATATATTTATTGAAGAAAGCAAACAAGCATACACGAGAATATCAACCCCACGCTATTGCTCCCTGGCAACGGCGCCAGAAAAGAGCTTGATAATCCCCAAGTGCAAGGAATCATCATAGCAGTTTCCAAAGATGGAAGTGATAAGTATGGAGTGTCGAACCCACAAGGAGCTAAAGGTAAGATCAATATTCTCTCAAGTCCTATCTGCCACCGATACGACTCTACGTACACCGAACGTTGCTTCCATATAGAAACGAGAAATAAAACTACGTTGTGGGTATGAAGAGGATAGCTTTGCATGATATCATAGAACTAAAATATAAAAATAGGTGTTGTTATCATAATATTATAATATATTACAAATAGCAAGTGTGGAATAATGATGGGTCGGTGTGCGGAATTATCCTAGACAATTGTTAAAAAGATTGGAAATCATTATTACAATTTTATATGAGGGAGAGGCATAAGCTAACATACTTTCTCTACTTGGATCATATGCACTTATGATTGGAACTCTAGGAAGCATCCGCAACTACTAAAGATCTGTTGGGGAACGTTGCATGAGAAACAAAAAAATTCCTACGCACATGCAAGATCTATCCATGGTGATGAGCATCTACGAGAGGGAGAGTGGATCTACATACCCTTGTAGATCGCTAAGCGGGAAGCGTTAAGAAATGCGGTTGGTGTAGTCGAACGTCTTCGCGATCCAAACGCCGAGCGTCCTGCGATCTCATCACGATCTGTCCCGTGATCCAATCACAATCCATCCCGCGAACTCATCATGATCTGTCCCGCGATCTCATCATGATCCATCTTGTGATCTTGATCACGGTCCTTCCGATCTAGCGTCGAATGGATGGCACCTCCGCGTTCAGCACACGTACAGCTTGATGACGATCTCCGCCTTCTTGATCCAGCAAGTGGGAGCAGAGAGGTAGATGAGTTCTCCCGCAGCGCAATGGCATTACGGCGATGGTGGTGGAGCTATTCCAGCAGGGCTTCGCCTAAGCACCGCTGAAAACCGATCTAGAGGAGAAACTACGATCTAGAGGAGAGGTAGCATGTGGCTATTAGGTTTATCTTTTTCCTCTAAATCCTCTAGTATATATAGAAGGGAGGGAGGGGAGGAGGCATCCTCAAACCCTCAAGTTTTGGTCGAAATTGGAGGTGGAGGAGTCCTACTCCAATCCTATTAGGAGTAGGATTCCTCCTTTCCACTTGGAAACTCTTTCCACCTCTCCACCTTTGGATTTTTTCCTTCTCAAACCACTCCAGCTGCATGGTGTTGGGGAACGTCGCATGGGAAACAAAAAAATTCCTACGCACACGCAAACCTATCCATGGTGATGAGCATCTACGAGAGGGAGAGTGGATCTACGTACCCTTGTAGATCGCTAAGCGGGAAGCGTTAAGAAACGCGGTTGGTGTAGTCGAACTTCTTCGCGATCCAAATCGCCGAGCGTCCCGCGATCCAATCACGAACCGTCCCGCGAACACATCATGATCCATCCCGAGAACTCATCACGATTCGTCTCACGATCTTGATCGCGATCTGTCCCGCGAAATCATCACGATCCGTTCCATGATCACATCACGAACCGTCTCGCGAGCTCGATCACGGTCCTTCCGATCTAGCGTCGAACGGACGGCACCTCCGCGTTCAGCACACGTGCAGCTTGATGACAATCTTCACCGTCTCGATCCAGCGAGAGGAGGTGGAGAGGAGAGAGATCTCACCGGCAGCGTGATGGCGCTCCGGTGATGGTGGTGGAGCAATTCCGGCAGGGCTTCGCCTAAGCGCTGCAGAAAACCGATCTAGAGGAGAAACTATGCACCGGTGTAACGGGTAGCACGTGGCCGGAAATTCTGTCCAAAAACCATCCAATCCACTAGTATATATAGGAGGACAGGAGAGGAGAGGCATCCAAGGCCTTTGGGTCGGCCGAAATAGGAGGTGGGAAGAAATCCTACTTCACCTCCAATCCTAGTTGGAGTAGGATTGCCTCCTATTGGCAGATTTTCCACTTTTTGCTTTAGGACTTTCTCTCCTGCGCCATGGGCCTTTGTGGCTGTTTTCCCAACCCACTAAGGGATGGTTATTATTCTCCCACATCCCATGGACCTCTTGGGGTCGAAATACCCCTCCCGGAGGCCTCCCGGTACACTACCGGCACTCCCGGTACACTACCGATGAGCCCGAAACTTTTCCAGAAACCAAACTGGGACTTCCTATATATGAATCTTTACCTCCGGACCATTCCAGAGCTCCTCGTGATGTCCGGGATCTCATCCGGGACTCCGAACAAACTTCGATCACCACCATACATAACTCTACACTACCGAAACGTCACCAAACCTTAAGTGTGCAGACCCTGCGGGTTCGAGAACTATGTAGACATGACCGAGACACCTCTACGGTCAATAACCAATGGCGGGACCTGGACGTCCACATTGGTTCCTACATATTCTACGAAGATCTTTATCGGTCGAACCTCTGTATCAAGGATTCAGTTAATCCCGTATAACGTTCCCTTTGTTCTTCGGTATGTTACTTGCCCGAGATTCGATCGTCGGTATCTCCATACCTAGTTCAACCTCGTTACCGGCAAGTCTCTTTACTCGTTTCGTAATACAAGATCCCGCAACTAACAATTAGTCACATTGCTTGCAAGGCTTATTGTGATGTTGCATTACCGAGTGGGCCCCGAGATACCTCTCCGTCACGCAGAGTAACAAATCCCAGTCTCGATCCATGCCAACTCAACATACACCATCGGAGATACCTGTAGAGCACCTTTATAGTCACCCAGTTACGTTGCGACGTTTGATACACACAAGGCACTCCTCCGATATATTTGAGTTGCATGATCTCATGGTCATAGGAACACATACTTGACATGCAGAAAACAGTAGCAATAAACTGACACGATCATATGCTACGTTTGCAGTTTGGGTCTTGTCCATCACACCATTCTCCTAATGATGTGACCCCGTTATCAAATGACATCTTATGTCCATGGCTAGGAAACCTTAACCATCTTTTGATCAATGAGCTAGTCTATTAGAGGCATACTAGGGACATGGTTTTGTCTATGTATCCACACATGCATCTAAGTCTCCGATCAATACAATTATAGAATGGATAATAAACGATTATCATGAACAAGGAAATATGATAATAAATAATTTATTATTGCCTCTTGGGCATATTTCCAGCAGTCTCCCACTTGCACTAGAGTCAATAATCTATTTCACATCACCATGTGATTCGCATTGTTATGAATCTAACACCCAACGAGTTCTGGGGCTCGATCATGCTTTGAATGTGAGAGAGGTCTTATAGTCAACGGGTCTGTAACATTTAGATCCGTGTGCACTTTGCAAATACCTATGTCAAACTGTATACACTGCTACCACACTCCGCTCTGTACTATTGCAAATGGCTGCTCCACTATACGTATCCAGATTGCTACTACGAGTCATCCGGATTAGTGTTAAATCTTGTATCGACGTAACTCCTTATGACGAACTCTTTATCACCTCCATAATCGAGAAACATCTCCTCAGTCTCTTAGTTATTGAGGATAATCTTGACCGCTGTCCAGTGATCCACTCCTGGTTCACTCTTGTACCCCCCTGACGGACTCATGGCAAGGCACACACAGGTGCGGTACACAGCATGGCATAATATAGAGCCTATGGCTAAGGCATAGGGGACGACGTTCGTCCTTTCTCTTTCTTCTGCCGTTGTCGAGCTTTGAGTCTCACTCAACTTTCACACCTTACAAATCAGGCGACAACTTTTTCTCTGACTGATCCATTTTGAACTCTTTCAAAATCTTGTCAAGGTATGCACTCATTGAAAGTCTCATCGAGCATCTTGATCTATCTCCATAGATTTTGATGCTCAACAATTAGGTAGCTTCATCCAGGTCTTCCTTTGAAAATCACTTTCCAAATGACCGTTTTATGCTTTCCAGAAACTCTACATTATTTCTGATCAACAATATGTCATCCACATATACTTATCAGAAATTCTATAGTGCTCCCACTCACTTTATTGCAAATACAAGTTTCTCGTAAACTTTGTATAAACATCAAAACTTTGATCGCCTCATCAAAGCATATATTCCAACTCCGAGATGCTTGCTTCAGTCCATGGAAGGATCACCGAAGCTTGCACACCTTTTAGCATCCTTAGGCCTGACAAAACCTTCTGGTTGTATCACATACAACCTTTCCTCAAGTAAACCGTTAGGAAACGATGTTTTGACATCCATCTGCCAGATTTCATAATTGAAAACACAACAAATGCTAACATAATTCCAACAGACTTTAGCACCACTACGAGTGAGAAAGTCTCATCGTAGTCAACTCGTTGAACTTGTCACAAACATCTTTGCAACAAGTCGAGCTTTACAAATAGTGACATTCACCATCAGTGTCTGTCTTCATTTTAAAGATCCATTTGTACTCAACGACTTGCCGTCCAACGAGCAAGTCTACCAAAGTCTAGACTTGGTTTTTCATACATGGATCCTATCTCGGATTTCATGGCCTCCAACCATTTGTCGGAATCCGGGCCCATCATCGCTTCTCCATAGCTCGTAGGTTCATCTCCAAAAACATGACCTCCAAGACAGGGTTGTCGTACCGCTTAGGAGCAGTACACATTCTTGTCGACCTACGAAGTTCGATAGTAACTTGATCCTGAAGCTTCATGATCATCGTCATTAACTTCCTCTTCAACTAACGTAGGCTTCACAGAAACAACATCATGCGCTGCGCTACTCTCTGGTTGAACAAGGTTTAAAACAACCTCATCAAGTTCTATCTTCCTCCCACTTAATTCTTTCGAGAGAAACTTTTCCTCGAGAAAGGATCTATTTTAGTAACAAACACTTTGCACTTGGATCTGAGATAGAAGGTTCACCCAACTGATCTTAGGGTATTCTATGAAGATGCATTTGTCCGCCTTGGGTTCGACCTCATTAGGTGAAAACATTTTCCACACAAGTGTCGTAGCCCCAAGTATTAAGAAATGACAGCTTAGGTTTCTATCAAACCATAATTCACATGGTGTCATCTCAACGGATTTAGATGGTGCCCTGTTTAAAGTGAATGTAGTTGTCTCTAATGCATAACCCCAAAATTATAGTAGTAAAACAAACAAGAGACATCATAGCACGCACCATGTCCAATAGAGCATAACTATGATGTTCGGACACACCATCACACTATGGTGTTCCAGGTGGCGTTTAGTTGTGAAACAACTTTCACATTGTCTTAAGTTTTATGCCAAACTCGTGACTCAGATATTCACCTCCACGATCATATCGCAATCATTTTTATATTCTTGTCACGATGATCTTTAAACTTCACTCTGAATTTGCTTGAACCTTTCAAACGATTCAGACTTGTGTTTCATTAAGTAAATATACACTATATCTACTCAAATCATCAGTGAAGGTAAGAAAATAACGATATCCACTGCACGCTACAAGACTCACTAGATTGCATACATCAACATGTATCATTTCCAATGAATCACTTGCCCGCTCCATCCAACGGGGTCCTTTAGTCATCTTGCCCAAGAGGCATGGTTCGCATGTCTCAACCGATTTGAAATCGAATGAGTCCAAATATCCATCACCATAGAGTTTCTTCATGCGCTATATACCAATATGACATTTTGCGGCAGTGCCACAAGTATGTGGTACAATCATTATTTAACTTTGTATCTTTTGACATCAATGTTATGAACATGTGTATTACTACGATCAAGATTTCAACAAACCATTCTCACTGGGTGCATGACCATTGAAGGTATTATTCATGTAAACAGAATAACTATTATTCTCTGACTTAAATGAATAACCGTATTGCAACAAACATGATCTAATCATGTTCATGCTCAACGCAAAACACCAAATAACATTTATTTAGGTTCGTCACTAATCCTGAAGGTAGAGAGAGCGTGCGATGTTGATCACATCAACCTTGGAAACATTTCCAACACACATCGTCACCTCACCCTTAGCTAGTTCTCCGTTTATTTCGTAGCTTTTATTTCGAGTACTAGCAAGGTACACATCAATAACTCGTATATCAAATATACTTCTGTCGATGTTGCTAGCCTTCTTATCTACCAAGTATCTAGGGTTGTTCCGCTTCAGCAACCTCTCACCTCATAATATAAGCACTTAGTCTCGTGTTTGAGTTCAACTTTGGGTTGCTTCACTGGAGCAGCAACTAACTTGCTATCCATGAAGTTTCCCTCCTTGCTCTTGCCCTTTTTGAAACTAGTGGTTTGATTAACCATCAACACTTGACGCTCCTTCTTGATTTCTACCTTCGCGGTGTCAAACATCGTGAACAGCTCAGGGATCAATACTTCTATCCCTGGTGTATTATAGTTCATCACTAAGTTCTAGTAGCTTTAGTGACAGTGACTTGGAGAACTATATCAATCACTATCTTATCTGGAAGATCAACTCCCACTTGATTCAAGCGATTGTAGTACCCAGACAATCTGAGTACATGCTCAACGATTGAGCTATTCTCCTTCATCTTACACGCAAAGAATCTTGTTGGAGATCTCATATCTCGCAACATAGGCACGAGCCTGAGATCACAATCTCTGCTCCTAGAACATCTCATATGTTCCTTGACGTTCAAAACGTTTCGGAGCCTCAACTCTAAGCCGTAATGCATGACGCACTAAACTATCAAGTAGTCATCAAAATGTGCATGTCAGATGTTCACAACATCTATAGACGACGCTAGAGGGGGCGGCGCACCGAGCGGTGCATTAAGGACACAAGCCTTCTGTGCAGCAATGAGGACAATCCTCAGATCACGGACCCAGTCCGCAATATTGCTACCAACATCTTTCAACTCTATTTCTCTAGGAACATATAAAAATTTAAGGGAGCTACAGCGCGAGCTAGTAATCTACAACATAATTTGCAAAGACACTTTGACTATGTTCATGATAATGAGTTCAATTAATCATATTACTTAAGAACTCCCACTCAAATTGACATCCCTCCGATCATTCGAGTGATACATGATCCAAATTCACCAACTCAAGTCCGATCATCACGTGAGTTGAGGTGGCTGCAATGGTGAACATCATTATGTTGATCATATCTACTATATGACTCATGTTCGACCTTTCGGTCTCTCATGTTCCGAGGCCATGTCTGTACATGCTAGGCTCGTCAAGTTTAACCCGAGTGTTCTGCGCGTGCAAATCTGGCTTGTACCCATTGTATGTGAACGTAGAGTCTATCACACCCGATCATCACGTGGTGTCCCAACACGATGAACTTTCGCAACGGTGCACACTCGGGGAGAACACAATTCATCTTGAAATTCAAGTGAGGGATCACCTTATAATGCTACCGCCATACTAAGCAAAACAAGGTGCATAAAAGGATTAACATCTCATGCAATTCATAAGTGACATGATATGGCCATGAACTTGTGTTTAAGATCTCCATCTTCGAAACACCGGCATGATCTCCATCGTCACCGGCACAACACCATGATCTCCATCATCTTGATCTCCATCAATGTGTTGCCATTGGGGTTGTGGCGCCAGCCCTGCTTCTACTTCTATTGCTACCGCTTAGCGATAAAGTAAAGCATTACATAGCGCTTAATGATTGACACGAAGGTCATACGATAATTAAAGACAACCCTATGGCTCCTGCCGGTTGCCGTACTCAACGACATGCAAGTCGTGAAATTCTATACATCACATGATCATCTCATACATCACATATATCTCATCATGTAATTGGCCATATCACATCAAAACATACCCTGCAAAAACAAGTTAGACGTCCTCTAATTGTTGTTGCATGTTTTACGTGGCTGCTACGGGTATCTAGCAAGAACGATTCTCACCTACGCATAAACCACAACGGTGATACATAGATTGCTTTTCAACCTTCTCAAGGACCGCCTTTGTCGGATCCGATCCAACTAAAGTGAGAGAAACTGTCACCCGCAAGCCATCTAAGCAACAAGTTGCATCGAGGGAACCGGTCTCTCGTAAGCGTACGAGTAATGTTGGTCCGGGCCGCTTCATCTCACAATCCCGCTGAACCAAAATCTGACCAAGGGAGGAAGCAATCTAAGCATCAACGCCCACAAACCTTTTGTGTTCTACTCGAGATCTCATTGAACCATCAACCTAGCTCTGATACCACTGTTGGGGAACGTCGCATGGGAAACAAAAAATTTCCTACGCACACGCAAACCTATCCATGGTGATGAGCATCTATGAGAGGGAGAGTGGATCTACGTACCCTTGTAGATCGCTAAGCGGGAAGCGTTAAGAAACGCGGTTGGTGTAGTCCAACTTCTTCGCGATCCAAATCGCCGAGCGTCCCGCGATCCAATCACGAACCGTCCCGCGAACACATCATGATCCGTCCCGCAAACTCATCACGATTCATCTCACGATCTTGATCACGATCTGTCCCGCGAACTCATCACGATCCGTTCCATGATCACATCACAAACCGTCTCGCGATCTCGATCACGGTCCTTCCGATCTAGCGCCGAACGGATGGCACCTCCGCGTTCAGCACACGTGCAGCTTGATGACGATCTCCACCGTCTCGATCCAGCGAGAGGAGGTGGATAGGAGAGAGAGTTCACCGGCAGCGTGACGGCGCTCCGGTGATGGTGGTGGAGCAATTCCGGCAGGGCTTCGCCTAAGCGCTGCAGAAAACCGATCTAGAGGAGAAACTATGCACCGGTGTAACGGGTAGCACGTGGCCGGAAATTCTGTCCAAAAACCACCCAATCCACTAGTATATATAGGAGGAGAGGAGAGGAGAGGCAGCCAAGGCCTTTGGGTTGGCCGAAATAGGAGGTGGGAAGCAATCCTACTTCACCTCCAATCCTAGTTGGAGTAGGATTGCCTCCTATTGGCTGATTTTCCACTTTTTGCTTTATGACTTTCTCTCCTGCGCCATGGGCCTTTGTGGCTGTTTTCCCAGCCCACTAAGGGATGGTTATTATTCTCCCACAGCCCATGGACCTCTTGGGGTCGAAATACCCCTCCCGGAGGCCTCCAGGTACACTACCGGCACTCTCGGTACACTACCGATGAGCCCGAAACTTTTTCGGAAACCAAACTGGGACTTCCTATATATGGATCTTTACCTCCGGACCATTCCGGAGCTCCTCGTGACGTCTGGGATCTCATCCGGGACTCCGAAAAAACTTCGATCACCACCATACATAACTCTACACTATCGAAACGTCACCGAACCTTAAGTGTGCAGACCCTGCGGGTTCAAGAACTATGTAGACATGACCGAGACACCTCTACGGCCAATAACCAATGGCGGGACCTGGACGTCCACATTGGTTCCTACATATTCTACGAAGATATTTATCGGTCGAACCTCTGTATCAAGGATTCAGTTAATCCCGTATAACGTTCCCTTTGTTCTTCGGTATGTTACTTGCCCGAGATTCGATCGTCGGTATCTCCATACCTAGTTCAACCTCGTTACCGGAAAGTCTCTTTACTCGTTCCGTAATACAAGATCCCGCAACTAACAATTAGTCACATTGCTTGCAAGGCTTATTGTGATGTTGCATTACCGAGTGGGCCCAGAGATACCTCTCCGTCACGCGGAGTAACAAATCCCAGTCTCGATCCATGCCAACTCAACAGACACCATCGGAGATACCTGTAGAGCATCTTTATAGTCACCTAGTTACGTTGCGACGTTTGATACACACAAGGCACTCCTACGATATCTGTGAGTTGCATGATCTCATGGTCATAGGAACACATACTTGACATGCGGAAAACAGTAGCAATAAACTGACACGATCATATGCTACGTTTGCAGTTTGGGTCTTGTCCATCACATCATTCTCCTAATGATGTGACCCCGTTATCAAATGACATCTCATGTCCATGGCTAGGAAACCTTAACCATCTTTTGATCAACGAGCTAGTCTATTAGAGTCATACTAGGGACATGGTTTTGTCTATGTATCCACACATGCATCTAAGTCTCCGATCAATACAATTATAGAATGGATAATAAACGATTATCATGAACAAGGAAATATGATAATAGCTAATTTATTATTGCCTCTAGGGCATATTTCCAACACATGGGCCCTTAGAGGTGGCTTATTCCAGCCCACCAGCGGCTGGTTTACCTCCTCCCACAGCCCATGTAGCCTCTTGGGACGAAATACCTCTCCCGATGGTCCCCCGGTACACTACCGGCACTCCCAGTACACTACCGATGAGACCGAAATTTTTCCGGCGACCAAAATTGGACTTCCTATATATCAATCTTTACCTCCGGACCATTCCGGAGCTCCTCGTGACGTCCTGGGTCTCATCCAGGACTCCGAACAACCTTTGGTCACCACCATACATAACTCTATACTACTGAAACGTCACCAAACCTTAAGTGTGCAGACCCTGCGGGTTCAAGAACTATGTAGACATGACCAAGACACCTCTACGGTCAATAAACAATAGCGGGACCTGGATGCCATATTGGTTCCTACATATTCTACAAAGATCTTTATCGATCAAACCTCTATGTCAAGGATTCAGTTAATACCGTATGATGTTCCCTTTGTTCTTCGGTATGTTACTTGCCCGAGATTCGATCGTCAGTATCTCCATACCTAGTTCAACCTCATTACCGGCAAATCTCTTTACTCGTTCTGTAATACAAGATCCCATGACTATCACTTATTCACATTGCTTGCAAGGATTATTGTGATGTTGTATTACCGAGTGGGCCTTGAGATACCTCTCCGTCACACGGAGTAACAAATCCCAGTCTTGATCCATGCCAACCCAACAGACACCCTCGGAGATACCTGTAGAGTACCTTTATAGTCACCTAGTTACGTTGTGATGTTTGATACACACAAGGTACTCCTCCGGTGTCAATGAGTTGCATGATCTCATGGTCATAGGAACAAATACTTGACATGCAGAAAACAATAGCAATAAACTGACACGATCATATGCTACATTTGTAGTTTGGGTCTTGTCCATCACATCATTCTCCTAATGACGTGATCCCATTATCAAATGACATCTAATGTCCATGACTAGGAAACCATAGCCATCTTTGATCAATGAGCTAGTCTATTAGAGGCATACTAGGGACATGGTGTTGTCTATGTATCCACACATGTATCTGAGTTTCCGATCAACACAATTATAGCATGGATAATAAACGATTATCATGAACAAGGAAATATGATAATAACCAATTTATTATTGCCTCTAGGGCATATTTCCAACAAGATCATTAAGGTAAAACCCAACCATAGCATTAAAGCATCAAGTCCCCTTTATCCCATACGCAACAACCCCCTTACTCGGGTTTATGCTTCTGTCACTCAAGCAACCCACTATAAGCGAATCATGAACGTATTGCAACATCCTACAACGGGAATCCTTCACATGTGTGCAGCACGGAAGGCACCATAGGACAGCACCAAAATAAACATACAACTCAAAGAAATCTAGATCATCAATCAACCCAAAGGACAAAAGTAATCTACTCAGAACATCATAGGATGGCAACACATCATTGGATAATAATATGTAGCATAAAGCACCATGTTCAAGTAGGTGATTACAGCGGGGTGCGGGAGAGTGTACCGCTAAAAGGAGATGAGGATGGTGATGAAGAAGGTGATGTTGATGAAGACAATCACTGTGGCGATGGTTCCCTCGATGGCACTCCTGCACCATTGGGAGAGAGGGGGAGAGGTTCTCCCCATTGTGCTTCCTCCTCCATGTCCTACCCCCTCTATGGGGAGAAGTTCTCCCTCTGGTCCTTAGCCTCCATGGTGTTGATGGCCCATCTGGGATGATGAAGATGGCCTCCGGTGATGGTGACCCCCTCTGGCAGAGGGCCAAGATTGGTTTTTCGTGGATCTGGAGGTGTGTGGCGGCGGAACTCCCGATCTAGGTTTCTTTTCGGTGGTTTACAGATTTATAGGAATTTTTGGCATCGATCTCACGTCAAGGGGGGCCACGAGGGAGTCACAAGCCTGCTAGGCGCGGCCACCCCCCTGGCCGTGCCTGGCAGGCTTGTTGCCTCCTCGTGGCTCTTCTGACCTAGCTCCAATACTTTGGGGGTCACTTTTGGTCCACACACAAAATTTCAGCCCATTCCGAGAACTTTTATTTCTGCACAAAAAAAAGAACCATGGTAGTTTTACTGAAAACAGCATCAGTCCGGGTTAGTTCTAATAAAGTCATACCAAAATCATATAGAATTATTGTAAATATGGCATGAATACTTCATAAATTATAGATACGTTGGAGACGTATCAGCATCCCCAAGCTTAATTCCTGCTCGTCCTCGAGTAGGTAGATGATAAAAGAAATAATTTATGAAGTGTGAATGCTAGCAAGTGCACAAGTTTGATCAATGATAATTCCAATCACTTTTTCTAGCATCATTATATATCATAAACAGTAGCTCATCTCATAAAACCTCTCATGATGAAGTAACAAGCTAGTCACATGTTAAAGTGTAGACCATAAAGTTTCTTGAAAACTAACAACTATGCCTTTAGTCACCAAACAATTGCAATTCATCCTATTTTCAGGAAGGGTCTATGTAAGAGCTTTGATTTAGCAAATTCCACATACTCAACTATCATATAGTCTTCCATGATTGCTAACTCTCAAAGCATATTTTTAGAGCAAACGGCATCCATCGAAAACAAAGGAAGATAGGGGCTTAGAGTTTTGCCTCCAAACTTATTTATCATATATATATTTGTCAACAATAATAATTCATGATCAAATATATTTGTATGGCCATATATGCTTGGATCTTTCCCCACCACATGATGCTTGCCAAGAGAAAAAGGCGAAATATAGGAAGTGGTGAAGATCACCATGACTCTTGTATAAAGGTAAGTACTAGAAAATAAAAGATAGGCCCTTCGCAGAGGGAAGCAAAGGTTGTCATGCGATTTTTGTTTTTGGACGTGCAAACTCTTAATGTAGAGGAATGTCACGTTGTATTGCCCTTTGTGATAACAACCTTTATTATGCAGTCCGTCACTTTTATTTCTTAGTCATCACAAATTCGTACAACGCTTATTTTCCCTTAAAATAAAAGATCTTACATATTTAGGAGCAATTTTTATTTCTTTTTGCATCGATGACAACTTACTTGAAGTATCTTATTCAATCCATAGGTAGGTATAGTAGACTCTCATGGAAAAACTGGTTTAAGGGTGTTTGGATGCACAAGTAGTATTTCTACTTCGTGCGAAAGTTTTGGCTAGTATAAGGTGGAAGCAAGCACCACATGTTGGAGGATCCAAAACAATATAACTTCTATACAAATATACCCAAGCATAACTCATTACGTTGTCTTCCTTGTCCAACCTCAACTAATTTTATCAAGTTTGAAAATAATTAATGGGTATTCACAATCATATAAGATGTCCAAGATAGTATATTTATATGTGAAATCTCTCATCCTTTAATATTCTTTCATGAATTGTTCAGGTGACCAATGCGGTGTTTCCGAACTTTCAATAAATTTCAACACCTATACTTATTATGTGTGAAGTCATTACTCCCCATGGGATAAGTATATGAAGCATTTTTTATTTCAGATTTATGATATTGAATTCATTAAACCATTTACTCATAGGATATAAGTGAAGCACGAGAGTGAATGACAAACTACTCCAAAAAGATATAAGTGAAGATCAATGTGTAGTTAATTATTTAAATAGCCATGTGAGAACTCTCTATTATTCAAAATTTCATATTCAAGTATTTTATTGAAACGGCAAACAATATAAAATGGCACTCCAAGAATAGCACGCATCATGTGAACGAATAAAAATTTAGGTTCAACATAGGCTAACCGATAATTGTTGATCAAGAGAGGTGGGATGCGTAGCGTCCCCAAGCTTAGACACTTGAGAGTTCTTGAAATATTTGCTTGGGGTGCCTTGGGCATCCCCAATCTTGAGCTTTTGTATCTTGTTCAATCCTCTCATATCCCGGTTTCACCTATTCCCAAAAACATCATCCACACAAAACTCAAAACGAACTCGTGAGATAGGTTAGTACAGATAAGAAAAAATAAACACTTCATGTAATGCCAAGACAAGTTGGAAAATAATTTAAAAATATTAGGTATTTTATACTATCATTTCCACAATTTATATCTACCAATAAAGGCTATGGAAACTATAGGATAAGTAGATAACAAAACTATGGCAGCAATCTGTCCAAACAGAACAGTTTGTAGTAATTTATTATAACAGTGTACCCCTCTAACTCTTAAAAATTATAAAAATTAGTACATGCCAAGGAAATTATATTAAAACATTTTGTAAAAAAATTAGAAACTTTCCACGTTCTAGTAAAATATGAAAATTCAAACACTACAGCAAAAGTTTCTGTTTTTACACAACACACATCAAAACATGCAATGCAAGCATCCTAATGCAATTCATGGAACTTTTTGGTGGAAAACAAGATTATAAATAACACCTAACAGGGAACAAAAAATTAAATGACGATCCAAGCAAAACTCATATTATGTGACGAATAAAAATATAGCTCCAAGTAAGATATACCGATAGTGTTGAAGACAAAAGAGGGGTTGCCTTTTGGGGCATCCCCAAGCTTAGACGCTTGAGTCTTCCTTGAATATTACCTTGGGGTGCCTTGAGAATCCCCAAGCTTAGGTTCTTGTCACTCCTTATTCTCCTCATATAGGTGTCTCACCCAAAACTTGAAAACTTCAATCACACAAAACTTAACAGAACTTTGTGAGAAGGGTTAGTGCAATAAAGATAGATCATTCACTTAGGTACTGTCAAGACAAGATTCGTAATTATTCCCACATGATACCTAATGTATTACATCATTCCCACAATTTATATTACTCAATATAAGGTATAGGAACACTTGAAACAAGCAAACTATGCATGCAAAACAGAATCTGTCAAAAACAGAACAATCTGTAAAGATCAGAATGATCACCATACTTCCCTGACTCTAAAAATTCTGAAAAAATAGGACGTAACACACAATTTTCATATGAATGCTGTTTAAAAATTTCAGAATTTTTTTACTCTCTAGTAAAATCAGATAATTAAAATACTGGACGCAAAACTTTCTTATTTTGCACAGAATCAAACAAGCAAGTATCCACACTATCCCAAAGGCTTTACTTGGCAATTTATTGAAATAAAAGGCACAAAACATTATTAATAAAGTATATTAATCATGTGAGCACATAAAAATATAAAGTAAAAGTGTTGGATTGTCTCCCAACAAGCGCTTTTCTTTAATGACTTTTTAGCTACGCATGATATTTCAATGATACTCTTCCAAGCCAAATTCCGATGATCATTTTATTCATACTGTAAAAGATATAAGTGAAGTTCATAGAGAATTCTACAATTAATATAGATTAACCAATATCTAAGCTCAAAATATATAAGTGAAGCACACGAAGCATTCTATAAAGCCATACTCAAAAGATTTAAGTGAAGCACAAAGAGCATTCTACAAAGCCATACTCAAAAGATTTAAGTGAAGCACAAAGAGCATTCTACAAATCCATCAAGAACTATATCATACTATAAGGGAGCAAAAAAGCAAAATAAAAACACTCAAGACACATATCATGTGAACAAACCAAAAACCGAGGTATACCAATAATTGTTGAAGAATAAAGATGGGATGCCTTCTGGGGCATCCCCAAGCTTGGATGCTTGGGTCTCCTTGAAATATTTACTTGGGTGACTTGGGCATCCCTAAGCTTTAAATCTTGTCTCTCTGTATTCTTCTTATATCGATACCTCCTCGATCTTCAAACACTTCATTCACACAAAACTTAACAAAACCCTCATGAGATCCGTCAGTATAATAAAGCAAAATACTACTTTAAGTACTGTTGTGAACTCATTCCAAATTCATATTAGCATTATATATACTGTATTCCAACTTCACCATGGTTCATACCCCTGATACAAGCCATAGATTCATCAAAATAAGAGAACAATGCATAGAAAACAGAATCTATTAAAAACAGGACAGTCTGTAGTAAGCTGGAAACTTCATATACTTCTCTAACTCAAAAAATTCTGAAACTTTAGGAAAACTAAAAACATTGCATATAAGTACGGTGTAAAAATTTCAAAAACTTTTTACATTTCAGTAAAAAATATAAATTCACGCACTACAGCCGAAGTTTCTGTTTTTGCGCTACACACACCAAACGAGCAATCTAATCATCCTAAAAGTACATTTTGGGACATTATTTTTATAATAAAATGGATATATATACAAGGTGATAATTATTTTATAGAAGTTTCCATGAAAAATTCTACATTATTTCCATGAGCATGAACATAAGTGTTCAAGGTCGCCCCTCACTTCTCCAATGCACAACCTTCCAATCACTTCTCTTTTTGAAAAACTTCTTAGGCAAAAGGGGCAAGTAACTCTTTTTGTATTTTTAATTATTTAATTTTTTTGTTTGTTTCACCCACAACTACATAAATTGAAAAGGGAAAAAATCTATTTAGTGAAGAAAGCAAATAGGCATACACGAGAATATCAACCCCACGCTATTGCTCCCTGGCAACGGCGCCAGAAAAGAGCTTGATAATCCCCAAGTGCAAGGAATCATCGTAGCAATTTCCAAAGGTGGAAGTGATAAGTATGGAGTGTCGAACCCACAAGGATCTAAAGGTAAGATCAATATTCTCTCAAGTCCTATCTGCCACCAGTACGACTCTACGTACACCGAACGTTGCTTCCATCTAGAAACGAGAAATAAAACTACGTTGTGGGTATGAAGAGGATAGCTTTGCATGATATCGTAGAACTAAAATATAAAAATATGTGTTGTTATCATAATATTACAATATATTACAAATAGTGAGTGTGGAATAATTATGGGTCGGTGTGCGGAATTATCCTAGGCAATGGTTAACAAGATCAGAAAATATTATTGCAATTTTATATGAGGGAGAGGCATAAGCTACCCTACTTTCTCTACTTAGATCATATGCACTTATGATTGGAACTCTAGCAAGCATCCGCAAGTACTAAAGATCATTAAGGTAAAACCCAACCATGGCATTAAAGCATCAAGTCCCCTTTATCCCATACGCACAACCCCCTTACTCGGGTTTATGCTTCTGTCACTCAAGCAACCCACTATAAGCGAATCATGAACGTATTGCAAGACCCTACAGCGGGAATCCTTCATGTGTGCGCTGCAGGGAAGGCACCATAGGACAGGACCAAAATAAACATACAACTCAAACCAATCTGGATCAGCAATCAACCCAAAGGACAAAAGTAATCGACTCAAACATCATAGGATGGCAACACATCATTGGATCATAATATGTAGCATAAAGCACCATGTTCAAGTAGGTGATTACAGCGTGGTGCGGGAGAGTGGACCACTAAAAGGAGATGAGGATGGTGATGAAGAAGGTGATGTTGATGAAGACGATCACCGTGGCGATGGTTCCCTCGATGGCACTCCGACACCACCGGGAGAGAGGGGGGAAGGTTCTCCCCCTTGTGATTCCTCCTCCATGTCCTCCCCCTCTGTGGGGGAGAGGTTCTCCCTCTGGTCCTTAGCCTCCATGGTGTTGATGGCCCCTCCGGGACAATGAAGATGGCCTCCGGTGATGGTGACCTCCTCTGGCAGGGTGCCAGAGAGGGCCAAGATTGGTTTTCCGTGGCTCTGGAGGTGTGCGGTGGCGGAACTCCCGATCTAGTTTTCTTTTTGGTGGTTCCTAGATTTATAGGAATTTTTGGTGTCGATCTCACGTCAAGGGGGGCACGAGGGAGTCACAAGCCTACTAGGCACGGCCACCCCCTGGCCGCGCCTAGCAGCCGTGTCGCCTCCCCGTGGCTCTTATGGCCTAGCTCCAATGCTTCGAGGGTCTCTTTTGGTCTACAAAAAGAATTCAGCCCATTCCGAGAACTTTTATTTATGCACAAAAAACGACACCATGGTAGTTCTGATGAAAACAGCGTCAGTCCGGGTTAGTTCTAATAAAGTCATACCAAAATCATATAGAATTATTGTAAACATGGCATGAATACTTCATAAATTATAGATACATTGGCGATGTATCAGCATCCCCAAGCTTAATTCGTGCTCGTCTTCGAGTAGGTAAATGATAAAAGATATAATTTATGAAGTGTGAATGCTAGAAAGTGTACAAGTTTAATCAATGATAATTCCAATCACTTTTTCTAGCATCATTATATATCATAAACAGTAGCTCATCTCATAAAACCTCTCATGATGAAGTAACAAGCTATTTACATGTTAAAGTATGGAGCATAAAGTTTCTTGAAAACTAACAACTATGCCTTCAGTCACCAAACAATTGCAATTCATCCTATTTTTAGGAAGGGTCTATGTAGGAGCTTTGATTTAGCAAATTCCACATACTCAACTATCATATAGTCTTCCATGATTGCTAACTCTCAAAGCATATTTTTAGAGCAAATAGCATCCATCGAACACAACGTAAGATAGGGGCTTAGAGTTTCGCCTCCCATGTTATTTATCATATAGATAATTGTCAACAAGAATAATTCATGATCAAATATATTTGGATGGCCATATATGATCGGATCTTCCCCCCCACACACACACATGATGCTTGCCAAGAGAAAAAGGCGAAATATAGGAAGTGGTGAAGATCACCATGACTCTTGTATAAAGGTAACTACTAGAAAATAAAAGATAGGCCCTTCGCAGAAGGAAGCGGAGGTTTTCATGCACTTTTTGTTTTTGGACGTGCAAACTCTTAATGCAAAGGAACGTCACATTGTATTGCCCTTTGTGATAGCAACCTTTATTATGCAGTCTGTCACTTTTATTTCTTTGTCATCACAAATTCGTACAACGCTTATTTTCCCTTACAATAAAGGATATTACATATTTAGGAGCATTTTTATTGCTTTTTGCACTGATGACAACTTACTTGAAGGATCTTATTCAATCCATAGGTAGGTATAGTGGACTCTCATGGCAAAACTGGTTTAAGGGTGTTTGGATGCACAAGTAGTATTTCTACTTGGTGCGGAGTTGTGGCTAGTATGAGATAGAAGCAAGCACCACATGTTGGAGCATCCAAAACAATATAACTTCTATACAAATATACCCAAGCATAACTCATTACGTTGTCTTCCTTGTCCAACTTCAACTAATTTGCTCAAGTTTGAAAATAATTAATGGGTATTCACAATCATAGAAGATTTCCAAGATAGTATATTTATATGTGAAATCTCTCTTCCTTCAATATTCTTTCATGAATTGTTCAAGTGACCAATGCGGTGTTTCCGAACTTTCAATAAATTTCACCACCTATACTTATTATGTGTGAAGTCATTACTCCCCATGGGATAAGTATATGAAGCATTTTTTATTTCAGATTTATGATATTGAATTCATTAAACCATTTACTCATAGGGTATAAGTGAAGCACGAGAGTGAATGACAAACTACTCCAAAAAGATATAAGTGAAGATCAATGTGTAGTTAATTAGTTAAATAGCCATGTGAGGGACTCTCTCTTATTCAAAATTTCAGATCCAAAGATTTTATTGAAATAGCAAACAATAAAAAATGTCACTACAAGAATAGCACGCATCATGTGAACGAATAAAAATTTAGGTTCAACATAGGCTAATCGATAATTGTTGATGAAGTGAGGTGGGATGCGTAGCATCCCCAAGATTAGATACTTGAGAGTTCTTGAAATATTTTCTTGGGTTGCCTTGGGCATACCCAAGCTTGAGCTTTCGTATGTTGTTCAATCCTCTCATATCCCGGTTTCACCTATTCTCAAAATGTTCATCCACACAAAACTCAAAAAGAACTCGTGAGATAGGTTAGTACACATAAGAACAAATCAACACTTCATGTATTGCCAAGACAAGTTGCACAATAATTTTCAAACATTAGATACTGTATACTATCATTTCCACAATTTATATCTACCAATAAAGGCTATGGAAACTATAGGATAAGTAGATAACAAAACTATGACAACAATTTGTCCAAACAGAACAGTCTGTAGTAATTTATTATAATAGTATACCTCTGTAAGTCTAAAAATTATGAAAGTTTAGGACATACCAAGGAAGTTATGTGAAAACAGTGTGTAAAAATTTCATAAACTTTCCATGTTCTAGTAAAATATGAAAATTTAAACTCTACAGCCAAAGTTTCTGTTTTTACACAGCACACATCAAATCATGCAATGCAAGCATCCTAATGCAATTCTTGGAACTTTTTATTGGAAAACAAGATTATAAAAACACCTAACAGGGAACGAAAAAATAAAATGGTGATCCAAGCAAAACTCATATTATCTGACGAATAGAAATAACACCTAACAGGGAACAACTAAATTTTCAGCCCATTCCAAGAACTTTTATTTCTACACAAAAATGACACCATGGTAGTTGTGCTGAAAACAGCGTCAGTCCGGGTTAGTTCTAATAAAATCATACCAAAATCATATAGAATTATTGTAAACATGGCATGAATACTTCATAAATTATAGATACGTTGGAGACGTATCATCTGACAAGGGGGTACAAGAGTGATCCAGGAGTGGATCACTCAAGAGCGGTCAAAATGATCCTTAGTAACTAGAGGACTAAGGAGACATTTCTCGATTATGGAGGTGATAAAGAGTTCTTCGTAAAGAGTTACGTCAATGCAAGCTTTAACACCAATCTGGACAACTCGGAGTAGCAATCCGGATACGCATAGTGGGGTAGCCATTTGGAAAGGCTCCAAGTGAAGCGTGGTAGCAACATTTATAGTATCAAGAGTTGCAAAGTACACACGGATCTGAATGTTACAGACCCATTGACTAAAACCTCTCTCACAAGCATAACATGATCAAAACCCAGAACTCATTGGGTGTGAGATTCATAACAATGTAAATCACATAGCGATGTGAGCTAGATTATTGACTCTAGTGCAAGTGGGAGACTGTTGGAAATATGCCCTAGAGGAAATAAATAAAGTGCTTATTATTATATTTCCTTGTTCATGATAATAGTTTATTGTCTATTCTATAATTGTATTGATTGGAAACTAAATACATGTGTGTATATAGGCAACATTGTGTCCCTAGTATGCCTCTAGTAGACTAGCTCGTTGATCAGACATGGATAAGGTTTCCTAGCCATGGACATGGGATGTCATTTGATAACGGGATCACATCATTAGGAGAATGATGTGATGGACAAGACCCAAACTATGAACATAGCATGTGATCATGTTAGTTTATTGCTACAATTTTCTGCATGTCAAGTATTTGTTCCTATGACCATGAGATCATGTAACTCACTGACACCGGAGGAATACTTTGGGTGTTATCAAATGTCGTAACGTAACTGGGTGACTATAAAGATGCTCTATAGGTATCTCCGATGGTGTATGTTGAGTTGGCATGGATCGAGACTGGGATTTCTTACTCCGTGTGACGGAGAGGTATCTTAGGGACCACTCGGTAATACAACATCACAACAAGCCTTGCAAGCAAAGTGATTAATGTGTTAGCCACACGATCTTGTATTACGGAATGAGTAAAGAGACTTTGCGGTAACGAGATTGAACTAGGTATGGAGATACCAACGATCGAATCTCGGGCAAGTAACATACCGATAGACAAAGGGAACATTGTACGGGATTATCTGAATCATTGACATAGAGGTTCAACCGATAAAGATCTTCGTAGAACATGTAGGAACCAATATGGGCATCTAGGTCCTGCTATTAGTTATTGACCGTAGAGGTGTCACGGTCATGTCTACATAGTTCTCGAGCCCGCGGGATCTGCACACTTAATGTTCAGGGACGAATTGTTATAGATGAGTTATGTATGTTGGTGACCAAAGGTTGTTCAGAGTTCTAGATGAGATCCCGGACATGACATGGAACTCCGGAATGGTCCGGAGGTGAATATTCATATATAGGAAGTTCTATGTTGATCACCGGGAAAAGTTCGGGTGTCACCGGTAATGTACTGGGGGTGCGAGAAGGGGCCACCAGCCATGAAGGGCCCCATGGGCTGTGAGAGAGGGTGAACCAGTCCCTAGTGGGCTGGCCACCTCTCCCACAAGGCCCATGCGGCCGAAGTGTGGAAGGGGAAACTCTAAGGGGGCCAGCCACCTTGCCTTGGGGGCCAAGCCACCCCTTGGCCACCGCCCCCCTCCTCTTGGCTGCCGCCCCTAGGGGTGGGAACCCTAAGGCGCAGCCCGTCCCCCCTTCCCCCTATATATATGAGAGAGGGAGGAGGGCAGTTGCACCACAATCCACGGCGCAGCCCTTCCTTCCTTCATTCCAGATTGCTTCTCCTCTAGATTGTTTCGGCACCGCTTAGCGAAACTCTGCCGGATCAGTTCCACCACCACCGCCACCATGCCATCGTGCTGCCGGATAACCCATCTACCTCTACACCCTCACTTGCTCGATCAAGGAGGCGGATATCGTCATCGAGCTGTACGTGTGCTGAAGACGGAGGTGTCGTCCGTTCGGTGCTAGATCGGAAGGAACATGATGAGATCGCGGGATGGCTCGTGATGAGATCGTGGGATGGCTCGTGATAGGATCATGAAGATGTTCGACTACACCAACCGCGTTTCTTAATGCTTCCCGCTTAACGATTTATATGGGTATGTAGATCCACTCTCCCTCTCATAGATGATCATCACCATGGATAGATCTTGCATGTGCGTAGGAATTTTTTTGTTTCCCATGCAATGTTACTAACAGAAGGTACTAACCCGAAGGTGGACAATGGACAAACAATTAAACAATATATCTCACGTACGCCTATTAATGTTCAAAGCAATGTTATCCAAACCATGACACGGGAGGAACACATAAGAGAAACCTTCCGGTGCACTCCAGAATCATGAAAAACAAGAGGTACATGATACGGTAAGTAAACGAACTCCAAAAAATCCACAAAAATATTTTTTGTTAGTTTTGGAATATTACAGAATTTTGAAAAATAAGAAATAAACAGGAAAGCAACCGAGGTGAGCACGATACACCAGGGCACGCCTGCCCTCCCTGGCGCACCCTGGTAGGTGGTGCCCACCTCGGGAACCTTCTCGACTCCGTTTTCCTTTCGTTTTCTTGATTTCCAAGAATAAAAATTCGCTATATATATCCCTGATTGTTTTGACCACCGCATAGCGAGATTTTCCTCTGTTCTTGTTTTGTGTTGTTTTCTTGTCAGATCTAGATCTTCATGGCCTCACCAAGTTCTCCCAATGACAAGTTCTTCGAGAAGGTTATCAACCCGTACTTGTCGGAGGTTATGAAGCACCCTCAAACCATTGAGATGCATGAGGGGGTGCTCCACATCTGAGATGTTCAAGGGCCTAAGAAGACGGGAAGCGTGGAGGCTAGGCTTGAAGCAGTGGAGCAAGACATCTTCAAGTGCAAACGGATGTTGGAGCATGGACTTAGTGCCAACCACTCCATGATCAGGGAATTCACCCGTGACCACATGGTGGTTGGCTAGTCCATGAAGGACATCGTCTTCACCTTCAACAACCAAATCAACTTTCTGGAAAGTCAAATTTATGATCTTCAAAATCAAGTTTTTGAATATGAAGCAAGATTTAAAGGTATGGGTTTAGCTGCCAGTTGCAGGACTCCGGGGACTCGTGCATCAACTTTTGATGGTGAGCCCTTGCCCTGGAAGCCGAAGGATAAACCTACTAGTTCATCACCACCTCCTTCGTCGTCATTGCCACTAAATGAGACTTGAGTACATGTGTATGGGCACTCCCCTTGGCTTGAGCCAAGCTTGGGGGAGATGCCCCGGTATTGTATCACCATCACCTTTTGCCTTTGCTTCTTATTTCGATCCTTAGCTTTTTAGTGATTTAGTTGAATAAAAGTTTAGTATGATCTATTTTTGAGTGCTAGTTTCCTGATCTATTTATCTATGTAATCGAGTGAGAGTTATATAATAAAGTTTAGTTTGAGCTTTTGCCTCTTTACTTTCTTGTTGCATTCATAATAAAAGAAAATAAATGAGAAAAGATCATATGTTATTCTTATGGTGAGTAATGAAATCACATAAATAAAAGTATAAGTGGTAAAATTTATTGGATATTGACAAACATAGCATTAGTCAATGATGCAATTCATGAAAGAACTAATTAGGGAAGAGAAGATTCACATGCAAATACACTATCTTGGACATCTTTTATGATTGTGAGCCCCCATTAAATATTATATGTCAAAATTGTTGGCGTTGGACAAGAAAGACAACGTAATGATTTATGTTTGTTCATATTCACATAGAAGTTATATTGGCATAGATCCTTTAACATGTGGTGCTTGCTCAATATCTTTTCTAGCCAAAAATTCTGCACTAAGTGGAGATACTACTTGTGCATCCAAAAACCCCAAACCCAAACTCATGTTTGAGAGTCCACCATACCTACCTATGGATTGAATAAGATCCTTAAAATAAGTTGTCATCGGTGCACTAAGGCAATAAAAATTGCTTCTAAAAGTGTTGGATCAACTAGTGTAAGAGAAAATTGAGCATTGCACAAACTTGTGATGGCAAAGTAATAAAAGCGACGGACTGCATAATAAAGGTTGCTATCACAAGGGGCAATACAACGTGACGTTCTTTTGCGCTAAGAGATTTGGCATACAAATTAAAAAGGGCATGACAACCTCTGTTTCCCTCTACGAAGGGCCTATCGTTTACCTTTAAGTATTTACTTTTATGCAAGAGTCAAAGTATTTTTCCCTATTCCTTTTTATTTTTCTCCTTTCGCAAGCATCATGTGGCGAGGAAATATCTAGGCACATATATCCAGTTGGATATGAGTGAGCATGAGTTATTATTGTTGACATCACCCTTGAGGTGAATACATTTGGAGGCGAAACTATAAGCCCCTATCTTTCTATGTGTCCGGTTGAAACTTTTTGCTCATGGGTATGTTGTGAGTGTTAGCAATCATGGAAGACTAAATGATGGTTGAGTATGTGGACTTGCCAAAAGGCTCCGACATGAGACCCTTCCTGAAATATGATTAATTGTAATTGCAAAGTTGACTGAGAATATAGTTTGTTGGTTTCCAATAAGGTTTATGCTTTATACTTCCATGTTGTGATGAATTATTACTTGCTCATAAGAAGTTATATGATGTTGTTATGAAATAAAAGTTATATGAAAAAGTTATATGTTAAAGTATGTTGTTGTTATGATAATAAGCATGATGCTACTATGTCTGTATTTTCTTTTTATCGACACCTCTCTCTAAAACCATGTGGACATGTTCTTCCATATCGGCTTTCGCTTGAGGACAAGCGAGGTCTAAGCTTGGGGGAGTTGATACGTCCATTTTGCATCATGTTTTCCTACTGTTATTTATAATGTTTTTATGCATAATAATGCTTTGGGGAGTAATTCTAATGCCCTTTCTCATAATTTGCAAGGTTTGCACAAAGAGGGAGAATACCGGCAGCTGGAATTTTGGACTTGAAAAGCATATCAGAGATACCTATTCTGCACATCCCCAATGGAGCTGAAACTTTACGGAGAAGTTTTATGGAATATATGAAAAATACTTGAGAAAAAAACTAACCGAGGGGGGGCACCTGGTGGGTGGTGCTCACCTAGGCCCACCTCCGGAGCCCATCTTCTGGTATATATTGTGGTTTGACCTAGAAAAAATAAGAAGAGGACTTTCGGGATGGAACACTGCCGTCTCGAGGCGGAACTTGGGCAGGAGCACTTTTGCCCTCCGGCGAAGCGATTCCGCCAGGGGAACTTCCCTCCCGGAGGGGGAAATCAAAGCCATTGTCATCACCAACAACCCTCTCATCTTTGGGAGGCCATTCTTCATCAACATCTTCAACAACACCATCTCCTCTCAAACCCCAGTTCATCTCTTGCGTTCAATCTTTGTATCGGAACCTCAGATTGGTACCTGTGGTTGACTAGTAGTGTTGATTACCTTGTGTAGTTGATTTCTATATGGTTTATTTGGTAGAAGATTATATGTTCAGATCCCTTATGCTATTCAATACACCTCTGATCTTGAGCATGCATATTATTTGTGAGTAGTTACCTTTGTTCTTGAGGTCATGGGAGAAGTCATGTTGCAAGTAATCATGTGAATTTGATTTGTGTTCGATATTTTGATGATGTGTATGTTGTGATTCCCTTAGTGGTGTCATGAGAACGTCGACTACATGACACTTCACCATCCTTGGGCCTAAGGGAATGCATTGTAGAGTAGTTATTAGATGATGGGTTGCTAGAGTGACAGAAGCTTAAACCCTAGTTTATGCGCTACTTCGTAAGGCTCTGATTTGGATCCACATGTTTAATGCTATGGTTAGATGTTATCTTAATACATTTCTCATAGTTGTGGATGCTTGCGAGGGGGTTAATCATAAGTGGGAGGTTTGTTCAAGTAAGAACATCACCCAAGCACCGGTCCACCCACATATCAAATTATCAAAGTAGTGAACACGAATCAAACCAACATGATGAAAGTGACTAGATGAAATTCCCGTGTACCCTCAAGAACACTTTGCTTATCATAAGAGATCGTTTTGTCCTGTCCTTTGACACAAAAGGATTGGGCTAACTTTCTGCACCTTATTTATCATTACCGTTACTTGCTCGTTACAAATTACCTTGCTATCAATGCGACGACCATTTTCTTCCACTACTCCTTGTTGGACACCTGGGCCAAGGAGGCGCTCGAACCTACCGACCAGCGCTGGCATCGAGGGGGCCGCGGACAAGGCGAACAACGCAAACCATGCGAACGGCGCGGCCGGCGGCTGGTGCAAGTATGTGTGGCCAGGCTCTGGTGCAAGTACAGCGTAGACAGCCGCTGCCCATTCCTGGCGAGGAATCGGGCTATTGATGTGCCGTGGACACAACTGCAACGTCATGTCGGGGGGAAAGTCGGCAAGCGGGGATGGAACCACTCTTGCTCTGTCGCGTGTCGCGCCTCTCACTCTATGACCCTCCATCGGTCTTGTTGTGCGAAGTGCCTTGCCCTCTCCGCGCGGACGCGCATTTTTTGCTCTACGGAGAACCATCGATGATCTTGTTGTGTAGCGTGTTGCAGCCTTTCGGCGGTGAGGCGGCTATGTTGCTCGGCAGTGCTACCGCGCCCTCCGCCAAGGGTCTGCTCAACCATAGCGATGATGTGCCGCACATCATTGTCAAGCGCGTTGCCGGGGACGCCCTCGACCTCGATGGGCCATTGTGCCTGCACAGGATCGTTTTCATCATCGACGAGGTTGATGGCAGAGGCGACGCTTTGTCGGGTTGGGATGCTTGGAAATGGCAGTGGAGCTAGGCTGTGCTAGGTGTGCCTCCGCGTGTGTCGCGCGCCGCCTCTATGCTCAATCGCTTGTGGCAGAAACCGATGGGGAACTCGCATTAAACGGTGGCATGTTCCAATAACACCATCACTGGAAAACTTAGGAATGAAGGAAGGTCAGTAAGGATTTTTGGGGGGGATTTCGGCGAGCCATGCGGGAAGCTTGCGCAGTTGCATGGGAACGGGCTCACCGCCACGTGGCCAAACGAAACACCCGTACGATGCTCAAGCATGCACTAGAATCCTCCAGCTATAACGTGGTGACAAGACGTGCGAGAGGAGGACGGGATGACGCGCAAGCAGAAGGGTAATGATAAAAAAACGTATTCGATTTTAATACATAGTAAATGGTCGTTTCCTACGTAGCGTCGGTAATGATTTCATTGATCGCAGACTTCCTTACCAGCAAGCGTTTGCCCACAGCACACACACAACTTGTTGGGAGGCATCGTTTGTGTTATTTTTTGTGTTTGCAGACGATTCTGATTACTGAACTGTTTGTCATGTATCACACACTTTTCTGACACTGAATCGTTCGAGGGACCTGTTTCTCGGGTATCACACACATCTTCTAACATTGAATCATTTGTGTTCTGCTCAATCGGCGCAAACAGTTTATCCGAGTGGATTGTATGATGTATATCACACACATCTGTGTTTGGTTAACCGTTTGCTTTATATTGGATCATCGCAAGCAATTTGTATGGATCAACTTTTGCCACATATCGCGCCCGCAACTCTTTTCTGAATTGTATTTGATGGATCCGTCATCGCACACAGTTCGCGTTATTGGCGACGAAGCTAGAACAATACCGTTTGTGATTCATGCTTCGCACACAATTTGATCGAAGGGTCTTAGATTGATGTATCGTATTTGGACCTTCTTGTAGTAATGCATGTACATGAAAAACATAGAAAACATTTAAACTGGCGTACTACCATAAATTACCATACTACTTGCTTTGTTCTTAAATACAAGCCCTTTTAAAGATTCCAATAAGGATTGCATACAGAGCAAAATAAGTGAATCTATACTCTAAAATACTTCCTCCGTTCTTAAATATAGGATGTATAATTTTTGGCACGAAAATTAAAGAAAAGGGAAAATTTCATAAGTTTTGGGCGAGATTACATATGACTAATTGACATCAGAAAATAGAGGAGCTTACCTGATGTAAGGAAATGTAATCAAATCCCTAAAACAAATATCCAAATGAGTGGTGCAACGCAATACACCTTATATTTCGGATTTTTTCTCAAAAATCTATACACCTTATATCGAGAAATGGAGGGAGTACGTCTATATACATATGTATGTAGTCGGTATTAAAATCTCTAAAAATGCTTACATTTATAAACGGAGGGAGTACCATAAAAGCAAACTCTTGATCTTGCCATTAGCAAACCATAGAACAAGATCAAGATTTTTCATGTCGACATGCCCAATTCAAACCCTACCAAACCTATAACCGAGCCCTATATCGACACCTAAGTATAACCCTATATCGATAGCCTAACCTGATCGGAGTTAGACACAATCAAGCACTATCAAACCCTTAATCGACCCTAAACCAAACTTATCAAGCCTTAATCCACACCCAACATGAGCCGTATGAAACCCTAAATCGAACCCTAATCCAAAGCCTAAATCGGACCCTAACTGAACCTAAATCTAGTATCAAGTCATATATCGGACCCTAATTCAAAACCTCAAAGTACAAATCCATGCCTAAAATTATGCCTACATCGATCCCTGAATTGAAGAGACAAGGGCTTTCCGCCATTGACGAAGGGGTGTCAAAGGAGTTCTGAAGCATTGATGAAACTTGTGCTCGTCGTCCACATCTTGCGGCCACTGATGAGAGAGAGAGAGTTAAAAAAGGAGAGTGTATTGAGAGAAGGTTGAGGGGATTTATGACGACGGTTCAGAAAACAACGCGCGTGCAGTCGTGTGCCCTCCTTGCACTCACTCGAGACTTGCTCATTGAAAATGGTCGATTCAGCCGTCTTCTCTACAACTAGTCTCTGGCTGCTTTAAGTTTTGTGCTATGCAGGTCCAGACTCACGTGGTAACCGAACGAATCAAAATTGCATCCCAGGAGCCTGGTTGAGAAGGGGAGCCTTGACGCAGTGGTAAAGCTATTGTCTTGTGATCATGAGATTACGGGTTCAAGTTTTAAAAACAGCCTCTTATAGAAATGTAAGGAAATGTTGCGTACAATAAATCCAAAGTGATCGGATCCTTCCGAAGACCCAGGCCTGATTCAGTAACCAAACAGGTCCTTAGGGAGTGACTTGGTAGGCGCATGAGCTTGTGCCCCACTGAGTAAATACGAAATCTTTCACCATTTGTCATTTTTTCGGTTATATCACTCACAACCTGCGCCTGCGCTTGAGAATTTGGAACGCGGGAATTTAACGAGAGATCTGCAGTGGTTCCAGGAAACAGATCGATCAATATAATCCAAGAAAAATAGCCGCGCTCCAAACGGGCGCTTGAGATTGTTCATGCTTACTTACTTAGGGTGGCAAACAAAGGCAACAACAACGCTCTAGGAAAAAACCATGCGAATACAGCAGTAAAACCATTCCAAAGTTTTTTACTTAGGGTGGTAAAACACAGTATATACTCTCCGTCCATCTCTTCCATCAGAGCTGGTCTCGACCTGTAACAACGACGACACGCTGGCTGGCTAAGGTGCCCTCAAGCTGCTCAAGCCGCTACTAGCACTCTCCCTCCGTAGGTAGATTATATAGATAGGATAGCTCGCCGGCGGATCAGTAGCTGTAGTTCTTGACGAACATGCCCTCCTTGGCGGCCGCGGCCTCGCCGTCGCTGGTGTACTTGCCGAGCTGCGCCAGGGAGTTGGCCTTGGCGCGCAGCAGCAGCGCCTCCTGCGCCGCGGCCACGTTCTCCGGCCGCCCGCCCCACGTCTTGAGGCAGGTGTTCTGGAGCGCCCGCGCGTAGGAGAAGGACACGTGCCACGGGTTTGGCGCCTGGTTCATCGCGTTCAGGTTCAGCGTCGCCTCCACCTCCGACTGACCGCCAGACAAGAACTGCACCACCACAGAGAAGAAACAACATAGGACGATATGTAAGCTTCTGCAGAAATAATGACTTTTGGATTTCTGAAGGCATACCATTTTTGCACTAATTTTGAGTTAGTTACTACAATAATCCTATATTCTTGAACAATGAGAAGCCAAGATGTTTCATGATTGTGCATTTAGGTTTGGGAGGATGCTCTGCTCACCATGATGCCGGGGACGGAAGGGGGGATCCTTCTCTGGAGGAGCTTGAGGGTGTAGCTGGCTACTTCCTCAGGGGTGGCCCTGTCCTTGCACTCGGCACCAGGGGTCACCATGCTTGGCTTCAGGAGGATGCCCTCAAACATGACGCTGTTCTGGGCCATGTAGTAGAAGGTCTCCGCCCACACCTTCTGCGCCACCTCGAAGGTCCTCTCGATGCCGTGCTCACCGTCGAGCATGATCTCAGGCTCCACAATCGGCACCAGCCCATTGTCCTACAACATCGACAAACAAGAGGCTTACATATCCACTAGAATGCCGTGCCTCACCATTGTGCTCTAGAAGTTTGGACTGTTAGGAAATGGGAACAATACCTGTGAGATGGCCGCGTAACGGGCAAGACCCCAGGCAGCTTCCTTGACAGCAAGCTCGGATGGGCCGTTAGGAATGCTGACAACGGTGCGCCTGCAAGTGAACTTCATGTCAGCCAGAGGAACATGAAGCTATGAGCTAATGGAAGGTAGACTGTCCTCATAGGTGCAAATTTCTAACCACTTGGCGAAGCGGGCGCCTTGCTGGTAGTATGCTGCTTCACGGGAGGCAAGGCCATCGAGACCTTGGCACCACGACTCATCGTTCGAACCAACAAGTGGCACAAGACCCTGAGAATGAGCACCAGTTTAGAAGAATGTTTTGTTTTCTGAGCTCGAAATAAACCTGGGATCATCTGTTTTTGCTTGTAATCTATAGCTACTCACATGAAGAATCATGCCATGTAGTTCATCAACAAGAGCACATATGACTGTTCTGATGCATTAGTAATAGTAGCAGTTTGGATCTTCAGTTTAGAATTATTTTAATTAAAAAAAACTCTGATAAGGGAATGCACGGAGAAAATCATGTGTCAGTTTAGAGTGAAATCACAAATCAGTGGACAGCCTACCTTGTCAACCTTGATACCGGGAACGATTCCCTGCTCGACAAGGATGTCAACAATCTTCTTGCCATCAACAGTCGACTGGTAGAGGGTCTCCTCGAAGAGGATAGCACCAGAGATGTAGTTTCCCAAGCCTGGTGGGGTGACAAGGAGGGTCCGGTAAGCCTGGCGGTTAGCCTCAGTGTTCTCAAGGCCAATGGAAGCAAGTCTCTTGCCACAGGTGGCATTTGACTCATCCATGGCAAGGATACCCCTGCCTGGCGATGCGATGGTTTTCTGCAGCAGGAATAATAAAGCTTGAGATCTTCTGAACCATAACTAAATGAAAGCTTTACTCGTTTGGTAGAAATTTTACTGTTGTAAACTTGATGATTTATGCTATCAAATATTTAAAGTTTGAAAGCAACCAAGTGGTTTTGTTATGACTTACGAAGCTTCAGATGGATTGTTGAGCTTAAGCAGGACACATGGATTCAAATAATTATATCACTGGAATGCGAGTTGTTTAAATTTCTGTGCGCCATGATGCATCCTGCCTTATCATTACAACTAGTGGTGATTAACCTGTGTCATGTCTTACTGCAGATGTCCAATCCAGAAACATATCACGTTTATGTTTGGAGTTTCACAAGCTCTTTTTTGGTACAACACAACATTAATCATATCTATTTAGCTTGCAGGAATGAAGATAGAGAAGTTACTGTACCAATGCAATATAGAAAAAAAATATGTTATGAATGTTGATCTGGGCTAGTGGTTTTGGTATAACCAAAAGCAGCAAAGCAATTTTCCTCTGCCTGACAAAACATTTGTCTTACGCCCACTGGATTATGATAAACAGTACCAGAGTAACTGTTCGTCCTAATAAGAATACATTTGAGCTATCCCCTTATAGGTGGTAGTTTCTGTACTGACAATACATCCAGATCTCCCCTTCCCATTGATGTAAAGAGGACTCTAACCAGAAGTTACTGCCCATCAAAGATCAAACCAATACAAGCATATGCATGGCAAAATTGTAGAATTATATTGTCGGTGTTAAGAAAGCATACCGCGGTTTTCACAAGCTCATCGGCGTATGCGCTGGCACGGACAACCATGGAGACGATCATCGGCTTGGGAGCGGTCGCCTGGCGTGTGGCACCCCATTCGGCCTTCTTGGGAAGGAAAGACGATTTGAGGAGGGTAGCAGACGCCATTGTTTCTGAAGGGAAGCAGATCAGGTGCTACCCTCTTCTTTGACACACCTTACAATTGCAGCCTTTCCTTAGGGGGGGGTGAGAAGTGCAGCAACCGCTGAGATATAAGGGTGAGCACCTGGGCGAACAAAGGATATGAGTTGTGAGGTGGAGGTTGGCCTTTTGGATATGGATGGCTGTGATTTGGTTGCTCCAATCCTCTTGCCACCTCCTTTTTGTCCTGGCTCTACCACATGCCTGTCTCTATGATTTCGGTCCCTTTTCTGTGTACCATGTAAAACCTGTATAATACTGAATTTTTTCTTGTTTGCGCTATGCGGTCCATAAATATTGTCTGAATGTTCTTGGCCTCGGGGATGGTCTTGGCTGATGAACCGTTCTGGGATTCTGTGGGTGCATTTCACCAAGGGTTATCGCCCATAAGCATCTTTTGACGGTCGAGATGCCCTGATATGTTGCATCCATGAATTTGTCCAGTAACCGTTGATTCCATGGAATAAATCAGTTTTCTTAGTCAGTCTTTTGGTGATAACAACTTGAGATGTGGTTTGTATGGCACACCATTCTTTGTTCTGGCTCTGAGACAGAGTGCTGCTTCTCCTTGTGCCCCAGTGCCTGGCTGCAGAAAACACATCCACCATCAACATGACACTCCCTGTCAAGGATGCCATCAAGAGGATACCAACCATGTAACAATCTTGTATATAATCCCTTGACCCCATGAATCTTGATATGAGGCTTTCATTTAGGAAGAAATGATCTTTCCCTAGCCTTACTATAATATCTGAATTAAAATGCCATATGGTATTTAATATTAGAATGCATTAGTAGGAACTAGGAAGGGTCACAATGGCTACGAGAAAAACAGAGAAACAAGGATACAAATATGCATATTTTCCAGACTGGAGGTGTTTGATAAAGTTTAAAGCGTAAAGCAGAAAAGGAATTTGGCATCTTTGTCTACTCACCAAAAACATTAACATCAGAGAGCAAGTTGGTATGTGGCACCTACTGCCCTCAATAAAAGGACAAAGAGACAAAATACGATGAAAGGGATTTTACTACTGAATAACAAAAAACGGTAATTACAAATAGTTTACAAGTACATAAGGTTGGCCTACACAGATCAGACAGTGTCCTATTACTTGGCAGAAATGCATAAAGAGAGACTCCCTATGATGTATCTGACTTCTCCCGTGAGTTGTATTAGCATGCCTGAACAAAAACAAACGCTATCACAATCTTGATGTGCATGATGTCTGCGCTGCACATGCCACCAGGTCTTAAGTCTGATCACATCATTCAATCCATATATTGTGTATTTATCTCAGAATTGTCAAAAGGGCCATGAGGCTTCTTTCATCAGTTCAAGCAGATGATGAGTTTGTGCAGAGAGTTGTTGCTTTGCTGACAGCACTTCAATTCATCACATTTGAAGCTAAATTGTAATGAATCACAAGAAGTGGTCTACCCTTCAGTTAAATTCATTCTATGCTTCAGATGAACGTAAGTGTTTTGCATATCAATCAGATATACTATAGAGAAACTCTTGAGTTGTCATAGTTTTCAACCAGCAAAAATTAGAAATCAAAGCTTCCTGCTCATGATCCGCATGTACTGTGGCATTATCAGCATTAATTGGACGGAATTGAATTGAGCTACTAATGTAGTTTGAATCGCAGAGAAGCCTTTGATTGGACAAATTCTGTGGACATTGGTGAGGACTAGGTTTGTAGGTCCAAGGGCAAGCTGATGATGAGCCCACACTCCAAATTCCTTTTCTTTTTTTTTTGGCTCAAGGGATGCCTTCAACTGAATTGCTTGTAAACTGGAGTGGTCTTGTAGTTCCTCTCTGCGTGCCTTCTCAGATCATTAACAAGGTGGAATTATTGGTGGATTGGTGCTGACTGCAGTTCATTCTGGAAACAGAAGGTTGTGAAATCTAGTTTGAGCAAACTCTCTTCTTCAACTCTGCTGCTTTAGAAACCTCATCAATCGGTTTCAAACAAGCTTCTACTGCTGCTGTAGGAGTGGTACTAGATAAAAATGCCACAAGCTTCTGCCTAAGCAATAGTGATAGCTTCTCGCAGCATGTCAACAACTCCAATGACGGGAGCACTCCTTTCTTCACCAGCACTCTAAATGCACACCTCACACACTGCTCGATGGCCTCCTTCCTCCGCACCTCATAGTTCTCAATCAGAAGAAATAAGAACTCAAGTAGCATGTTTGTGATATCTACATACTGAGATATTGAGTTCAACATCAGAAGCATTGCGGGCTCAATGTTCATGACATTACCCTTAGTCTCGTCAAAAAATAGCCAGTCATAGAACAGCGCCAACTTCGCATTTGCTACAATGTATCCCTTGCTGCAACTAGTCAGCAACCAACCAATGACCGCCCAGCGGGCGATGACACCGGACTGTATAACCTCATTGGTCGGGTGGTGCCCGCAGCATATGAAGCGAACAATATCCGGTATCCTCTCCTCCCCTCCGGGCACCATCAAATGCTTCCTCGCAAACCACAGCTGGTACCTCTTCTGGCTTCCCCACTTAACATTGTTCATCAAGAACAGCAGTTGTGTCTCCATCTCCGGCAAGATAGACAAGGCTGTGCACCAACCTGGAGTAACAACCCGGCAAATGTCACCGCCGCGGCCCAACATCAAGTCTTTCCAAAGTCCCCGGAACTCCGGCACGAGCACCAGTTCATGGAGCGACCGCACAAGGTCCCTCCCGATCAGCGTGCACACCTGAAAGTGATCCCGCAGCGCCGAGACGCAGAAGGACACCAGCTTCTCTACGCACTCTTCGAGGTTCTTCACGTTCTTGCACTCCTCGCAGTTGCTGCACTCAGCGCTCCTGGGGAACGGGGCGAGGCGGTTCCTGGCGAGGAGGCGGAGGAACGCGAAGACCGCGGAGGCGATGAGCTGGGGCTCCTCGGCGGCGAGGAAGGAGGAATGCTCGCGGATGAGGTCGAGGAGGCGGGCGTCTCCGGGGAAGGGCACGCGGCGAAGGAGGGAGAGGAGTAGGGGCGCGAAGCCCGGCGCGGCCGCGCGGGTGAGCTCGGCGGCGGCAAGGAGGAGGCGGGCGCGTGGGTGGGGGAGGAGGAGGGGGAAGGGGAGCGAGAGGAGGGCGGAGGCGAAGGAGTGGTAGAAGGCGGGGAAGCGGCCCCCGGCGGCGTGGAGGAGGAGGAGGAGGCGGCGCGGGAGAGGGGACGGGTGGGTGAGGAAGGAGAAGGCTAGGGCGTGGGGAAGGTGCGGGGAGGAGAGGTCGGAGGGGGATGGGTCCGGGAGGAGGAGGTGCGCGGAGAGGAGAGGGTGCTCCGGGGAGGAAGTTGACGTGGGGGGCGGACTGTGGTCGCCGCCGGCAAGCAGCCGTGGCGGCGGCGGCGTCATCGCGGGAGGCCGGAGGACGATAAGAGGTTAGCGCTCGATGATGGATATATGGGCCTTTTTTTATTTAGGTTCCTCCTAAATATACACACGTATGAACGGACCCCAAATTTCTTAGTGGGCTGGGCTCTAGGACGGCGCGCAAACAAGACTTGCCCATTCTAATCTAATCCAGCTCTTATAAGGGAGAGGCAAATTTTGCTCCAAGAAAAATAAAAAAGGTAAACCCTCGAAAGAAAAAAAAAAACAGAAAGGGGAGAGGCGAGGCGGCGGCGGCCATGGCGATACGGGTGAGGGAGGAGGACCTACGGGTAATCCTGATGCAGGCCATGTTCGCCGCGAAGAGCATCCGAGGCCAGCGCGACCGTCTCCTGCACCATCAGCAGGTCCAGCTGCAGCGGATCCCAGGCGCCGCCCCGGAAGACCGCGCCAGGATGCTGGAGGAGGCGGTCTCCGGCCTCGAGGCGGTGTGCAACGCTGGCATCAAGGACGCCGCGCTCTACCTAACCGTCTGCCTCGACAAGGCGGCCAAGAACGGCGCCCGCCTCGCGCCCAGGCCCTCCTCGTCCAGGCAGCTGATGGACGCGCTGGCGGCGGCGCTGCCGCTCCCCGAGCGCCCGACCACCCTGGCGGACGCCTTCTCCCGCATCGAGGCCGCCCTGTGCGCCGTGAGGCTTCCCCAGGAGATCCCCCTCCCGCGCTGCATCGACCAGCTCCGCGAGATCAGCCCCACGGACCCGGCCCCAGCCACCGGCAGCATGATGGACAAGGCCCGCGCCCGCGTCGACTGCGCCTGCAAGCTCCTGAACTTGGCCATCGAGCAGGTCGACCTCGCCGTCGCCGTCATCTCCGGCTTCAGGCACCCAAAGGAGGTCGCCAGCAACGCCCGCTTCGCCGAGAGGTACACGAGCTTTGGCTGGAGCGGCGAGGACTGGAAGTTCAAGCGCCTGGTTGAGAAGTTCGGAACTGGCTTGGGTTGTCGTTCGGACTAGTATAAGAATTTAAGTCAGGTTTCCAGAAAGAGGGTTTAGGAGAAATTTTAGGTAAAGCAGTTTTATTTAGTCTGCGATCATCTTGTCACCTTCATTAGCTTCCTTAGTTACGGAGATGCTATGTTCAGATATGATCATCTGGAGCCTACTGAATGTTCTATGTTATCTGCATTTAGTCTAGCATGTTTTGTTATTTTCCTCCCTGCCTTTCAGGTTTAGCTTCAGCCATCAGCGATGCATTATCTTAGTTCTTGATAGATTCTGTCCTGAAGGATGCTCTTCCCCTTCGAGCGTTATTCCGGTTATATGAATTATCACATGGCTCCAGTTTGCACTATCTTTGGCATGCATTCTGCATTCATCCACATTCTCATACACAGCATTGAGCCCCTTGGCCTGCTGTGGTTCATTTCCGTAGGGGAGATGTTACCCTCCGATCCATAGTAGGTGTTGCAGCTATGAACTAAGGCTTTTATGAAGATCCTTAACAAGAATCTGCGTGGGTTGTGGGATTTGGACAAGCGATCGCTTGTTGGCCAAACTACTGCGTCCTGTCATCCCGATACTCTCTGTTTTCAGGAGACAAAATTGTCATCAGTTTCAATGCTCAAAGTGAGAGAGTTTCTTCCTGATCGGCTACGTTCTTTCACCTTCATGCCCGCTGAAGGTACTGCTGGGGGTATTTTGCTTGCCTGGGGTCAGTCAGTTGTGGACCGCCAAATTGCCAGCAAGCATAAGTTTCACGTCACTGCTAAGTTCAGTTCTAGCACCAGCAACATGTCCTTCATGCTTACCACCCTCTATGCGCCTTGTGATGAGATTGGCAGAGTGGACTTCTTCTCTGTCTTGAATCAGGTGGCTGCTACCATTTCTGGTACATGGCTGCTGCTGGGTGATTTCAACATGTACAAGTTTGATTATGAGAAACCCAAGGGGCGGTTTAACTGGCATCTCATGGAAGTTTCTAACAATTGGATCCCAGCAATTGGTCTACTTCCTCCGTTACTAAATACAAGTAATTTTAAAGATTTTAATATAGACTGGACGTATTTTAGAATGTAGATTCACTCGTCTTGCTCTACATGTAGTCCATATTAAAATCTCTAAAAAAAACTTATATCTAGGAACATAGGAAATAGATCATAGTGATATTGACAATTAGAAGTTTACTTGGTCTAATAAAAGATTGCAGCCAACTCTTGAGCGGCTCAATAGAATCCTTGTTAATAGTGACTGGAGCCTAAGCTACTTGCAAACTTCACCTGCATGAATATGGTGCACCGCTGCTTGTGGTGCTACCGGTGCACTCGATGCCCGTAGCACATTTACAAATGTTCACAAAAAAACTAGAAAAACAAATCTAGCACATTCACACAATATCGGTCTATGTTGTCGCAATTTCAAATCAAAATTTGAAACATTGCTTGATGTATAAAAAAACAAATTCGACACTGAATGGTACATAACATAAGTTGGGCTTTAAATTTGGCGTGTTATCACATTGATGTCAATTTTTCATTTTTGTATCTTGTATAATGTTTCGAATTTTGAAATGAAATTTTAATGATAACATACATTAATATTGTGTCAATGCGCTAGAGTTTTCCAGAATTTTTCAAAAAGAAAAACGACACTGAATGGTACATAACATAAGTTGGCTTTTAAATTTGGCGCATTATCACATTGATGTCAAAATTTCATTTTTGCGTCTTGTATAATATTTTGCATTTTGAGATGAAATTTTATGATAACATACATTGATATTGTGGCAATGCGCTAAAGTTTTTTCAAAATAATTTAGACATTTTAACATGCGATACGACGTCCGATGCACCGGTAGCACCACAAGCATGGTACACCAGATACATTGTGATCCGATGGGCCCATGTGGTGAACCAACAGTGGTATATCAGAGTTTGTCGATATTGCGAAGTTTGTGGAACGCATCATTGAAGCTAGCAACTATGGGCCTATGTGGTGTGTGCTTTTTGCTGCTTGTGTTGTGTCGTCGTGGCAAGCCAAGAATGATCGCACTTCCAACAACAAAAGATAATAGCCAGGGGTATTGTGCTCTCTTTCACTATGTAATCGGTGCTCAATACCTCAAAAGCCCGCCACCTCATCAACGGTGCCTTGAGAAAAAAAATTGGCACCGCTCCAACAGTGTATGTTTGCAGCATGTAAAAAAGGAAGGGAAACTTTTGAAACCTGGGTGTATATACACCCCATATGCAAAATAAAATTAGCAATTCCATAAAAAGTTCAAAAATTTTGAAAATATTTTTGAAATAAACTTGGCCTTTCATTGTACCTGTAAGAAAAAAATCATAAAAAGAAAGTTACACTTTGACTTCTTTTAAAAGAACATTTTTCGATCAAAATAGTGTGAATAGTAACCTATAATAGCAAATAAATTGTCTTTTTTGTCCAGAAGTCAATGTTGTCTTTTTTTCGTGAAAATGTATATACTAGTGCAAGACAAAGTCAAGTTTTATTTAAAAATACTGTGAAACTATTTTAACTTTTTAATTAACTATTAAAAAGAATTTCTCATATAGGATGCATATACAACCAGAAACCAAAGCGTATTCCTATAAAAAAAAGTAGGACTTACACATACATAAAAATAGTTGATACGGTAAATTTTCCTCCACGCATAAGAGCAACCTAGCAGTAAAAATAGTGCTACTTTATGGGCATCGTACCAAGTAAGTGATCTGGTTCCTTGAAATTTTTAGGTGCCATTGGCTACATAGTGTAGGGCATCGATTTGATACCGGTTTTGACCTACATAATGGAGGGTCTAATGATGCTCAGCCACTCAGAGTATGGAGTCATCGGGCACGGTGTCAAATGGACAGAGCATATCTTTTGTCGTGTGCTTTTCACACTCGATACTTGATGCTTAGGTTATTAAAAGCCCGTTCGGACTCTCTCTGCTCTGCAACTCCGCTCAGGAGCGGAGTGACGTGCAGTTGTAATTTTGGAGCAGCTAATAATGTGCTCCGCGTGCTTCGCTCCCGAGTGGAGGAGTGGAGGGTTGTCGAACACAGTTTAATTTTTCTGCCTTGTGTCTACTTCTCTAAACCACCCTCTGTAAATATCTTCAAAGTTGTTCGTGGATGCTCTCTGTTTCCACCAAGCTCATGTAACAACCCTCTGGTCACCCGGGTTACGGCTCGTTTTGAATGCATAAGATGAAGCATGTTGTGCGTACTCACTTGTGTTTCACCTCTTCAAAGCAGCACGCACTTGTGTGTTCACCTCTTTCAAAATAAAATAAAATAACCAAACAGAAGAACACGTCTTCAAATGCACACGCAGTCAAGCATGTTGAAGAAATTGGTAGATCTGAATCGCCTGATTTCTCCTTGAGAGATGGACAGTCGCGCCACTGATTCACGTGTTGCACGATGGAACACGATCACATCCGATCGGATGGCCAGGTTGATCCACTCAAGGAATTCTCACTCAATGGAGACACAAACGGACCCCATGCGTTTCTCTGATCTGAAGAGAACATATTGGACAATTTTTTCAGAAAATCAAACATCAAAAGTCCAAACTCAAGGACGACCCACACGACTATAGATGGATGGTGCAGTTAATGGCCCCTGTTTGTGGTAAATTGATAATGGACCCTGTGCAAAATTGTTTGAAAATAGTTTCTTTGTTCAGTAATTTTATAGTACCTCATCGCTGTATAGACAAGGTAACCCCATTATTGTATAAAAAAAATATAGGCAAAGTGAGCAGCAAGCATCATCTGAATTTCTTTAAACCACCAACAGTTGACAGTAAACAGAAGTGGCGCAAGTTGAGGTGCTACGGGATGTAATCCCCGGCTACCAACAGCGTTCAACAACCTGCAACCACACGAATACACCATGCACTTCATCGCATTGTGACCTCCATCCAGCGTCTAAGATTCGGTTACAACCAAAGGAGTGCGCCATTCCCTCCCTCTAGCTACTGAGTACTACTAGGAGACTCCCATCTATCTCCCTTTCCCTCTTAGATTAGTAGTACAGCTGATCAGGCACGCAAAAACTTCCACAAAATGGCATCCACCAGGTATGGCATTTCTCCTCCCCCGTGCCGACTTAGCTGTTGCTGGGATTCAAGATGTCGCCGAGATTCAGATTCAAACTGTTCCTCATGGTCCGCCTCCCTGTTGCACCGGCGTTGCCCTTCCTCATCATCGCCGTGAACTCGCTGTAATCGATTTGCCCGTCCTGAAAACAACACAGAGATTAATTGGCAAACAGACAAGTCAGGGATCGAACAAAACAAATGCAATGTCATGTGACAGTGTTTTTTTTCAAGTATGAAGAAACACTGACATTGTTCTGGTCGACATCTTTGATCATATCCTCAAGGTGAACGTCATCCAGACCAAATTCACGGCATGCATGTGATAGCTCATCGATGGTGATGAATCCACTTCCATCCTTGTCAAAAAACGAGAATGCTGACACCAAGTTCTCCTCCCTCTCTAGTTTGTTCATGTGCAATGTAGCTGCGATGAATTCACCATAATCAATCGTTCCGCTGTTGTCGATGTCCGCCTTAAACAAATAGATAGATACCATTATAAACCATAAAATCTACAGATTGTGTTATACTCGTTTTCTGAATGAAGGAATCGTTTATTTAGCTGGTAAAGAAGCACCTACCGCATCCATTAAAGCCTGGATTTCATGTTCAGTTAGTTCTGAGCCCACCCTTTTCAAGCCATCTTTCAGCTCATCAAATGTTATAGTTCCACTATTGTCGGCATCAATCATTTTGAACAGCTCCCTTAGACCTCCAATCTCTTCCTCAGACAGGCTTTCAGCAATAACCTGGAAAAAAAAAGATAATAATAAGATGAATATCATATGTGAATAAGCAGCTCAAGATGAGCATTGCAAGTTGCAAAATGCTTATCAAGTATCTGAAATTATGCTATCTTTATGATGCATCAACAGCCATAAACCCTCAAGACTCCATATATGTATTTAGTTCACTACCAAATAACAAACAAAAAAAGATGGGGGGCTTAATAACAACATTGATACACTAACTCCCACCATATAACAATAATCTGCCATGATAATATGGATCTGAATAAAATCATTCTAGAAAGCTAGAAACCATCTGGATAAAATAAAGTTGGTTAAGACTCTAGCAAAATAGAGAAAATTAGGCAGGCACATCAAGATGCTCCACTATTCCCTTCCATAAATGTGTATGGTTACAGAACAAAAGCAATACTGATGGTAGTCAGAGATACTTGGTCTTCGATACTAGAGTTAAAAGTGGGATTCCAGCAGAAACATGGGAATAAGAGGCATGCATAACGGGTTGGCTTTGGTATATAATGCAAATATGGCAACACTAATGTTAACAGTAATGGAATGAAGCATTAAATTTTGAGGTATTAACTTAGCAATTAACCACATAACCTACATATGGATAATTAGCTAGTGCATTTACTAGCACATTCATGTACATGTTTCTCTTGTTTAATAAAACTTTACTGTTAGGGTCTTCCTACAGTTTTCCGCTCAAAAAGAAGCTAGTGCATTTACGAATGGACAATTAAGCATTCATACCCTCAATGCCATCTTCTTGAGCTTGTTCATTGCAGAAAAATGCTTCAGTCTTGACAAAACAGCAGAATCAATAGGCTTATCAGGCGCCACACTATCATCAACAATCCATGGGTGACCTGACAGGCGTCAAAGGCAATGGCAGTATGAGAAGCAAAAAACTCAAAATATATCCTGCCTAACGCACCAAATCTACCACTTCCGTGAGTGTGATAAGGAGGAGGTGCACTTACAGAGAACCTCATGAGCAGAGAGTCGCTTTGTAGGATCCCTGCAAAGCATAGTACGGACCAGATCTTTAGCGCTGTCAGAGATACTAGGCCAGGGCTCAGACTCAAAATCAAGTTTGCCTCGAAGGATCTGTCTGAAGATTCCTGCTTCAGTTTCTGAGAAGAAAACATGCACCAGGGAACATGAGAATATGGAGCCTGCCAATTTTGATGGTTTAACTGTAACTAGTTTACCTGCCCAGAAAGGGGGGACACCACATAGCAAAATGTACAGAATCACCCCAGCACTCCAGACATCAGCTTCTGGACCATAGCATTTCTGAAGCACCTCAGGTGCAACATAGTAGGGGCTCCCAACAACATCAGAGAATTTGTCACCTGAGAAAATGGAAGCAGATATTTCAACAAATCAGTCTGACTCGAAGAGAAAATTTAAGCAAGACATAAGATTCAAAAGATACAACTTAGCATTCGAAGAGCCAGATGAAAATATCAAATCAAAACTGCACACTGGAATAACAACTAGATTGATGATATTTGTTTGAAACAACTAGATTGATGATATCGCTAGTAATTGATACTGCACATTTTACAACATGCAACTAGTCTAAACTTGCTTCAGAGATTCGAACCAGACTTGACTCGTTATATGAACACACTTGTCTTCCTACCCATATGAGGATACGAAATGGTAATCCTATGAAGAAGCCAAATTTTGGCAAGCCTTCAAGGTTTCAACGAGATAAACCACACAATGACACAAGCACCACCCTTGGCATCCATTAATACCAGGACCTGTTTCCGACACTCCTTTTGCTGAAAACTACAATAACACGCTGATTATCATTTCCAACTGGAACTCCAACACTGTTCCAGTACCAGTTCTTCCCACTATCAAAGCAATGTCACATCATGGCAAGCATTCTTACTCTAGCAAAAGGAATAAAAACACTATCGCCATTTAAATCAACCTGATCGCATATGCTATACCAACTAAGCTCAAACTGGTCAACAAAGTACTACATATGAAAGAACAAAGTACAGTACTAGACATGTAAATCAACAGAAGCACAGCACATACCAGGCTTGTAGAACATGGATAGCCCAAAATCGGTGGTCTTGAGTGGGGCGTCCTCCGCAGTGCTGGCAAACAGGAAGTTCTCCGGCTTGAGGTCCCGGTGCATGACGCCGAGCGAGTGGCATGCCTCCACGACCCCAACGATGGTCCTGATGAGCTGCGCGGCGGCACGCTCGGTGTAGTGCCCCTTGGCCACGATGCGGTCGAAGAGCTCCCCGCCGGCGCAGAGCTCCATGACAATGTGCACGAAGAGCGCGTCCTCGTAGGCGCCACGGATGCGGACGACGTTGGGGTGCTCGGAGAGGTGGTGCATGATCTGGATCTCGCGCCAGACGTCCTCGTAGTCCTCGCGGCACAGCAGCTTGCGCTTGGGGATGGACTTGCACGCGAACTCGCCGCCGTCCTCCTTGGCCACGCAGAGGTAGGTGGTGCCGAACTGCCCCTGCCCCAGCTTCTTCCCGATGCGGTAGTGGTCCCGCACGTTGGCCGTCTTGTGCGGCAGCACGGACGCCGGCCGTCCGGACGGCGCGGGCGCGGCGGCCACCGGCGGCGGCAGCTTCGGCCTCGGATTCGCGCCGCCGCCGCCGCCAGCGTTGCCGCTTGCGTCCGGCTGCATTGGCGAGTCCTCGGCGCGCGCCCTGGATCAAGAACTGCACGAACCTTGAATCAAGAAGCGAGGAGGGGTCAGAAAACCGGAGACGCGGCGGCAGGATGCAATCAAGAACCGGTCAAAAGGGGGGGAGCTCGCTCACCTCCGACGGGGATTCCTGACGATTGCGACGGAAGAAAACGCAGAAAGCTCGGGATCTCGGAGTGGGGCTCTGCAGATTCTTGGGCTTTCCAACCCTGTCGACGAGATTGTGAGCCGAGAAAAGGGAGCTTTATGGGAGGTTTATGGCCGAAGCGTGAAGCAAGAAATAAAAGGGCGAAGAAATCTTGCTCTCACTTTCTCAGGTGTCACATGGGGAAGATGCAACCTCGCCCAAGAACGAAAATAAAAAAGGAAGAACGGAGGGAAAAGATTGGCACAAACCTCTTTATCCTGCGTGGAGCTACTGCAAGTTGGAGGAGCCGGGTCGCACAAAAGGACAGGATCTTGGTGGCTCGCCCATTTTTTATACGAGTTCTCTGGGGTAGGGGGGAGGGGAGGGGAGGGGATGATGACGACGACGACCACGAGGACGATGGTAATCTCTTCTGGGGTTGGAAATGGTAAAAGGGGAGGATGGGTTGGTGAAGAGGGGGTTAGCCGATTGGGGGAAGGAGAATGGTAGGTCAGGTCGTACCACGACGCCACGGGGTTTTCAGGAAGGAGGGTGGAAGGAACCAAGAACCTCTCCTCCATTATTTTACTTCTCCAATAAATAAATAAATACATCATGTTTCTTTTTCTCCACAAAACGTTCATTATCAGATCTTCCCTACCAAGGGGGAGATGTAGATGTACAAATACCGAACTTTTGCATTTTAGAGCCAAAAAACACTACTTCATCTTCGTCTTTCACACATGTAAACTAATACAACACTTTGCGGTGCTAAGAAGATGTATATCTGCCACCCGCGCGTCAAGTTGTGCGCATTTATGCCCAATGTGTTTTCTCAAGAAGCGATGATGCACACAAACACGGACGCAACACACACACACGGTCGCTGGCAATCGAGGATCAGAACGTGATGACCCACAAGTGTAGGGCATCAATCGTAGTCCTTCCGATAAGTAAGGGTGCCGAACCCAGCGAGGAGCAGAAGGAAATGATAAGCGGTTTTCCACAAGGTAATTCCTGCAAATCATTGAGATTGTAAGTAGCAAGTAGTTTGATAGCAAGGTAATTTGTAACGAGCAAGTAACGGTAACTATAGGTAAGGTGCAGCAAGGTAGGCCAATCTTTTTGTGGCAAAGGACAGGCCAAAACTATCTCTTATGATAAGCAAAGTGTTCTTGAGGGTACACGGGAATTTCATCTAGTCACTGTCATCATGTTGGTTTGATTCGTGTTCGCTACTTTGATAATTTGATATGTGGGTGGACCGGTGCTAAGGTGTTGTTCTTACTTGAACTAACAACCTACCTATGATTAACCCCCTCGCAAGCATCCGCAACTACGAGAAAAGTATTAAGACAAAGTCTAACCATAACATTAAACATGTGGACCCAAATCAGCCCCTTACGAAGTAGCGCATAAACTAGGGTTTAAGCTTCTATCACTCTAGCAACCCATCATCTAATAACTACTCCACAATGCGTTCCCTTAGTCGACGTTCACATGACACCACTAAGGGAATCACAACATACATATCATCAAAATATCGAACACATATCAAATTCACATGATTACTTGCAACATGACTTGTCCCGTGACCTTAAGAACAAAGGTAACTACTCGCAAATAATATGCATGCTGAAGATCAGAGGTGTATTGAATGGCACAATGGATCTAAACATATAATAGTCCACCAAATAAACCATATAGCAATCAACTACACAAGGTAATCAACACTACTAGTCACCCACAGGTACCAATCTGAGGTTCCGGTACAAAGATTGAACACACGAGATGAACTAGGGTTTGAGAGGAGATGGTGTTGTTGAAGATGTTGATGAAGAATGGCCTCCCAAAGATGATAGGGTTATTGGTGATGAAGATGGCTTCGATTTCCCCCTCTGGGAGAGAAGTTCCCCGGCGGAATCGCTTCGCCGGAGGGCAAAAGTCCTCATGCCCAAGTTCCATGCCTCGAGACGGCAGCGCTTCGTCCCCAAAGTCCTCTCCTTATTTTTATAGGTTTTTCCAGAATTTATACCAAAAGATGGGCTCCAGAGGTGGGCCGGGGTGAGCACCACCCACCAGGGTGGCGCACCCTGGTGTATGTTCCTCACCAGGTGGCCCCCTCGGGTAGATTTTTGCTCTAGTATTTTCATATTTTCCATAAAAATTCCCCGTAAAATTCCAGCTCCATTGGGGATGTGCAGAATAGGTATCTCCGACATGCTGTTTCAGGTCTCGAATTCCAGCTATCGGTATTCTCCCACTTTATGTAAACCTTGCAAATTATGAGAGAAGAGGCATTAGAATTACTCCCCAAAGCATTATTATGCATAAAACCATTATATATAATTGTCGGAAAACATGATGTAGAATGGACGTATCAACTCCCCCAAGCTTAGGCCTCGCTTGTCCTCAAGCGAAAGTCGATATCGAAGAACATATCCACATGGTTTGAGAGAGAGGTGTCGATAAAAGCAAAATACGGACATAGTAGCATCATGTGTATTATCATAACAACAACAAACTTTAACATATATCTCTTTCATATAATTTTTTTTCATAACAACATCATATAACTATTGGAAATATGCCCTAGAGGCAATAAATAAAGTGTTTATATTATATTTCCTTGTTCATGATAATCGTTTATTATCCATGCTATAATTGTATTGAATGGAAACACATTGCATGTGTGGGTAAATAGACAAACAATGTGTCCCTAGTATGCCTCTAGTGAACTAGCTCGTTGATCAAAGATGGTCAAGGTTTCCTAGCCATTGACATGTGATGTCATTTGATAACAGGATCACATCATTAGAATGATGTGATGGACAAGACCCAAACTACAAACGTAGCATATGATCGTGTCAGTTTATTGCTACTGTTTTCTGCATGTCAAGTATATGTTCCTATGACCATGAGATCATGCAAACTCACGGATATCGGAGGAGTGCCTTGTGTGTATCAAACGTCGCAACGTAACTGGGTGACTATAAAGGTACTCTACAGGTATCTCCGATGGTGTCTGTTGATTTGGCATGGATCGAGACTGGGATTTGTTACTCCGTGTGACGGAGAGGTATCTCGGGGCCCACTCGGTAATACAACATCACAATGAGCCTTGCAAGCAATGTGACTAATTGTTGGTTACGGGATCTTGTATTACGGAACGAGTAAAGAGACTTTCCGGTAACGAGGTTGAACTAGGTATGGAGATACCGACGATCGAATCTCGGGCAAGTAACATACCGAAGAACAAAGGGAACATTATACGGGATTAACTGAATCCTTGACATAGAGGTTCAACCGATGAAGATCTTCGTAGAATATGTAGGAACCAATGTGGACGTCCAAGTCCCGCCATTGGTTATTGACCGTAGAGGTGTCTCGGTCATGTCTACATAGTTCTCGAACCCGCAGGGTCTGCACACTTAAGGTTCGGTGACGTTTCGGTAGTGTAGAGTTATGTATGGTGGTGACCGAAGGTTGTTCGGAGTCCCGGATGAGATCCCGGACGTCACGAGGAGCTCCAGAATGGTCCGGAGGTAAAGATTCATATATAGGAAGTCCCAGTTTGGTTTCCGGAAAAGTTTCGGGGGCTCATCGGTAGTGTACCGGGAGTGCCGGTAGTGTACCGGGGGACCTCCGGGAGGGGTATTTCGACCCCAAGAGGTCCATGGGCTGTGGGAGAGTATTAACCAGCCCTTAGTGGGCTGGGGAAACAGCCACAAAGGCCCATGGCGTAGGGAGAGGAAGTCCTAAAGGGAAAAAGGGAAAAAAGGGAAAATCAGCCAATAGGAAGCAATCCTACTCCAACTAGGATTGGAGTAGGAGTAGGATTGCTCCCTCCTAGACGGCCGACTCCCCTAGGGAGACTTGGTGCACCAGCCCCTCTCCCCCTTCTCTCCTCCTATATATATTGGTGGATGGCTAGGGTTTTGCACACGGTTTACGGCCACGTGCTACCCGTTTCACCGGTGCTCCTCTAGATCGGATTTCTGCAGCGCTTAGGCGAAGCCCTGCCGGAATTGCTCCACCACCACCATCATCGGAGCGCCGTCACGCTGCCGGTGAACTCTCTCTCCTCTCCACCTCCTCTTGCTGGATCAAGACGGTGGAGATCGTCATCAAGCTGCACGTGTGCTGAACGCGGAGGTGCCGTCCGTTCGGTACTAGATCGGAAGGATCGTGATCAAGACCACGGGACGTTCGTGATCGGATCGCGGGACGGATCATGACGAGATCGCGGGACGGTTCGTGATTGGTTCGCGGGACGGTTCGTGATTAGATCGCGGGACGCTCGGTGATTTGGATCGCGAAGAAGTACGACTACACCAACCGCGTTTCTTAACGCTTCCCGCTTAGCGATCTACAAGGGTACGTAGATCCACTCTCCCTCTCATAGATGCTCATCACCATGGATAGGTTTGCGTGTGCGTAGGAAATTTTTTGTTTCCCATGCAACGTTCCCCAACAATAACTTCTTATGAGCAAGTAACAATTCATCACAACGTGGAAGTATAAAGCATAAACCTTATTGAAAACCAACAAACTATGTTCTCAGTCAACTTTGCAACTACAATTCATCATATTTTCAGGAAGGGTCTCATGTAGGAGCCTCTTGGAAAGTCCACATAGTCAACCATCATTTAGTCTTCTATGATTTCTAACACTCACAATATACCCATGAGCAAAAAGTTTCAACTGGACACATAGAAAGATAGGGGCTTATAGTTTCGCCTCCCAATGTATTCACCTCAAGGGTGATGTCAACAGTAATAACTCATGCGCACTCATATCCAACTGGATATATGTGCCTAGATCTTTCCTCACCACATGATGCTTGCAAAAGGAGAAAAATAAAAAGGAATAGGGAAGAATACTTTGACTCTTGCATAAAAGTAAATACATAAAGGTAAAAGATAGGCCCTTCGCAGAGGGAAGCAGAGGTTGCCATGCGCCTTTTAGTTTGTATGCCAAAGCCCTTAGCACAAAAGAACGTCACGTTGTATTTCCCCTTGTGATAGCAACCTTTATTATGCAGTCTATCGCTTTTATTACGTTGCCATCACAAGTTCGTGCAACGCTCAATTTTCTCTTACACTAATTGATCCAACACTTTAGAAGCAATTTTTATTGCCTTAGTGCACCGATGAAAACTTACTTGAAGGATCTTATTCAATCCATAGGTAGGTATGGTGGACTCTCAAGCATGAGTTTGGGTTTGGGGTTTTTGGATGCACAAGTAGTATCTCTACTTAGTGCGAATTTTTGGCTAGCAAAGATATTGAGCAAGCACCACATGTTAAAGGATCTATGACAATATAACTTCTATGTGGATATGAAAAAGCATAAATCATTATGTTGTCTTACTTGTCCAACGTCAACAATTTTGGAATATAATATTTAATGGGGCTCACAATCATAAAAGATGTCCATGATAGTGTATTTTCATGTGAATCTTCTCTTCCCTAACTAATTCTTTAATGAATTGCATCATTGACTAATGCTATGTTTGCCAACCTCCAATAAATTTTACCACTTACACTTTTCTTTATGTGATGTCATTACTCACCATAAGATTAGCATATGATATTTTTCATTTATTTTCTTTATTATTTTGATTGCAACAATAAAGTAAAGGGGCAAAAGCTCAAACTAAATTTTATTATATAACTCTCACTCGATTACTTGGATAGATAGATCACGAAACTAGCACTCGAAAATAGATCATATTAAACTTTTATTCAACTAAATCATGAAAAGCTAAAGATCAAAATAAAAAGGCAAAGGTAAAGGGTTATGGTGATGCGATATCGGGCACCTCCCCCAAGCTTGGCTCAAGCCAAGGGGAGTGCCCATACCCGTGTACTCAAGTCCCCTTTGGTGGTGAAGATGATGAAGGGGGTGGTGATGAAGAATTATTTTTATTCTCCAATTTACGCTTGAGGATGAAGTTTTCTTCCCTTAAATTTTCATTCTCTTGTTCAAGTTTCAATGTCCTCTTGCATAGAGCTGCCTTACTCTCCTGCAGAAATCAAGAAGGGATAAAAGGAGTATTGGGTTTACTCCCACCATTAGGAAGGCTTGACTTCTTGAATTCCACGTGCATATATCCAAGTTGAGGTAGTGGAGCTTCATCTTCATCTGAGCAGCATCCGGGCCAGCGTCTTCTATTTCCTCCAGGTCGGTGTCTTATTCTTCCTCCGAAGTCCACAAGTAGGGGTAAATTTCCCGAGAGATCTTTGGATCAACAATATAATTGGATACATAGCTATCTCCCTCCGAATCTTGAGACGACATATTTTCAGATCTGTCAGGAGAACAACACGAAACAAGAACAGAGGAAAATCCTACGATGCGATGGTCAAAACAATCGGGGGGTATATAGAGAGAATTTTTATTCTTGGAAATCAAGCAAACAAAAGGAAAACAGAGTCGGGAAGGTTGCCGAGGTGGACACCACCCACTAGGGCGCGTCAGGGAGGGCAGGCGTGCCCTAGTGTATCGTGCTCACCTCGGTTGCCTTCCATTTTTTTATTTTCCAAAATTCTGAAATATTCCAAAATTTATAAAAAATATTATTGCGGATTTTTCGGAGTCCATTTACTTAACGTATCACGCACCTCTCCTTTTTCATGATTCTGGATTGTTCCAGAACGTTTCTCTTATGTGTTCCTCGAGTGTCATAGTTTGGATAACATTGCTTTCAACTTTAATAGGCGTACCTGAGATATAGTGTTTAATTCTTTGTCCATTAACCACCTTCGGGTTAGTACCTTCAACATTATTAATCTTGATAGCTTGAGGGCGATAAACTTCTTCGATAACATATGGTCCTTCCCATTTGGAGAGAAATTTTCCTACAAAAAATCTGAAACGAGAATTGTACAAAAGAACATATCCTCCAACTTTGAATTCTCGCTTTTGGATTCTTTTGTCATGCCATCTTTTAACTTTCTTTCAATAGTTTGGCATTTTCATAAGCTTGGGTTCACCATTCATCTAATGAGCTAATATCAAATAACCTCTTTTCACCAGAAAGTTTGAAGTCATAATTGAGTTCTTTAATTGCCCAAAATGCTTTATGTTCTAACTCTAGAGGCAAATGACAAGCTTTCCCATATACCATTTTGTATGGAGACATACCCATGGGATTTTTATAAGTTGTTCTATAAGCCCAAAGTGCATCATATAATTTCTTAGACCAAATCTTTCGAGACCTATTGATAGTTTTTTGTAATATTAATTTTATATATCTATTGCTAAGTTCAACTTGACCACTAGATTGAGGATGATATGGTGATGCAATTCTATGGTAAAGATCATATTTAGCAAGTATTTTACGGAAAGTTCCATGAATAAAATGTGAACCAGCATCAGTCATTAGATATCTAGGGACTCCAAACCTCGGGAAAATAACTTATTTAAGCATTTTAATGGAAGTGTTATGATCAACACTACTAGTTGGAATAGCTTCTACCCACTTAGTGACATATTCAACAGCAACCAAAATATTTGTGTATCCACTAGAGGAAGGAAAAGTTCCCATATAATCAAAACCCCAAACATCAAATGGTTCAACAACAAGTGAATAATTCATAGGCATTTCCCGATGCTTACTTATAGTACCAATTATTTGTCATTCATCACAAGATAAAACAAACTTAGGGGCGTCCTTGAAAAGAGTAGGCCAATAAAAACTAGATTGTAATACCTTATGAGCACTTCTATCTCCCGCATGATGTCCTCCATAAGCTTCGGAATGACATTTCCGTAGGATTTGTTCTTGTTCATGCTCAGGTACACAACGTCTAATAATACCATCTACACCTTCTTATAAAGATGTGGGTCATCCCAAAAGTAATGTCTTAAAGCATAGAAGATTTTTTTTTCTTTTGTTGGTATGTGAAACTAGGTGGAATATATTTACCAACCATGTAATTAGCATAATCAGCATACCAAGGAGTATTTTGAGAGACATTTATTGCAGCAAATTCTTCATCAGGAAAACTATCATCAATAGGTAGTGGGTCATCAAGAATATTTTCTAACCTAGACAAGTTATTAGCTACGGGGTTTTCAGATCCTTTCCTATTAGTGATATGTAAATCAAGTTCTTGAAGCAAGATAACCCACCTAATGAGTCTAGGTTTAGCATCTTTATTTTCCATAATATATTTAATAGCAGCATGAGCGGTTTGAACAATAACTTTGGAATAAACAATGTAAGATCTAAACTTATCACAAGCAAATACAACTGCTAAAAATTCTTTTTCAGTAGTGGCATAATTTCTTTGGGCACTGCCTAGAGTTTTGCTAGCATAATGGATAACAAATAATTTCTTATCAACTCTTTGTCCTAAAACATCACTAATAGCATAATCACTAGCATCACACATAATTTCAAAAGGCAAATTCCAATCAGGTGGTTGAACAATAGGTGCAGTGGTTAAGCCTTTCTTAAGTGTTTCAAAGGCTTCCACATAATCATCATAAAAAACAAAGGGAATATCATTTTGTAAAATATTAGTAAGAGGCCTAGAAATTTTTTAGAAGTCTTTAATAAACCTCCTATAGAAACCAGCATGACCAAGGTAACTTTGAATACCTTTAATATCTTTAGGGCATGGCATTTTCTCAATTGCACCAACTTTAGCTTGATCCACCTCAATACCTCGTTCGAAGATTTTATGCCCCAGAAGGCATCCCCTCCGTCGTCTAATCCATCGATATGTCACTTGGAGCTACATTTTTATTCATCACATGATATGTGTTTTGCTTGCAGCGTCGTTTGCTTTTGTTTGCCTTTATTTTTAGTATGTCACAATCATTATTTGCTGGACACACCTATTTGATAGAGACACACCTTCATCATAATTTTCCAGAATACTCTACGTGCTTCACTTATATCTTTTGAGATTGGCAGTTGCTCTAGTACTTCACTTATATCTTTTTGAGCACGGTGGCATGTAGATTTTATAGAAATAATATGCTCTCGTTCCTCACTTATATTTGTTTGAGAGCTAAATGAATAGTGATGGTAATTTTCATGGATCATAAGACTAGTCCAAAAATAATAGGTATTCCATGAGTGATAATCAAAACCATCATGTAGCACATATAGAGAAATTTTGTGTTAATAACATTGATGTGGTAATATGAAAAAAGTGTGAGTCCAAAACTGTCAATTTGTAGAAGTGTCGAGATTAAAAGTTGTTAACTTGTTATTCATCTAAAAATTAAAGAGGCATGGTGATGATGTGTGAGCATTTTTATTCCTCATTGAAATCCTAGTGTTGTTTCGAGTCGGGGGCACGCGATGGTTAACTCCTACCAACCTCCTCCTTTGGGGCATGCGAGGAGTACTTTGATTTGTGATAAAACTAATAAAACTTTGCAATAAATATACGAGTTCTTTATGACTAGTGTGACACCATGGATACACGCATCCTCACCTTCTCATATTTGCTAGACTCTTTGGTACCGTACATAGCCCATTCTCACCTCGAGGATCGGTGCAACTTTCGTTGGTGCATCCAGACCTCGTGACATGATATGCTCTCTTGCACATAAGACTCATTATATCTTCCTCAAAACAGCCACCATACCTACCTATTATGGCATTTCCAAAGCCATTCCAAGATATATTGCCATGCAAATTCCATCGTCACTTAACATGACTAGTTCGTTCATCATCATATTGCTTTGCATAGCCATATAGAGTTGACATAGTATTTTTGGCAAAGCCGCCATTCATCATGTTTTTGATACATGTCATGCTAGATCATTGCACATCCTGGTACACTGCGAGAGGCATTCATATAGAGTCATGTGTTCCTATCAGTTCTTCATATTGAGTTCATCAACCTTGTTGCCTCCCCAATTGAGGGAGTCCTGGACTAGGGGGTCCCAGTAGAGCTGGTCTAGTACATGGGCCAAGCTAGAGGCCCATCTAGGAGGAAGGACTTCGGATGCGCTAGGACAGGGCATAAGCACACCGGATTCTACCGAAGGCTTAGCGTGTATTCCAAGAAGGGATGATTCATTTGGCATGTAATCTGTAGATGGTAACCGACAATTATGTAACCCTAGCTACCCCATTGCCTATATAAACCGGAAGCTTTAGCCCATAGAGGATACCCATACACATCATCATCACCCCTAGGGTTTAGACCACAAACAGACGATCTCGAGGTAGATCAACTATGTACTCGCTACACCAATAATGTAACAACAAAAGGACGTACGATTTTACCTAATAGAGAGGGCCTAAACCTGGGTAAAAACCTCGTGTTCTCCGCCTCCTATTACCCATTGATCCAATCTCACAGCTCGGGCCCCCCTACACGAGGTCTGCTGGTTTTGATACCGACCTTGGTGCTTTCACTAAGAGCTCATTATGCAATTACCGAGATTGATGGCTTCCCCAATCAGTGATTTGAGTCCCCTTGGAGCTTTTGTTGTCCCAAAAAACCTCTCTAACAAGTCCTACAAAGAAGCGGTGGACCCCAAGTCGCACTCCCCTGTAGAGTGGCAGGATGCGATGTGCATTTCCACCTGGAGCACCATGCTCCTTCGAATAGCCCGATCGATGGTTATCCCGTCAAGGAAACCTCGGATCCGAGATCCACTTTGAGGGATGGATGCCAGATTGATCGGCACGGGAGAACGAATGTTTTGAACTTTGAGCAAAACCCATACACCTTCTGTTTCGTAGAACCTTCCCACAATAAGCATGAGGGTGCGTGATACGTCTCCAACGTATCAATAATTTATGAAGTATTCATGCCATATTTGCTTATGTTTACAATACTTTTATTTGTTTTGATGCACTTTATATGATTTATTTAGAACAAACCCGGATTGATGCTGTTTTCAGTAGAATTACCGTGGTGTTGTTTTTTGTGCAGAAAATGAAAGTTCTCGGAATCGCCCAAAACTTTTTTGTGATTTTTTCTAGAGGAAATAAGGCACATTGGAGCGAAGAACCACCAGAGGGGGTGTGCCAAGGGGCACCACATATCAGGTCGTGAGCCCCCTAGGGTCGTGGTATGATATGTGGTGAGGCCCACGTGACTCTATTGCGCGTGATTCCAACGCTGGAAAATCCTATAAATCGCAAAAACCCCAGAAGTAAAGAGAGGCTCCTCGCTCTATCACCACAATGCTCTATATTCGGAGAAAAACTAATTTGGAGGCATTCCAGTACCCTGCCGGAGAGGGTAGATCATCTCCGGTGGCCATCTTCATCATCTGACAGAGGCCATGACAAGGAGGGAGTAGTCCACCCTCGGGGCTGGCGGTTTGTACTAGTAGCTATGTGTTTAATCTCTGTCTCTCGTTTTATTGAGATGGAATGATCTTGATGTATCACGGGCTTAGTTAATATAATTGGATCATATGAGGTGTTTCCCTTGCTACCTTGTTGTGATGAATTGAATCTTTCCCTTTGAGATCTCGTTATGTTGGATTGAATATTGGATTTGAGAACACTTGATGTACGTCTTGCGTGGGATACCAGTTGTGACATTGGGGTATTATATTGATTCACTTGATATATGTTAACACATCAACTTGTTGATTCCGCTAACCTTGGGAATCTATGCATAGGGGTTGATTGCATGTTTTCATACCATGTTCTTCGATAGAAATCTTGGGGTGATCCTTGAAGTTCTTTGTGTTGGATTGAATATGATAGATCTGAAACTGTTTGATGCCTGTCGCACAGTTTACCCACGGATACTTGAGGTGACATTGGAGTATCTAGGTGACATTAGGTTGATTGATATGTATCATTGGTGTTATTGTACTACAAACTCTATGGTTGTTTGGGACACTTATAGGAATAGCCCAAAAGATTGATCAAAAGGGATAACTTTGATGTGGTTCTACTACCTACACCAATTTCATCTATTTTTTATCCGCTAGATAAGAACTTTGGAGTGATTCTTTATTGCATGTTGAGGGATGATCATATGATTTAACTATGTTAGCATTGTTGGGAGATTACACTAGTGAAAGTATGAACCCTGGGCCTTATTTCCAAGCATTTATACACCATTTTGCTCACTGTTTTACACTTGCTACCTTGTTGTTTTTATATTTTCAGATTACAAAAACCTATATCAATCATGCATATTGCACTTGTATCACCATCTCTTTGCCGAACTAGTGCACCTATACAATTTGCCATGATATTGGGTGTGTTGGGGACACAAGATATTTCTTGTATTTGATTGCAGGGTTTTTTGAGAGAGACCATCTTCATACTACACCTTCCACAGATTGATAAACCTTAGGTCATCCACTTGAGGGACAATTGATACTGTCCCACAAAACTCTGCGCTTGGAGGCCCAACATGAGTCTACAAGAATAAAGTTGCGTAGTGGACATCAACGAATTAGAGTCCCCCCCGACCGGATTGAAAATTTTGACCCCCCACACATCAAGTACTGCCCAAGAACCTCGGGGCCTATCAATGCCTGGGACCTAATCTGCATAAAGTAACAAGATGGGGAGACTGTCCGACACTTCTGGTGAAGATTTATGTCCATTAAGAATAGAATAGCCAACTACCAAGATGCCAAACTACTGATTGCCTTTGCCACAATTGCAACGATGCATGAGTACTAAATGCCCTTGCCCAGTGCCGAGTCCAGACTTTTGCCGAGCTTTTGGACTTGGTATCAAAATTCTGCACTATGGAAGACGCCTGGTTGGCCGAACAATCTATCAGATCTAATGCACCTGCAGGGCACCACTCAGCCCCACAACAAGAACTTTCTATGCGCTTTGACTTTATTGCACCATCGCCAAAGAAGAAGAAATTGATACCACGGTCCACCCTTGACAGGCTGCTCGACATGCCATGTTATATACACTCAACTTCACTCAACCCTAAACCAAACCACAACCTTCGAGCTTGTGGGGTCGTGAAGTAGGTAGCAAAGTATGGTGAACCCCTCCTCACTGGCGATCACGTTGTTAGCCACCTAACAAACAACTCGGATGAAACTGAGGTCATGATGATCTATCAAATATACATATCAGGCAACCAACAGAAACGGGCACCATGGGAGTTCGACCTCCCAATGGTACAAACACCTCGGTCGCATGGTTAGACATGTTGATCACATTTGAACAAAATGATCAGCTTATGGTCGACCTAAGTCAATGCCCAGTTGCCCTGGTCATCGACCCCATAGTAGACGGATGTCAGCTACATAAAGTTTTGATGGACGGTGGCAGCAGCCTAAACCTCATTTACAAGGGCACGCTTGAAAAAATGGAGGTGTATACAACTCGCAACCGCCAAAGCTCCACCATGTTCCAAGGAATTATCCCCGGCAAGGAAGCATGATGTAGGGGAGAAATCGCCCTCGACATGCTCTTCGGCACTCTGGAGAACTATCAGTCCGGGTGATGACCCACAAGTATAGGGGATCAATCATAGTCCTTTTGATAAATTGGAGTGTCAAACCCAACGTGGAGCGGAAGGAAATGATAAGCAGTTTTCAGCAAGGTATTCTCTACAAGTGTTGTGAGTAACAATAGTAGATGGTTTTGTAGCAAGATAATTCGTAACAAGTGACAAGTGACAATAGTAACAAAGGTGCAGCAAGGTAGCCCAATCATTTTTATAGCAAAGGATGAGCCTGAAAGCACTCTTATATTAAGAAAGTGCTCCCAAAGACACATGGGAATTTCTGTCTAGTCATGTTCATCATGTTGAGTTGATTCGTGTTTGCTACTTTGATAATTTTATATGTGAGTGGATGGGTGCTAAGGTGTTGTTCTTACTTGAACTAACAACCTACTTATGATTAACCCCTCTTGCAAGCATCTGCAACTACGAAAGGAGAATTAAGATACATCTAACCATAGCATGAAACCTGTGGATCCAAATAGACCTTTATGAAGCAACGCATAAACTGGGGTTTAAACTTATGACACTCTATCAACCCATCATCTACTTGTTACTCCACAATGACTTCCCTTAGGCCCATAACATGGTGAAGTGTCATGTAGGCGACGTTCACATGACACCACTAACAGAAGTAACAACATACATATCATCAAAATATCGAACGAATACCAACTTCACAAGATTACTTATAACAAGACTTCTCCCATGTCCTCAGGAACAATAGTAACTACTCACATCGCATCAACATGTTCAATATGAGAGGTATAATAATAACTATTAAGGATATGAACATAATGTCTTCCACCAAGTAATCCAACAAGCAACAACTACAAGATGTAATCAACACAACTAGTAACCCACAGGTACCAATCTGAGGTTTTGGGACAAAGATTGAGTACAAGAGATGAACTAGGGTTGGAGATGAGATGGTGCTAGTGAAGATGTTGATGAAGAATGGTCCTCCCACGAAGGATGAAGTGTTGGTGATAACGATGGCTTCAATATCCCCCTCCCAGCGAGAAATTTTCCTGGCAGAATCTGACTACCAAAGTGCAAAAGGGCCTCTGCCTAGGTTTCCGCCTCGAGACGGTAGCTCTTCGTCCGAGAGATTGCTTATGATTTTTTATAGGGTAAAACACATCATATAGGATAAGAGGGTGGTCGGGAGACCTACAGGGGCCTCACAAGCTAATAGTGCATGGCTAGGGGGTGGTCGCGCCCTGTTGGCTTCTGGCCAGTAGGTGGCCCCCCTATGGTATATTTTTGGCCCAATAATTCTTAAATATTCCGTAAAAATTATCACTAAAATTTCAGGTCATTTGGAGTCTGGTGATTTTTTTGCCTTTTTCTTGGTTTCCAGGTCAAGAATTCCAGTTTCCATATATTTCCCTCATTGTGATGTACCTTGCATATTCATATAGAAATATCATAAGAATTTTATAATAATAGGGAATAGTGGACAAGAGTAACACAAATATCAATAAGAAATCATGATGCAAAATGAACGTATCACCGGGGAGTTGACATTCCGTGTCATACCCTTCCGAAGTGGCTATCACGCTCTCCTCGGACGGGAAGCTTCCGCAAAATTCCATGTCGTACCCCACTATGGTTATATGAAGCTTAAGATGCCAGGTCCTCAAGGAAAAATCATCGTTGCAAGCAATATGGGCATGCCACTTAGAGCCAAAAACAAAACGGCTCCGCCCCTAGAGATGATAGCCGAGGCCTTTGCACGCAAAGAGTTAACATCACTTCAGGCTACAGTCGACAGGGAGGACATCATCCTTGACAAAAGTATAATATTTTCACAAAAGTTAGATAATATAGCACTCATACATCTTTGAAAGGTAGTAGGTGCATCACATAAACCAAAAGGCATACGTCTATAAGCATAATTTCCAAATGGGCAAGTGAAAGTAGTTATCTCTTGGTCTTCCTTTTACACGAGTATTTGAGAAAAACAAGAATATTCATCAAGGAAGAAAAAGTGTGTATGCTTAGATAATGTTCCAACATTTGATCAATAAAAGCTACGGGGTAATGATCTTTCCTATTAACTTTGTTTAATTTGTCGAAATCAATTATCATCCTATAACCAGTTACAATTCTTTGTGGGATAAGTTCATTTTTATCATTAGGAACAACAATTATACCTCCTTTCTTAGGAACACAATGAACATGACTTACCCGTCTACTATCAGCAATAGGATAAATTATACCTGCGTCCAGAAGCTTTAGTATTTTAGTTCTTACCACTTCCTTCATCTTAGGATTTAAGCGGCGTTGATGATCAGTGACAGGTTTGGCATCTGGTTCCATATTAATCTTGTGCTGACATAGAGTGGGACTAATGCCCTTAAGATCGTCAGGAGTATATCCAGTAGCATCTTTGCACTTCTTCAGACTTTTAAGTAATCTCTTTTCTTCATGCTCTGAAAGGTTAGCACTAATAATAACATGATATATCTTCTTTTCATCAAGATAAGCATATTTCAAAGTATCAGGTAATTTCTTTAGCTCAAACACGGGATCTCCCTTGGGTGGAGGAGAATCCCCTAAAATGTCAATATGCAAGTTATGTTTAAGAATAGGTGTTTGTCTAAGGAAAATCTCATCTATCTCATTTCTCGCATTCATAAGCATATCATTCTCATGGTCTAGCAAGTATTGTTCTAATGGATCAGTAGGAGGCATGGCAATAGAAGCAAGACTAATTATTTCATCCTTACTAGATAATTATTTCTCATGTTGTTGTCTACCAAACTTAGATAAATTATATTCATGAGACACATCACCAAAGCTTACTTTAACCTTCTTGGTAACACAATTAATTTCAGCATTAACAGTATTCAAGAAAGGCCTACCAAATATAATGGGACAAAAATTATCTTGTTGTGAACCAAGTACTAAGAAATCAGTAGGGTACTTAATTTTTCCACACAAGACTGCAACATCTCTAACAATCCCAAGTGGTGAAATCGTGTCTTTGTTTGTAATTTTAATAGTCACATCAATATCTTCAATCTCAGAGGTTGTTATGTCATTCATAATTTCTTGATATAAGGTAAAAGGTATAGCACTAACACTAGAACCCATGTCACACAAGCCATGATAACAATGATCTCAAATTTTAAAAGAAACAACATGCATGCCAACAACTGGTTTATTTTTGTCTAACTCATCCTGATTGTTTCTATCAGGTTTTGTAATTCTCGGAGCTTCATCACATAATTAAATAACCTGACTATCAATATTATCAACTAGGAGATCCTTAAACATGGCAATATTAGGTTCCACATTTGTTTGTTCAGAAGGTTTAGGCGTCCTAATATGAGTTTTGTTAACCATAGTTGAAACTTTACCATGTTCCTTAATCCTAACAGGGAAATGTGGTTCCTCAATATAACTAGTAGGCACAACTGGATCCATGATAAACAATTATTTCTTCTTTAACTTTAATGGGTTCCTCTAATATTTTTTCAATAGGTGGATGAAATTTAAACCACTTCTCCTTAGGTACATACACATGAGTAGCAAATGATTCACACAAAGTAGCTACTATCTCAAAGTCAAGCCCATATTTATTGCTAAACTTATGGAAACTATCAGTTTGCATAAAGGATTTAGCACAATCAAAATCAAGATTTATACCCAACTCTTTACCTTTTTGAGCTCCCAATCTCCAAAGTTGCGTTTAATAATTTCCAGAAGATTCCATTTCAATTCAATAGTTCTCTTCTTGTAGAAACCAGTAGAAGAGGAATCGAGTATCAATTGATCATCATGAGAAAGCCAAGCATAAAAGTTTTGTATAGTCATTTATGTTGAGATATCATGGTTGGGGAAAGTGTGTGTCATAGATTTAAGCCTCCCCCAATCTTGAGCGATGCTTTCTCCTTCGCGAGGCCAGAATTTTATATATAAAGTTCAAATCACGATGAGCTAGATGCATAGGATAAAACTTCTTACGAAATTCCAACTTTAAGCGATTCAAGTCCCATGACCCAACATCATCCAATAGCCCGTACTACATCAATGCTTTTACCTCCAAATATAAAGGTAAAACCTTCTTCTTAACTTTGTCCTCAGATAAACATGCAAGCTTAAATAATCGACAAATCTCATCTACATATATCAAGTGGTAATCAGGATGAGTTGTACTGTCTCCTACATAAGGATTAGCTAACAGTTACTCTAACATACCTGAAGGAATCTCATAATAAATATTTTCAGAAAGTTCAGTAGGTTGGGGAGCAGATTTTGCCACTTTTGTTCGAGGCGAAGATGCCCTGAACAAACTACTCAAAGGATGACTATCCATAGTGACAAGTAATAGTAAATCTCACTATGTACCGAAAATGTTCCTTAGCAAATTCCACTTACCAAAGGCACTTCACTTCCCTGGCAACGATGCAATAAAATAGTCTTTATGACCCACAAGTATAGGGGATCAATTGTAGTCCTTTAGATAAGTAAGAGTGTTGAACCCAACGAGGAGCAGAAAGAAATGACAAGCAATTTTCAGTAAGGTATTCTCTGCAAATGATGTAAGTAACAACGATAGATAGTTTTATAGCAATATGATTTTGTAACAAGTGACAAGTAACAATAGTAACAAGTGTGCATAAACATATCCCAATCCTTTTTGTAGCAAAGGACATGCCTGAAAGTACTCTTATATGACGCAAAGCGCTCCCGATGACACATGGGAATTTCTGTCTAGTCATGTTCATCAGGTTGAGTTGATTCGCATCGTTACTTTCATAATTTGATATGTGGATGGACCGGTGTTAAGGTGTCATCCTTACTTGAAAAAGCAACTGATACGTCTCCAACACATCTATAATTTTTGCTTGTTCCATGTTGTTATATTATCAATCTTGGATGTTTTACAATCATTTTATAGCAACTTTATATCATTTTTTGGGACTAACCTATTGACACAGTACCAAAGTGCCAGTTGTTGTTTTTGCTTGTTTTTTTACTTTGCATAAAATCAGTACCAAGCGGAGCCCAAACGCTGCGGGAATTTTTGAAGATTTTTTATGGACCAGAAGAGCCAAGGTGGGCCAAACAACAACAAGAGAGGGGGCCCAGGATGGCCACCCTCCACCAGGGCAAACCAGAGGCCCCTAGCGCGGCCTGGTAGAGGGTGCCCACCTCCGGACTCCCCTCAACTGACTATTCAGCTTATAAATTCCCAAATATTCAGAAAACCCTAGAGGAGTCGACGAAACAAAATTCCATCCGCCACAAGTTCCAGAACATCAAGATCTAATGTAACACCATCACGGAGGGGTGCACTGTCTTCATGGGTACTTGTTGACACATGAACACGTCATCGTGTACCCTCGACGCCGGGGGTGATGCACCGCAGCTCACGTCGAAGGAGGACCGACCGGCAGCGCGATACGCAAGACAGCCGGCGGACGCTTTTGCGGACCCGAAACCCTGCACGCCCGGGAGGGACCCTGTCAGGGCGCGCGGCAGCTATGGGCTACCCTAGGTCGACCTGATCGCCCCTAGGGCCTCGTGGATTGTTGCCCTCCAAGAGAAGAACAAAAGAAGAACGAGGAAGAAGATACGAGGGTAGGAGATAAAAGTAGAAGAACACGAAAGTGTAATTGATAGATTGGTTCGATTGTGTGTTGTTCAATCGGCCGTCACCCCCAACATATATAAGAGGCGGCTGGACTTCTCGTACAAGCAAAGGATTCATCTAGGCTTTCCTTACAAGTAAATTACATCAATTCACGTCTTAGAGTCCTAGTTCTAGTTCCACTCGGATTCAGCCCAAATCTGGCCCAATCTTCTGTCTTGCTTCTTGCGTGGGCCATGGAATCTGCATATGACCTCCAATGGAGACGGTACAAACATAAATTTTGTGTGCCTCAACGAGGCCAACAATTCATATGTCGATCACTTTCCCAAATAAAGTCATCTTGAATACTCCACGAGGTCATCTTTAACTTTGAATCGGACTCGGTCACATAGTAGACTAAACTGTCCAAGTGTTGTAGCGTCTCTGCAGGCCGCATACCATCTCAGATGGTAATGATCTTAAAAGCAAAGTTGACCGTTTTGACGTTACGGACAACTTTCATGTTGAACACTTTTCCATCCGAAGTGATTTTGAACTTTCACTCGACCGGAACTTTTCACTCGACCGGAACTTTCACTCGGACGGTGACTTTCACTCGGACGGCAATTTCACTTGGTCGGACGGAAAACTTTTCACTCGACCGGACGGCAAATGTTTCACTAGGCCGGCAAACTTTCACTCGGAAGTCCCGAGTGAAACTCCAGGCTGATTTTGTTTTGCCTCTCCAGGTCGCATATGACCCCCGATTGAGAAGAATTATATATCAAAATCAATCGCCTCGACGATGCGAAACTTTTTCATGTTGTAAGTTTTTCCATCCGAGGATTCCTTGAGGGCCGAATGACTTGTGCGACCCATCACACATGTGTTTGGTGGGGCGCACCATATTTCGTCTCGTGTGAGGGCTGCATTCGGATGGCTCTAACTTTTGCATACGACCTCGGATTGAGACGATTTATATATAAAAATCGATCAGCTCGATGAGGCGAAGACAATCAGTGTAGAAAATTCCTTCATTTGAGGTTTTCTTGTCGGTGTAATCGACCAAAAAGCATTCAGAACATCTACATGACAATCCAAGTGTAATCTGGCCCTGGAAATAATGCCGAATTGTGATGGCCTAAACATCAAGGTTTTTTCATTCGGCAATATGAACTTTCTCGTAAATAAAACCTTTTCATTTGAGTCCATCTTTACTGCATTTTGCACCGTGCCAAAAGCAGGTGTTAACAATACTTTTATGATGATGTGTGAGTATTCCACCATAGAGCTATGGGTGTGTAGGCGGTAGCTAGATGGCTTTGTCTCTCTCTATGATTCTCAATACAATGGTCTCTTGGACATCTATTTGATGTAATGACTTTTGCGGTGTGTTTGTTGTGATCCGATAATTTTTGAGTTCATGACCAATTTCTATCCATGAATATGATTTGAGTCTTCTTTGATCTCTTATTTTCATGATTACATATAGCCTCATATTCTTCTTCGAATCTTTTGTTTAGTTAGGCCAACTAGATTGATTTTTTTGCCATGGGAAGTGGTGCTTTGTGATGGGTCCGATCTTGTTGTGTTCTTTCCCAGTGACAGAAGGGGCAGTAAGACAACATGTATCGTTGCTATTAAGGATAACAAGATGGGGTCTATTCCTACGTGAATAGATCTTGTCTACATCATGTCACCATTTTTATTGCATTATGATACGTCTCCAATGTATCTATAATTTTTGCTTGTTCCATGCTGCTATATTATCAATCTTGGATGTTTTACAATCATTTTATAACAACTTTATATCATTTCGAGACTAACCTATGGACATAGTGCCAAAGTGCGAGTGGCTATTTTTGCTTGTCTTTTACTTTGCAGAAAATCAGTACCAAACGGAGCCCAAATGCTGCGGGATTTTTGTGGATTTTTTCTAGACGAGAAGCAAGTAGATGGGCCAAACAACACCAGAAGAGGGGGGCCAGGGGTGCACCAGAGGCCCCTAGCGTGGCCTGATGGAGGGTGGGCACCTCAGGCACCCCCTCAATCGACTATCGAACCTATAAATTCCCTGAAAATACAAAAAACCTAGGGGAGTCGATGAAACACAATTCCAGCCGCCGCGAGTTCCAGAATGTCAAGATCCAATCTAACACCATCACGGAGGGGTTCATCTTCTTCATAGGTGCCTCTCCGATGATGCGTGAGTAGTCCACCATAGTCCTACGGGTCCGTAGGCAGTAGCTAGATGGCTTCCTCTCTCTCTATGTTTCTCAATACAATGGTCTCTTGGAGATCTATTTGATGTAATGACTTTTGCGGTGTGTTTGTTGGGATCCGATGAATATTTAGTTCATGATCAATTTCTATACATGAATATGATTTGAGTCTTCTTTGATCTCTTATTTGCATGATTACTTATAGCCTCGTATTTATTCTTCGAATTTTTGGTTTATTTAGGCCAACTAGACCATTTTTTCTTGCCATGGGAAGAGGTGCTTTGTGATGGGTTTGATCTTGCGGTGTTCTTTCCCAATGATAGAAGGGGCAGCAAGACACGCATGTATCGTTGCCATTAAGGATAACAAGATGGGGTCTATTCCTACATGAATAGATCTTGTCTACATCATGTCACCGTTCTTATTGCATTACTCCGTTTTCCCATGAACTTAATACACTAGATGCATCCTGGATAGCGGTCGATGCATGGAGTAATAGAAGTAGATGCAGAATTGTTTTGGTCTACTTATCTTAGATGTGATGCCTATATAATGACCATTGCCTGGATATTGTCATGATTATTTTACCTTCTCTCAATTTCCCAAGAGTAATTTGTCCACCCAACGTGTGCTATACTCATGAGAGAAGCCACTAGTGAAACCTACGACCCCCGGGTATACTTTTCCAACATATTGCTTTACGATCTACTATTTGCATCTTTTGTTTCCAGATCTATTAATAAAAAAACCAAAAATACCTTGCTGCACTTTTTGTTTACTCATTTTATTTTGTGTTCTTGTGAGATATATTTGCCAAAACTATCATTATCTAATCTATCTTATCACCGTAGAGAGCGTGACAACCTCTCTTTCGCGTCAGGTTGCAAGTATTTGTTGTTTGTGTGCAGGTGCTTCTTAAGTGGGTGCGTGATCTTACTCTATGGATTGATACCTTGGTTTCATAACTGAGAGAAATACTTACCGTCACTATGCTGAATCATCCCTTCCTCTTTGGGGAAATACTGACGCAGTCTCAAGCCATGTCAAAGGACTTTCTGGCATCGTTGTCGAGGAGGAAGCAATCTCATCTACCAGATTCCTAATCATGAATCTCATCTCCCTTCAATTTACATTATTTGCCATTTGCCTCTTGTTTCCTCTCCCCCACTTCATAAATTTGCCGTTTTATTCGCCCTCTCTTTTTTGTTTGATTTTTTCTCGTTAGATCTCTTGTTTGCTTGCAATCTTGTTTGCGTAGTCATGATGACTCAATAAAACACCAAGTTGTGTGATTTTTTCAATATCAATAATAATGATTTTATTAGCACTCCTATTGCTCCTCCTGCCACTAGTGGGGAGTCTTGTGATATTAATGCCGCTTTGTTGAATCTTGTCATGAAAGATCAATTTTTTGGTACTCCTAATTAGGATGTCGCGTCCAATCTAAACACCTTCATGGAATTATGGATATGCAAAATAAAAAAGATGTGTACAACAATATTATGAAGTTGAAATTATTTCCTTTCTCCTTGCGGGATCGTGCAAAAATGTGGTTTTCTTCTTTGCCTCGCAATAGTATCGATTCTTGGGATAAGTGCAAGGACGCTTTTATTACTAAGCATTTTTCGCCAACGAAAATTATTTCCCTTAGAACTCAAATCATGAATTTTAAGAAACTTGAGCATGAACATGTTGCATAGTCAGAAAGAATGAAATTGATGCCAAGAAATTGTCCTACTCATGGTTTAAATCTTTGGATGATCATTCAAATTTTTTATGTGGGATTGAATTTTGTCTCTAGAAATCTTTTAGATTCCGCTGCAGGTGGTACTTTTGTGCAAATTAATTTGGGTAAAGCTACCAAATTTCTAGATAATATCATGGAAAATTATTCTCAATGGCATATCGAAAGAGCACCTACTAGTTAAAAGGTTAATTCGGTGGAAGAAATTAGTACTTTGAGTGAATAAGTTGATGCTCTTATGAATTGTTTGCTAGTAAAAATGCTCCTATTGATCTTAATGATGTGCCTTTGTCTACTTTTATTGAGAAAAATAGGGATTTCTTAGATGTGAATTTCATCTCACGAAATAATTTCAATAACAATGCTCATAGAGGTAATTTTAATCCTAGGCCTTTTCTTGTAAATTCCTATAATAATTATGGTAATTCTTATAATAATAATAATAATAATAATAATAATAATAATTTTGATCTTTATAATAATAATAATAATAATAATAATAATAAGAATAAGAACACCTCTGATCTTTATAATATTTTTAAGGAATTTATCAATGCTTAAAAGTCTTTCAATACTACGACAGAAGAAAAGTTGAATAAGATTGATGATATGTCTAGAAGCATTGATAGAATTTCCAATGATGTAGAAAATCTCAAGTTGCATGATTTTCCACCTAAGATAAATGAATCAATTAAAGATTTATATGTTTCAATGGATGTAAGTAAGAAAAGAACCGCTATGCTTAGGGCTAAAAGAGAATTTTTAGAAAAAGCGTTTTCTAGCGATTACTTTCATAACAATGATGAAGATCTTAAAATGATTGGTGTTTGTTTGCTCTATTGATTCCTTGTTTAGTGATATTAAAATTGGTGATAAAGGGACTGAAGAAGAGTCAACTTTAGCTAGAGGGCGTCCCAATGATTTGGAGGGTGAAAATCTTTATGAAAATTTAGATAAAAGTGGGTTTGGAGAGGTCAAAACTTTAACTAGTGATGTGCCCACTATTTTTTATTACAAAGACTTTAATTATGAGAGTTGATCCTTGGTTCATTGTATTTCTTTTTTGCAATCTGTGATAAAATCACCCCATGCTTATGAACAAAATAAATCTTTTACTAAACATATTGTTGATGCCATGATGAAATCCTTAGAAGAAAAGTTGGAATTAGAGGTTTCGATTGCTAGAAAATTGCACAATGAGTGGGAAACTACCATTAAATTCAAGATTAAAAATTATGAATGCTTTGTTTTGTGTGATTTGGGTGCTAGTGTTTCCACAATTCCGAATTCTGCATGTGACGTGCTTGGTCTTACCAATATTGAAGAATGTTCTCATAATTTGCACTTGGAGGATTCTACTATTAAAAGGCCTTTGGGAAGAATTAATGATGTTCTTATTCTTGCAAATAGGAACTATGTGCCCATTGATTTTATTGTTCTTGATTTTTATTGCAACCCGTCTTGTCCTATCATACTTGGTAGACCGTTTTAACGCACTATAGGTGTCGTGATTGATATGAAAGAAGGCAATATTAAGTTTCAGTTTCCCCTTAGAAAGGGTATGGAACACTTACATAGAACAAGATTTAAGCCACCATATGATCAATCACGAGGGCCTTTTATGGAGTGAAAACTAAGGATGACACTAATTGAAACTATGTGTTATGCCTAGCTAGGGGCATAAAATGATAGCGCTTGTTGGGAGGCAACCCAATGAATAAATTATTTTTATCTTTTCCTTTCTATTTTTGAAGTGATTTCGCAATTATGCTTGTGTTATGATTGTGTTTTATGTTTTATTTAGTGTTTGTGCCAAGTAAAGCCTTGAGGATGATCCATAAGATGAGTAGAAACGATGTTGAATCTTAAATAGAAACTTTGTTCCAAGTGCACCAATTTTCATATTTTACTGGAACATGATATTAATATGAAATTTTAACACAGTATTGCTATACAAATTCATCATGTTGTGCTAATTATTCAGAATTTTTAGAGTTCCAGAAGTATGGGTAGAATACAAATTACTATAGATTGTTCTGTCTGAAACAGATTCTGTTTTTGTTGTACTGTATGCTTGTTTTGATGAATCTATGGCTTGTATTGGGGGGGGGGGGGTAAGTCATGGTAAAGTTAAAATACAGTAGGTATAATGCAATAATAAAATATGAATGGGTTTACAACAGTACCTAAAGTGGTAATTTGCCTTATTACACTAACGGATCTCACAAGAATTTTGTCAAGTTTTGTGTGATTGAAGTTTTCAAGTTTTGGGTGAGATCACGATGGATGAAGGAATAAGGGGTAAGAAGAGCCTAAGATTGGGGATGCTACAACACCCTAAGGTAATGTCCAAAGAGTAACAAGCAACTAATATTGGGGATGCCCCGAGTGGCATCCCCTCTTTCTTCTAACAACCATTGGTATTTTACTTGGAACTATATTTTTATTTGTCACATATCATGAGTTTTTCTTGGAGTGTATTGTATCGTTGATTTATTTGTTTTTATCCTTGATGAACACACCTATTTTAGAGAACCAAAATTATGCTACAATTTGCTAGAATTGCTCTTTATGCTTCACTTAAATCTCTTGACCAAAGGAATTGTCCTAGTGCTTCACTTATATCTTTTTGAACATGACGTGCTTTTACAAGTTTGAAGAAATGCTCTCATGCTTCATTTATATTAATTTGAGAGTTATTAATTTTGAATAAATCCTTTCATACTTCACTTATATTATTTTGAGAGATGAAACTTTTATGCTCATGTTGTTCACTTATATCCATGTGATATTGTCAAAAGGACCACCCGCGGCGGAATCCAAAAGATTCCTATATGCAAAATTCAATCCTGCATAAAAAATTGTATAATCATCCATAAACTCAAACCATGTGCGCGGCAATTTCTAACCATTAATTTCATCCTCTCCCAAGATTGTGCAACATGCTCATGATCAAGTTGCTTAAAATTCATTATATTGTTCCTAAGGGAGATGATCTTAGCGGGTGGAAAGTACTTGGAAATAAAAGCATCTTTACACTTATTCCATGAATCAATACTATTTTAGGCAAAGATGAAAACCAAGTTTTAGCATGATCTCGTAGCGAGAACGGTAATAGCTTCAATTTAACAATATCATTATCCACATCTTTCTTCTTGTGCATATCACACAACTCAATGAAAGTACTTAGATGGGATGCGGCATCTTCACTAGGAAGGCCAGAAAATTGTTCTTTCATAACAAGATTAAGCAAAGCAGCATTAATTTCATAAGATTCCGCACTAGTGGCGGGAGCAATCGGAGTACTAATAAAATCATTATTATTAGTATTGGAAAAGTCACACAACTTGTTATTCTCAGACATCGTGACAAAGCAAGCAATCAAGCACACAAGCAAACAAAAGGCAAACGAAAAAGCTACCTAATTGTTCAGTATCAAGATCTATAGAGATAGATCAAGATGCTTGATGATACTTTCAATGAGTACATACCTTGACAAGATTTTGAAAGAGTTCAAAATGGATCAGTCAGAGAAAGAGTTCTCGCCTGATTTGCGAGGTGTGAAGTTGAGTGAGACTCAAATCTTGACAACGGAAGAAGAGAAAGGACGAATGTCATCCCCTATGCCTTAGCCATAGGCTCTGTATAGTATGCCATGCTGTGTACCGCACCTGTGTGTGCCTTGCCATGAGTCTGTCAAGGGGTACAAGAGTGATCCAGGAGTGGATCACTGGACAACGGTCAATATTATCCTTAGTGACTAAAAGATTAAGGAAACGTTTCTCGATTATGGAGGTGATAAAGGGTTCGTCGTAAAGAGTTACGTCGATGCAAGCTTTTAACACTAATCCGGATGACTCTTAGTAGCAATTCGGATACGTATAGTGGAGCAGCCATTTGGAATAGTACCAAGTGGAGTGTGGTAGCAGTGTTTACAGTTTGACATAGAGATTTGCAAAGTACATACATATTTGAATGTTGCAGACCCGTTGACTATAAGACCTCTCTCACATGCAAAGCATGATCGAGCCCTAGAACTCAGTGGGTGTTAGATTCATAACAATGCGAATCACATGGTGATGTGAACTAGATTATTGACTCTAGTGCAAGTGGGAGACTGTTGGAAATATGCCCTAGAGGCAATAATAAATTAGTTATTCTCATATTTCCTTGTTCATGATAATCGTTTATTATCCATGCTATTAATTGTGTTGATCAGAAACTCAGATACATGTGTGGATACATAGACAACACCATGTCCCTAGTATGCCTCTAATACACTAGCTCGTTGATAAAAAATGGCTATGGTTTCCTAGTCATGGACATGAGATGTCATTTGGTAACGGGATCACATCATTAGGAGAATGATGTGATGGACAAGACCCAAACTACAAACGTAGCATATGATCGTGTCAGTTTATTGCTACTGTTTTCTGCATGTCAAGTATATGTTCCTATGACCATGAGATCATGCAAACTCACGGATATCGGAGGAGTGCCTTGTGTGTATCAAACGTCGCAACGTAACTGGGTGACTATAAAGGTACTCTACAGGTATCTCCGATGGTGTCTGTTGATTTGGCATGGATCGAGACTGGGATTTGTTACTCCATGTGACGGAGAGGTATCTCGGGGCCCACTCGGTAATACAACATCACAATGAGCCTTGCAAGCAATGTGACTAATTGTTGGTTACAGGATCTTGTATTACGGAACGAGTAAAGAGACTTTCCGGTAACGAGGTTGAACTAGGTACGGAGGTACCGACGATCGAATCTCGGGCAAGTAACATACCGAAGAACAAAGGGAACATCATACGGGATTAACTGAATCCTTGACATAGAGGTTCAACCGATAAAGATCTTCGTAGAATATGTAGGAACCAATATGGGCATCCAGGTCCCGTTATTGGTTATTGACCGTAGAGGTGTCTCGATCATGTCTACATAGTTCTCGAACCCGCAGGGTCTGCACACTTAAGGTTCGGTGATGTTTCGGTAGTATAGAGTCATGTATGGTGGTGACCGAAGGTTGTTCGGAGTCCCGGATGAGATACCGGACGTCATGAGGAGCTCCGAAATGGTCCGTAGGTAAATATTGATATATAGGAAGTCCTATTTTGGTCGCCAGAAAAGTTTCGGGCTCATCGATAGTATACCGGGAGTGCCGATAGGGTACCGGGAGACCATCGGGAGGTGTATTTCGACCCAAGAGGCTACATGGGCTGTGGAAGAGTGAATACGAGACCTTAGTGGGCTGGTGGAAGTCCCACACAAGGCCCATGCGGCTGGGAGAGAAAGCCCAAAGAGAAAAAGGTGGAAAAAGGCAAAAAGACCAAAATAAGGAGGAGTCCTAGTCCTACTAGGATTGGAGGAGGATTCCTCCTCTCCTCCTTGGTTCGGCCGACCCAAGGGCTGGCTACTTGGGAGACAAGCCTCCTCCTCTCTTCCTCCTATATATACTAGAGGTTTTAGGGTTTTTGGCACTAGATTTTGAGCCACATGCCACCCGTTCCTCCAGTGCATAGTTTCTCCTCTAGATCAGATTTCTGCAGTGCTTAGGCGAAGCCCTACCGGAATAGCTCCACCACCATCGCTGGAGCGTCGTCATGCTGCTGGAGAACTCTTCTACCTCTCCGCTCCCTCTTGCTGGATCAAGAAGGCAGAGATCGTCATCAAGCTGTACGTGTGCTGAACGCAGAGGTGTCGTCCGTTTGGCGCTAGATCGGAAGGACCATGATGAGATCGTGAGACGGATCATGATGAGATCGCGGGACGGATTGTGATGAGTCGCGGGACGGATCATGATTGGATCGCGGGACGGATCGTGATGAGATCTTGGGATGCTCGGCGATTTGGATCGCGAAGATGTTCGACTACACCAACCCGTTTCTTAACGCTTCCCGCTTAGCGATCTACAAGGATATGTAGATCCACTCTCCCTCTCGTAGATGCTCATCACCATGGATAGATCTTGTGTGAGCGTAGGAATTTTTTTGTTTCCCATGCAACATTCCCCAACAGAAGTTGCATGGCAATATATCTCTAAATGGCTAGGGAAATGCCATAATAGTTAGGTATGGTGTCTGTTTTGAGGGAAGATATATGGTGGCTGTTTTGAGGAAGGTGGGTTTATCGCACTAGCGAAAGTTGCACGGTACTAGAGAGGCTAGCAAAGGTGAAAGGGTGAGAGTGCTTATAATCCATGGACTCACATTAGTCATCAAGAACTCACATACTTATTGCAAAAGTCTATTAGTCATCGAAGCAAACCATTAGATGCATTCCCCTAGGGGAGAGGTTGGTAGGAGTACACCATCGCGCGCTCCCGACCCTGACACAAAGGTCGACAATCTATAAAACAAATCATGCTCCGACTTCCTTACATAATGGTTCACCATACATGCATGCTACGGGAATCACAAACCTTTACACAAGTATTTTTACCAATTCACAATTACTTCCTAACATGACTCTTAACATTACCATCTTTATATCTCAAACCTTTATGCAAGGAATCAAACTTCTCATAATACTCAATGCACTTAATATGGAAGTTTTTATTATATCCCTCTTGGATGCCTATCATATTAGGACAAAATTCATAACCTAAACCAATTACCATGCTGTTTAAAGACTCTCAAAATAATATTATTGAGGTATGAGAGTTCAGTTATTTCTATATAAGCAAACACCACCGTGCTCTAAAAAGATATAGGTGAAGCACTAGAGCAAAATTGCCTATCTCAAAAGATATAAGTGAAGCACATAGAGTATTCTAATAAATTCACGATTAATGCGTGTCTCTCTCAAAAGAGGTGTGCAACAAGGATCATTGTGGCAAACTAAGAAGCAAACACTCCTATCATACGAGACGCTCCAAGCAAAACACATATCATGTGGTGAATAAAAATATAGCCTCAAGTAAATTTACCGATGGATTGAAGACAAAAGAGGGGATGCCTTACGGGCATCCCCAAGCTTAGGCTCTTTGGCATCCTTTAATATGAATTGGGGTTCCTTGGTAATCCCCAAGCTTAGGCTCTTGCCACTCCTTATTCCATAGCCCATCAAATCTTTACCCAAAACTTGAAAACTTCACAACACAAAACTCAACAGAAAACTCGTGAGATTCGTTAGTATAAGAGAAGAAATCATCAAATTTAGGTACCATTGTGAACTCATTCTTTATTTATATTGGTATAATACCCACTTTATTATAACTTCTCCATGGTTCATACCCCCTGATACAACCCATATATACATCAAAATAGGTACACCCCACAAAGAAAACAGAATCTATCAAAAACAGAACAGTCTGTAGCAATCTGAAACTTCGTATACTTATGTAACTCAAAACATTCTGAAAAATTAGTAAAAACTGGGAGATTTTTTTATAAATATTGTGTAAAACTTTCAGACTCATTCAATGCTCTGAAAAAATTATATAAGTCCTGGACTGGGCGGAAAAGTTTCTTTTTTTAGCAAGATCAAATCAACAACTGACATAGACCATCCCAAAGGTCTTACTTGGCTTAAACACTAACTAAAACACCAAAACACAATTACTAAAGAAGTAATAATGTGGGAAACACTCAAAAACAGAAGCAAAAACAGAACATAAAAATAAAATTGGGTTGCCTCCCAACAAGCGCTATTGTTTAACGCCCCTAGCTAGTCAAAATGCAATTGATCTAGGTATTGTCATATTTGGTATGCAATCCAAAAGTAGCTATAATAATATATTCATAAGGCAATATTATTTTCTTTCTAGTAAAGTGTTCCATGCCTTTCCTTAATGGAAATTGGAATCTAATGTTTCCTTCTTTCATGTCAATAATTGCACCAATCGTTCTAAGGAAAGGTTTGCCAAGAATAATAGGCCATGTAGGATTGCAATCTATACCAAGAGCAATGAAATCTATGAGCACATAATTCCTATTTTCAACAATAAGAACATCATTAATTCTTCCCATAGGTTTCTTAATAGTGGAATCCGCAAGATGCAAATTCAAAGAACAATCATCAAGATCATAGTAACCTAGAACATCACATAAAGTTTTTGGAATCGTGGAAAAGCTAGCACCCAAATCACACAAAGCATGGCACTCATAATCTTTAATATTAATCTTAATAGTAGGTTCCCACTCATCATGGAGTTTTCTAGGTATAGAAACTTCTAACTCAAGTTTTTCTTCAAAAGATTTCATCATAGCATCAACGATATATTTAGTAAAAGCCTTATTTTGATTATAAGCATGCGGAGAATTCAACATGGATTGCAACAAGCAAATACAATCAATCAAAGAGCATCTATCATAATTAAAGTACTTGTGATCCAAAAGAGTGGGTTCATTACTATTTAATGTTTTGACCTCTTCAATCCCACTTTTATCAATTTTAGCATTAAGATCTATAAACTCCGAATCATTGGGATGACTTTTAACTAAAGTTGACTTATCCCCAGTCCCATCTTTATCAAGATTTATATTTGAAAACAAATATTCAATAGGAGTCACATCAATCACTTTGAGATCTTCATCATTATTATCACGAGAACACACTTTTCAAGCCATTCACGCCTAGCACGTATTCTAGCGGTTCTTTCCTTAATTTCATAAATAGAAATTATCATAGCTTTTAAAGACTCATTAACATCATGGTTGGGTGGATTAGATCTAATTTTCAAAGAATCAATCTCAAGTAAAATTCTATCAACGTTCCTAGCCAAATCATCAATCTTGAGCAATATTTCTTCGGTCAAAGCATTGAAAACCTTTTTAGAATTAACAATTTATTTAATAACGTTTTCAAAATCATAAGGCATCTTATTATAATTTCCATAAGAATTGTTGTAGGGATTACCATAATTATTAGAGGAATTTAGGATTGAAATTACCTCTATACGCGTTATTACCAAAATTGTTCCTACCAACAAAATTCACATCTATAGATTCATTATAATTTCCAATCAAAGAAGACAAAGGCATATCATTAGGATCAATAGGAGCACTCTTACTAGCAAACAATTTCATCAATTCATCCATCTTTTCACTCAAAGTATTTATTTCTTCAATAGCATGCACTTTTTTACTAGTAGGAGATCTTTCGGTATGCCATTGAGAGTAATTTTCCATAATATTATCTAGGAATTTAGTAGCTTCTCCTAATGTGATTTCCATAAAAGTACCACCCGCGGTAGAATCTAAAAGGATTCCTAGATGCAAAATTCAATCCCGCATAAAAAGTTTGTATAATCATCCATAAACTCAAACCATGTGCGGGGCAATTTATCCTCTCCCAAGATTGTGCAACATGCTCATGATCAAGTTGCTTAAAATTCATTATATCGTTTCTAAGGGAGATGATCTTAGCGGGCGGAAAGTACTTGGAAATAAAAGCATCTTTGCACTTATTCCATGAATCAATACTATTTTTAGGAAAAGATGAAATCAAAGTTTTAAATCGATCTCGTAGCGAGAACGGTAATAGCTTCAATTGAACAATATCATTATCCACATCTTTCTTCTTGTGCATATCACACAACTCAATGAAATTATTTAGATGGGATGCGGCATCTTCACTAGGAAGGCCAGAAAATTGTTCTTTCATAACAAGATTAAGCAAAGCAGCATTAATTTTATAAGATTTCGCACTAGTGGCGGGAGCAATCGGAGTACTAATAAAATCATTATTATTAGTATTGAAAAAGTCAGACAACTTGTTATTCTCAGACATCATGACAAAGCAAGCAATCAAGCACAGAAGCAAACAAAAGTCAAATGAAAAGGCGAACAAAAGAAGGGCGAATAAAAAGGCAAATCTTTTTGGTATTTTCTGACAATCATTTTAGAAGTAGGGGAGAGGAAAACGAGAGGCAAATGGCAAATAATGTAAATGCAAGAGATGAGTTTGTGATAGGTACTTGGTAGGCTTGATGTGTATCCTCCCCGACAACGGCGCCAGAAATCCTTGTTGCTACCACTTGAGCATGCGTTGGTTTTCCCTTGAAGAGGAAAGGGTGATGCAGCAAAGTAGATAAGTATTTCCCTCAGTTGTTGAGAACCAAGGTATCAATCCAGTAGGAGGAACAAGCAAGTCACCAATGGATGCACCTACACAAACAATCAAACTCTTGCACCCAACGCTATAAAGGGGTTGTCAATCCCTTCACGGTTATTTACAAGGATTAGATCTGATAGAGATAGATATAAAAGATTGCGGAAAGTAAAAAAGGTAAATAAATTACAGCAAGGTATTTTTGGTTTATAGATCTAAAAATATATTATGGAAAGTAGACCCGGGGGCCATAGGTTTCACTAGAGGCTTCTCTCTTGAAGGAAAATATCACGGTGGGTGAACAGATTACTGTCGAGCAATTGATAGAAAAGAGAATAATTATGAAGATATCCAAGGCAATGATTATGCATATAGGCATCACATCCGTGTCAAGTAGGCCAAAACGAATTTGCATCTACTACTATTACTCCACACATGGACTGACTCCTGCCTGCATCTAGAGTATTAAGTTCATGAAGAACAGAGTAACACATTAGGTAAGATGCCATGATGTAGAGGGATAAACTCAAGCAATATGATGAAAACCCCATCTTGTTACCCTTGAGGGCAACAATACAATACGTGCGTCGCTACCCCTACTTTGTCACTGGGTGAGGACACTACAAGATTGAACCCAAAACTAAGCACTTCTCCCATTGCAAGAATTACCAATCTAGTTGGCCAAACCAAACCAATAACTTGAAGAGACTTGCAAAGATATGAAATCATGCATATAAGAATTTAGAAAAGACTCAATAATATTCATGGATAATCTGAACATAAACCCACAATTCATTGGATCTCGACAAACACACCGCAAAAGAGTATTACATCGGATAGATCTCCATGAAGAACATGAAGAACATGGTATTGAAGCCCAAATAGGGAGAATAAGCCATCTAGCTTCTAGCTATGGACCCGTAGGTCTGTGGTGGACTACTCACGCATCCTGGGAGGGGCAATGGGGTTGATGTAGATGCCCTCCGTGATCGAATCCCCCTCTGGCAGATTACCAAAAAAGGCTCCAAGATTGGATCTCTCGGGAACGGAAGCTTCTGGCGATGGAAAAGTATTTGCGTGGCTCGTTTTGGTATTGGGGGAATATTTGGGTATTTATAGGACGAATATTAGGGCTAGGAGACCTACTAGGAGGTGGCAAGCCTGCCAGGCGCGACCAGGGGGGTGGTCGCGCCCCCTGGCTTGTGACCTCCTCGCAGCTTCCCTGTCGTGCACTCCAAGCCTGGTAGATCTCTTTCGTTCCAAAAAAAAGCATCGCAAAGATTTTATTCCGTTTGGACTCCGTTTAATATTCCATATCTGCAATACTCAAAAACAAGGAAAAAACAGGAACTCACACTAGGCTCTAGATTAATAGGTTAGTCCCAAAAATAATATAAAATAGCATATTAATGCATATAAAACATCCAAAACTGATAATATAATAGCGTGACACAATCAAAAATTATAGATACATTGGAGATGTATCAGCATCCCTAAGCCTAATTCTTGCTCGTCCTCGAGTAGGTAAATGATTAAAACATAATTTTTGATGTGGAGTGCCACCTAACATATTTATCCATGTAATATTCTTTATTGTGGCATGAATATTCAGATCTGTAAGACTCAAAACAAAAGCTTAATGTTGACATAAAAACAATAATATTTCAAGCATACTAGCAAAGCAATTGTATCTCTTCAAAATATAATGGCAAACGAAAGTTATCCCTACAATATCATATAGTCTGGTTATGCTCCATCTTCCCGACACAAAGTATTTATATCATCCACAACCCCGATGACAAGTCATGCAATTGTTTCACACTTTTATTTTCTCAAACTTTTTCAACTCTCACGCAATACATGAGCGCGAGCCATGGATATAACACTATAGGTGGAATAGAATATGATGGAGGTTGTGAAGGAAAAGGAGAATGTGATGGAGTGTGTATCTTGAATGGATCAATGATTGAGCATGATGGGCTAGGTATAACTTGCTTTAGTGTTGATATTTTGAAAGACATGGTTGCTTGTTGATATGCTTGAGTATTAAAGTTTTCATGTCAAAACTAGACTATTGCTTTGAACCATTTAAAAGTCCAAATGTCCATGCTACAAAGAAAAGAATATATGATGAACATGTTAGGCAGCATTCCACATCAAAAAAATTGTTTTTATCATTTACCTGCTCGAGGACGAGTAGGAATTAATCTTGGGGATGTTGATACGTCTCCAATGTATCTATAATTTTTGCTTGTTCCATGTTGTTATATTACCAATCTTGGATGTTTTACAATCATTTTATAGCAACTTTATATCATTTTTTGGGACTAACCTATTGACATAGTGCCAAAGTGCTAGTTGCTATTTTTGCTTGTTTTTTTACTTCATAGAAAATCATGCCAAACGTATCCCAAATGCCACGAGAATTTTTGGAGATTTTTGATGGACGAGAAGAGCCTAGATGGGCCAAATAACAACAAGAGAGGGGGCCCAGGGTGGCCACCCTCCACCAGGACGCGCCAGAGGCCCCTGGCACGGCTTGGTGGAGGGTGCCCACCTCGGGACTCCCCTCAACCAACTATCGAGCCTATAAATTCCCAAATATTCATAAAACCCTAGAGGAGTCGATGAAACACAATTCCAGCCGCGGCAAGTTCCAGAAGCTCGAGGTCCAATCTAACACCATCACGGAGGGGTGCACCGTCTTCATGGGTGCTTCTACGATGATGCGTGAGTAGTCCACCATAGACCTACGGGCCCATAGGAAGTAGCTAGATGGCTTCCTCTCTCTCTATGATTCTCAATACAATGGTCTCCTAGAGATCTATTTGATATAATGACTTTTGCGGTGTGTTTGTTGGGATCCGATGAATTTTGAGTTCATGACCAGTTTCTATCCATGAATATGATTTGAGTCTTCTTTGATCTCTTATTTGCATGATTACTTATACCCTCGTGTTTCTTCTTTTAATATTTGGTTTAGTTAGGCCAACTAGACCGATTTTTCTTACCATTGGAAGAGGTGCTTTGTGATGTGTTCAATCTTGCGGTGTTCTTTCCCAGTGATAGAAGGGGCAGCAAGACACACATGTATCGTTGCAATTAAGGATAACAATATGGGGTCTATTCCTACATGAATAGATCTTGTCTACATCATGTCACCATTCTTATTGCATTACTCCGTTTTCCCATTGACCTAATACACTAGATGCATGTTGGATAGCGGTCAACGTGTGGAGTAATAGAAGTAGATGCAGAATTGTTTCGGTCTACTTATCTTGGACGTGATGCCTACATAATGATCATTGTCTGGATATCGTCATGATTATTTGATCTTCTATCAATTGCCCAACAGTAATTTGTTCACCCACTGTGTGCTATACTCATAAGAGAAGCCACTAGTGAAACCTACGGCCCCTGGTCTAATTTTCCAACATATTGCTTTCCGATCTACTATTTGCATCTTTTGTTTTCAGATCTAGTAATCCAAAAAAATACCTTGCTGCACTTTTTGTTTACTCATTTTATTTTGTGTTCTTGCGAGATCTATTTGCCAAAACTATCATTACCTAATCTATCTTGTCACCGTAGAGAGCGGGACAACCTCTCTTTCGCGTCAGGTTGCAAGTATTTGTTATTTGTGTGCAGGTGTTGTTTACGTGGGTGCGTGATCTTCCTCTACGGATTGATACCTTGGTTTCATAACTGAGAGAAATACTTACCATCGCTGTGCCGCATCATCCCTTCCTCTTTGGGGAAATACCGACGCAGTATCAAGCCATGTCAAAGGAATTTCTGGTGCCATTGCCGGGGAGGAAGCAATCTCATCTACCAGGTTCCTGATCATGAATCTCATCTCCTTGCAATTTACATTATTTTCCATTCACCTCTTGTTTTCCTCTCCCCCACTTCACAATTTTTTTGTTTTATTCGCCCTTTCTTTTTTGTTTGTCTTTTTCTTGTTAGATATCTTGTTTGCTTGCAATCTTGTTTGCATAGTCATGATGACTCAATAAAACACCAAGTTGTGTGATTTTTTCAGTACCAATAATAATGATTTTATTAGCACTCCTATTACTCCTCCTGCCACTAGTCTGGAGTCTTGTGATATTAATGCCGCTTTGTTGAATCTTGTCATGAAAGATCAATTTTCCGGTACTCCTAATGAGGATGCCGCGTCCCATCTAAACACCTTCGTGGAATTATGCAATGTGCAAAGGAAAAAAGATGTGGACAATGGTATTGTGAAGTTAAAATTATTTCCTTTCTCCTTTCGGGATCATGCAAAAAATTGATCTTCTTCTTTGCCTCGCAATAGTATCGATTCTTGGGATAAGTGCAAAACTAGAAGTACTTTGTAGGCTTAATAGGATAGGTTTGGAAGATAATAAAGAATGTGTAAATAAAAGTTAGGTGCTGTTTAATAAAAGAACAATAAAGTAAATATGGCGAGTGTGGAAAAGTGGTGGTAGGATTTGTGAGATTGTCCTAGGAAACTGATAACAAGATCGGTAATTATTACTGTAGTTTTGTATGAGGGAGAGGCATGAGCTAATATAGTTTCCATACTTGGATCATATGCACTTATGATTGGAACTCCAGTGAGCATCCGCAACCACTAAGGATCATTAAGGTAAAACCCAATCCTAGCATTAAGTAACAAGTCCTCTTTACTCCCATACGCAACAACCCCCTTACTCGGGTTTGTGTTTTCGTCACTCACGCAACCCACTATAAGCAAATCATGAACGTATTGCAACACCCTACAACAGGGATCCCACATGCTTGTGCGACACGGCGGGCACCATGGGAGAGCACCAAAATAAACTACACATATCAAACCAATCAAGATCATGAATCAATCCATAGGACAAAAGGAATCTACTCAAACATCGTAGGATAACAACAAATCATTGGATAATAATATGAAGCATAAGGCAACATGTTCAAGTAGGGGGTACAGTGGGATGCAGGAGAGTGGACCACTGTAAATAGATGAGGGAAGGTGATGGTGGTGACGGCGGCGAAGTTGTTGGTGTAGATCGTCATCACGATGGTTGCCTCGGCGGCGTTCCGGCGCCACCGGGTGAGAGGGGGAGAGAGCCCCCCTCATTCTTATTATTCCTCGGTATACCCCCTAGATGGGAGGAGAGTTTCCCCTCTAGTCCATGTCCACCATGGATCCTGGAGGGCAGGAGCCCCTCTGAGATTGGATCTCTCTCTGTTTCTCTTTTGCTTCACGTCCTGTTTTATGGCCCTTCACCGTTTCTTATATTCCGGAGATACATAACTCCGATTGGTATAAAATTTTGAGGGGATTTTTCTCGGGAAATTATCTTTCTTGCAAAGAAATAAGGGCCCAACCAACTTACGAGGGAGTCCCAAGACAACGGCGCGCCCATACCGCCTAGGCGCGCCCTTTTGCCTTGGGACCACCTCGAGCACCACTTTGCATTGATTTCGACTCCCAAAAATCATATATATTCCAAAATAAATCTTCGTACATTTTTTTGGTGTTTGGACTTCGTTTGGTATGGATTTTCTACGAAACAAAACACAAAATAATAGGAACTAGCACTAGGTACTGGATCAATATGTTAGTTCCAAAAGTAATAAAAAATGGTGCGAGAAGTATATGAAAGTTGTAGAATATCAAAATTATAGATATTACGGAGACGTATCACCCCTCCTCGGGTTCAACCCCCGTCGATCTCGTCCATGGCCCCGATGCCGATCTCCTCTGTTTCGCTGTTAGGAATTTGCCTTCTTTCATCACCATCGAGCCCCTTTTGTCATTTTTGAAGGACATGTTCTACGTCAGTGGCTTGGGATTCTAAGATGCAAAGTCAGACATGACCGAAGACAACCATGAGAAGGGTACCCTTTCCGGTTCTTCCAAGGGGAAAGAGCCCATCTGCGGCATTCGAGAGGGCACCCTGCAGTCATGATCTTCCAAGAGGAAGGAGCCCATCTACGACAAAAGGGAGCTCACCCACGGTCCATGCTCTTCCAATGGGAAGGAGCCCATCTATGACAAGTGAGGAAACCCATGATTTTTTTGCCATGCCCCTCTTCAAAGGGGGAAAACTGCATATGATTGTGCTAGTAGCTTTTGCCATGCTAGGTTTTAACCATGTCGTGTTTAATTATTTTAGCCATGCAAAATGTAATTTTCAAAAGTGCATTGTGATATGTTGGAGTATGAATTGTTCAGTTCAATTTCAGAATGCCTATGTTTGGTTATATGTGGTGAGCATATGCCTTGTTTAATTGTTTTTTGTTATTTGTAGTGAGCATATGTCCAATTTCAATTACTATATTTGGTTACTGTTAAGCTGTTGTAGTGAGCATATGCCTCCTTTAACGGTTTTTGGTTGTTTAGTTGTTTGTGGTTAGCATTTGTCCAGTTTCAATTGATATATTTGGTTGTATGTAGTATGCCTTGTTTATTTCAGTTATTCACAATGTAGTACTCTATATGTGCAAGTATGGACTATGAGGTACAATTTCATCAATACCAGTTCAATGGACACATTTGTTTCCTGTTAAGACCGGTGTAGGTAAAACACCCCCTTGTTTTTTCACCTTGTGATGTTCAATGATACATTTGATGTTTAATCACAAGCCACATTCTATGCAATTCAACAATATCACTATGAATCACTATATTTGGTTTATGTTAAGCCTGTTGTAGTGAGCATATCCCTCTTTTAATGGTTTTTGGTTCCCACGGCTATATTTGTTTCCCATGGCTTATATATACTCCATATGCCCCATAATATAAGATGACAATACATCCAATATGTTAGTACATTGGACGTGATAAGATCTTATATAACGGGATAGAGAGAGTATTGTACTACATTATTGTCTAATTGCAATTTAGCTTCTAATATTAACTTGTTGCTTGTAGGTACATATGTCATTGGTAAATATCCATGCTTCGACCCTTTTTGCGTATGGGGCAATGAGATATTCATGAACCAACATCAAGTGAGGAGAGTAATAAAGATTGTTAGTACAATGGGTCAAAAGTTGGTAATTCAACTATTTGTTTACACTTTGTCCAAGACAACAATGATTTGTATGATTGTAACTAAGAACTATGTAGCCTTTTTACTGCCCATAATGAGTTGTTAGATGACAATGTGTGAATCTTTTTCATTTGCAATGGTTTTCAATGCAGTTCACTCAAGATCACCTCTCAGACTACATGATTGTTGGACATGTAGAGGTTAAAGTATTTCTACCAAACTACCATGAAGTCCTCGTGAAGACAATGAATGATGGGTGATCGGCCATCACAAAGGGTTGGACTAGAGTCGTGTATGCATTCGACATGGAGGAGGGCACAATATGGGCATTTCGCTTCACCTCATACAACAACGAGAATATCTTCGCCTCTTTTTTGACCTTCTTCAATACAAGTATATAAACATCATTCAACATTCTTTATTTCGTGCTTATGTAAAAAAAGGATGTAATTCTTGAACATGTGTACATGTGAATCGAGTAATGCATTGGTTGTTGAATGTGTATCTATATATGATGCATATGGAAAAACTTATTCCCTACTTTAAAATTGTACAATTTTAAATTGTAGCGATTAAATTAGGGGAAATATGCTCCGCAGGTCATTACGTCACACAATGTTTGTAAATCTCAATGTTTGTGATATACCTCATGATCCGACAAGTTTTATAGATAGAAAATATGTGCTACCGTGCACACAATTGCCGTTTTTCAAACCGTGTGTGATGTCACATAATATAGCAAACGGTGCAACCGAATTAAATGTTAGTGATAGTATGTCTATCACACACGCTTTACAATCATAAAATGTGTGTGATGTGGTATGCATTGTAAACGTTGCACCATAAAATAGCGCGTACGCTAGTTATCCCATTGGACACGAGTACGACAGTCAGACGTTTTGTAAACTTATCCGACACATGTACGATGGTTAAATTATCTTATTAATTACATATCGCAAACAGTGTGGCAAATATAAATGTGTGTGATATTCTTCTTATCGTACAAGCTTTTATAATTGTGAACTGTTTGTGATGGGCACACATTGTAAAAGTTGCATCACAGAATGGTGTATGCGATGGTAATGTGATCCCACACAAGTCGCAATGATGAAGCGTTTGGAAAATATGATACATCACAAATGGTTGACTTATGACTCTCGTTTGTGATAGAGGTGGACATCGCATATGCTTAGTCTGCCAAACGTTTGCATTCTCGATCCATATCGGAGACGATTTTTCTGTATCATGTGGGATGCCCCCTATTGCACACATAGACAAGGATTGTTATAGAAAAGAAAAGGGGTAAAAAACCATTTATATAGGATGTCACTGTACTAGTGCAGGTTGTAAGATTAGGATTTATAACTCTAGTTGTATTCATCTTGAGATTGAGATTGTTTGATCATTCATCTTATTGTGGATTTGGACCGATGCGTGGGAGGACGGGTGACGAGAGACTGGCGACGGGAGACTCGCAACGGCGGGCTCAGGCCACCACCGCCTGGTGGGCGGCCATTTCTGGGCACTAGCGGAGGGCTCAGGAGGAGAGGACTCCGATGAGGAGGACCTCCACGTCGGAGATCGGCCGGAATTGGTGTCGCCGACTCCTTCGGACATCATCTGCGACGCGTTACAGGTACATCTTTCCGATGATGTGGTTGCGGGAATTGTCAAGGCATGCGTCCCACAAGATGATCCCGCAAGGGATGGGCTGCAAGAGACGGAGCTGATGGAGGTGGCGCGACGGCTTGTTCATCGACGGACATCGTCGAACGCAATCAGGCCTTGGCAAGGACCTATTCCTAAGGTTAGTCTCCCCAAACTCACGCTCGTGGACTTCATTGACGATTCCACCTAGAAGGTCGTTCACAGGAGGAACAAACAGAGGGATACGGTGGTTCCGGTGCCGGCGCCGGCGACGGATGTGGCAGCCGTGATCTGCAATCAGCGTAACATCCTTTGAATTGCCTCTTGGGCTCGGTTGGGACTGCGGCGGTCGGCATGATTGTGGGCTGTGAGATGACTGGGTATGTGGCCCAATTAGCAGACCCAATCGCTGACGATGTTGTGTCCATCGACAGAACTCATGCGACGACTAAACACAGCGCGGCGTCGGCTGAGACTAGGGTTCGTAAAGTTATCGTTCGGCCTGGGTTCCCTTCGCTCGGTGTGGGGAGGGCGGCCAGGGTTTGCGCTCCACCGCCAGCGTGTTCGGCGTCGTGGGGGCTGCGGACTACCATGGCTGGTCGAGGTAATGCGCTGGTTCGTCCGGTTCCTCCCCACGCGAGGACAGACTAGCAGCAGCAGAGCCTGCTGCCGCGAGGGGCACGCCCTGTGGGGCATGATGAGGGCGGCCAAGGGGCAGCCCGTGGTCGGGGTGCTTTTGCCGAAGGGCTAGGCGTCTCAGCCTGATAATCGCTTTGCAAGAGGATACTGGGGAGACAACGGATATGACGCCTATGGTGAGGGGATTCACCGTGGTTCATCTTCCACCGGAGGAGGCCGGGTAGATGGAGGCGGCTGGGGGTATGATGGACCTCTCGGCCCTTTCGTCCAGGGAGCTACTAGTCCTATTAACAGGCAGCAGAGCTGGTTCCGTACGAATCGTGGAGGTCACGGTAGAGGCAGACGGCCACCCCCTCCACCCCCACCGGCTGACTCCGCAAACAAGTCCGTGGAGGAAGTGGTGCCAAGGACGGTGCCGGCAAAACCTACAACGGGTACGGGGGAGGCTATACCGGTCCTTATGGGGAAGGCGGCGGAGGTCGTTAAGGCACTTGCCGAGGTCAAGGTGCCCAAGGCGAAGGCGGGTGCGGTTCGGGATGCTGTTTCAAATAAAGCTTCAGACAAATCCGATGGGGAGAAGTTGAATAAATGGGCTCCTAAGAAAGAAAAGATGTCTTTCTACCGGTGTGGCGGGCCGGGACACTTCGCAGCTGAGTGCACGGTTGAACTTTGTGACTTATGCCGGAAACCGAGGCATGATACAGGGGAATGCCCGTTTCTCTTAGGGCCAAAACCAGTTGTTACGATATACGGAGTTTGCTGTCCAGAGTTGATGTTCTTTGAGTCTCCATGTGCTTCTCTGCATGTACCAGTTCCAGAGAGTTCCAGGACCGGGATTGTGGGTGTCACCCGTGGGAGTATGACTACTGATCAGGTGGTGCAGCGTCTACGTGAGTTGGTACCTTCCAGTTTCCAATGGAACCCTATGAGTCGCGAGGACCACACATTCCGGGTGGACTTTCCGATCAAGGAGGATCTTGGACGACTCCTGACATTTGGGATGAGTAAGGTTCCAAATACTTCATGTGTGCTTGAGTTGAACCATGGACACGACAGGATCCGGAGTTTACCCCAATGTCTCAGCTTTGGGTACAGTTTACGGGAGCTCCTCAGGTGGCGCTTGATGATGTAAAGGTCACTTGGAGTCTTGGTTCTCTGATTGGTAAGACTGAGACGGTGGATATGCCTTTTACTCGATCTAATGGAGTGGCTCGCCTGTTTGTTAGCGTCATCAGCGTTGAGCATATTCCTGACTCTGTTAGGTGGATGTATGACGGCAAGAGTTTTATGTTGGATATTGAGATTGAGGAGAATGATGAGTTCCATGATTTGGCCAGACAGGTTGACATGGATACTAATGAGGGTCATGACGGAGATGGGCACGCTCAAAAAGAAACCCCTAAGAACCATGGGACAGATAGGGGGTAGCGCCGTTGGCTAAAGCGGTTGAGTCAGTTAATAACTGTGAGAGGTCCAATGTTTCCTCCTCGTCGCATCAGCTACGGTTTGGTTTCTTTGGATCATCCTCGGCCCCGAGTAAGCTTTGGGGTACAAGGGTGGAGCTAGATGACCCGGAGGAGCAGGAGCTCCCTCCACTTTCACCACCGGCTTCACCACTGATCTCCGTGAGGGAGGTGCCCTCGCCTAGAGAGGCGAGTCGATTTGACTGCTCTCCGCCTGTTACTCCAGCCCGGGAGCCTATGTCTGGGTCTACGCTACATATCAATAGGTTGACAGGGCTGGTCGGGGCATTGGTAGAGGGCTATGCACTTGCTCGTCCTACGATGTTGCCGTCTATTACCGGTGATGTTGGCCACGTCCCACTGCTTGGCAGTGTCTTACTAGTGATAGGAAGCCCGCGGTCTGCTGACGCTGCGCCTGCTGTTGTTGTGGTTGCGCCAATGATAGGAGGTCGGATGGTGCTTGGCAGCGCTCCTGTAGCACCCCGCATGATGGGTCAGGGACGGGAGGTATGACACCGGCTACCACTTGCAACCCTACTCACCCGGACTATGACGGAGTCGCGCCGGGGCCGGTGGAGTCGGGGTTCAGCGGTATCATTGTTAGCCCGGTTAGACGGGGGGCAGGAGGCCCCTCTCTGACAGGGCGATCCACGACGGGAGGCGGCCCTCAGATCCCCAACGGGGATGGATCGGTGACAGGAGGTCAGCCGGTTACCATCAGCGTCCCTGCCCGTCCGCTGTGTGATGGAGTCATGCCGGGGCTGGCGGGTTCGGGGACTATCGATGTCCCAGCTAGCCCGGTTGGACGGGGGACACGAGGCCCCTCTCTGACAAGGCGCTACGTCGTGGAGGTGGTCACGTTCAGGGGCATCGCAGACCCGGTGACTGGGAACATGCGGATGAGCAGCCGTCTCTAGGACCAGACGGTGCTGATGACTTGCTCACGGGTCGTGCCATGCGGGTGACCAAGCTTCATGACATTGAGGTAATGACAAGTATGGCTGTTAATACGAGTTGCACCATTCTTCATTTTTTAGATGATGATATTATTACTAATGCCAATAATCTAGGGGTGTCGTTAGGAAATAATGGCAAAGAAATTGCGAATTATGTTAACAAACTTTTAGACTTAGAGGCTGAGAGAGCCATGGCTATGTTGCGAAACATTGCGGCCGTGAAACCTTTGGATGATGATGAGATTAATGAACTAGGGTTGGGGGCGATGGATCGCTTATGTGAGGATCTTGTAACATCATCATTGGTTACTGAGGAGGACGAGGACATGAGTAAGGAGGGGTATCTGGTCCCTACACAACTCAATGAATGTCCACAGACAGTGACCGGTTATGTGGACCGTGTTGCTATACAGGACAAGCCATAGCGTTCATGGAAAAGGAAAGTGTATCTTGTATCGGTGGTTCGAAGGAGTGCTTGTTTTAAGACTGCAAAGAAATTTCATGATGAACGATGAAAGGTTTATTTTGGAATAGCAGAGGTCTTGGTGACTTGGCTAAAAGGAGATTTCTAGCGGAGGCAACTATCGAGCACAAACTTGACTTTATTGCGTTAATGGAAACTGGTAGGGATAATTTTACTTTGCAGTTTCTAAGCACGCTTTCTGGGGGAACTGATTTCGACTGGCATTGTCTACCTCCAAGAGGAAGGTCTGGAGGGATCTTACTTGGGGTGAGATGCGAGACCCTAGAAGTTAGACACGTGGTCTTGGGTGACTTTGCAGTCAAATTTAGAGTGTGCTCTAAGGAGGATGGATTCCAATGGGCGCTTGTGGTCGTATACGGTGCGGCTCAGCTAGAGTTCAAGATGGACTTTTTGGCTGACCTCGTTCGAATATGCGGGAATGAGAGGTTACCAATCTTAGTGGGAGGTGACTTTAATATTATCAGGCGAAGAGATGAAAAGAATAATGATAACTTTGATGGCAAATGGTCATTTATGTTTAATACTATAATCGAAAGCCTGGACTTACGAGAGATAGAGTTTACGGGTAAAAAATTCACATGGGCCAACTCGCTACCTAATCCAACTTTTGAGAAATTGGATAGGGTACTGACTAGTGTGGAATGGGAGCAGAAATTCCTACGAGTCACGGTAAGAGCACTGTCTAGGGTGATTTTTGACCATACCCCTTTGTTTGTTGACTCTGGGGAGGCGGACCATAGGGGTAATAAAGAGGCTTGAGGTGGCTTGGTTCGAAAGAGAAGGTTTCTTAGATCTCATTGTGCGAGAATGGGCGCGAGCCCCTAGGGGTAGGTCCAATATCGATAGTTGGCAAAATAAGATTAGACATTTAAGATAATTTCTTCGAGGTTGGGCGAAGCATGAAAGTGGTGCCTATAAGCTGAAGAAATAAAAGATTGTTGAACTTATAGATTGCCTAGATATAAAGGCCGAATCCGTGCTGTTGGACGATGAGGGAATCCAAAGCGGAAGCAGAACACAATCTCAAACAACTACTCAGGGAAGAGGAGTTGAAGTGGGCACTAAGAGCAAAGGTACGCCAGGTGATTGAAGGAGATGACAATACACAATTTTTCCATCTGATTGCCAATGGAAAACATAGAAAGAAGAAAATATATCAACTAGAACAGGACGAGGGTACAATCGTTGGGCAAGATAACCTAAAGTTGTACATCTCGAAATATTACAAGAAATTGTTTGGTGCCCCTAAGGACAATACAGTGGCCATGGATGAGTAGGCGGTCGGGGATATACCTCAGCATGGGACGAACGAGAATGAGATATTAACCGCACCGTTCACTGAGAAATAGGTGTTTGACGCAATTATGCAAATGAAAAATAATAAGTCACCGGGACCGAATGGGTTTCTAGCTGAGTTTTATAAGAGATGTTGGCATATTATAAAAGGGGACCTCATTCCGATGTTTCAGGATCTGTTTGAAGCGCACCTGCAGTTGTACCATCTAAACTTTGGGACTATCACGTTGTTGCCAAATAAGGAGGGGGCGGTGCGTATTGAACAGTTCAGACCTATTTGCCTTTTGAATGTGAGTTTCAAAATATTTACTAAGGTTGGAACTAATAGACTTACACATATTGTGCATGCTGTGGTGCAATCTAGTCAATCAGCGTTCATGCCTAGTAGAAATATTCTGGAGGGGGTAGTTGTGCTCCATGAAACTCTTCATGAAATTCACTCGAAGAAACTTGATGGGGTTATCTTCAAGGTGGATTTTGAAAAGGCATATGATAAAGTAAAATGGTCATTCCCACAACAAGCATTGCGTATGAAGGGGTTTGACGAGCTATGGAGGAAGCAAGTCGAATCTTTTGTACAAAAAGGAAGTGTTGCAATTAAAGTGAATGATGATATAGGTCATTTTTTCCAAACTCACAAAGGTCTCCGGCAGGGAGACCCTATGTCCCCAATCATATTTAATGTTGTTGTGGACATGCTTGCAATACTAATAGGAAGAGCTAAACAGGAAGGCATGGTAGGTGGATTAGTGCCTCATCTAGTTGAGGATGGGGTGTCCATCTTACAATATGCTGATGACACGACCCTCTTTATGGAGCATGACATAGCAAAGGCTAGAAACATGAAACTTATCCTCTGCCTATTCGAACAGCTGTCGGGATTAAAAGTCAATTTTCACAAGAGTGAATTGTTTTGCTTTGGGAGAGCCAAAGAAGAACAAGAGAACTACAAACAATTGTTCGGATGTGAATTGGGTAGCTTACCGTTCAGCTACTTGAGCATTCCTATCCACCATCGTAAGTTATCAAACCAAGAGGGGAAGAGAATAGAGGACCGATTCGAAAAGAAGTTGAGTTGCTAGAAGGGCAAGCTTTTGTCATATGGAGGAAGGCTAATATTGATTAACTCGGTTCTTACGAGTATGCCCATGTCCCTCTTGTCATTCTTTGAGATACCAGTAGGGGTACGCAAAAGATTGGACTTCTATAGGTCCCGTTTCTTTTGGCAGAGTGATGAGGTTAAGAAAAATATAGACTTACCAGATGGGACATTATTTGCCGTCCCAAAGACCAAGGAGGTCTGGGGATTGAGAATTTAGAAGTTAAGAATAGATGTATGCTCAGCAAGTGGTTGTTTAGACTATCTGTAGAGACGGAAGGGATGTGGATGCAAATCTTACGCAATAAGTATCTGCATTCCAAAACACTAGCCCAAGTCTCTGCTAGACCGACCGACTCTCCATTCTGGAAAGCCCTGATGAAGGTCAAGGCTCAATTTTTCCATCGAACTAAGTTCATTGTTGGAAATGGAGAGACAACTAGATTCTGGGAAGATACGTGGTTGGGGAAGACGCCCTTGGCTGTACAGTATCCATCTCTGTATAATACTGTGCAATGTAAGGAGAGATATATTGCCATAATATTATAATCCACTCCTCTAAACATTCAGTTTAGGCGCACGTTGATAGGACATCGTTGGGCGGAGTGGGTGCACTTAGTTACAGACTTATGGAGGTACATCTATCGGAAGAACCCGACAAAATTACGTGGTAGCTCATAGCTTCTGGTATATTTACAGTTAAATCAATGTATCTTGACCTTATTGACACGACGGTTGTGCTCAAGTTAATTCATATTTGGAAGGTCAAGGTTCCTCTGAGAATCAAAGTCTTCATGTGGTTTGTTCACAAGAAGGTGATTCTCAATAAGGATAATCTTGCAAAGCGTAATTGACCAGGGAGTATGCGATGTAGTTTTTGTGATCATCAGGAGACCATCCAACACCTCTTTCTCCATTGCCCGTTAGCGAAACTTTTATGGCAAACTATTAGAGTTACTTTTAATATTGATCATCCAAATAGCATTGACACGTTGTTTGGCACATGACTAAATGGAGTTGATATAAACGCTGCTAGACATATACGCATAGGGGTTTGTGCACTACTATGGGCTATATGGAATTGCAGGAATGACATGGTTTTTAACAGACAAATACATATACATTTCTTGCAGGTACTACACAGGGCGTCGGCGTTGATCCGTACGTGGTCGTTACTCACTCCTGCGGAAACCAGGGAGCCTTTGGTTACTGGGTCTGCCCGATGGGAGATGGTAGCTCGGGATATATTCAACCGGTTTGAATAACGGTCCAATAATAGGATAGATGGTTAGGCATCTATGCCTATTTTCGTCGGTTGTGGCTTTTTCTTTCATTTGTTTCTGGAACCATAGTACCGCACCTTTACAGCTTGGCTGAGGCCGCGAACTATTTGTTTATTTTTATCATTAATAAAGAGGCCGTATGCATCATGCTGATGCAGAGGCCGGAGATAACTCTCCTTTTCTAAAAAAAATATTGTGAATTTCACAATATTATTCATATGATTTTCCTTAGTTTATACTTTGAGATATTTGGTGATTGCCCCCTATACGTGAGTAGTCCTCCCTAGGCGTAGGAGATGAAGCTGATGGGTGAAATTCATTTGTGCATATTCTATACGTCGGCATTCGTTGTTATAGCTTAATGATTGTTTAATAAGTTGTTTATATGTGGTGAGCGTAATGTTGTTATCCATTTTAAAGGCCCAAGCAACATGATCCAAAGACTTAAGCAAGTAACATATATTGTCTGGTGACAAGTGAAGGTATTTATGAGGAACGAAGACGGTATGGGATAACGATTATCCATATAACCTAATGTATTATTCTCGTCTAACAACCTTAATTGTGGAAGAAGACCATGCTATGGCAATGTCGAAGTAGGACTATAGGGGAGAACGAATCCTATGTGGAGGAGTACACCTTCTCAAGGGTGATCCACCTACCGAATATACGATCGATATATTAGAATCATGATACAATGTAACTGATATTTTCACCGCATTAGCAAAATTGATGTAAACCATGATATGAAGTTTCTCCGCTCCTAATCTCTCTATTGCGAAACACCACTTTACTTTTGGTCTTCTAATTTACATTCCTTACGTTAAAGTCGTTCTTGATCTTATACAGTGTCTTCATCGACAGAAGTTGCACTGCTTTCAGGTAGGTCACTAACACTGCCTCAATAACATTTGTTTGATTATTGGAAAGGGTGTTTATCAGTTTTGTCATTTGTTGTGACACATTACTCAATTTTACCAGTAAAAGTTTCAGCTACTCGGAAAAAATGCCACTTGACGGTCAAAGGCCATTTACCAGAGTGAAGTGACCAAATTAACACAGGACCTCACCTGTCAAAGTCGTGGGTCCTAGTTTTCAACACAGATAGACTAAAATTAGAAGCAAAAAATAGCTTTGCGCGCGGATGATCAAATCTATGCGTAGAAGCTGTTGGAGCACCACTAGCACCCACCAAAAGGTGGTTCTCACGAAATTTGTGCAAACAATACTGCAGAGTACAATGAATACATCCAGGTCGAATAGTCTTCTGGATAAATTTTGAAAGAGAATCTAAGTTTTCTGGAGGAATATTTTGTGAAGGAAAATTCAGAGATCATAGGGTTCACGGGAGGGGAACTTAGATTGTGCACAAGGTTAGGACGACATGGACAGCAGTGTGAATCAATTGACCATAAAATCCAAAGGTTTACATCGGATTCATCAAGCCAGTAGTACCTTGTTTTGTTTTTATAGATAGATTGATGGTACCTCATCGCCCTTGTTTACTCCTGCCATTCCCCTGCATCTTGACCTTTTCCTTCTGGGCAAGGAGAGGTGCATCTTCCCTGCCATTTTCTCTCTCTTATATTTCCCCCCTCCATTTTTTGCACGCATTTTTTTAACTATTAGCCGCTGATCCATCTCGTGATGGTATCAACACTTGGGGAGATGGAACATTGTTTAATAATCAGTGGATGTGAATGCATATTAATCTTGTGATCATCGAGATTAGTATACTGAAACATGTGTGCGCACTATTTTTGACCTGGTTTTCTTTTTTCGTCTGCGAAGCAGTCCTTGAGATAGATATTATCGTAGATGGTCCATGCCTCTGTGGATACCTTGGCCAACTTGTAGCCGTTTTGTTTGATTTCTTCTAGCGCTGGTCCCTCTAAATAACTCCCAGTTGGTACTATAGACTATATCACTATTAATCAACACAAAATTAAGCACAAACATTGCTGGGACAACAAGGACCCACTAGGCGAGAAGATAGCACTATCCAAGACCAAGCACAAACCAAAAGTCTATGCCTCAAGAACAAAGAAAATGCCAACACCAAGCCATTTTTTTCGAAAGGCGTAACATCACATGTTTGAATCAAAACGAAAAAATTACCACCATTTCCTATATATTTTCAGTAAATGAGATTCAGAGAAGTCTTGACAGGCTTTTGTTCAAGGATTAGTTTTTTTTCTCCACATATTTTCCTTTCCTCTTGAAAGAAGAAACGAAAACTAATGACAGCTCTCAGCAGCGCGCACATGATTGGATAATGGCGCGCACAACACAAATCAGGGTGCCAACGTTGTGCCATTTTTGCAGGATGGAGGTTGTGTTGGAGAGAAAGTGGATGAGGACCGTTTTGGTAGCATCATGGTGGGGGCATCGTGCTGGACCCTATCTCCATCACCATCACCTCCGTGATGACCGCATCCACCAAACTTTTCAAGGATAAGAATTAGCACTACACATGCACTTATCTAACTACCGTTGTTTATTTTTATGGCTTTTTCAAGAAGTTTTTTCTTCTCCACAAAAATAGTTATAAACAGTCAGCTAGAGATTTTGATTCGTGTGAAAGAATGACAGAAGGAACCAATGTGGATGCAACTGTTGTACTCTCTCAGATCCATATTAATTGTAACTAAATCGGCGACAATTAACATGGATCTGAGGAGTAGTTTCTATCTTTGTTACTAGCTCTGTTCATTTTTATAAGACGCTAAAGTCATTTCAAACAACAGTCAAAACAGTTCAATGTTTTTTGTTTAAAACGTATTATAAAAGTGGACGGAGGGAGCACTAGTAAAGGTGCATCGAATTTTAGGGCATGTCTCTTATGCATGCAACCCACCTCATGCATGGTGATGCTGAACTTGTGTGAACATGACCTCGTCTCATGTGGTAAAAACTTGGACAATTCATATGCCACCGCAAGATTTGTGTGCCAGAAAATTGCACAAGTAAGGAGGATAAAATCATGTCAAATATGTTTGATGTGCTACAATCTTTTTTCTTAATTGTGATGTGCTACAATCTTACTAACGATAGCTTCGAACACATCCTTGAATTTGACCATATGATGGGCATTGCATGATCCTTTCAAGGTCACACTTGATGAAAGGGTGGGAAGTGTGAACTTTGGAGTCAAGTTGACTAGAAAAAGTTCAAAGACTTGATTATTCCGCCATGGAACTTATTTTCAGTCGTTGGCCAGAGCCAAACCGTGTGTATGCGCCAAGATATTTTCGCCAGTAATGAAGAAAGTCGATGTTCTCTAGTCAACGGTATATTACATGCCACATGGAAGCTGAACTCTAGAGATCTTTAGAGTATGTTTGGTTCCTCAGCCAAACCGGTTATAGCCTTGCTAGTCAAGGACCATCGTTTGGTATTGTCAAAATAACCTGATTTTTAAGGGCCAGATAGCCTCGCTCAGCCAGAAAAACCTCGCCCACAAGGGAGAGCCGAATTGGCTGGCTCTTGACGGCAAACAACAACGCGAAAAAAGGTACACACACGATCGGCACGTAACTGACGGCAAAAACAACTTATCCAAACATGATACACAGGGCAAGGCTAGCAAAGCCGACCTAGGCTAGCTGGGCTAGCTCAGTTATAGCCCATCCTAGCTGTGAAACCAAACACACAGTTTTTTCAAATCAGCGTATGCTATTTCCTCCGTATCAAAACACAAGACATTTTTTGATACGAGTATATTGTTATAGACACGACAAATTACCGTAAGATAGATGGTGCATTCAACGCAAGCACACGTTGCGTACTATATATATATACACTGGTCGAGATTAGGCGACCGTTTGGACGCGACTTGGACCAAACATGAGCCTAAATACACACAACAAAAGGTAGTCAAGTCGATGGCAACCATGCAATTCCTCATCCTTTTTTAGCCCTGCACCGCACGGGAGAGGCGCATCAACTTCAGTTTGATCCTTTGCTCAAGTTTGGCAACGGACCCATCCCGAATCCCCGATGAGTTACAGTCAAGAAGACCCGTCAATCAATGCTTATTCCTTTTGATGCACATGACACATCAGTTTGTTGCGCAGACAGATATCTAACTCTGCACGTCATGATCTACCATAAGGTTTGTACATACAATTCCTTAAGAAAATTCACTGTTTTGACCTTTTTCTGAAACTTCAGCCGGATCTGACCCCGGTTGGCATTTTTTTGCGGATCTGACCCTTTTCCAACCGTCACCCGTCGTGGCGGTAGGATTGTATAGCCTACCGCCAGCGTGTGTGGTGGTAGGCTCTCGTCAGGGTAGACGAAACTGTCTGCCCAGCTAACGTGGATGAGCACCCTACCGTCACTGGCGGTAGGGTGTAATAGCTTACCGCTAGAGGCCCTTGCGGTAGGGTCCCAGATCTTATCCTCTCATGGCCTTTTGGGCGGGCCCCACCCCACCCATCTTCAACCTCTCCTCCTCGCACGAACAGAGCCGGCGGCGCTTCTCTCCTCCTCCCGATCCTCTCCTTCGATCTCCCTCTTTGTTCCACCATTTTTGCGGTTCTTTGGGGCAAAACGAAGAGGCCGGTAAGCTCCTTCAATCCCTTCAAATACTTTTTGCAAAAAATGTGTAGTATTTTAGTTATCTTTGCCACTAGGTGCAACCCTAGGTCTTGTATTTTTTTAAAATTTGATTTTGTTTGATGTTTTTAGTATGCTATGATGTAGTATCATCGTTGTCTTGATGATAGGATTGAAGTTTTTAGTATGCTATGGATTGGTAGGATATTATTTTTGCATCATTTTGTGATTATGGTAGATGTTGTCAAACAATTCATAAATATAAATATGAATGCCACCATGTCAAACAATTCTAATAATTGTATATTATGTTAGGATGGCCAAGCCCAATGGGCGTGTCTATACGGGACTTGACATGGCTTTTGACACGAAGCATCGTGCCCGTCCTCTCGAGAATGGAGAGGTAATGATTGAAACCATAATAATTTTCATGTAATTGTATCTTAGATAAATTACCATGCTAACATAATTGTTAAATTTTCACAGACACTTACGGTCATTCGAATGAGGAGCCACACGAAGGGTACCCAGATGGCATATGATGACCGCTATGAGCCATTCTTCGAGCGTGCCGGCCTCCTACCGTTTGTCCTTCAGTTCAAACGCGTGTCGTCGATCATGAACCATGCAGCTCTCACGGCTTTAGTTGATCGTTGGCGGCCGGAGACACACAACTTTCATCTCCCTTGTGGCGAGATGACTGTGACGCTCGAGGACTTCGCCATGATCACAGGGCTTCCCATAGAGGGTCAGGCTCTCACCGGACGTGTGGACAACAAGAACTAGCGCGCGAGGTTACCGCTCTCATCGGTGACTGCTCTAACTCTCTTTCTGCAGAGGGAAAGAAAGACAATAGGATGGACGGCGTCCCATTCTCCTGGCTCGAGGCCAATAGGTCCGGATGCCCGGTTGATGCCAACCCGGAGATAGTGGAGCAGTACGTGCGAGCATACGTGTGGCATCTCCTAACACATGTTGTTTTCAGAGATACATCCGGCGACGTTGCTCCTTGGATGTATATTGATTTCTTGGCCGACTGGGACCAGCATTACAGTTGGGGTCAGCTGGTCTCGCCTATTTGTACCGTCAAGTAAGTGCAACTCTCATCAATCATGGTAGTACATCATAATATTGGCAAAGCTAACCAGGAATGAAATGTTTGTTTGCAGCTCGATGATGCTTGTAAGAAAACCAGCGCAAGACCATGTATGGGCGGATGTATTTGGGCCCTATCTATTTGGATGTGGGAGCGTATCCCGGTTGGACGTCCTGAAAGGGACACCGAAGATCCGGTACCATGGATAGGCCTTGATGATGAAGACCCGATACGGTGGGAGGACCAAGTTGCTTCTCGACTCTCGACTGTGGCATTCTCCTGGGACAAAGTTAGAATGTTTGGGAGCAAGCAAAAGTCTTTGTACATGAGCTTCATCAACGAGATGGACAACCTCACATATCGTCAGGTATATATACCCATCATCTTATGTCAGCTAATCATAGAAACATTGAATCGACTAACTAGCTCTTCTATAGGTTAACTGGAGGCCTTACGAGACAATTAGGGATTTTCCGTTAAACGAGATGTGTACGAGGGACCACCATCTTTGGCGGATCAGGTGCCCCCTCATATGCATTTTTGCTGTCGAGTGGCATCTACCGCATCGAGTGGCATTGCAATTTGGTATGAGGCAACTCACTCCACCGACGAACGCAAGCACGGGTGGATTAGAGCTCCACGAGTGAGTAACATAATTGAAGCTCTTTTAACCAACGCTATACATTTGTTTCTTATTCTTTGTTGGTTCTTGTTGTATGTAGGTTAAGCCGGCAGAATAATCAAAGTGTTATTGATTGGGGACAACACCATGCAACATATGTCAAGCTGTGGATGGACAGAGAAACTTTCATGGAGACCGATATGACACCGTCTAGTATGAGGCAATTCAAGGAAACACATCTGGCCTGGTATGACAACAGAACGTGTTATCGATTGCGTTTGAGACCGAGGTGGACCGACGCAGATCTCGCTAAAGCCCTTGAAGACAATGACGCGAAAGATGATTACGACGTCATGGTGAAAAGTACACAAGGTGCACATAGAGAGTACGCGCCCATGACTGACCGAGTGGTAAGTCTTTTCACCTCGTTTGACTTCAATTTATCTCGAGAATGTTTTTAAAATCATGCGCACATTTAACCTCGTTTTATTTTCAGACCCGTGAGCTTAACAAAAGTATCATCGAAGGCTCGAATGCACTCCAGCAGCCCGAGCCGGCACTGAGGGAGACTATGAAAGTAAGCAGTCTAACTACTTATTTCACAAATGTTTATCTTTCGATAAAATGAGTTGAAATGTTGTCATTGTAGCGTTTCATAACACGCTGCCAGAGGATAGTCACCATGCTTGGGTGTGCATCCCTTGCCAGCATCGATGTGCATGTTCCTGGCACATCAATGTAGGCAAGTGGAGCTGCCACTTCTTCTATCCATCATGCCGGTGTATCTTCTACACATATCAATGAATCTGAGGAAGAAGAGGAGGACTCATGGGAGGAGGACGCGGAGGAGATGAACATCTCATAGATGCCGGATGCACCACCGGTTTCCCAAAGGAGGAGGGTTTCACGCCCTCATTCAGATATACTTTCACCGGAGCCGTTCCGAAGAGAGGTGCCTCGTCGCCGCAAGAAAACTATTAGCAAGGGTGGCTCAAAGAGAGGAAGAATGTGATGCGGAAGGTTGATGGCTGTTTAGTTCGTCACTATGTTCGGGACGTTGAACTTTTACTTTTTCGTCATGTCGAATTTGAAACTACTTGTTTATCTTGTTGTTGAACTTCTATTGTTATGTCAAACTCTAATGTGCTTGTTATTGAACTTTTATCAAACTCTAAAGTGTTATGGTCATGTTGAACTATATATTTCTCTCATTTAAGTTGTATTTTCCTGTTGTATTCTATGAAATTGCTGTTGTGCACCTTGCTACCATGTACTTGGGACAACAAAGAGGCCTACCGCCAGGAAGGCTGACGGTAGGTTATTGCAGCCTACCGTCATCCTTCCTGGCGGTAGGGTACTATAGCCTACCGCCAGCCCCTATGACGGTAGGGTCCTTAACCGTTTAAGTGGCTGGATAGGCCTACTCCACCCACTCCCAGCCACTCATTTGTTGCCTGCTTCTTCCTCCCCGATCTCTTCCCTCTCTTGCACATCCATCCTCCCCTCAAGGCGCCCCAAATCCGTCCTCGTTCTTTGAGATTTGTCCGGTGGATCTGGGCTATTTTCCTCAGGCAAGGTATCTCCCCTTCCCCACTAATTTTTTTATGCATTCCATCATCTCATATGACTTTCTTGTTGGATTTAGTGTAAACCCTTGTTTTCGTAATTTCTGTGTTTGTGTTTTACAGATTTTTTCCTTTTCATGTTTTAGATGTGAATAATAGTGTGCCAAGTCTATGGATTTGATAACTCAGACACTTTTACTTTTAGTGCATTTAGTATTAGGGTTAGTAGTCATGACACAGGTTAGTGGATTAACAAACCCTAGTAATTTTTTATATGGATTTGCTGTTGTGGCAATTGTGACCTTATTAGCCAATCGTCGAAATGTAGGATGGCACCATTCGTGTACGCTACGACTACCGCTAAGGAGGCGATGATGCTTGAACGCGAATTTATCGAGGAAAAGATGAACGCATGGGTCAAAGCTGTTGATGCGTTGAACAAGGCTTCGAAAGCCTTTTCACACCTTTATTTTTGTATGAAGGCTTCGGCTTCTGAAAATTTTATCAAGAAAAAACAAAAGGGGATAACCAGCCTCAAAAAGGCGGAAAAGGATTGTAGGCGCGATCTAGCGATGCAAATTGCGTACTGCACAACAAGGGCACACCATACTCAGTTTAACACGTGTAATCATGGCAGCGTCATCAATTGGTTTGTTAAGCAACCATTTTCACCCATACCAGAGCCGTATGGTAATTCCATCTAAAACCGGTAAGTTCCTTGCCCTCGCAACCATCATCACGTGCGAGCACGACCAATGGTACCTGTGAGGTCTCTCACATTGACACCACCGGTCGTTGAGGTGCACCTCATAAGCAACGCCGCCGTAGGTGACACCATCTCGTGTTGTGCCACCTGGCTCGTCAACTTCGTAGATCCCATCTTTGTTGTTGAATCTGATGATTTGTTGATGCGAAGACTTGCCTGCTTGAAATTTCAGCCAATCATGAACCTTATCTGGATAGTCCATTTTCTCCCCTATCCAATTTGCCGTTGATATGGAATGCTTAAGGAAATACTCATTCAACTTCAAGAAGGTGCATTTCAATATTGCTGTCACGGGCAAAGAACGAACACCCTTCAGCACATTGTTGAAGCATTCCACCATGTTGCTTGTCATGTCGCTGTATCTCCAACCTCCGTCATCAAAAGCGCGTGCCCACTTTTGTTTTTCCTCATAATGCCTAGTCAGGAATGCTCTTCCCTTTTGGTTCTTTTTCAATGCCTTCAAAATATTATCGTAGTGGCTTGTGAATGCATCAAAGGAGAATGTCGTGCACACGTGAGTAAGGTCTTTGCAAAACTCTTTGCTCTTGCATACCTGGTAAAAGTTTGCCACGAAATGCCTCATGCACAATCGGTGGTGAAGCTTTGGGAGGCCGAGAATGGACACGGCTATCGCCTGGAGAATCCCATGATGCCGGTCCGATATGATGCATACCTCCCTATTGCCAATCACCTTGGTTCTCACATGCCTCATGAACCAGTCCCAGTTGTTTGTCATGCTCGAAAGGAACTAAAGCAAATGCAACCGGCAACACGTTATCATTGGACGAGTGAGCCATTGCCACCATTAGAGTGCCCTTGTACTTCCCAGTCAAGAATGTGCCATTGATAGACAACACCGAACGACAATGCTTGAATGCCTCGATGCATTGCCCAAAACTCCAGAACACACGATGAAACACTCCGTCATTTTCCTCCACCGCGTGACACATGCTAGGGTTCCTATGTGCTATTGCTCCCAACATCCTTGGGAGAATATTGTATGCGGCCTCATAATCACCATGCAACATCCTAATTGCATTTGCCTTCGCCTTCCATACCTTCCCATAGTTGACCGGGTATCCAAATCGTCCGTCAACCATACTCATGAGAAACCTCACCTTCACGGTTGGATCATGGGCTACATGAGGCAACAATTTGTATCCTAAAAAATTTGACATTAGTTGGCGGTGTCCCTCGATTCAGTCAGCTTTCTCCGGCAGTAAACACGTGTGAGTGGCCACACAGCTCTTCAGGACCCATTACCCGGTTTCTTGAATTTTTATTTCACGAACCTTCCAAGGGCAACCTTCTTTACCGCATTTGATGATGTACCGTAGATTTTGGTTGGAATGACAAACAACAAATGACCTATGGTTCCTGATAGCATAGTTACTCAACCATATCTTGAACTCTTCCAAGCAACTGAACTTGATGCCTTTCTTCAAATGAGCATTCTCGTCCTCATCCTTGGGTTTAGGGTCTCTGATCTTCGGGCATGGTGTTGGTTCAAGTAAACCTAGCCTCATGCCACCATCAACAACAACCTTGTCAGCAAGAGTGAGATCACGAAACAATGGGGGCCCTCTTTCCTTCCACGTAACCTGCTTGAAAATTGCATTCTCTTGTGTAGTGAATCCATCCTCGTCCAATTCCTCCATCGGACCCTCGTCATCCGAGTCATATCCATACATACGATGGTAGGGGAGGTCACGATCCATGTCTTGCTGATACACAAACACATCCAGGTCTCCAATGGGAGTACAATGAATCTCTTCGGCTTCCTCATAAACATCAACATGGCCTGCTTCAGCATCAACGTGGCCTGCATCAGCATCAACATGGCCTGCTTCAGCATCAACATGAACCTCTTCCTCATGAATTACCATGTCTCCTGTTGGAAATATGCCCTAGAGACAATGAATAAAGTTTTTATTATTATATTTCCTTGTTCATGATAATCGTATATTATCCATGCTATAATTGTATTGATTGGAAACACATTACATGTGTGGGTAAATAGACAACACACTGTCTCTAGTATGCCTCTAGTGAACTAGCTCGTTGATCAAAGATGGTCAAGGTTTCCTATCCATTGACATGAGATGTCATTTGATAACGGGATAACATCATTAGGAGAATGATGTGATGGACAAGACCCAAACTACAAATGTAGCTTATGATCGCGTCAGTTTATTGCTACTGTTTTCTGTATGTCAAGTATGTGTTCCTATGACCATGAGATCATGCAACTCACGGACATTGGAGGATTGCCTTGTGTGTATCAAACGTAGCAATGTAATTGGGTGACTATAAAGGTGCTCTACAGGTATCTCCGAGGGTGTCTGTTGAGTTGGCATGGATCAAGACTGGGATTTGTTACTCCGTGTAACGAAGAGGTACCTCAAGGCCCACTCGGTAATACAACATCACAATGAGCCTTGCAAGCAATGTGACTAAGTGTTAGTTGCGGGATCTTGTATTACTGAACGAATAAAGAGACTTGCCAATAACGAGGTTGAACTAGGTATGGAGATACCGACGATCGAATCTCGGGCAAGTAACATACCGAAGAACAAAGGGAACATCATACGGGATTAACTGAATCCTTGACATAGAGGTTCGACCGATAAAGATCTTCGTAGAATATGTAGGAACCAATATGGGCATCCAGGTCCCGCTATTGCTTATTGGCCGTAGAGGTGTCTCAGTCATGTCTACATAGTTCTCAAACCCGCAGGGTCTGCACACTTAAGGTTTGGTGACGTTTCGGTAGTATAGAGTTATGTATGGTGGTGACCGAAGGTTGTTCGGAGTCCCAGATGAGATCCCGGACGTCATGAGGAGCTCCGGAATGGTCTGGAGGTAAATATTGATATATAGGAAGTCCTATTTTGGTCGTCGGAAAAGTTTCGGGCTCATCGGTAGTGTACCGGGAGTGCCGGTAGTGTACTGGGAGACCATCGGGAGGGGTATTTCGACCCAAGAGGCAACATGGGCTGTGGGAGAGTGAATACCAGCCCTTAGTGGGCTGGTGGAAGTCCCACACAAAGCCCATGCGGCTAGGGAGAAAAAACCCAAAGAGAAAAAGTGGAAAAAGGCAATAATAGGGTGAATCCTAGTCCTACTAGGATTGGAGGTGGATTCCACCTCTCCCACCTGGTTCGGCCGACTCCTAGAGGCTTGGACCCTTGGGCCAAGCCTCCTCCTCTCTTCCTCTTATATATACTGGAGGTTTTAGGGTTTTTGCACAGAATTTTTTCAGCCACGTGCTGCCCGTTCCTCCAGTGCATAGTTTCTCCTCTAGATCGGTTTTCTGCAGCGCTTAGGCGAAGCCCTGCCGGAATAGCTCCACCACCATCGCCGGAGCGCCATCACGCTGCCGGAGAACTCTTCTTCCTCTCCGCTCCTTCTTGCTGGATCAAGACGGCGGAGATCGTCATCAAGCTGTATGTGTGCTGAACGCGGAGGTGTCGTCTGTTCGGTGCTAGATCGGAAGGATTGTGATCAAGTTCGTGGGACAAATCGTGATCAAGTTCGCGGGACGGATCGTGATTGGATCGCGGGACGGATCGTGATTGGATCGCGGGACGGATCGTGATTGGATCGCGGGACGCACAGCGATTTGGATCGCGAAGACGTTTGACTACACCAACCGCGTTTCTTAACGCTTCCCGCTTAGCGATCTACAAGGGTACGTAGATCCACTCTCCCTCTCGTAGATGCTCATCACCATGGATAGATCTGCGTGTGCGTAGGAATTTTTTTGTTTCCCATGCAACGTTCCCCAACATCTCCATCATTAATGTCTGCTTCATTTGCTGGTTGGCTAGAAGAATTGGGGACATACACCTCCACCCTTGCAACACTGTTTGTGGAAGAGACATGTCGGTTTAAGTCAATTTGCATCAAAGGAGGCTCAACCTTGGTGGCAAACAATTCAAGAGATTTGTCTTGCGATTCAAATACTTTGTCCTTGTAAACATTTCAATGCAATTCTGAGGTGATAGGCATACTCTTCAATCGAGACTTCACCCCCACTCCAACATCATACCTTCCAATGAGTTTAACATCAACATTTGGATCAATCCAACCTAGCGCCTTCCTAACTTTCACAACCACCTCCTCATAAGTTGGGCTTGAATAAAAAACAATGGATTCTTCACCTTCATCGGCATTGCCTTTCATAAATGTCCCCTTATCCAAATGGTGTACATTAACAAGCCTATCCATCTAAATGCATTGAAAAAATTGTAATGAGGAAGGCAACCTAATATGAGCCCTAAGACTAATATCACAATAACAATAATATGAACCCTAACTATATTGAAACAACAACAATAATATCACATTATCATTAATTAACCCTAACTTCTATTTAGTGACAATACCTAACCCTAACCCTAACCTTAACCCTATACCTAACCATAACTATAGATCGGTGTTACAAACATGATAATTAGTCATACTTGCATAGAAACAACCCTATCACCCATCATATCCATGGATTTCAAACACAAATGACATGAACTAGGGTTTGCATAAAAGTAAAGCATGCCACCAAACGAGATGATTCCAACCAACCAAAAAGAAGAGAGTGAGGGGGGGTACCTTGAGTGATGAATTTGGCTTGGATCCACTGAAGAAAACTCAAGCAATGGAGATGGATTTGGTGGTGACAAGAATGGGGGGGGGGAGGGGAGAGGAGCTCAGCTTGGGGAGTAAGAGGGATTTGGGGGTGAATTGGTGGCTGGTGGGCCCACCAACCACCACTCAAGCATTTCACTGCTCTGGGGACCCTACCGCCAGGGTCGGTGGCGGTAGGGTGCTCATCCACGTCAGCTGGGCAGACGGTTTCGTTTACCCTGACGGGAACCTACCGCCACACACGCTGACGGTAGGCTGTACAACCCTACAACCACAGCGGGTGGCGGTAGGAAAAGGGTCAGATTCGAATTTTTTATCCAATCGGGGTCAAATCCGGCTGAACTTAACAAAAAGGTTCAAAACAGTGAATTTGATCGCCAATGGCAAATGAATGAGTAGTAGGCAGCTTTTGTGGTCAAGATGGATGGCGACCAAGCTTGCGCTTGTACACACGGACGGACGGGGCAAAAGGGAGTGGAGGGGAGCGGATCAAGGGGGGTTTGTCGGTCACGTTCGTCTACAGCTAAGCTGAACCGAGTCGCAGTCGCGCTGCACCGCGCGACGGGGCGGGCCAAGGTTGAACCGCGCTCCCCACCTCCTCATGACCCGTTCAACCCCGACATCACCCACATGCCCCTATCAACGCCGTCTCCCTCTTTACGCGCTGCAGCAGCAGCTGCTGCTGCTGGGGACTAGCCCAGAAACAAGCCTCGCGATTTTCCACCGAAAGGTGGTGCTGCTCGATCATTTAGTTAGTTTATTATCAATTGCTACTGAAAACATTCATTCCGAGCTCTGGGAGGTGCGACGCAGCGGTCATGTGCTTATGGCTGTTGATCTGAAATTGTTTAGCACTGCTGCTAGTATCCTACTAACATTCCTGAACAGTAAGATGTCATCACAAAACACAAAATATCCTATGCCACTATTATGTATCCCTATCCTATCGCCGTGCAGCAATGCCATCTGTTGGGAATCTACGGGGTGCTGCTAAAATTTAAATCCAGGGTTCGTGATGAGAACCAACAAGGACTCGTGTGCCCACGTGATGCTGTGGCTCCGGTACGAGCTACTGCATCGGCCGATGGGACAGATGATGATGATTGATGAACATGCGAACGCCTAACTTGGACCAGATCATATGACTCTGCCAAACCTAGCAAGAAACGTAGTCATGTTCACATTCTCGTCTTCCAACTTCCATCACGGTTCACAACTTCTCATCACTCATCAGTCACCAGGCATATCAAAGAACCCATTTTACTTCACATGCTACTTGAAAGAACCGTGCCAACTGCTCAGGATTGTGTCAACAGGAGGGCAACGCAGCGGCGTCTTCTCAGCGACGGAGTTGGTCGCCGGAACGCGGGCAGAGGGAGGAGCTGTTGTGCAGCAGGATCAGCTTGAGCCCCCTGGCGGCCTCAACGGGCCTCGGGACATTCCTCCTGGATTCACGGTGGCTGTTGTAGTAGTTCTCCGCCAGCGCGGCCTCGTCCAGGCGTGACCACGCCGCCCCCCTCGGCACGCTCGCCGCCCACATGAACCTCTCGGAGCAAGGGTTCATCAGCGTCTCCCGGAACTCCTTGGCTCCCTCGCACAGCAATCCCTGAACACAGCAAATTAAGTTCAGTTACAAATTTGCACACCAAATGTCTTTACCAGGTCTGCAGAGATTCAGAAAAGAAAGCAATGCCATGGTACGGTACCTCGGACATGGCTTTGATCTTGAGGTTGACGCTGTTGGACAGGATGACCATGTTCTGGCTGCTGCCTCTCAGCTTGTTGAAGAGGAGGGCGCAGTCGAGGACACGGTCTTCGGTCTGGGGGGAAACGACGTCGGTGAGGCTTCTTGGGGAGAAGATGCCAGTGAAGCTCCTTGGTGAGAAGAGGGACAGCATTGAGTTGAAGGCGCCGGCAGCAGCAGTGGCTTCACCTTCTTCACTGTTGCGTTGCGTTTCTGTTGGAGTTGCAGGTGGGGTTGGTGCCACCGGCAACATCTCGTATGAACTCTGCACGTGGATCCACCAGCTCTCGTTCTCCACACAATCCTCGATCCATTGGATTATGGAGGTGGCCTTTGATGACCTCTTGAACATGCCCTCCCGCTGTTTCATGCATTCCAGCTCCCTCATCACTGGCAAGACGATAAAACACAAGGTTTCAGGGGATGAGAAGAACACATCATCCACATGCAGTCAAGTCAGTTCAGTTAACAATAACAATGAGCTGGAAAGCATATTGAATACAAGACACAATAAGATGTCAAAACTTGAAAGTTACAGAAGCACAATGCTTTAGTCAATACCATCATATTGTTGTAAATGAGTTACAAAGTCAAAATTAGTAGTGATTTGCAGCTCAACATAATGAGACATAATCATTTAATAACAAGTCAAAACAAGGAAATAGAATATATGCAACAATAGAAACATGCTGCATACAAAGTACGCACATTTCCACTTTGTTCAAATGTTAGCATGACAGATGAAACAGTTACTATATTGTTCTTAACTTACCAAGCCTTGGTATGATCAGATGGGTTCCTTTTATGGCTTTTAGTAGCATTATAGACTTCCTTGACTCGTCATCAAGAAGACAATCTGTATCAGCCACCATGGTCCAGACTTTCACCCCTTCTCCACCCCTATCTGATTCGCGGTTTTTGTTCTGTTCACCATCAAAATGCTATCGTTTCAACATCCATATCAAAAGCAAAGATACACAAAACGGAAATTCAAAAACAAATCTTTACGGTTACTTACTGGAAGGCTGTTCAGTTTATCTTCCAACCTAATTGTGACATTAGCTTCTGCATCAGCCTGGGTACAATCAAATGAGCTAGTTGGCCTCAAGGGAGAATTCGACAGAAGAGTCTGGAAAGGGAGCCTATCTACCACCCTTCTATTTGTGATTGCACTTTCAATTCGCGCACGGTTTTCAGACACATCCCTTGTTTTCTGAGCTACAGAAGATACTGGTGTAGAGTTCTCCTTGTCGGAGCAGAATGCCTCCTGATCTTGGTCTGCATCCACTGGGAACAGATTCTTCGGAAGACAACTTCTTGCTTTCATACCTCCTGTAGATATAGGTGTCAAATTCTCCTTATCTGAATAGAAAGCTTCGCAATCTACTGTGTGGAAACCTTTGGACTTTGATGATAGATTGCCTTCCCGTTTACTGATGCTCCTGTTTGGCGTGTATTCAGCCGACACTGAATTATCCACTGGGAACAGGTTCTTCGGAAGACAACTTCTTGCTTTCATACCTCCTGTAGATATAGGTGTAAAATTCTCCTTGTCTGAATAGAAAGCTTCGCAATCTACTGTGTGGAAACCTTTGGACTTTGATGTTAGATTGCCTTCCCGTTTACTGATGCTCATGTTTGGCGTGTATTCAGCCGACACTGAATTATCCATCCTTGAGCCAAGAACCTTCCTACCGATGGACTTGAGAACTCTGGAGGCAGGGGTCACATTCTCCTTGTCTGGAAAGATGTTCTGTTGCCTCACAGGGGAGGTAGCATCATATTCTGATGAAAGTTCACTGCATTCCCTTTGATGGATGCTCCTGTTTGAAGTGAACTCTGCTGACACCGAACTGTCCATCCTTGAGCCAAGAACCTTCTCAGAGATGGTCTTGAGATCCATGGAGGCAGGTGCCACATTCTCATCAAGAAAGAGGTTTCCTTGTTCAGCAGGGGAGATAGCAGCATCATGCTTTCCAGGAGGCACTGAGTTTTCCTTGTCTAGAATGATGTCATTTTTGAAATCTTCATCCGACATGAGCATAAATTCTGTTTCAACTGGCATTAACGGAATAAGATATTCAGATGTAGGTTCATTTGACTTCCTCTTCTTTTCAATCTTCAGCACAGAGTTTTCACTCTCTGAAAAGTTGTCCTGTTCCAAATTCAGAGGGGAAATGGAATCCATCAACTCTTGGGAACTGGTAGGCTTCAACATTAGTTGACTCCTCTCAAATATTATGTTGCCCGAGACATGAGGGGTGGTAGTCTCCTTGTCCAGTAGACTGATCTCTTCTTTTTCCTCAGTTGCTTCTATATCCAAGTTGTCAAATATACTCCCAAAAATTATGCCTTCAAGCTGACAGTCCTCCATAACAATCTTATTTGGGGCCATTTTCTCCTTGTTTGACAGACCTCCATCCAATTTAAGATGGGACAAACTATCATGCTTCATCTCTTGGTGGCTATTTGTATTTCCATCAATCATGTCATGCGTGAAAGGATTTTCTGGCATGGCCTCATAGGATTCCATATGCATAGTAGAATCCAGCTGTGAGATTTGATTTGCAAAGGTTTCGTATTTGAAAGCCAAAGGGGAAACAGAACATGGTGACTCTGGTCCCATCTGTGGTTTTGCATCAAATGAATCTTGTGGGATAGAATTCTCAGAGAAAATGTCATGCTGCTCTGCCTCCTTAGCAAAATTCAGTATGGACTTCTCTTTATCTGAACGCTCCAAATTCAGAGGGTTTGGCACTTTTTGATTCCTCTCCGTGGTGATGCTGTCCATGACATGGGGGTTGATGTGGACCTTTTCTGGTGCAATCATCTTTTCCTTCTCTCCAGCTTTGACATCAGAATTATCGAACAAAACCATGCAAGCTGCACATTCTCCCTTGCAGTTTTGAGAACATACAAGATTCTCATTTTGGGCTTCTTCGTTCTTGTAGCTGTAGCTCAAAGTCCTGCTTCTCCTTCCTGTGTCAATGTGAAGAGATTTCACTGACTTCAACTTGGCCCTTCGGGACATGGTGCCTGCCACTTTCTGTTTGTCTGATTGGACTGGTTTTCCAGCTGCCTGTATTATTGAAGAACCACCAGATTCTGTAATTGAATTCTCACTAACAATCGTGTCTCCTGCTACCACTTGATTTGTCTCCTGTGCATTGTGTTAGACAGTTAGCATTGCTATAAGTACCAAAAGTTAAAAGATGTGAACATCAGTAAAAGTTAAGGGAAAAGAAATCAAGCAGTACAACTCACGCAAATGTGTAGCATCCTCAAAGAAAAAACACACACAGAGAGATATTTGAGAATATATATAATTTAGATACAAGTGTAAACCAATGCTGTAAGAAAATCAGGATATCGAAAGTGGTGCAAAACCTGAAGTGGGTAAATATTATTAACTCATCATGCAGTTCATATCAAAACAAATTTATGATAAATATATCAGGGAAACAACAAGTATTGCTCACCAAAAAAATTAAAGCATGCATTTGTGTTGTTCTAGATGAATATTAGTTTGATGTACATAGTTGATAAGTTATTAGTTGTGTTCAGTTCTATCACACACGTGGCATATAAATTCAGACCGGCAGACAAACCAGTTCAATCTTGCACAAAATTTCTTAGCATAAACCGAGTACCATATATCCCATGAATACACCAGCCACAAGAAAATCATTTAGCAGACTAAGCAATAAAAAATCCGGTGAGAAAATCCAACTATGTACATGGGATTAAGTAATTTGCACAGGTGTCCAATGCGTCCAGGCTGGTTCAGTGTCAACTTTCATTAGGACTTATATGAGACGATACAACTTCGTACCAGGTAGAATTCCAGGAAGACGAAAATGACACACACAGTCGTAATGTTTAAGTGTCTTTACATTACCACTGAAAGCAGTGGAAGCTTAATAAATCTAGGCACTAGGCAGAATTCCAGAAAGATAAGGCACATCAAAACATGATAATCAGGATTCATCGGTGGAAAAATTCAACTATGTACATGGTATTAACTAATTTGCACAGGTGTCCAAAGCATTCAGGATGGTTCAGTGTCAGCTGTCATTAGAACTTACTACACGACGATTAATGACACATAAAAAGTTCCTTAATAGTCATAATTTTTAAGCGTCTTTACATTACCACTGAAAGCAGTGGAAGCTTAATAAATCTAGGCACTAGGCAGAATTCCAGAAAGATAAGGCACATCAAAACATGATAATCAGGATTCATCGGTGGAAAAATTCAACCATGTACATGGGATTAACTAATTTGCGCAGGTGTCCAAAGCATTCAGGATGGTTCAGTGTCAGCTTTCATTAGAACTTACTACACGACGATTAATGACACATAAAAAGTTCCTTAATAGTCATAATTTTTAAGCATCTTTACATTACTACTCAAAGCAGTGGAAGCTTAAGGCCTTGTATAATGCAAGGTGCTTAGGATGGTGCTTAAAGAAATAAACCAGACTTTTCTTAAGCATCGGTGCTTATTTCTACAGGAGAGGTGCCTAATTAAGCGTCTATCATGTACAAATAAGCATCGATGCTTAAGAAAAGCCTGGTTTATTTCTCTAAGCACCTCCCCTAAGCACCTTGCATTGTACAAGGCCTAATAAGCCCAGGCACTAGGCAGATTTACAGAAAGACAGGGCACATCAAAACTTTATAATTCTAAGCAACTTCATGCTTTAAGTAACGAGAAACATAGCATAGCATTATTCAATTGCTGAAGTATTCAGTTACAGAGCTGGATCTCGATTTCAAATGTAATTCATTTCAGAAAGTGATTACACATAAATGGTGTCAGCTTTCATTAGAATTTACTACATGACGATTAATGACACATAAAAAGTTCCTTAATAGTCATAATTCTTAAGCATCTTTACATCACTACTCAAAGCAGTGGGAGCTTAATAAGCCTAGGCACTAGGCAGATTTATAGAAAGACAGGGCACATCAAAATTTTATAATTCTCAGCAACTTCATGCTTTAAGTAACGAGAAACATAGCATAGCATTATTCAATTGCTGAAGTATTCAGTGACAGAGCTGGATCTCGATTTCAAATGTAATTCAATTCAGAGAGTGATTACACATAAATGGGTTATAAAATAGATAAAAACTAAAAACATACACTAAAACGGGTGAACTAAAAAATATTGGAATATCGATCATTGTAAATGCTGCCTAAACCAAATTAACCGACTTACTAAACATCCTAAATAATGCACTATAAGATTTGGCACAACAGCGGCAATTTCATCATCTGATACGAAAATAAGCTCAGCTAAAAGGAAGGGACACCATCTATTGGTACCCATACCAAAACCAAGGGCATGGAATGCATCTCAAGTTTCATCAAAGGTTTCCAGTATTAGCTTGTTGAGTTCAAACCTGATGAGTTTTTGTCTCCATTGGCTCCCTCTGCTCAGACACCAACTGATTGCGTGCCTCCTGTTAATTTCATCAAACGCTTAGACTGCAAGCAACACAGCCAAAATACATACAGATTTTGTACCGGCATAAAAGAGAATTATCGACCTGATGAGTCTGGATCTCCTCCTTGTCCTCCTCAACAAGTGGTGGAAGCAGATCATCCATCTCAAATGCCTCGCGCAGGGAAAGCCAGTGAAGCCGGTACTCCCTCTTCGAGGCCCCGAGCTGTAGTGTATCACCAGCCACCAGCTCCACCAGCGTGTTTGGTGGGATCCTTTGGCCCGAGACCCAGGTCCCATGCACTGGTCAATCAAAGCACAACCATGGATCAATTCTATGTAATTTTTGCATAATTGTTTGAAATTGCAAGCATATTCGCTATCAGCGCAGGACCTTGTGAAGATGACAAGGTGGGGCTAAACTCACCCAGTCACCCTGATAATATCGAGCCTATCGGGAGCAAATCCAAGTGAATCGTCAAATAGGCGAGTCTACACGAATCGATTCACCCTAACAAAACCCTAGAATTCGCGTAAACCCAAGCACGCACGGAGATCGGAACGGCACGCGCGCACGCGAAGAGCAGGGAGACACAGAGGGTTGCGCGGAGGAAAATCGGTACCGGAGGAGAGGTCGGTGACGGTGATCCGGCGCTGGCGCCGCTTGCAGCGCACCTCGAGGTGGCGGCGGCTGACGCTGGGGTGGTCGATGAGGACGTGGCAGTCGGGGTGCCGCCCAAACAGTACCGGCGGATCCGCCTCGCCCTCCGCCCGATCCCCATCCCCGCCGCGCCGCGCCTCCTCCGTCGTCGGGCCGTTGAGGAAGATGTGCTTCAGCACGACGCCGCCCTTGGCCACCGCGAACGCCGCGATCGGAGACCCCGCCCCCGCCTCCACGTCCTCCGCCGCCGGCGCCGTCGTCGCCATGCCTGCGCGTGTGGGCTGGTTGGGTGGGCGGGGCGAGGAGGAGTCGAGACGATGACGCCTCTCTGTGTGGAAAACGCAGGTGGACGCGGAGGGGATTCGAAATGTGGAGGAGACGTTGGAGCCGGGCGGATTTGAGAGCTTGCCAATTGCAACGGCTAGAATTTTGTTGGAATATAATTGGAAGGGCCCGACGCGTCACCGCGCCACTCACGCATCGCCAGCCGGGCCTAATGACGCCTGTGCGGGCCCATTTTCAGTTTTCCATTTTTTACAACACCATCCCAATTTTTTTGGCCACAAAAATGTCAAATTCTGTTCCGAAACATAAAGACGCCAAAAGGTAAAGGAAAGTGACCAAAATGGATCGACTGTCCCATGTACCATGTCGGTCACCTCGATCGCCTGCCACGTGTCTCCATTGACCAAAATGGATCGACTGTCCCATGTATCATGTCGGTCACCTCGATCGCCTGCCACGTGTCTCCATTGACCAAAATGGATCGACTGTCCCATGTACCATGTCGGTCACCTCGATCGCCTGCCATGTGTCTCCGTTGACCAAAATGAATCGACTGTCCCATGTACCATGTCGGTCACCTCAATCGTCTGCCACGTGTCATCACTGGGTTTGTGAAGCGTCTCCGTTTATCTCTGCTCTCTATGTTTCACGTGTCTCCATATCAAGACAATAACGACAAGTCAGGCGCCTTCACAATTTTGAAATCAACGACACCATTGTTGCAAACTACTACTTCCATTCGCCCGCACCACCCAGGGAGAGCGAACTATTGTTGCAACAATTGACTCATGCCCTCTGTTGTAGGAGACATGAAGGGGCGGATTGTTGTTGTAGGCTAGTCACTGCTAGTTGTCGGGATTGCAAGGGGTCACGTTTGATGTTGTAGGGCTCGTTTTCTAACTGGTGCAAGGAAGAGAACCATGAGTGCTTTTGGGGAGTTGTTGTCGTGTTGTGACTGGTCACATGCTCATCACTGGTGTTGCAAGAGGGTGACACTCTATGCTACAGGGGGCGGCCGACGAGCTACTATAAGGAAGGGAACCAGCCGCGCTTTAGGGGAGCCGCCACGGTGATGTGAACGATGATGGATGCATTTTGCATCCTATTTTACTTAGTATTTTTGCACCGTAGGCTTAGGGATTTTGCAATTTACCACTTCACTTGCCCGTTTATGTCCGATTTCACTAGGACCTCCAGAATTAGGAGATTTGGAGCATTCTTTGGAAAATTCGTTGTTGGGAAATGTGCTGATTGGACGTCATAGGAACCTTCTATGGAGAGGAGCACGAGAGAAGAAACAACACATAGTTTGGAGGTTCCAAAAAATTATAGAGCTTGCTCCAAAAATTACCTTGTAGCCTCCTAATATGATGATTGTGGAGTCCTTGTTTGGAGCTTGCTCCAAACCCAACTGCCAACGCAAGAGGGATGTTTAATATTCTTCTTCCTCACGTCACAACCAAGTTTTTAAGCTCCCTATAGTTAGGGGGCATGCCCACTAACTCCCGCCCTATTAATGGCATGCCCACTTCCTTCTATTCACGTGGTGATCCGTCGGATGGATGCCAGGTGACATCATCTGCTAGGTGTCCCCGGTTATAAGAGCCCGGCGGCGACGCATACTCATCACTAAAACCCTAATTGTCGCCTTCCCATTTCCTCGCTATTTCCTCCCTATTAAGCACTTCCACCCTCCGTGACAATGCTCCAATACAGGGACACAACCTATTGGTTGAACTTGTTGGAGGACAAGAACCTCCCTACCATACGTGATGCACTAGTGGTGCGGACTCTACCTGGAGCGCAATAGCCACGACAGGCGTCTCATCCTCCTCTCATGACTCGCGTGGCGCCAATGGCTCCCGTGACAACAATTGTAGAGGATCTAGCACCCGTGATGGATGGAGGGCTGGTGGTTCCCGTGGCGCAAGCGATTCCACTCGCGAAGGGTGGCATTGATCTGGTGCCTCGGGCGACATTGCCACCATCGCCACATGTGCCCCCTCGACCAGTTCGTCCATGTCCTCATCAAAGCCCAACCAGAGCCTGAGGATTGTTGGAAATATGCCCTAGAGGCAATAATAAAGTGGTTAATATTATATTTACTTATTCATGATAATCGTTTATTATCCATGCTATTATTGTATTGATTGGAAACTCAAAAGGACTAAGGAAATGTTTTTCGTTTATGGAGGTGATCAAGAGCTCGTCGTAAAGGGTTACGTCGATGCAAGCTTTGACACTGATCCGGATGAATCTAAGTCTCAAACCGGATACGTATTCATTCTCAATGGGGGAGCGGTAAGCTGGTGCAGTTCCAAGCAGAGCGTGGTAGCTGATTCTACATGTGAAGCAGAGTACATCGTTGCCTCAGAGGCGGCAAAGGAAGGTGTCTGGATGAAGGAGTTCATGACAGATCTTGGAGTAGTGCCCAATGCACTGAATCCAATGACTCTGTTCTGCGACAACACTGGTGCCAATTGCTCTGGCCAAGGAACCAAGGTTTCACAAGAGGACCAGACACATAAATAAATGCTTCAATTCTATCCGTGATTACATCAAGGAGGAGGACATAAATATTTGCAAAATGCACACGGATCTGAATGTCGTAGACCCGTTGACTAAACCTCTTCCAAGGGCTAAACATGATCAACACCAGAACTGTATGGGTGTTAGATTCATTACAATGTAATCACATAATGTTATGAACTAGATTATTGACTCTAGTGCAAGTGGGAGACTATTGAAAACATGCCCTAGAGGCAATAATAAAGTGGTTATTATTATATTTCCTTGTTCATGATAATCATTTATTATCCATGCTATAATTGTATTGATTGGAAACTCAAATACATGTGTGAATACATAGACAACACTGTGTCCCTAGTATGCGTCTAGTAGACTAGCTCGTTGATCAAAGATGGTCAAGGTTTCCTAGACATAGACATGATAACGGGATCACATCATTAGGAGAATGATGTGATGGACAAGACCTAAACTATGAATGTAGCATATGATCGTGTTAGTTTATTGCTATAGTTTTCTGCATGTCAAGTATATGTTCCTATGACCATGAGATCATGCAACTCACTGACACTAGAGGAATACTTTGTGTGTATCAAACGTCACAATGTAACTGGGTGACTATAAATATGCACTACAGGTATTTCCGAGGGTGTCTGGTTGAGTGGGCATGAATCAAGGCTAGGATCTGTTACTCCGTGTGAGGGAGAGGTATCTCAGGGCCCACTCGGTAATACAACATCACAATAAGCCTTGCAAGCAAAGTGACTAAAGTGTTAGCCACGGGATCTTGTATTACGGAACGAGTAAAGAGACTTGATGGTAATGAGATTGAACTAGGTATAGAGATACCGACGATCGAATCTCGGGCAAGTAATATACCGAAGAACAAAGGGAACGACATACGGGATTAACTAAATCCTTGACATAGACGTTCAAGCGATGAAGATCTTCCTAGAATATGTAGGAACCAATAGGCACATACACGTACCGCTATTGGTTATTGACCGTAGAGGTGTCTTGGTCATGTCTACATAGTTCTCAAACCCGTAGGGTCTGCACACTTAATGTTCGGTGACATTTCGGTAGTATTGAGTTATGTATGGTGGTGACCGAAGGTTGTTCGGAGTCTTGGATGTGATCTCGGACCTCATGAGGAGCTCCAGAATGGTCCGGAGGTAAATATTGATATATAGGAAGTCCCGTTTTGGCCTCCGAAAAAGTTTCGGGTATTTCCGATAGTGTACCGGGGGTGCCGGGAGGGTTCCGAGGTGCGATCGGGAGGGGCCACCAACGCCGGGGGGGCACATGGGCCTTCGAGGTGGCACACCAGCCTTTAGTGGGCTGGGAAAGCCAGCCCCTAAGGGGCCATGCGAGGAGAAGGAGGGAGGCCAAGTGGGGAGTCCTCCGAGGACTCCACCTCCCTTGTGGGAGGAGGAATCCGAGTGAGGGGAGGACTCCCCCCTTGGTTCGGCCGAAGGCCCCTTGGAGGAGGGGCTAGGGACGACTCCCCTCCCCTTCCTCCTATATATATTGGAGGGAGAGAGGACAGCCGCACCCAACCCTAAGCCACGGTGCAGCCCTCTCTCCCCACACTAGATCGTCTCCTCCTCTAGTTTCGGCGGTGCTTAGGCGAAGCCCTGCCGGAATAGCTCCACCACCACCGCCGTCGCGGCGTCGCGCTGCCGGAGTTCTCATCTACCTCACCTCTCTCTCTTGCTGGATCAAGAAGGCGGAGATCGTCATCGAGTTGTACATGTGCTGAACGCAGAGGTGTCGTCCGTTCGGCGCTAGATCGGGACGGATCGTGATTGGATCGCGGGACGGCTAGTGATTTGGATCGCAAAGATGTTCGACTACATCAACCGCGTTTGTTAACACTTCCTGCTTAGTGATCTACAAGGGTACGTATATCCACTCTCCCTCTCGTAGATGCTCATCACCATGGATAGATCTTGCATTTGCGTAGGATTTTTTTTATTTCCCATGCAACGTCCCCAACAGTGACATCATGAGCTAGGTCTATGCATAGATGAGATCATGAGTAGAACACAAAGGAGTTTGTGGGCATTAATTTTGAGATTGCTTCCTCCCTTGGTCTTTTCTAGATTCGGCGGTATTGTGGGATGAAGCGGCCCAGACCAACCTTACTCGTCCATGTACGAGAGACCGGTTCCATCGATCGACATGTGACTTTGTTGCATAAAGATGGCTGGCGGGTGTCTGTCTATCCTACTTTAGTTGGATCGGATTCAACAAAGGCGGTCCTTGAGAAAGTTGAAAAGCAATCTGTGTATAACCTTGTGGTTTTGCGTAGGTAAGAATCGTTCTTGCTAGATACCTGTAGCAGCCATGTAAAACACGCAACAACAATTAGAGGACGTCTAACTTGTTTTTGCAGGGTATGTTGTGATATGATATGGCCAATTACATGATGAGATATATGTGATGTATGAGATGATCATGTTTTGTATAGAATATCACCACTTGCATGTTGACGAGTACGGAAACCGGCAAGATCCATAGGGTTGTCTTTAATTATTGTATGACCTGCATGTCAATCATTAAGCGCTATGTAATGCTTTACTTTATCACTAAGCGGTAGCAATAGTAGTAGAAGCATGGTGGGAGCGACAACCCCGATGGTATCACAATGATGGAGATCATGATGATGGAGGTCATGGTGTTATGCCGGTGACGATGGAAATCATGCCGGTGCTTTGGAGATGGAGATCAAAAGCACAAGTTCATGGCCACATCATGTACTTATGATTTGCATGTGATGTTAATCCTTTTATGCATCTTATTATACTCAGGACGACGGTAGCATTATAAGCTGATCCCTCACTAAAATTTCAAGATAAAATTGTGTTCTCCCCGAGTGTGCATCGTTGCGAAGGATCGTCATTTCAAAGCACCACGTGATGATCGGGTGTGATAGACTCTACGTTCGCATACAATGGGTGCAAGCCAGTGTTGCACATGCGGAACACTCGGATTAAACTTGACGAGCCTAGCATGTATAGACATGGCCTCGGAACACAAGAGACCGAAAGGTCGAACATGAGTCATGTAGTAGACATGATCAACATGGAGATGTTCACCATTGAAACCACCTCATCTCACGTGATGATCGGACTTGGGTTGGTGAATTTGGATCATGTATCACTCGAATGACCGGAGGGATGTCAATTTGAGTGGGAGTTTTTAAGTAATATGATTAATTAAACTCATTATCTTGAACAATAGTCTTAGTAACCTTTGCAAATTTATGTTGTAGATCAATGGCCCGCGCAGTAGTTCCCCTGAATTTCAATGCATTCCTAGAGAAAGCCAAGTTGAAAGATGATGGAAGTAACTTTGTAGACTGGACCCATAATCTGAGGATTATCCTCACGGCTTCCCAAAAGGCTTATGTCCTTGATGCACCGCTCGGTGAACCACCCGCCCCCGTGTCGTTTGAAGACGTTGTGAACGCTTGGGAGACACGTTCTGGAGATTACTCAATATTTCAATGGGCAATGTTGTATGGCTTAGAACCGGGACTTCAAAGCCGTTTTGAATGTCATGGAGCATATGAGATGTTCCAGGAGTTGAAATTTATCTTTGAGAAGAATGCCCGAATCGAGAGGTATGAGACCTTCGATAAGTTCTATGCTTGCAAGATGGAGGAGAACGGGTCTGTCGGTGAACATATACTCAGAATGTCTGGGTATTCGAACCGTCTGGCTAAGTTAGGGATGCCCTTTCCACAAGAGGCAATCACTGACAGAGTTCTTCAATCATTGCCACATAGCTACAAGAGCTTCGTGATGAACTATAACATGCAAGGGATGAACAAGTCAGTCGCCGAGCTGTTTGCGATGTTGAAAGTCGCTGAGTCTGAAATCCAGAAGGAGCAACAAGTGTTGATGGTCAATAAAACCACTAGTTTCAAGAAGAATGGCAAGGGCAAGAAGGGTAATTCCAAGAAGAGTGGCAAAGCAGTTGCCCCTCCCGTGAAGAAACCCAAGGCTGGACCCAAGCCAGAAACTGAGTGCTTTCATTGCAAGGGAACTGGTCACTGGAAGCGGAACTGCCCCAAGGATCTGGCTGACAAGAAGGCGGCCAACACCAAAGAAGGTATATGTGATATACATGTTATTGATGTGTACCTTACCAACTCTTGTTGTAGTGCCTGGGTATTTGATACCGGTTCGGTTGCTCACATTTACAACTCAAAGCAGGAGCTACGGAATAGGCGGAGGCTGGCAAAGGACAAAGTGACAATGCGCGTGGGAAATGGTTCCAAGGTATGTGATCACCGTCGGCACGCTCGCTCTTCGATTACCATCGGGATTAGTTATGAACCTGAATAATTGTTATTTAGTGCATGCGTTAAGCATGAACATTATATCTAGATCTTGTTTATTGCGAGACGGTTACTCATTTAAATCAGAGAATAATTGTTGTTCTATTTATATGACTAATATCTTTTATAGTCATTCACCCAATGTAAGGGGTTTATTCTTATTGAATCTCGATAGTGACGATACACATGTTCATAACATCGATGCCAAAATATGTAGAGTTGATAATGATAGTACCACTTTCTTGTGCCACTGCCGCTTAGGTCATATTGGTGTAAAATGCATGAAGAAGCTCCATGATGATGGAATTTTGGAGTCACTTAATTTTGAATCACTTGACACATGTGAACCATGCCTCATGGGCAAGATGACTAAGACCCCGTTCTCTGGAACAATGGAACGAGCAAGTGACTTGTTGGAAATCATACATACTGATGTGTGCGGTCCAATAAGCATTGAGGCGCATGGTGGATATCGTTACTTTATCACCTTCACTAATGACTTAAGTAGATGTGGGTATATTTACTTAATGAAACACAAAGTCTGAAATGTTTGAAAAGTTCAAGCAATTTCAGAGTGAAGTTGAGAATCCTCATAACAAGAAGATTAAATTCCTACGATCTAATCGAGGAGGAGAATATCTGAGTTATGAGTTTGGCAACCACTTAAGACAATGTGGAATTGTTTCACAATTGACACCGCTTGGAACACCACATAGTAATGGTGTGTTCAAATGTCGTAATAGAACCTTATTGGATATGGTGCATTCTATGATGTCTCTTGCCTATTTGCCACTATCGTTTTGGGGTTATGCATTAGAGACAACTGCATTCAGTTTAAATAGGGCACCATCGAAATCCGTTGAGACGACGCCATATGAACTGTGGTTTGGCAAGAAAGCAAAGTTGTCGTTTCTTAAAATTTGGGGATGTGATGCTTATGTCAAAAAAGCTTCAGCCTGAAAAGCTAGAACCCAAAGAGGAGAAATGTGTCTTCATAGGATACCCAAAAGAGACGGTTGGGTAAACCTTCTATCTCAGATCCGAAGGCAAATTGTTTGTCTCTAAGAATGGGTCATTTCTCGAGAAAGAGTTTCTCTTGAAAGAATTGAGTGGGAGGAAGATAGAACTTGATGAGGTTGTTGAACCTTTGTTTCAACCAGAGAGTAGCACAATACAGAAAGATGTTTCTATGGAGCCTAGATTAGTTGAAGAGGAAGTTAATGATGATGATCATGAACCTTCGTATCAAGTTACTATCAAACCTCATAGGTCGACAAGGACGCATCTTGCTCCTGAGTGGTACCACAACCCTGTCTTAGAGGTCATGTTGTTGGACAACGATGAACCTACGAGCTATAGAGAAGCGATGGTGGGCCTGGATTGCGACAAATGGTTAGAGGCCATGAAATCCGAGATGGGATCCATGTATGAAAACAAAGTGTGGACTTTGGAAGTATTACCTGGAGGGCGAATGGCCATTCAGAACAAATGGATCTTTAAGAAGAAGACGGACGCGAACGGTAATTTCACCGTCTATAAAGCTCGACTTGTGACAAACGGTTTTTCACAAGTTCAAGGAGTTGACTACGATGAGACCTTCTCACTCGTAGCGATGCTTAAGTCCGCCAGAATCATGTTAGCAATAGCTGCATTTTTCGATTATGAAATTTGGTAGATGGATGTCAAAACAACATTCCTTAACGGTTTCCTTAAGGAGTTGTTGTATATGATACAACCAGAAGGTTTTGTCTATCCAGAGAATACTGACAAAGTTTGCAAACTCCAGCGATCCATTTATGGACTAGTGCAAGCATCTCGGAGTTGGAATCTTCGCTTTGATGAGGTGATCAAAGCATTCAGGTTTATACAAGTTTACGGAGAAGCTTGTATTTACAAGAAAGTGAGTGGGAGATCTATAACGTTTCTAATATTATATGTGGATGACATATTGCTAATTGGAAACAATATAGAAATGTTGGAAAGCATGAAGGAATATTTGAACAAGAGTTTTTCAATGAAGGACCTAGGAGAAGCTTCTTTCATATTAGGCGTCAAGATGTAGAGATAGATTGAGACGCTTAATAGGACTTTCACAAAGCACATACCTTGACAAAGTTTTGAAGAAGTACAAAATGGATCCATCCAAGAAGGGGTTCTTGCCTATATTGCAAGGTATGAAGTTGAGTAAGACTCAATGCCCAATGGTGCAGAGGATAGAGAGAAGATGAGTGTCATCCCCTATGCTTTTGCCATAGGCTCTATCATGTATGCAATGATGTGCATGAAACCTGATGTCATCCTTGCCATAAGTATGGAGGGAAGGTTTCAAAGTGATCTAGGAATGGAACATTGGACAACGGTCAAGAATATCCTTAAGTACCTGAAAAGGACTAAGGAAATGTTTCTCGTTTATGGAGGTGATCAAGAGCTCATTGTAAAGGGTTACGTCGATGCAAGCTTTGACACGGATCCGGATGACTCTAAGTCTCAAACCGGATACGTATTCATTCAAAATGGGGGAGCGGTAAGCTGGCGCAGTTCCAAGCAGAGCGTGGTAGCTGATTCTACATGCGAAGTGGAGTAGATCGCTGCCTCGGAGGCGACGAAGGAAGGTGTCTAGATGAAGGAGTTCATGACATTGGAGTAGTGCCCAATGCACTGAACCCAATGACTCTTTTCTATGACAACACTAGTGCCATTGCTCTGGCCAAGGAACCAAGTTTTCACAAGAAGACCAGGCATATAAAGAGCCGCTTCAATTCCACCCATGATTACATCAAGGAGGAGGACATAAATATTTGCAAAATGCACACGGATCTCAATGTCGCAGAACCGTTGACTAAACCTCTTGCACGTAGGGGTGGACATTAAAACCGACAAATCGAACACCGAGCCGAAGTCGAAACCGAAGAAACCAAATTTTTATTTTTTTTAATTGGTATACATAATTTCGGTTTTTTACTTCTAGAAAGCAAACTAATTTCTGTTTTTTTATTCTGTTAACCAAAGCAAACAAAACTATACCTAAGTAGCAGGCATACCATCGTGGAACTCACTACCGTGTCACTGTGCAGTCCTCCCGTATTCTTGTTTCTTTGGGTGGCAGTCCTCTCGTAAGCCAACCACTTTTTTCGGCTAAGGCCACTAATCCATATAGCCCACTAACCCATATGAGACAAGGAGTGACTAGCACATCACGTGTGTCACCATGGGCCGAGCATTAGAAGTTGGTCAACCTCCGAGCATGCGAGCATCTGAACAAAGAATGATTAGTCCCACCTCGCCTGGCTGGGGAAACAAGACACAGACTTTTGCCTATATAATAGGGCGATCCAGGAAGATTTAATAAAAGCAAAATTCCATCGGTGTAAACCGAAAACCGCACCGAACCTCCCGTTAACCGAAATTTCGGTTAGCTAGTTTTAATTGCAATTTTTGGTTTTTTACTTTGTAAACCAAATTTGAAAAATAATCGAATGTTAGAAACCAAAATTTCGCTTTATATCAAATGCCCACCCCTACTTCCAATGGCTAAACATGATCAACACCAGAACTGTATGGGTGTTAGATTCATTACAATGTAAATCACATAATGATGTGAACTAGATTATTGACTCTAGTGTAAGTGGAAGACTGTTGGAAATATGCCCTAGAGACAATAAATAAAGTGTTTATTATTATATTTCCTTGTTCATGATAATATTTTTTTATCCATGCTATAATTGTGTTGATTGGAAACTAAATACATGTGTGGGCATATAGACAAACACTGTGTCCCTAATATGCCTCTAGCAGGCTAGCTCGTTGATCAAAGATGGTTAAGATTTCCTAGCCATAGACATGAGATGTCATTTGATAGTAGGATCACATCATTAGGAGAACAATTTTATGGACAAGACCCAAACTATGAACGTAACATATGATCGTGTCAGTTTATTGCTACAGTTTTCTGCATGTCAAGTATCTGTTCCTATGACCAAGAGATCATGCAACTCACTGACACTAGAGGAATACTTTGTGTTTATCAAACGTCACAATGTAAATGCGTGACTTTAAAGATGCTCTACAGCTCCGAAGGTGTCCGTTGAGTGGGCATGAATCAAGACTGGGATTTGTTACTCCATGTGACGGAGAGGTATCTCAGGTCCCACTCGGTAATACAACATCACAATAAGCCTTGCAAGCAAAGTGACTAAAGTGTTAGCCACGGGATCTTGTATTACGAAACGAGTAAAGAGACTTGCTGGTAATGAGATTGAACTAGGTATAGAGATACTGATGATTGAATCTTGGGCAAGTAACATACCGAAGAACAAAGAAATGACATATGGGATTAACTGAATCCTTGACATAGAGGTTCAATCGATAAAGATCTTCGTAGTATATGTAGGAACCAATATGGGCAACCAGGTCCCGCTATTGGTTATTGACTGTAGAGGTGTCTCGGTCATGTCTACATAGTTCTTGAACCCACGGGGTCTACACACTTAACGTTCGGTGACGTTTCGGTAGTATTGAGTTTTGTATGGTGGTGAATGAAGGTTTTTTGGAGTTCCGGATGAGATCCCGGACATCATGAGGATCTCTAGAATGGTACGGAGGTAAATATTGATATATAGGAAGTTCCATTTTGGCCTCCGGAAAAGTTTCAGGTATTTCCGGTAGTGTACTAGGGGTGCCGGGAGGGTTCCGGGGGGCCATCGGGAGGGGCCACCCACGCCGGGGGCACATGGGCCTTAGGGGTGGTGCACCAGACCTTAGTGGGCTGGGCAAGCCAGACCCTAAGTCCCCATGCAAGGAGAAGGAGGGAGGCCAAGTGGGGAGTCCTCCGAGGACTCCACCTCCCTTGTGGGAGGAGGAATCTGAGTGGGGGGAGGACTGCTCCCCCTTGGTTCGGACGAAGGCCCCTTGCAGGACGGGCTAGGGCTACCTCCCCCTGCCTTCCTCATATATATATTGGAGGGAGAGAGGGTAGCCTCACCCAACCCTAAGCCATGGTGCAACCCTCTCCCCCAACACTAGATCGTCTCCTCCTCTAGTTTCGGTGATGCTTAGGCAAAGCCCTACCGGAATAGCTCCACCACCACCGTTGCCGCACCGTCACGCTGCCGGAGTTCTCATCTACCTATCCTCTCCCTCTTGCTGGATCAAGAAGGAGGAGATCATCATCGATATGTACGTGTGTTGAACGCGGAGGTGCCGTCCGTTCGGTGCTAGATCGGGGCGGATCGTGATTGGATCGTGAGACGACTAGCGATTTGGATTGCGAAGGCGTTCGACTACATCAACCGCGTTTCTTAACGCTTCCTTCTTAGCGATCTACAAGGGTACGTAGATCCACTCTCCCTCTTGTACATGCTCATCACCATGGATAGATCTTGTGTTTGCGCAGGATTTTTTTGTTTCCCATGCAAAGTTCCCCAACAAGGACCCATTTGGGGTTATGTTGTGGTTCTCTAAGATCGAAGTGGAGGCGCACCACCATGAATAGGAGCGCATCCACGATTGACGGTGATATGACCTAGGGGTGCCTCACCTGACCGGAAGTCGACTTGTAGCCCCTAGGTCGGTTATGCCATGGGCCAACTTGTTGGGGGAACATTGCATGGGAAACAAAAAAAATCCTACACACACGTAAGATCTATCCATGGAGATGCATAGTGAAAGCACAACTTCTCCCTAGGTGGTTTTAATACTTAATAACAACATATATTTCATTGGACTAATGCTTCCACTAAGTATATTTCAGGAAAAAGTTCAATGATATGATTGACAAAGGATTGTGAGGAGACCCCAACATGCAAGCATAGGATTGGCCAAGCTACAAGCATGAAGACTCTACATTTTACTTTGTGGGAAATCACTTTCAGTCCACAGGAAAGCCAATACTATCAAAAGAGGGTGAGGTATTAATGGTGAATGAAATGCTCAAAATGACCAAGTGTTAGTCACCAAAAACACCCCAAAGCTCTCCCACAAAGATTCTGTCCGAGAACCTACCACTCAAAATCGGTGCCACCAACAATTCCATATCGGCTACACTGAGTCAAAACCCTAGACATAAGCCCTAGGCAAAACCCACATCTCGATACTACCAATTCCCACTTTGATGCAACCGAGTTTTAGTGACCAACTTTCTGTTGACTGTTTCATAAGAATTGGAATTTCCGAGATTTGTGACTCGGTCTCACCGAATTGTGTAACTGCCCTCAGCCACTCATATCGGTACCACCGAGAATTATATATTGGTCTCACCGAAACGCCAAAGTTGCCACATTTTGCACTAGTTGGTGCAATCGAGATTTCACTCCGATTTCACCGAGTTGGGCAATAATGTTGTAACCGTTGGATTTTTTGGAGATGCCTATATATACCCCTCCACCACATCCCACTTGCAAGAGAAGCACTTAGAATAGACCCACACTTCCCATATCCAAATTTCTAAGAGAGAATCACCTACCCTTGTGTTGAGGTCAAGATCATCCACTCCAACCATATGAATATTGATTTCTAGCCTCCCCAAGTTGTTTTCCATCCAATCAATCTCTTCTACCCAAGCCAAATATATGAGAGAATGATTGAGTGTCGAGGAGACTATCATTTTAAACACTAGAGCAAGGAGTTCATTACTATCGAGCCCATTAACTTTTGGAGGGTGGTGCCTCCTAGATTGGTTAGGTGTCACTTGGGAGCCTCCTACTTTGTTTTGTTGAGTTGAACCAAGAAGTTTGTAAGGGCAAGGAGATCGCCTATTTCGTGAAGATCTACCTCGAGTTAGGCTAGTCCTCCGTGGACGTAGGACATCATGGTATAAACAAGGTTGCTTATTCGTGGAACCCTTCATGGATGGAGCCCTCTATGGACTCTCGCGACCATTACCCTCCATGGGTTGAGGTCTCCATAAACATGGATGTACGATAGCACCACCAATCGAAACCACGGGAAAAATCTTCGTGTCTACAATTGCGTTTGATCTTCCTACCCTTATCCTCTTACATATGCTTGTATTTACTTTCCGCTGCAATACTCGTAGACATGAATGTTTAGGGTGTACTTGATATGCTAGAATTGCTAAAATCTTCCAACCAATTAATTTGAGAAAAGGTTAGGTTCTTATTTGGTCAAGTAGTCTAATAACCCCCCCACCCTCTAGACCTACTTTCGATCCCTAAAAGTGGCATCAGGGCTTTGGTCTCCATTGCATTGGTCTCACAACCAAGGAGAGTATGGCGTCTAGTGAGGGATACTATCACCGTAGAGGTCCATATTTTGATGGCAATTTTGCTACTTGGAAACATAAGATGAAAATGCATATTCTTGGTCATAATCCCGTCGTATGGGCTGTTGTTCGTGTTGTCTTGCAAGGTGAATTCTCTAGTGATGGAAAGAAACCGGTTCATGAAGCGATCACAAAAGAATTTAAGATGTTGTAATACAATGCTCAAGCATGTGACATTCTATTCAACTGCCTATGCCCTGAAGAATTCAACAGAATTAGCCATCTTGAGAATGCAAAGGAAATTTGGGACACTTTGGTTGATATGCACGAAGGTACCGACTCCGTCAGGGAATCTAAGTTGGATGTGCTTCAAAGTCAACTTGACAAGTTCAAGAGAAGGATGATGAAGGAGTCGCCGAAATGTACTCTAGGCTTGCTCTCGTCACAAATGAGATTGCCGGCTTAGGAAGCAAAGAAACGAGTGACAAATTCATCATCAAGAAGATACTTAGTTGGATGGAAAGTATGACACTATGTGCACATTGATCCAAATGATGCCAAACTATAAATATCTCAAAACTACAGAAGTGATTGGAAGGATTGTTGCTCATGAGATGTCACTCAAGGACAAGGAAGAACTTCACAACAAGTCAAGCGGTGCTTACAAAGCCTCAAGTGACACCCCCATTACATCAAGAGACAACCTTGTTACCAATGAAGAGATAATCCTCATGGTCAAGAAATTCAACAAGTTCTACAAGAGTAGAGGCAAAGAGAGAAACTCCAAATCAAGATATGAAGAGAAGCGTTCATCTAGTCGTGACCGAAATTGTTACAATTGTGGAAGGCCCGAACACTACTCAAATGAGTGCAAACCCCCCACAAAATAAGGGAAGATTCACCTAGAAGAAAGAGCTCAAGATATGAGTCTCCTCTAAGAGAGAGAAGGAGTAGAGATGATCGTTATGAACGAAGACCCTCTGAGAGAAGCAAAGACTTGGAGAAGAAGGACAAGTACACCAAGAGCTACACAAGAATAAGAAATCAAGCCCATGTTGGTGAATGGGTTTCCGGCTCCGAATCCGACAACCACTCTAAGAAAAGCTATCACTCCAACTCCGACTATAGTCAAGATGAAGATGTTGCCAGACTTGTGCTCGTTTCCTCCAACTCCTACGACATATTTTATTCACCAAATGAACGGAGTGGAAGTTGATTCATGGATAAAGTCCCTAAGGTATCAAACCCTGAATGCCTTGACTTTAATAGTGATGAGGATGACCTACTTGGAGATGATGACTTGCTATTTGACAAATCTAGTGATATTAGTCAAAATGAACTTGTTAGTAATCAGTCTAGTCAAGATAAGTCATGTGATGATGATAATTTGGAAATAGAACGACTAACTAAATAACTAAACACTCTTAAGTTATCCTATGAATCTACTCTAGAAAATCATAGAGAGCTTGTAAGGACTCATGAGAAGCTACGCTTCGAGAAGCTCAATTTGGAGCAAGAGCATGAATTCCTTAAAGCTACTAACGACGATCTTTGAAAGAAGACTTCCTCTTATCTAGCCAAACGACTACTCTTGTCTAGATCCATTCCACAAGTTGAGGCTAAGCAAACTAGTAACAAAGGCAAGACAGGTTCTTCAACTAGTAGCAATAAAAATGATAAATCCAACGACATTCCTTCAAGTAGTTCTATTGATTCCACTAACAATTCTCTTAGCCAAGTTACACTTGAGCAAGAAAATGATCTATTGAAAGGGATTATATAAAAAGGTGTCTATAAAAGTCTTGTCGGATGTAAGAAATTTGAGGAAATTGTACGCAAGCATGGATGATACCGGAAGAACCATGGCATTGGCTACTTCAATGCTAATGGAGTTGAATGGGAAGAAGGTCAATACCCCAAGCCCAAGTTTGTCCCTAAAAGGGAGAAGTATGAACATACTCTTTTGAAGGGAACAAAATCTCAAGAGGTCCTTCCACCACAAGACCATAAGCACAAGGGAAAGGACAAGCTTCAAGAGGAGATTGACTCATATGAAGATGAATGCCAAGCCATGGTCAAGTGGGTTCCCAAGGCTACTACAAGCTCAACTTATACAAGTGCTACTTCAACTCCAAGGGTTCCCATCAAGTTGATGTGGATCCCAAAGAATAAGAACTAGAGAAGTTCGTGAGGGGTGACTCCGCCAACAAAATTCACTCACATTCATTTTTGGCAAGGACTATTGGCAATCAACTCCAACTTTATGCAATAGTTCAAGGAGTCACACATTCCCTCAAAGGTAAGCAAGGGGCAAGGTAATTAATGAATCCACAGACATCATCATGTATGGCTTGCACTCCATGTCCATAGATATCCTTGTATTTATCTCTTGTTTGGGACTAACCCATGTAGGTGATAAGAGTAAGAATCAACGAGGATTGCTCCAACTCAAGATGATCTTCATCAACTATGAGCATCCACCACTTCGTCACCCACATGAAGTCTAGTACGACAAAACCCAAGGTTAGTTTATCCCTCTTAGGGGGGATGCCACATCAAGGGGGAGCTTTACTCTAAGACTTGAGTTAAAGCATCTCTTAAAGATGTGAACACATTAAATGCTTTATGTAAAAGTGGTAACCCCACTTGTGCTTACACGACGAGTATGACCTATGATCAAGTATTCTTACTTGGCTCCTAAGTCAATATACTCGTATATAGATGACCTCGTCATTGCCAAAGTGCTTGGTAGATACTAGAGTGGTTTTGCATGTTTACCATATTTCATTTGCCATCATATTGTGTGAGCATGTTGGTATGCATATCTTTTCTCATTCGAGGATATACAATTGTTGTTATTTGGCCTTCAATTTTATTTTGCCAATTAGATATACAAGAATGCCTAGGACCCCTCTCTAGCTATCTATGCTTTCTCGTCTCAAATTCTTTTCATGCTAAATCACAAAATTTGAGCAAGCACTTCTCGAACCCTGTGTGTGAGGAGCACTCGGAGTTCCGTTTCGTCAAGAGATGACCACCAAAACCTCCCAAGTGCAACTCGATGACATACAAGTATAGGGGATCTATTGTAGTCCTTTCGATAAGTAAGAGGGTCGAACCCAACGAGGAGCAGAAGGAAATGGCAAGCGGTTTCCAGTAAGGTATTCTCTGCAAGCATTGAAATTATCGGTAATACATAGTTTTGTGATAAGATAATTCATAGCAAGTAACAAGTGTAACAAAGGTGTAGCAAGGTAGCCCAATCCCTTTTCTAGCAAAGGACAGGCCTAGACAAACTCTTATATAAAGCAAAGCACTCCCAAGGACACATGGGAATTTCTGTCCTGCTAGTTTTCATCATGCTCATTTGATTCGCGTTCGTTACTTTGATAATTTGATATGTGGGTGGACCGGTGCTTGGGTGCTGCCCTTACTTGGACAAACCTCCCACTTATGATTAACCCCTCTTGCAAGCATCCTCAACTGTGAAAGAAGAATTAAGATGAATCTAACCATAGCATGAAACGTGTGGATCCAAATCAGCCCCTTACGAAGCAACGCATACACTAGGCTTCAAGCTTCTGTCACTCTAGCAACCCATCATCTACTTATTACTTCCCAATGCCTTCCCCTAGGCCCAAATAATAGTGAAGTGTTATGTAGTCGACATTCACATAATACCACTATAGGAGAGACAACATACATCTCATCAAAATATCGAACGAATACCAAATTCACATGATTACTTATAACAAGACTTATCCCATGTCCTCAGGAATAAACGTAACTACTCATAAAACATGTTCATGTTCATAATCAGAGGAGTATTAATTATCATAAAGGATCTGAACATATGATCTTCCACCAAGTAAACTAACTAGCATCAACTACAAGGAGTAATTAACACTACCAGCAACCCACAGGTACCAATCTGAGGTTTGAGACAAAGATCGGATACAAGAGATGAACTAGGGTTTGGAGAGGAGATAGTGCTGGTGAAGATGTTGATGGAGATTGACCCCCTCTCGATGAGAGGATCATTGGTGATGACAATGGCTTCGATTTCCCCCTCCAGGAGGGAAGTTTCCCCGGCAGAACAGCTATGCCGGAGCTCTAGATTGGTTTTGTCCAAGTTCCGCCTCGAGACGGTGGCGCTTTGTCCCGAAAGCTCGCTTTTGATTTTTTCCAGGTCGAAAACCTCCATATAGCAGAAGATGGGTGTGGGGGCCTGCCAGGTGTGTCACAAGCCTGCTAGGCGCGGCCAGGGGGTGGCTGCGCCTGGCAGGTTTGTCACCTCCTGGTGGCCACCTCTGACATCTGTTTCGCCCAATATTTTTTATATATTCCAAAATAATTCTCCATAAATTTTCAGGACTTTTGGAGTTGTGCATAATAGGTATCTCAGATTTGCTCCTTTTCCAGTCCAGAAATCGAGTTGCCAGCATTCTCCCTCTTCATGTAAACCTTATAAAATAAGAGAGAAAAGGCATAAGTATTGTACCATAACGTGTAATAACATCCCATAATGCAATAAATGTCAACATAAAAGCATGATGCAAAATGGACGTATCAACTCCCCAAGCTTAGACCTCGCTTGCCCTCAAGAGAAAGCCGAGATCGATAAATATGTCCACATGTTTAGAGATAGAGGTGTCGATAAAATAAAATACGGACATGAGGGCATCATGAACATCTTTAGAACAACAATACTTATTGTATAAGATTTCTTATGCTAGAGTAACAATTCAGTCACAAGATAAAGTATGAACCAAGAACTCTGTTGACAACCAACAAACTATGATCTTAGTCATTGAAGCAATTGGCAATTTATCATAACATCGGAAAGAGTCAATATAAGAGCTTGTAAAGCAAACCCAGATACTCAATCATCTTTTGGTCTTTCATAATTGCTAACACTCACGTGGCACCCATGAGATCAAAGCTTCAATCGGACACAGAGAAAGATAGGGGCTTATAGTTTTGCCTCCCAACTATTTACCTCAAGGGTGATGTCAACAATAATAACTCATGATCACCCACATCCGAGTGGATATACGCGTCTAGACCATTCCCCAACACATAATGCTTGCCAAGAGAGAGGTGAAATATAGGAAGTGGTGAGGATCACATTGACTCTTGTGTGAAGGTAAGTACTTAAAAAGTAGAAGTAACAGATAGGCCCTTCGCAGAGGGAAGCAGAGGTTGTCATGCACTTTTTATTTTTGGGATGCACAAACCCTTAGTGCAGAGGACCGCCGCGTTGTATTGCCCTTTGTGATAACAACCTTTATTATGCAGTTTGTCGCTTTTATTTCTTTACTATCACAAGTTTGTACGACTCTTATCTCCCTTACAATAAAAGATCACACATATTTAGGATCAATTTCTATTGCTATTTGCACGGATGACAACTTACTTGAAGGATCTTATTCAATCCATAGGTAGGCATGGTGGACTCTCATGGAAAAACTGGGTTGAGGTGTTTGGATGCACAAGTAGTATCTCTACTTGGTGCGGAAGTTTTGGCTAATATGAGGTGGAAGCAAGCACTACATTGTAACACCCCGTTATGCCTAGCAGGATCTAGACTGGCCCCACAGATCAACACTAGTCTTTCCTACACACTTTGTCCTCACTCGTGCGCACCCGGGACCAACTTCCCGGTCGATCACCCATCCTAGAATCGCTCCAAGCCAAGCATGCTTAATTTTGGAGTTCTTTTCGAGTAGGCTTCCGGAAAAGAAGGAATTCCTTGTTGATATGAGTAGTCTATCATTCCTATTAAGGCAGGCTCTCACATACACCCCCACTCAAAGGAACCGACGTCCTCGTCGGCCCATCAGGAACGTTCCCTTTTGGCACACGTATGCGCGTCCAGTCCGGCACATGTGCCATGCTGTGTGCCACGACGGGCCACACACGCCATGCGCCACATGCCCGTGCACCTGACCCGTGCATGCTCGTGTAACCGCACGGGTCGGCTCTGATACCAATTGTAACACCCCGTTACGCCTGGCGGGATCTAGACTGGTCCCACAGATCAACACTAGTCTTTCCTACGCACTTTGTCCTCACTCGTGCGCACCCGGGACCAACTTCCCGGTCGGTCACCCATCCTAGAATCGCTCCAAGCCAAGCACGCTTAACTTTGGAGTTCTTTTCGAGTAGGCTTCCGGAAAAGAAGGAATTCCTTGTTGATATGAGTAGTCTATCATTCCTATTAAGCTAGGCTCTCACATACATGTTGGAGGATCTAAAACCATATAACTTCTATCACTACTAGAATTCAGTTATTTGCCATGTTTCGGGCCTTTGCCGTCTGCTGACACATGGAAAAGATGCTCTTTGTCGTCTGCTGTCACAAAGCAGATGGCAAAGAACTAGCACATGGCAAAGGCACTCTTTGCCATGTGCCAGTTCTTTGTAGTCTGCCCCCAGACGACAAAGAGAGACAGGGAAGACGACAAAGAGCTAAGGTGGGTCCCACTGGACCTTGGGCCTGGTCAGGTCCAAACGGACGGGGTCTTTGCCGTCTGGTGCACCTTTGCCGTCGTCCCTGTCTCTCTTTGCCGTCTAGGGGCAGACAGCAAAGGGGATGCCCTACTAACGGCGGTCCGCCCCCACTCCTCTCTCTCTCACTCTCTCCCTCCCTCACTCTCTCCCACCTCCCCCTGTGACCGCTGCCGCCAGCCCCCTCGCCGCCGCCAGCCACCTCCCCATGCCGCACCTCCCCTGACCGGCCCCACCCCCGGCCTCCCCACCCCCGTGCCGCCCCTCCCCCAGCCGGCCCCGCCCCCGGCCGCCCCTCCCCCGACCGCCCCTCCCCCGGCTGGCCCCGCCCCCAGTCGACCCTTCCCTGGCCGCCCCTCCCCCAGCCGGCCTCGCCCCCGTGGACCTTCTCCAGCGCCGCCGCACCGACGTCCTCCCTATGGTGGCCGTCCTCCATTGGCCCCTCCAAGGTGAGTTTTTTTGTTTTTTGTTTTGTTTTTTAGGTCAGTTAAGTTTTAGTTTTATGTTAGTTTAAGTTTAGATTAGTTTAGTTTTAGTTTTAGGTTAGTTTAGGTTAGTTTAGTTTTAGTTTTAGGTTAGTTTAGGTTTAGATTAGTTTAGTTTTAGTTTTAGGTTAGTTTAGGTTATTTAGTTATAGTTTTAGGTTAGTTTAGGTTTAGGTTTAGGTTGGTTTATTAGGTTAGTTTAGGTTTATGTTAGTTGGTTTATTTATTAGTAAAGAAAAAACCTAGAAGAAAAAAACCCGACACGATGCCCCGACACCCCAACACGATGCCCCGACACGACACTCCGATATGACACCCTGACACCCCGACACCCCGACTTGATGCCACTAACCCCCGACGTCACTGATCCCCGACCCCTAACGCCACTGAGCCCCGACCACCGACGCCACTGACCCCCAACCACCAACGCCACTAACCCTCGATGTCACTGACCCCCAACCCCCGACACCACTAACCCCCGATGCCACGGATCCTCGACGACACTGACTACGACAACACTAACCCCTGACTCCCGACACCTATTCTGCCTCTTGTTGACCGAAAAGGTGCTCTTCGGCCTTCTAGAGGCCAAGGAGGTCATAGTTTTGTCAATTATGAGTGAGGTCACATATTTTCTGATTTTGTTATAAAAAACATTATATTTGTGTTGATCGGGTGAAATTCAATGTGCAGTTGTTCGACGACCTCCCCGTATTGACGAGCACCCTTGCTGCGTTCGTTGGTGAGCACAAATGACATCTCCTCCCCCGGGCCCCTTAATTTGCTTGGTTCCATTCTTCGTGCCGATGAAACTTGCTAGCTATATGTGTCTTCAATCATCAGTATGCGTCTCCCGTTCGAATGGGTGGCATCTATAAATATGCATGTCTTTGCATATCTATAACCGCCATCCTTTCGAATTGCCCAACGTTATCTATGGACAGCCCTAGTATGTGTAGATTGGGTTCGTTTTCCCGTATGCTCTGCTCCGGATCCGATGCGGAATTTCGTCAGTGCCTCCCTGTTGTTCTTCGGGTACACAACCTCTCTGCTTATTGCCGAGACGTGTATCAGGAGAACAGCGAGGAGTGCTGCCGAAATTCTGTGTCGGATCCAGAGGAGAGCATGGGAAAACGAACCCAATCTACACATACTCGGGTGGGATTAGGACCTATCTCTACCTATTAGCGTGTAGGTTGCATGGACGTAATAAAACTGACAAATTTGATTAATAGATTAATATAGATGATGAATTATATATATATATATATTTCTTGTGTGTTTAGTAGGTAGGCAAGATGAGTGATCGTGCTTGGATGTACACTGGTCACCCTAGTCAGAAAGACATGACCAATGAATGGTTAACAAAACCAAGGGGTTTGTGAGAACCGCATTTGCAAATGGCGAGCAAAAAACATGGTGCCCCTGACCCAAATGTGACAACTTTAAAAAGCAGACACAATTTGAAATGGGTAAACACCCGCAGAAGTGGGGTTTTACGCCTAATTATACGGTGTGGACTTTTCATGGTGAGTCTGACCAATGTGCCAGAGCTGAGGTGGTTCGTCGTCGCACCGACGAGCATGGTACCGAGATCGAAGACATGGTGCAAGACTTTGATGATGCTCGGGATTCGGACGATGAGATGGAGGAATCTGCAAAGGCCTTCTATGAAATGTTGGAGTCTTCAAAACATCCTCTCCACGAGCACACTGAGCTTTGTCAACTGGATGCCATCGCATAAGTAATAGATCTGAAGGCTCAATTCAACCTAGGTAGAGAATGCTACGACGCGACGATGACGATATTTGGACGCTTTCTACCCAAAGGCCATGTACTGCCTGCAAACCTGTACCAGTCAGACAAAATCCTCCGTGTACTTAAGATGCCCTATGAGAAGATACATGCCTGTGAGAATGGATGTGCCTTATTTAGGATTGAGTATGCGACCTTGAACTATCGCCCCATTTGAAATTCTTTCCAGGTATATTGTGGTAGACAACGGTATGGGTGAGAAGATTCAAACCAAAATCCCCATTAATGTTCTTCGGTATCTGCCAATCGTATCAAGACTTCAACGTCTTTTCATTGTCAAAGAGATGACCAGACAGATGACATGGCACAAATTGGGAAAAAGAACCGAACTAGATGCGGATGGGAACAAGATGTTGGTACACACTTCAGATGCTTTTGCATGGAAGCACTTCGATGGATTACATAAGGATAAATCAACATACCCACGGCATCCTCGAGTTTCCATCAGCACGGATGGGTCAATGTGTATGGTATGACGGCAGCACAATATAGCTGTTGGCCTGTATTTGTCATTCAACTCAATCTCCCCCCGGAGAGATTATGAAAAGAACATTTTCCTGACGTTGATAATTCCAGGGCCCAAATATCCGAGGAAGAATATGAATGTGTACATGCAGCCGCTTAAGGATGAATTGCAAGAAGCCTGGGATAATGGGATCAAGACATACAACACCGCTACCAACAAAAACTTCGAAATGCATGTGTGGTACATGTACTCGATGCATGACTATCCGACGTATGCGCTATTCATTGGCTGGTGTGTGCATGGAAGGTTCCCGTGCCCCACATGCAAGGCAATTCTTTAGTTCCGTTGGCTGCAGGAGGGTCGCAAGTTTTCTTGCTTCGACATGCATAGAAAGTTCCTGGATCCTGACCATAAGTTCAGAAAAGACAAGAAGAATTGCATCAAAGGTAGAGTTGTCAAAAACACTGCACCACCTGCGTTGACATGCCAACAGACCCTTGATCAGTTAAACGCTCTCGAGCCTGATCCTTTGCGTCTAGGGTATTTCAAAGGGTATGATACGGAACACGCCTGGACTCACAAGTTTTCCTTATGGGATCTGCCTTACTCCAAAGACCTCATTTTCCCACACAACATCGACATGATGCACACTCAGAAGAATATGGCGGAGGCCATTTTTGGTACATTGTTTAGCATAGAGGGGAAGTCAAAGGATAATCCTAAGGCTAGAATCGACTAGGAGACTCTATGTGATAGGCCCTTAGAAAACTTGCGACAACGAAAAGGAAAGCAAAGCGTAACGAAGCCAAAGTCATGGTTCAATCTCGTCCACGGCCAGTCGAGCTCGCCATCGAGGTTAGTTTAATGGACTCAACTATCTTTTCGCATTACGTTGTGTGTGCGAACAAATATGATTACAATGCTAACAATGAGTTGTGTTGCAGGCTACTATTCTGAAAGAGAGAGAGGTAACGTAGGCGCTTTTGGCGGTGAAGGATAAGGATATGAAGGAGATGGAGAAGAGGACGACTGCGTTGATGGAGGCGGAGAGGGCACGGAACGATGTGTCTAACAGGGCCATGTATGAGATCTTCGTGGTAAGTTTCTTGTTCATATTTGTCAAATCTTGCATTTTAATGTTTGTTTCATTAATAACTAAAAAGTTTGACTTGTCAAAACCAAATGTATAGTCTATGTGCGAGAAGACCAGCCACATCCCTCCGGTGATGCCATTCATTAACATGACGAGGACAGTGAGTTTCATTTCAATGCAGTCATCTTTTGGGTGTCATCATGCTAACGACACATTGCAAATGATGCTTGGTAAAGAATATCTATCGAAACGCATCGCACGACCCTTCTACAGGGCAGCCTTCTCCAGGTGAAACAAGCCAGAGCCACCGTGCTTCACCTCCGTGCTGACGAGAATGGTAGTTTTTTTCTAGTGTTTTGCTTAACAACCGCATAATGATGGTTACTTAACTTACCTTACCTCCAAAATGACATATTTTACCCAAGTTAGCTCTAGAGTGACATATACTTAGCTTAGTTTCCTCCTAAATGACACAGTAAGCTAAATTAGCTCCAAAATGGCCTATTTTATCAAAAATGTCCTATACTTAGCTTAGTTTCCTCCTAAATGACATAGTAAGCTAAATTAGCTCCAAAATGGCCTATTTTATAAAAAAAATGACCTATACTTAGCTTAGTTCTCTCCTAAATGACATAATAACCTTACCTAGCTTCAAAATGACCTATTCTACCTAAGCTATTAAATGACCTATACTTAGCTTAGTTAGCTCCAAATGGCATAATAAGCATAGTTAGCTCCTAAATGACCTATTTTTACCTAAGTTAGCTCTAAAAAGACATATAGTTAGCTTAGTTTCTTCCTAAATGACGTAGTAAGCTAAATTAGCTCCAAAATTTCCTATTTTATCAAAAATTACCTATACTTCGCTTAGTTAGCTCCAAAATGGCATAATAAGCTTAGCTAGCTCCAAAATGACCTATTTTACCCAAGTTAGCTATTAAATGACCTATAATTAGCTTAGTTAGCTTCAAAATGACATAATAAGCATAGCTAGCTCCTAAATGACCTATTATTACCTAAGTTAGCTCCAAAATGACATATATTTAGCTTAGTTTCCTCCGAAATGACATAGTAAGGTAAATTAGCTCCAAAATGGCCTATTTTATCAAGAATGTCCTATACTTAGCTTAGTTTCCTCCTAAATGACATAGTAAGCTAAATTAGCTCCAAAATGGCCTATTTTATCAAAAATGACCTATACTTAGCTTAGTTCTCTCCTAAATGACATAATAAGATTACCTAGCTCCAAAACGACCTATTGTACCTAGCTTAGCTATTAAATGACCTATACTTAGCTTAGTTAGCTCCAAAATGGCATAATAATCATAGTTAGCTCCTAAATGACATATTTTTAACTAAGTTAGCTCTAAAATGACATATAGTTAGCTTAGTTTCCTCCTAAATGATGTAGTAAGCTAAATTAGCTCCAAAATGGCCTATTTTATCAAAAATGACCTAAACTTCGCTTAGTTGCCTCCAAAATGGCGCAATAAGCTTAGCTAGCTCCAAAATACCCTATTTTACCCAAGTTAGCTATTAAATGACCTATAATTAGCTTCAAAATGTTATAATAAGCATAGTTAGCTCCTAAATGAACTATCTTTACCTAAGTTGGCTCCAAAATGACATATATTTAGCTTAGTTTCCTCTTAAATGACATAGTAAGCTAAATTAGCTACAAAATGGCCTATTTTTTATCAAAAATGTCCTATACTTAACTTAGTTTCCTCCTAAATGACATAGTAAGCTAAATTGGCTCCAAAATGGCCTATTTTATCAAAAATGACCTATACTTAGCTTAGTTCTCTCCTAAATGACATTATAAGCTTACCTAGCTCCAAAATGACCTATTATACCTAGATTAGCTATTAAATGACCTATACTTAGCTTAGTTAGCTCCAAACTCACATAATAAGCATAGTTAGCTCCTAAATGACCTATTTTACCTAAGGTAGCTCTAAAATGACATATAGTTAGCTTAGTTTCCTCCTAAATGACGTAGTAAGCTAAATTAGCTCCAAAATGGCCTATTTTATCAAAAATGACCTATACTTCACTTAGTTAGCTCCAAAATGGCACAATAAGCTTAGCTAGCTCCAAAATGACCTATTTTACCAAAGTTAGCTATTAAATGACCTATAATTAGCTTAGTTAGCTTCAAAATGGCACAATAAGCATAGTTAGCTCATAAATGACCTATTTTTACCTAAGTTAGCTCCAAAATGACATATATTTAGCTTAATTTCCTCCTAAATGACATAGTAAGCTAAATTAGGTCCAAAATGGTCTATTTTATCAAAAATGTCCTATACTTAGCTTAGTTCACTCCTAAATGACATAATAAGCTTACCTAGCTCGAAAATGACCTATTTTACCCAAGTTAGCTATTAAATAACCTATAATTAGCTTAGTTAGCTCCAAAATGGCATAATAAGCATAGTTAACTCCAAAATGACCTATTTTTACCGAAGTTTGCTCTAAAATGACATATAGTTAGCTTAGTTTCTTCCTAAATGACGTAGTAAGCTAAATTAGCTCCAAAATGGCCTATTTTATCAAAATGACATATACTTAGATAAGTTCTCTCATAAATGACATAATAAGCTTACTTAGTTCTCTTCTTCATCTAGTGTTCTTCTTCTAATTTTGGAGCTTCCCATTTTGCAGATTACATCCACTTCACGGAAGTTTGCATTGATGGAGTGCTTGGGTTACTTGTATTTTTTTATTTTGTATCGATGAACAATGTGACAATTGCTACATATGGATATGAAACTATGTATGTATGGATGAAACTATTGTAATATGGTTTGGTACGATGAAACTTGCATAATATGTATGTATGTATGGATGGAACTTATTTTAATATGGTTATCGGTATGGCGACATATTTATTTCTGTGAAATATATATATATATATATCATATATTGCTGTGAAAATTGTTATAATAAAAAATAAAAGAAAAAGGACATTTTGGTTACTCTTTGTCGTCTGCCCATGGACGACAAAGGGGGGGGGGCTGGGCAGACAACAAAGGGGGACCCCAGGCGGCAAAGGGCCTTAATCTTTGCCGTCTACCCACAGACGACAAAGGGGGGGCTAAGGGAGACGGCAAAGGGGGGACCCCAGGCGGCAAAGGGCCTTGAACCCGTTCTCCCTAAGGCTTCTTTGCCGTCAGCCCACGGATGGCAAAGGGTGGCCTAAGGCAGACGAAAAAGGGTGCACCCCAAGCGGACGACAAAGACTGCCGTTAACACTTGACGACCCTAACCCATGGGTCTGACGTCCATGCTCTTTGCCATTTTCTCCCCCACGACAAAGATTCTTTGCCGTCCGTGGTCCCAAGGTGGATGACGAAGGACCTCTTTACTGGATTTTTCTTTACCGTAATATTTGCCGTCTACTGACGGACGACAAAGGCCTTTGTCGTCCGGGGTCCTACCATTTGCCGTCAGCCATGGCAGACGGCAAAGTCCCTGATTCCTGTAGTGTATCCAGAGGTAAGCAAACATAACCCATTATGCTATCTTCCTTGTCCAACATCAACTTTTTGTCATGTAATATTTTAATGAGTGGTCATAATCATAAAAGATGTCCAAGATAATATATTTATATGTGAATCTCTCTTTCTTTATCACTTCCTTTTCAATTGCACCAATGACCAATTACTTTGTTTGTTAACTCCCAACAAATTTCAATCGACATACTTTTTATATGTGAAGTCATCACTCCCCATAAGATCATTATGTATACTCTTTGCTTTTATTATATTATTCTTTACTCTTAAGAGCATAGTAATCTAGCAAAGCCCTCTCATCAAAACTAATTTTTATTATATAAATCTCAGACTTGCTTGAATAAGGAGAGCAAAAGCAAAAACTAAAAGGTAGATCATACTAACACTTTATTCTACTAGATCAAAACAAAACAAAAGGGATCGAACTAAGAAAAACAAGAAAAAGGAAAAAGGCAAAAGGCGTGATGGTGATACGATACCGGGGCACCTCCCCCAAGCTTGGCACAAGACAAGGGGAGTTCCCATACCCATGTGCTTAGCTGTCCTTCTTCGGAGGTGATGGTGGTGGAGTTGTTGATGAGGATGGAAGCTTGTCCTCCGTCTTCCAAGGCATAGGCTCACCATCGTAAAAAGATGAACAAGTCTCTAGAATCCTGAAATTGGTAGCCAAACTCATTCTCTTAAATATGTATTCATACTCACAGTTTTGGTTTTGCACATCATAGATTTAGGCTTGGAGATGCTCAATTCTCTCGTAAAGCTTGAAGATGTGCTCCCCGATGTCCTTGGTGTCCAACTTGTGTTTATGGGTAAACTCCAAGATCATCATATGATTGACATTGAGTCCATGTTCCACCATCCCTTGACACTTGAAGACTTGTTGCTCCATAGCTTCGAGCCTTTCTTCCATGCTTCCGGTCTTCTTTGGCCCCTCAACGTCACGGATGTGCAGCACCCCCTCACGCATCTCAATGGTTTGAGGGTGTTGCAACACCTTCGCGAGATAAGGGTTGATGACCTTCTCAAAAAACTTGTCCCTCAAAGCATCGGGGATGCCATAATAATCTAAATTTGTGGTAGAAATAGCTCAAAACGAAAACAGGAGGTATTGACGTGGTATGAAAGTGCAAACCTTCAGAAGATTATATAATGAATTTTTTCCAACCCGAAGGGGTGTACCACAAGAAAACGGAGTCCGGGGGCGCATGGGCTGGTGACAAGCCCCCTAGGCACAGCTAGGGGGTGTGGCCGTGCCTAGCAGGCTTGTTGCCTCCCTGTGCGTCCTTTGGAGTGCTTTTCATTTTCCTAATTTTTTAAATATTCCAAAACTGAGTAAAATTACTATTGGGAAAGTTTTGTAGTAGGTTTACTTACCGTAACACGTACCTATTCCTTTTCAGATTCTGAAACGTTCCGATAGGTCTCCCTAATATGCTCTTGCACAGTTATGGTATTGATAACATTGGTTTCAACATTAATGGGAGTACCTGAGATATAATGTTTGATTCTTTGCCCATTTACCACCTTCGGATTTGTGCCTTCGGCGTTGTTGATCTTGATGTCACCAGAATGATATACTTCCTCAATGATGTAAGGCCCTTCCCATTTAGAGAGAAGCGTTCCTGCAAAAAATCTTAATCGAGAATTTTATACCAAGACATGATCACCTACATCGAATTCACGCTTTTGTATCCTTTTATCATGCCATCTCTTAAATTTTTCTTTAAACAACTTGGCATTTTCATAGGCCTGGGTTCTCGATTCATCAAGTGAGCTAATATCAAATAACCTCTTCTCACCAGCAAGTTTGAAATCATAGTTGAGCTCTTTGATTGCCCAATAAGCTTTGTGCTCTATCTCTAGAGGTAAGTGACATGCTTTACCATAAACCATTTTATACGGAGACGTACCCAAAGGTTTCTTGTAAGCAGTTCTATAAGCCCATAATGCATCATCAAGTTTCTTAGACCAATTCTTCCTAGATCTATTAACAGTCTTTTACAAGATCAATTTAATTTCTCTATTGCTCAATTCTACTTGACCACTAGACTGAGGACGATAAGGATATGCAATTCTATGGTTACATCATACTTAGCAAGCAACTTACGGAAAGCACCATGAATAAAATGTGAACCACCCTGAGTCATTAAATATCTGGGGACTCCAAATCTAGGGAAAATAACTTCTTTGAGCATCTTAATAGAGGTGTTATGATCAACACTACTAGTTTGAATATCTTCTACCCACTTAGTAACATAATCAACAACAACTAAAATATGAGTATACCCATTGGACGTTGAAAAGGTCCCATATAATCAAAACCCCAAACATCAAATGGTTCAATAACAAGAGAGTAATTCATAGGCATTTCCTGACATCTACTAATATTGCCAATTCTTTGACATTCATCACATGACAAGACAAACTTGAGAGCATCCTTGAAGAGGGTAGGCCAATAAAAACCAGATTGTAATACCTTATGTGCAGTTCTATCTCCAGCGTGGTGTCCTTCGTAGGCCTCGGAATGACACTTCCGTAGGATCTGTTCCTGTTCATGCTCAGGTACACAACGTCTAATAACACCATCTACTCCTTCTTTATAAAGGTGTGGGTCATCCCAGAAGTAATGTCTTAAATCATAGAAGAACATTTTCTTTTGTTGGTATGTGAAACTAGGCGGTATAAATTTAGCGACAATGTAATTAGCATAATCAGCATACCAAGGGGCATTGCGCGAAGTATTTATGACAGCTAATTGTTCATCAGGAAAGCTATCATCAATAGGTAGTGGGTCATCAGGAACATTCTCTAACCTAGACAAATTATCTGCTAAGGGGTTATCAACACCCTTTCTATCAACAATATGCAAATCAAATTCTTGTAGCAGAAGAACTCACCTGATAAGTCTAGGTTTAGCATCTTTGTTTTCCATAAGATATTTAATAGCAACATGATCAATGTGAACAATTACTTTAGAATCAATAATATAGGGTCTAAACTTATCACAAGCGAACACAACTGCTAAAAAATCTTTTTCAGTGGTAGCATAGTTTCTTTGAGCACTGTCTAGAGTTTCACTAGCATAATGAATATCGTTTAATTTCTTATCAACTCTTTGCCCTAGGATAGCACCAATGGCATAATCACTAGCATCACACATAATTTCAAAGGGTAGGTTCCAATCAGGTGGTTGAACAATAGGTGCAGAAATCAAGGCATTCTTAAGAATTTCAAAAGCTTCTACACAATCATCATCAAAGACGAATGGAACATCTTTTTGCAAGAGATTAGTGAGCGGCCTAGAAATCATAGAGAAGCCTTTAATGAATCTCCTATAGAAACCAGCATGCCCAAGAAAACTTCTTATACCTCTGATATGCATAGGACACGACATTTTTTCAATAGCATCAACTTTAGCCTTGTCAACTTCAATACCTATTTCGGAAATTTTATGTCCCAAGACAATGCCTTCATTCACCATAAAGTGGCACTTCTCCCAATTCAAGACAAGATTAGTTTCTTCATAGCTCTACAAAACTCGATCAAGGTTGCTCAAACAATCATCAAAAGAAGTTCCGTAAACGGAAAAATCATCCATGAAAACCTCAACAATCCTTTCACAAAAATCAGAGAATATAGTAGTCATGCATGTTTGAAAGGTAGCAGGTGCATTGCATAAACCAAAGGCATACATCTATAAGCAAAGTTACCAAAAGGGCAGGTAAAGGTGGTCTTCTCTTGGTCCTCTTTTGACACAGGTATTTGAGAGAAACCAGAATGACTATCTAGAAAGCAGAAATGTGTGTGTTTGGACAATCTTTCTAGCATTTGATCAATAAAAGGTAGAGGGTAATCATATTTTCTAGTTTCTTTATTCAATTTCCTAAAATCAATTACCATTCTATATCCTGTAACAATTCTATGTGGGGTCAATTCATTTTTATCATTAGGAACTACGGTAATACCTCCCTTCTTAGGGACACAATGAACGAGACTAACCCATCTACTATCAGCAATAGGGTAAATGATCCATGCCTCCAGAAGCTTTAATATTTCATTTATTACCACTTCCTTCATTTTAGGATTTAACCGTCGTTGGTGATCAACAACTGGTTTAGCATCAGGCTCCATTTTAATTTTATGCTGACATAGAGTGGGACTAATGCCCTTAAGATCATCAAGAGTATATCCAACAGCAGTACAGTGCTTCCTTGGAGTTTTCAATAATCTCTTTTCTTCATGCTCTAAAAGGTTAGCACTAATAATAACATGATATATCTTCTTTTCATCAAGATAATCATATTTCAGAGTATCCGACAATTGTTTAAGCTCAAACACGGGATCACCCTTGGGTGGAGGAGGATCCCCAAGTACTTCAACAGGCAAGTTGTGTTTCAAAATAGGATGTTGATCAAAGAAAATCTTATCTATTTCATTCCCTTCATTCATATGCATATCATTTTCATGGTCCAGCAAATATTGCTCTAAAGGATCAGTAGGAGGCACAACAATAGAAGCAAGACCAATAATTTCATCCTTAATAGACACTTCTTTATCATGGGGTTGTCTATGAAATTTAGAGAAATTAAACTCATGAGACATATCACCAATACTTACCCTTAACCATTTCCTTCTCACAATCTATCCTAGCATTAACGGTATTCAAGAAGGGTCTACCAAATATAATGGGACAAAAGTCATCTTGTGTGGATCCAAGGACAAGAAAATCAGTAGGATATTTTATTTTCCCACACAATACTTCAACATCTCTAATAATCCCAACTGGTGATATATTATCTCTATTAGCAAGCTTAATTGTAACATCAATTTCCTCTAACTCAGCTGGTGCATTATCATTCATAATCTCTTTATATAAGGAAAAGGGAATTGCACTCACACTAGCACCCATATCACATAAGCCATGATAACAATGATCTCCTATTTTAACAGATACAACAGGCGTGCCAACAATGGTCCTATGCTTATCTTTAGCATCAGGTTTAGCAATTCTAGTGGCTTCATCACAAAACTGAATAACATGCCCATCAATATTATCAACCAAGAGATCCTTAACCATAGCAATACTAGGATCAACTTTAATTTGCTCACGTGGTGTAGGTGTTCTAGCACAACTCTTACAAATCACAGTTGAAGCTTTAGCATGTTCCTTTATTCTAATAGGGAAAGGTGGTTTCTCAATATAAGCAGCAGGAATAACAGGATCAACATTATAAGTAATAGTTTTCTCTACAACTTTAATAGGTTCAACTACTTTCACTTCAATGGGAGGATATATTTAAACCACTTCTCCTTAGGGAGATCAACATGAGCAGCAAAATATTCAAAAAAAGAAGCTACTACCTCAGAGTCAAGTCCATTTTTAGTGCTAAATGCACGAAAAGCATTGGTATCTATGAAGGATTTAACACAATCAAACTTAAGGTTCATACATGACTCCTTACCTTCGTTGAGTTTCCAATATTCATAGTTGCGTTTAATTCTTTCCAATAAATCCCATTTGAAGTCAATATCTTTCTTCATATAGGAACTGACACAAGAAGTATCGAGCATGGATTGATCATTACGAGAAAGCCGAGCATAAAAATTCTGAATAATAATTTCTCTTGAAAGCTCATGATTGGGGCATGAATATAACATTGACTTAAGCCTCCCCCAAGCTTGAGCGATTCTTTCTCCTTCACGAGGCCAAAAATTATAAATATAATTACGATCACGATGAACTAGATGCATAGGATAAAACTTGTGATGAAATTCCATTTTCAATTGGTTGTAGCTCCATGATCCGATATCATCACATAGCCTATTCCATGTAAATGCCTTCTCCTTCAAAGATAAAGGAAAGACCTTCTTCTTGACGTGATCCTTGGGAAGACCTGCAAGCTTAAATAATCCACAAAGTTCATCCACATAGATTAGATGCAAATCACGATGTAGTGTTCCATCTCCTGCATAAGGATTAGCCAGCAATTTCTCTATCATACCCGAAGGAATTTCATAATAAATATTTTCAGTAGGTTCTGTAGATTGAGGGAGAACTCTTTGTGTTTCCGGTCGAGGTGAATATACCCTGAACAAGCCCCTCAAAGGATTACATTCCATAGTAACAAGTGACAATAAATTTCAGCACACTATATAAACTTTTCCTTACCAAATTCCACTCACCAAAGGTGCTTCACTCCCCGACAACGGCGCCAGAAAAGAGACTTTGTGAACCGCAAGTATATGGGATCTATCGTAGTCCTTTCGATAAGTAAGAGTGTCAAACCCAACGAGGAGCAGAAGGAAATGACAAGCGGTTTCCAGTAAGGTATTCTCCGCAAGCACTGAAATTATCGGTAACAGATAGTTTTGTGATAAGATAATTCGTAACAAGTAATAGTTGGGTGCTACCATAGGAGCAGCGCATGCAAATTAAAATTTTCCTCCGCGCAGAACATCCAACAAGATTCTACGGAGATAGATCACAGATTGTTACCACTAGACGCGCAGTGCCGTGCAGCGGAAGTAGAGTTGGGGCAGCACTTTCGTGTGGTCCGTCTCCTCCTCGTCCGATCTCCCTCGAACAGCCGTCCCGATCTCCCTCGAACAGCCAGTCGCCGAATCGCACATACAGGTTCTCCGGAGCGGCGTAAGTGCACCGCCTCTAACGGTATCCGCACGTGCAGGAGGAACACCCGTGCGGCGGACTGCTAGGTCCGATTACACTATAGGAGGCGGCGAGTGGAGGTGGCTATTCGCAACACATGCAAGCCCTAACGATGCTGCCGAAGCGATCAACCGGATGGGTGTGCCGCACCTCCACTATATATAGGCATCCGACGCGGGCTCAACTCTTGGGCCTCGCATGGATCCTAAAGCCCACGTGTTCCTTCCCTTAAGCGCACGACCCTTTAGGTTCTCGTCCACTTGGTCGCGAGTCAGATGACATCCGACTTGACCGGTTGGTAGCGGCCTCTAGCAAGATGTGCTGACTCCAAGTGTCCGATGAAGCTGGTTAGGCAAACCTGTACTTCACACTTCTGTTCCCTTTGCCACACGATATATGTTGTCATGCACAAGGCGACATGGCCATCCTTGTTGCAGCACGACCTCTTTATCGTTCCGGTGAATCCGACCAACACTTCGGATTATCTCATAATCCTCATCACATGGCCATGCTTATCCAGGTCGAATCACTCGAGGGGGCCAGAGTATATCTCTCCTGGTAGGAGGGGAAAATCCCATCTTGCTCGACCATGTCTCGCAGCATGGGACTAGACAAGCCCGAAACCTACCTTTGTAACCACCCAGTCATCGAGTAGCGTTTGGTCGGCCCAATGCAAGTTTGTCACCATCCCGAGTACATGCGCCAGCTCAGGTCTTAGGACATAAAACGTATGTTGTACTAGAGACTCAGAGATGACCTATCACTGCGTCTCATAGTTGGGTCTATCCAACTCAGACCTTATCTCGACTCGGATCCGACTATGTCGAATCTGACTAGACCTTTCCGAGTCGATATTATTCGGCTAGCATCCAATGCTACATGGTTAGTGAGATCGAACCATCCATCGTGTCATATGCTAGTCCGATTAGTTGTGCGTCCACACAACACTTTGGACTAGGGACCATTTAGGACAGTTATCATACAATGCATAGTCTCACAAACAAGTCACGTACTTGTTAATACACATCAATGATAATGTCCAAGGACTATCTTTATTCATAAACACATAGGAAATATAATAATACATGATTGCCTCTAGGGCATATCTTCAACAGTCTCCCACTTGCACTAGAGTCAATCAAGTAGACATTGAATGGCCATAGCTCTAACGTGCCCCTCATGCTTGGGTTGTGGAAGTGGCTTAGTCAACGGATCTCCAACATTTGCATCCGTATGAATCTTGCATAAATTGGTACCACCTTTCTCTACGAGCTTTTGCATCAAGTGATATTTTCGGTCTATGTGCCTCGTCTTGTGGTGTTGTCTCGACTCCTTGGCCTGTGCAGTGGCACCTGAATTATCACAATAAAGGTCCAACGGTTTTGACCAGCCCGGGAACACACCAACATCTTCCAGGAACTTCTGAATCCAAACACCTTCCTTTGCGGCTTCACAAGCCGCAATGTATTCGGCCTCTATTGTGGAGTCGGCCACCGTATCTTGCTTGGAACTCGTCCAACTCACTTCTCCTCCATTGATGACATACACGAATCCAGTTTGCGATCGACAATCATACCTATCGGTTTGGAAACTAGCATCAGCGTAACCCTTTATGCAGAGCTCCTCCTCACCTCCATAAACTAGGAACATCTCTTTAGTCCTTTTCAGGTACTTCAAGATAGTTTTCACCACTGCCCAGTGACTCTCACCTGGGTCGGCCTGGTATCTGCTTCTTAAGCTTATTGCATAGGCAACATCAGGCCGTGTACATAGCATGGCATACATGATGGATCCAATTGCCGAGGCACATGGAATCCTACTCATCCGGTTTCACTCATCAGAAGTCATAGGACTCTGAGTCTTGCTTAGCCCTATACCATGTGAGACGGGCAAGAACCCTTTCTTGGCCTCACTCATGTTGAACCTCTTCAACACTTTGTCTATGTACGTGCTGTGGCTTAAGCCAAGCAACCTCCTCGATCTATCTCTATAGATCTTGATGCCTAAAATGTACACGACCTCTCCAAGGTCATTCATCGAAAACTTGCCATTCAATGATTCCTTGACTGAGTTCAGCATCGAAACATCATTTCCGATCAGCAGTATGTCATCCACATACAAGATCAAAAATACTATCGAGATCCCACTAGACTTCTTGTATAAACAATAGTCCTCTTTGTTCTTGATGAAACCAAGGTCAACGATGACTTCACCAAAACAAATGTTCCAACTCCGAGTTGCTTGACTCAATCCATAAATGGATCTCTTGAGCTTGCATATTTTACCAGCGTTAGTTGGATCGACAAAACCTTCAGGCTGTATCATGTATACATCCTCTTTTAAATTTCCATGAAGGAAAGTTGTTTTGACATCCATCTACCATATCTCATAATCGAAATATGCAGCTATAACTAGTATGATCCTCACCGACTTTACCATCGCCACCGATGAGTAGGTCTCGTCGTAGTCAATTCCTTAAACTTGTCCATAACCTTTAGCGACAAGCCGAGCTTTGTGGATCTGAACATTTCCATCCACATCGGTTTTCTTCTTAAAGACCCATTTGCAACCAATGGCAACTACGCCAGGTGGCGGATCAACCAAGTCCCAGACTTGATTCTCATCCATGGACTTTAACTCAGATCTCATGGCCTCTAGCCATGCCTCGGAATCTAGGCTCATCATCGCTTCCGCATACGTGGTCGGCTCGTCGCTTTCCAGCAACAATACATCACGCATTCTGCGCAATCTTTCCGACCTTCGTGGCTCCGGTGCCGATTCCACTACAGGTTCTCTGACTGACTCTGGTGTGATCTCATCACCAACCGAGTTCTCACCGAGCGGCTCTCGAATTTCTTTGAGTCACACCGTTCTCCCAGTGTCCTCCCGACTAAGAAACTCTTTCTCTAGGAAAACCCTGTTCTGAGCAACAAACACTTTGTTCTCTTCTCGGTTGTAGAAGTTATATCCCAAGGTTTCCCTCGGATATCCCACAAATATGCATTTATCCGACTTGGGTGTAAGCTTGTCCGACATCAGTCGCTTGACAAATGCTCCACAACCCCAAATCTTTAGAAAAGACAAACTAGGAGTCTTTCCAGTCCACATCTCATGTGGTGTCTTGTCAACGGATTTTGATGGTACCCTATTAAGTGTGAAAGCTGCAGTTTCTAGAGCGTATCCCTAGAATGACAAGGGTAAATCCGATTTGCTCATCATTGACCGGACCATGTCCAACAAGGTTCGATTTCTCTGTTCTGACACACCGTTTCTCTATGGCGTACCCAGAGGTGTGAGCTGAGGTGCTATACCTCGGCCTTTCAGATGATTATCAAACTCCTGGCTCATGTACTCACCTCCACGATCTGATCGTAGAAATTTTATCGTCTTGCCGAGCTGATTTCCAACCTCTTTTTGAAACTCTTTGAACTTTTCAAAATTTTCCGACTTGTGCCTCATAAAATAGATATATCCATATCTACTCAAGTCGTCGTAAAAGTCACGAAGTACTGATAGCCACCTCTGGCCATTGTGCTCATTTTACCACATACATCACTATGTATAAGCTCCAATAGCTCGGACGCCCTCTCGCAACTCTTTGCAAAAGGAGACTTAGTCATCTTGCCTAGCAAGCATGATTCGCATGTCTCGTACGACCCAAAGTCAAACGAGGTTAGGAGTCCATCATCATGGAGCTTCTTCATGCGTTTCAGACTAATGTGTCCAAGCCGGCAATGCCAGAAGTACGTCGGATTTATCTCATTAGGATTATGCCTCTTGACATTCATGTTATAGACTGGTTCCATTTCTAGATTTAAAGTAAATAACCCATCTACTATGGGTGCATAGCCATGGAACATTCCCTTCAAATAAAATGAACAACCATTGTCCTTTATATCGAATTCATAACCTTGACTCATCAAACATGAGGCAGAAATAATGTTCCGACTAAGTGCGGGAATGTAATAACAATTATTAAATTCCAAAATAAATCTAGAAGGATGCTTGATCTGCATCGTGCCGACCTCCAACGCAGCAACTCTTGCTTTGTTGCCGACCCTGATGTCAATCTCCCCTTGTGCCACACACCTAGTTCTTACCAGCCCCTGCATCGAGTTGCAAATATGAACAACCAATCTGGTATCAAATACCCAAGAGCTACTAGGTATGTCAGCAAGGTAAACGTCTATAACATATGTAACAAGTGTACCTTTGCCCGAAGAAGCATCTTCGGCCTTGTTGCCATGATCAACAAGCCAATTGCGACAGTTCCTCTTCCAGTGACCAGCTTCCTTGAAGTGAAAGCAAATGGTCTTTGAGTTCGGTCCGGACTTTGGCTCAGCGGTGGAGACTGCCTTCTCCGTGCCCTTTGCCTTACCCTTTTTCTTGGACCAACTCTTCTTGAACTTAGCCGAGTTCTGCACCATCAACACTTATGCGTGCCTTTCTTAATATCTTGCTCTGCCACCTTGAGCATACCATGCAATTCAGTGAGCTTATGATCCATGCTGTGCATATGATAGTTCGAGACGAACGTCCCATAGCTAGGTGGAAGAGAACCCAAAATTGCATCCGTGGACAGCTCGTCCCCAAGTGGGAATCCTAACCGATCCAAAGCTTGCATGTACCCGATCATATTGATCACATGCGGGCTCAGTGGATCACCCTCCTTCAGCTTACAATCCGTCAAGGACTGCCATACGATGAACCTTTCGGTCCTAGCCTACACCTGAAACATGCTCTTCACAAGCCTGAATGTTTTGGAAATGCTGTTGCAAATCGGGCTCCATACAAGCCAACATGAGGCAGCTGATCTCGTTTGATTCATCAACGGGTTTTTGGTGGGCATTCTTGGTTGTGGCATTAGCATTCTCGGCAGGTTCCTCTAGAAGTGGATCCTCTAGAACATGTTCCTTTTTATCGTGCTTGAGAACAATTCTCAGATTTCTATACCAGGTGGTAAAGTTTGTTCCATTCAGTTTATCCTTTTCCAGAATTGATTTCAATGGAAAGTTGGGTTGAGCAGGTGGTGCCATTGATCTACAACAGAAAATATGCAATCACTAAGAAATGTGTTTATGTAGAGTAATTCAAGCCTTAAACAGAACTACTCCCACTGAAGTCAGCATCCCTCCGCAAACTCTCAGTGATTCAGGACCCGTCTAGCGCGAGCGACTAGTGAGCTTTAGCATCACTGCTAGCCAACTTGCCTATTCGGTAAGCAACTCCTTGCTAACCGTATTTCTATACGAATCCTATCGGTTGGGTAGGTATCTCATACCCTGGCTCCCAACCTTCTCTGCCACAAGGCCCAAAACCGTTTTGATAGCCTCGTCAAGTTAACCCGATGCAATGGATGTCCGTGTCTGACACGAACCCTCCAGTTCAAGGACACCTAGTAGCACCTCAATTTTATGAGCCCACTACTAGATGTACTTGACATGCGAAGGTGCAACATCCGGAATGGAAATATACTTGATATTAATGAGGGATCTTTCTACCATTATAACATGCATAGAAACAAGAATCAATATCAATCACATATAAACATAAATATGTGAAATAGTATGGCTCCTTTCATGGGTGTCCTTCCATGGCCGGCTCCTTCTCTGATGACCAAGGTGGAACTCCATCTTGTCCATCACGCCAGGACGCCAAAACCTCGAACTTGATCTCTGTCCTCCAACTACTACAACTGGTAATGAATTTACAGAGAATCACAAGTCGACACGCAGGTCGTTATACGATATAATGACAACACTTTGGCTCCTGCCGGCTGACAATCATGACACGCAGGTCATGTTAAATTACACACATGCATCACATACATATGAGCCATACTATTCACATCAAACCTGCAAAACAAACTTATGCATAGAATCACATTCTACCGGTTTGTGTGATTGTGTACAAAATACAAGGCGCTACGCACATGGTGGTCCCATCGATCACGCTGAATTTTCTAATCTGACCGATCTCATCGATCATCATGAATCTAATTCGGATTTACGTTTCATGGTTAACCCCGATGGTGGATACCGACCGGTAGGTGTAGGTTGTGTGATGACCTCATCGATTCTGATTGATAGAAAACATAGCCTCAACGATACTGATATGCAGTTGATCTCATCAACCGTGCACATAGCCGATTTCATGAACGATGATGGATCTCATCCGCTGCCTCTGCATATCAAATATGCATCCGATCTGAATCCAAATCCTATAAAAGAGGCTCTGATACCACTGTTGGGTTCTACCATAGGTGCATCACATGCAAATTTAAATTTTCCTATGCGCAGAACATCCAAGAACATGCTACGGAGACGGATCACAGATTGTTACCACTAGACATGTAGTGCCATGCAGCGGAAGTAGAGTTGGGGCAGCGTGTTCGTGTGGTCCGTCTCCTCCTCGTCCGATCTCCCTCGAATAGCCATTCCGATCTCCCACGTACAGGTTCTTCGGAGCGCTGCAAGTGCACCGCCTCTAACAGTATCCGCGCGTGCAGGCGGAACACCCGTGCGGCGGACTGCTAGGTCCGATTACACTGTCGGAGGCGGCGAGTAGAGGTGGCGATTCGCAACACATGCAAACCCTAATGACGACGCCGAAGCGATCAACCGGATGGGTGTGCCGCACCTCCACTATATATAGGCATCCGATGCGGGCTCAACTCTTGGGCCTCGCACGGATCCTAAAGCCCACATGTTCCTTACCTTAAGCGCGCGACCCTTTAGGTTCTCGTCCACTTGGTCGTGAGTCAGATGACATCCGAATCGACTGGTCGGTAGCGGCCTCTAGCAAGACGTGCCGACTCCAAGTGTCCGATGAAGCTGGTTAGGCGAACCTGTACTTCATAGTTCTATTCCCTTTGCCACACGATATATGTTGTCGTGCACAAGGCGACATGGTCATCCTTGTTGCAGCATGACCTCTTTCTCGTTTCGGTGAATCCGACCAACACTTCGGATTATCTCATAATCCTCATCGCATGGCCATGCTTATCCAGGTCGGATCACCCGAGGGGCCCCAGAGTATATCTCTCTTGGTAGGAGGGGAAAATCCCATCTTGCTCGACCATGTCTCGCATCATCGGTCTGGACAAGCCCAAAACCTACCTTTCTAACCACTCAGTCACGGAGTAGCATTTGGTCTGCACAAAGCAAGTTTGTCACCATCCCGAGTACATGCACCAGCTCAGGTCTTAGGACATAGAACGTATGTTGTACTAGAGACTTAGAGATGACATATCGCTGCGTCTCATAGTTGGGTATGTCCAACTAAGACCTTATCTGGACTCGTATCCGACTATGTCGAATCCGACTAGACCTTTCTGAGTCCATATTATTCGGCTAGCATCCAATGCTACATGGTCAGTGAGACCGAACCATCCACCGTGTCTTATGCTAGTCTAATTAGTTGTGCGTCCACACAACCCTTTGGACTAGGGACCATTTAGGACAGTTATCATACAATGCATAGTCTCACAAAAAAGTCACGTACTTGTTAATACACATCAATGATAATGTCCAAGGATTATCTTTATTCATAAGCACATAGGAAATATAATCATACATGATTGCCTCTAGGGCATATCTCGAATAGTAACAAGTGTAATAAAGGTGCAGCAAGGTAGCCCAATCCCTTTTGTAGCAAAGGACGGGCCTAGACAAACTATTATATAAAGCAAAGCGCTCCCGAGGACACATGGGAATTTTTATCCTGCTAGTTTTCATCATGCTCATTTGTTCGCGTTCGTTACTTTGATAATTTGATATGTGGGTGGACCAGTGCTTGGGTGCTGCCCTTACTTGGAAAAACCTTCCACTTATGATTAACCCCTCTCAAAAGCATCCAAAACTACGAAAGAAGAATTAAGATGAATCTAACCATGTCATGAAACATGTGGATCCAAATCAGCTCCTTACGAAGCAACACATAAACTAGGGTTTAAGCTCCTGTCACTCTAGCAACCCATCATCTACTTATTACTTCCCAATGCCTTCCCCTAGGCCCAAATAATGGTGAAGTGTTATGTATTCGATGTTCACAGAACACCACTAGAGGAGAGACAACATACATCTCATCAAAAATATTGAACGAGTACCAAATTCACATGATTACTTATAACAAGACTTATCCCATGTCCTCAGGAACAAACGTAACTACTCACAAAACATGCTCATATTCATAATCAGAGGAGTATTAATCATCATAAAGGATCTGAACATATGTTCTTCCACCAAGTAAACCAACTAGCATCAACTATAAGGAGTAATCAACACTACTAGCAACCCATAGGTACCAATCTGAGGTTTGACACAAAGATCGGATACAAGAGATGAACTAGGGTTTAGAGAGGAGATGGTGCTGGTGAAGATGTTTATGGAGATTGACCCCCTCTCGATGAGAGGATCGTTGGTGATGATGATGGCTTCGATTTCCACCTTTGGGAGGGAAGTTTCTCGGTAGAACAACCCTGCCGGAGTTCTAGATTGGTTCTGTCCAAGTCCTGAAAGCTCTCTTCTGATTTTTCCAAGTCAAAACCCTCCATATAGCAAAACATAGGCATCGGGGGCATGCCAGGTGGGTCACAAGCATGCGAGGTGTGGCCAGTGAGGGTGGCCGCTCCTGGCAGTCTTGTCACCTCCTGGTGGCCCCCCTCTGACATCTGTTTCGCCCAATATTTTTTATATATTCCAAACTAATTCTCCGTAAATTTCCAGGACTTTTGGAGTTGTGCAGAATAGGTATCTCAGATTTGCTCCTTTTCTAGTCCAGAATTCCAGCTGCCGCCATTCTCCCTCTTCATGTAAACCTTGTAAAATAAGAGGGAAAGGGCATAAGTATTGTACCATAACATGTAATAACAACCCATAATGCAATAAATATCAACATAAAATCATGATGCAAAATGGACGTATCACAACTCAGTGGAACCAACAAAAAATCTCGGTCTCATCGATGCCTAGGGTTGATTTGGTTTTCCAATCTCGGTAACACTGACTCCATATTCTCAGCTTCATCGAGTTTCCCTGTCAACTGACAGTTGAGGAACTCGATCTCATCGAAAAGGGCCGCCAAGTTCCTGTAATAGGAGAGTGTCTGTGTCAGTGGCTCCGATTTTTCTAACTCGGTGGTACCGAAACCCACTTAGCTGAAATTCAAAACTAAGAATTCAAGTTCAAATTTGAGAAAAACATCTATATTTTGTGATGCTCAATATCTCTGCTCTTCTATGCTCGATTCACAGGGTCAGCATGTCAGGATGAGATGATAGTGAGAACATCTTCAGAGAAAGGAATGTGCATATGAGTTCAGGCACTAGTCCTGAGGGTAGTTCATTTTCCTATGATGATAACCCTAGCTCACCTAATTTTCCCAAGGATGCCACCAGGGAAAGAAAGAAGCTTAATTCTGATGAGGAAGATTTTGATTTTGTACCAGAGGAAGATGTTGCCAAGAGGCGGAAAGAGAAGGCTACCAAGAGCACAACAACAGATGCCACTTCTTCGAAGAGACCTGTCAAAAAGGTCTATGCTAGTGCTGATGCTATGAGGGCACTTGAGAGTACCAAGGCCAACGCCTCTGTTTTAGTTGAGCCAGCCAGGAGCTCCATGCCTAAGAAGGCAAGAGAGAACAAGATAGCAAGGAATAGGATTGTCAAGGTCATTGGCAGACCTACATCCATGTATGAGGACCCACCTGAAGCTGAAGAGGTGGAAGAGGAGGAAGAACCAGCTGCCAAAGCTCCTCCTTCCAAGAAGAAGAAACTTCTTGCAAATGCTATGTGTAGTGAGGCTCCTTCAAAGAGCAAGAAATCTGCACCCAAGAAGTCAACTACTCCAAAGTCCAAGAAAACCACTAGAGACATCCCTCTAGCTGCCAAGAACAAGACATCAACCTCCAGAGATGCTAAGGAGGACTTGCCAATGTTGAGGAAGCTCAAGACCCATCTGCCAGAGCATAATTATGCTCATCCTTTAGCTAGGGACATGGATAAGAGGAAGGACTTGGGGTTGCAGTTGTGGAGAGCAAATGACTCATATGCCTCCAGGAAAAGGACCATTGTGGATGCCAGATTCCACACCAAGGAACAACAGGATTTCTATGAGACTGTCCTTTTGGACAAGAGCCCAGCAGTGAGTGACATGAGATATGTTGACCGTGCATATATCAAGGAAAAAGAAGACTATTTTCCAAGTGTGCAAGACAACTTCTAGTGCATTGACATTGCAAACTTTGTTGGAAGGGAGTTCACTGCTTGGAATGATGAGATGATTATATAGTTCTACTCCACTGCTCAGTTCTATCGAGATGGCAAGATAGTATTGATGCCTGAGGGTACAAGGTACCAATCTAATGTTGAAGAGTAGGCTGACATCTTAGGAGCTCCACCAGTTGAGGATGGTGACTTGTATGTGTACACTGAGGCCAAGATGAACCACAACTCCATGGCAAGGATGTACAAGGAGATCCCTTGCAGATTATGCGCATTCACATAAATTTAGCTCAGTATATTATCTGCTATTAGGGTGGCCTACAACCAACACCATTCTGAGATACACATGGATGCCCAAGTTAGGAGATGAGAAGATGATCCGTGGCTACTCAATCAACATGCTACACCTCATTGACACCCACACCGGGTTCGAGGTGATGGATCTTATTGTTGAGACTGTGAAGAGAACAACTGCAGATCAGAAGAGGTCATGTGGATATGCACCATACATTCAGATGCTTATCAACTCTAAGTTAGAGAAGAACGTATATGCACTTGATCGCCCACATTTGCCACTCTAGACAGATTTTGAGGACAATGTCGTGGTGATGAGTCCAGGTCATCCCACTTCAACTACTACACATGCAAAGGCTGAGGCAGTCAAAGCCACTAGTGCTCAGGTGCCAAGGTCCAAGAGTGAGAAGATGGAATTTCTTATCAGCACCATTGAGGGCATGTAGAAGGACATCAAGACCATTCAGCTCAATCATGAGAGCCTTGTGAGGATTGTGGAGGACAAGTTTTCCACGTTGAACAATAAAGTGGATGGTTGACCAAAATTGTGGATGATCTCAAGAAGGAAGTGGATGCAGTTCCTACCCCCACACTTCAAACTCAGATGATGATGATAGGAGTTCACCCCTCAAGACCAGCGCTCAGTTCACGACTCAAGCCAAAGCCCCTAAGTGCGAGCTCTAGAGATGAGGCCTTCTTCTTCAACTCCAGCAACAACTCCTTCAGCTCCATCAGCTTCAGTGTCTACTCCAGTACCTCAGAGGACTTCAACTGAAGCCTTCACAGATGCAGTTTCCTCGACTCAATTGAGTGCCACAGGAGGAGATCGTGCCTAGAGCGACTAGTAGCTCTATAACTAGGAACTTTTTGGTAACTTGTTGCCAACGCGGGAGAGGTTATAGATCATAGGGCTTCAAGAGAGAGAGAGAGCATTGCATTTTGATCCCCTCTGATTTTCAAAACATTTGGTTTATCATTTGGTGTTACAAATTTTTGATCCTCTTTGCTTTTCAAAACATTTGGTTTATCGTTTGGTGTTACAAACTTTTGTCGGTGTTTGATCATATACTCTTGTGTGATTCTACTATTGTGAAAGTGCGTTATATCAACTAGAGGGGGGTGAATAGGCAATTTTTACAAATTCATCACTTGAGGATTTCAACTTTGAGGAATTTAAATGTGATGAATAACTAGCAGCGGAATAAGTACTCAAGTGCATGAGGAACATAGTAACAACATAGTATTCATGATGAAATGAAACATGCACAAATAGTAAGTAGCGTGATACATGATAAGCAGTGATGAACAAGGTAACTTGAAGAATTTGAGGTGAGGAATTCATCAAATTCATGAAAGTCTTCAGTCAAATTCTTCAAATAGTAACAATCAATTTCATCAACAGTTATATGAGGAATAGAGGGGTTGAGGAAATAGAACCAGATAGCTCGATGAAGACAACGGTTTGATGACCCAGTTCCAACTGCTATGACAGTCGTACGTCTGGTTTGGAGCGGCGTAGTATTTAAACCAGAGGACACATAGTCCTAGGACACACACTCCTTACCGTATTCTCCTTGATCTAAGGTCACACAGTCCTCGCCCAACACTCGTGGTAAGTCTTCAGGGTAGACTTCCAAAACCCTCACAAACTGGTCACCCGGCGATCCACAATTTACTGCTGGATGCTCTAGACCAAGGTCACTTTGTGATCCCCAATTGACTGTAGGAGCACTAGACCATGACGCCTAACCGTCTGGAGGATGCAAAATCCTCAAAGGTAACAAGCGTCAGATCCACACTGGAATTTCTTCAGTGATGCTCAATCACTTTGGATTTGGTGGTTTGGTTGTGGGTTTTTCCTCACTGATGATTTTCTATCAAAGTCCTTGGAGGATGGGTTGCTCTCAAATGACAAGTGTCAGTTTTCTCTCGGAGCAGCCAACCAACTAGTGGTTGTGGGGGGTGTCTATTTATAGCGAAGGTGTAACCTGACATGATAAGACATAAATGCCCCCAATGATATGACCGTTATGTGGATAAGAATGATTGGGGACAGCTGGCGCTAAGCACAGCAACGGTCGGAATTTTGAATTATGAAAGTCCTCAGGCTTATCATGTTCCTCACTTGTAGGCAATTTGCACTGGCGAAATCCTAACTCCTCAGTCAGGTCAATTTCCTCAGAGACCAGAAGAACTTCCTCTCTGTCACTGAAGAACTTCTCTGAACCATAAGAGATTTCCAAAGGCTTCACTCGAAGGATTGTATAGGTTGAGGATTTTGGAGTTGAGCATCAGTTGGAAATTTTCCTTAGTATTACCTCGACCCCCTTTAATAGTATGGTGTTTCCTATGACTCAAATAAAGTAAATGAAACTACTAAAACAAAAGTCTTCACGCTTCATATTCCTCGTTCATATCTTCAAGGTCACACCAACTTCTTCATTTTCAAAGTCTTCACAAAGTCTTCACCAAAGTCTTCACAAAGTCTTCAGCAAAGTCTTTAGTTGAAGACATACATTTTTAGGGGTCGATAAACTCCAGATATATCAAACTCCTCATCGACTTATAGAGCCTGTGTACACTCACAAACACATTAGTGCCTTAACCTATAAGTCTTCAATACACCAAAATCACTAAGGGGCAATAGATGCACTAACAATCTCCCCCTTTTGGAGATTGATGACAAATAGGTTAAGTTTTCAAAGGAGATAAACATATGAAGTGAAAGTACTTAGTTTGAGGAATTTGATTGCAAGATATAGAAGAACTCCCCCTGAAGATGTGCATATTTGAGGAATTTGCTTTGGACTGCAAATGCACATGGTAGGTTAAAACATGGAGAACTCCCCCTATATCTTGTAATTCATACACGCATTTGAACATATGATATGAAGAATTTGAAATGTGTGAGGAAAATGGGGTCTGACAAAATTCAGCATGTATGCATTAAGGTACTTGAGGATATAAACATGCGAGGAAATAGTTCAAAAGTGTCAGACCACCATCGGACTTAAGTTTAGAACTCAATCAACAAAAGCTTCAGAAGAGCGAGAGTTGTAACTTAAACGAAAATAGCCCATATATAGAAACCCACTTGAAGACTAACTCAAATTTTCTCCCCCTTTGTCATCGAAGACCAAAAGGGATGAAAAAGTGAGGACTAACACCCCTTTGAAGAATTTCATCGTGTTGGTGAGGAAGGAGCGCCAACGTTGTTGGGGTCGTCTGTCGATGCAGGGCCTGCCGTAGTATCGTCAATGTCTTCATCCTCATCGCGCTCGCGAGATGAAGAATATGAACTTGTGACCATCAAAGGAACTTGGACTTTCTTGAATTTCTTCTGTGGTCGACGAGCCTAGTCAGGATGTTCCTCAAGATCCAGCTCATTCAGTTCTTCAGAAGGCATGAGATGAGACAGTATGTCCCAAGTGTGATTAAGGTTTTCATGCGAATAGTAGTGATTCCTCTTCATGGTGTTCTGCATCACAATCATGTTCTGCACAATGTATCCAAGTTGATGCTTCACCCACTTGTGATTGCGATCGACCTTCTGATGAAGACTTATTAGGAGCTCACGATCAGTCATCACACGAGGGGCAGACTCTTGAGGTTTGTGAGCTGAGGTCTTTGCATTGGAGTCCTGAGTTGCAATTTCATCATTGGTGGAGAAGGAAGCAGCTTTGTGAAACTGTCCATCCAATGGACGAGTGCCTTCATCAATGATAGCCTTGCCTTTTCCTTCCACTGAGTCAATTGTGCTCTTGATGACTTCGATTGGAGGCAGGAGGCCAAAGTGGTTCTGGAAATCAGCCTTGAAGGGAACTGAGGACTTTGCCCTGATGAATTTCATGATCCAAGGCGCATAGGGCTTCTATTCAAATGGAGCTAAAGTAGCATTGACTAATGTCCTCATGAAGAAATCATGTAAGTCTATGGGAATCCCATGAATGATGTTGAAGAGCATATGCTTCATGACTCCCTCCACTTCTTCTTCTTCAGAATTGTGGCCCTTCTGAGGACATAGAGTATTTGTGAGTATGCGGTAGACGGTCCTGGGCACATAGAGAAAATCCTTCACAAGGAAGGTTTTCCATTGAGGCTTTCCAGGAGGCAATGCCTTCATCAGCACTTGCATCAGCTGATTCAGAAGTGCAGGCTCATCAAATAGTCTGCGACCTTCATCTGAGGAAATTGGAAAAGGTACACACTAAAGCAATTCAGAAGCTTGAGCAGTGAAGTGTGTTGATCCTTTCATCCAGTCCAAAACCCAGGAGTTGATGTCTGAAGCATTTCCACTGATATGTAGTGTGGCATAGAGCTGAAGGATGATTTCCTCATTTCAGTCGCAGATGTCGATGCAGAAAGGAAGAATGCCTGCATCGTGAAGAACTTGGAGCACTAGTGTGAACGATGGAAGTGTTTCCATGTCCGCATGAGGAATTTGGTGGTGCTCGAAGACTTTCTTGTTCTCAAAAAGGACTGATGCATAGTAGTTGAGCTATGTTGCCGTCCAGAATCTGTTGTGACCGACCCTCGCAAAGTCATAGGGATTTGGACCTGTGAAGAACATGCGTTCATTGAACAAATTGCTCTTGAGGAATTTGGGGCGTACTGAGCCTTTGAATGACATTCTTGGCTTCGGTTGAAGATTTGGCTTGAAGCGCCCCTTAATCTCCTTTGGCATGGGAGGAACACCTTCAGACTGAACAATTTGGAGAGCTGGTTCCTCAATTGCAGGGGGAGCATCAAGATCATCAGCTGTTGCAGCTGGAATTTCTTCAGTGACTTGGGTGGTCAAATTTGCAGATTCTTCATGTATTTCTTCAATCGGAGCAGGCGACTAAGGAATCTGTGTCAGAGGAGTAGTCATTGGTGAATTTGGGTGTGCCAATTCCCAATATTCATCATTGATGACAGACGTTGTATTGCCAATATCCATGTCCTCATCAATTTCTTCAACTCCAGCCTCTTCAGCAGTGAACTGAGGCTGGGGTGATGATACCTTTGGAGTTGAAGCAATGTCTTCAACTTCAATTTCTTCATCAATCTGCTCTGTCAAAGCAGCAGAATGATCTTCATCTTCTTTTGGGATGACATATTCCACCCCAAATGGTACAAGTTCATAGGCAGGTGCCGAGGAAATGGGTGTAGCATCACTGGGTCCAGTTGAAGAACTTGGCATAGTCTTCAACTTCTTCACATCTAAGGATTCTAAATCTGATGCTTTTCTATCGAGAGTCTTTTCCTCTGCAGTTTCAGCTTCCTCAGGTATGACTGATGCAGTCACCCTGATGGGTTCAGATTCTTTAGGCGCAGCAAAAGCATCAACTGACCTTTCAGTTTCTTCAGGCACAACAATGGTGGTTGTCCTGGCATGGTCATAAGTGGTCTGAGTTTCCTTAGCAGCACTGACTGTTTCTTCTGGTGCAGAAGCATTCCCATCAGTAGTCTCATCAGGCTGAGCAATTTCATCAGCATCCTGAGGAATTTCATCAGACTGAGGATTTTGTGGTTGCGATCGAGCTGCAACCCTAGTGTTGTGATCCTTCACTGCAGCTTGAGCAGCCCTGACGAATCTCACCTTGGTGCCCTTCCATTCAGCATCATACCTCTTTTGATCCTCAGAGAGTGTGCGAATTTTAGATTGAACGGTGACGAGTTGATTTGGGGTCAAGTTCATCACATTGTCTCTCAGAAATTTTTCTTTCCGAGCCCTGTTCCTCTTAGCTCGCAGAGCTTGTTCTCTCTTCCATTTTTCTTCAGAGATGAAGTGGGTGAGGACATGATCCACACCAAGAGGCAGATTCAGTGAAGAAAGTGGAGTATTTGGATCTTCATGCCATATATCGATAAAATTGAGGATCATTTTGGGATCCATCATGAGAGGAACAGAGCTGCCCTTGGCTATAGCAGCCTTCTGCTGACTTTGCCTGATGATTTCTTCCAATTCTTCATCATCAGCTTCATCATCCTCATCCTCAGATCCTGAGGGTATGGTTACCACAGTCTTGCTTGAGTGAGGACTTGGTCTTTGACCTCGTCCAGCAGTTTTCTTCAGCTTCAACGCAGAAGGGCTAGTTGAAGACTTTGCTGTAGTAGAGGGGCTTGCCGAGATCTTTGGAACTTTTGAGAATCCCTCAGTCCTCTTACATGATGCCCGATGTATTGGGGTTGAGGACTTTGCAGCTGTAGCTAAAGACTGAGCAGCAACAGTACCAACATCTGAGACCTTTGTAGGTCGAGGCCTTTGAACTTGAGGAATCTGCTGTGATGGTTTTGAGGTTGAAGAACTTGTCTTCAAAGAAGATTTCTTCATCATTGATTTCTTCGAAGCACTTGCAGAGGCTCCGGCAGAGGCAACAACAACAGAATCTTCATTGAATTTCTTCACTGCCTCTTTGGATTTCCTCGCCAGCTTGGCTTGCTGCTTCTCCCACATATGAGGAAAGTCCTCACCAATCTTGAGGCTAGTGGGATCAGCAATTTGATTTGGAGCAAGGGGAGGCCTGCTGCAAGGAGGTTTCACTGCGAATTTCATCATGTATTTTGGAGTTACATAACGATATTCCTTCCATTCCCTTGCCCATCTCCTCTCAATTTTCTGCAGACGAATTTTTCTCTGCTTGGTCGTTTCTTTGCCATGAGTTTCTTCATCAGGTGTGTAGTATTCCTCATACAGATTATCTAGAATATCAAAAGCAGTGTGCACATCTGGCTTCTTTCCACCTTTCTGAGGTTTCTTTCCATCAGTCATTTTATTCACATGAGGAATTTTAACTCTTGAGGACACTGAAGAAGTACACAGTTTTTCCTCAAGGAACGCTGCAAATGAGTTAAGTTGATGAGAACCTAGTGATTCATCACCGGACATGTTTGTACCTGTGAACAGATTATAGGTGCGAGGAATTTGAAGAGGTCATATGCGTTCTTAGAGATTTTAAATAAAATAGGTGAGGAATTTGACCATGGGTGTCTTGAGGAATTTCACTAAGTGTTCTTTGTCTTAGGTTCCAGAGTTGTGCAAATTTTGAGGATTCACACAATTTAGGAATCTTGAAGAAAATCATTACTTAGGGAAAATCATCAAGTATATGAAGATGTAAGGTTCTTTTAGAATAAGATTCATGAAGAATAAACACCTTTTGAGGAATATGAAGAGCATTTGAAGATCAAACAATGGTAGTGAAAATAAATTTTATTTACCCTGGTGAAGAACACGACGAACTGAGAGATGAGATTGGGAAGTTCGTTAGTTTAGATCTCCCACGCCCTAGCTTGGCAGAGGGAGACAACTACAGCGGCGGTGAGATGAAGACTTCTGCGGCCGATACGAGTACGGCGACGGCGAGGTCGAGGCAGTGAAGCTCTTCCACACCAGCATTGATGATTTTAGCAGCGGCGCTAGTTGGAGCTCAGGAGAGAGTAGAGATGAGGAGTAACCGAGCACTATTGAAGGGGAGGGGGTATTTATAGTGGAAGTGAAAACCAATCCGCCCGAAGTTTTTGGACAAGATTGCCCTTGACCGTTGCTCTCCATGCGACAGGTGTCACCCTTGTTCTGAGTAGTGGAGATTATGGCGGATCGTGGGTTATCCAGTCGTGGGAATCGGAACCGTTTGAGCAGGAACCGCTGAAAATTTTATAGTGAAAATTTCAAAGTTTTCGTTCGCAAATTCTTCAGCTGTCAAGGACACAGTGAATACTTTGAACAAGTTTCAAAGTAGAACGCATATGAAGAATTTGTGAACAGACTGGGTTGAGTTTAGCATAGAGGGGAAAGGGTCTGATCACATTCACTTAGATGAAAATCAACTTGAATAATTTAGCAATAAGTGAATGCTATTGTGGACATTGAAAACTCAAATATATATATATATATATAGTCAATGAAGAACATGAGTTTCAAAGTTTGAAGAATTTGAAAAGTTGAGGAATTTGAAAACTTGAAGAATTTGAAAAACGACGAAAAACTCAATTTTGACGAATTTCAACTTTGGTTGGTGGCGTAACCCACCGTATAAGAATGATGATTCCAGACACCGCGTACAATTGTCGTAGGGTTCTGAGAATCAAATTCTTCATTAATTTCTTCACACTTAGAGAGTTATTCTTCATTGATTGAAGGAAAATGTTACTTCGTGTGTTGCACATCTAAGTCATCAATTTTGCACAAGTGTTAGGAGGTGTGTCCTTTTTCAAAGAACATTCGAAGATTCTAAGATATTTAGCTCACACCGCAACTTGCAAAATCTCTTCTCATCCAAGGGCTTTGTGAAGATATCGGCCAGTTGTTCTTCAGTGGGGATGTGGTCGATGGAGATGTCACCCTTGAGTACATGATCTCGAAGAAAGTGATGACGAATCTTGATGTCAGTCTTGTTGTCGCAGTAGAGAGGCACATTCTTCAACTTGATGCCGTAGTCCTTGAGGGTTTGCTTCATCCATAGTAACTGAGCACAACATGGGCTAGCAGCAATGTACTCAGCTTCAGCAGTAGAGAATGAGACGCAGTTCTGCTTCTTCGAGGACCAACCGACTAGGGATCGTCCGAGGAAATGACATGTGCCTGAGGTTGACTTGTGATCCACACGATCTCCAGCATAGTCAGCATCAGAGTATCCGATGAGGTGAAGATTTGAGCCCTTGGGATACCATAATCCAAGTGTTGGTGTGTGAGCTAAGTATCGAAGAATATGTTTTACAGCCTTATGGTGTGATTCCTTCGGTGTTGCTTGGAATCGGGCACACATGCAAACACTCAGCATAATATCAGGCCTAGATGCACATAGATACAATAATGAACCAATCATGGAGCGGTATACCTTCTGATCGAAATCTTTACCATTTTCATCAGTGCACAGGTGGCCTTTTGAAGGCATTGGAGTTTTGACGCCTTTGCAATCTTGCATGTCGAATTTCCTCAGAACATCCTTGAGGTACTTCTCTTGGGATATGAAGATGCCATTGTCTTGCTAACGAACTTGAAGACCTAAGAAGAATTTCAACTCTCCCATCATAGACATTTGATATTCTTCACTCATCATATAGGCAAATTCATCACTGTAACATTTGTCGGTACAACCAAAGATAATATCGTCTACATATATTTGGCATATGAACAGTTCATTGTCATAGGATTTTGTGAAAAGAGTTGGGTCGAGTGAACCGAGTTTGAAGCCTTTCTTCATGAGGAATTCCTTCAGAGTGTCGTACCACGCCTGAGGGGCCTATTTGAGGCCATAGAGGGCCTTGTTGAGTCTGAAGACTTTATCAGGATGCTTAGGGTCTTCAAAACCTGGGGGTTGAGCAACATATACTTCTTCCTCAAGCTTACCATTGAGGAATGCACTTTTCACATCCATTTGATATAAGATGATATTATGATGGTTAGCATAAGCAAGCAATATGCGAATAGCTTCAAGTCTAGCAACAGGTGCAAATGTTTCATCAAAGTCAATTCCTTCAACCTGTGTGTAGCCTTGAGCTACAAGACCAGCCTTATTCCTCACCACAAGGCCATTTTCATCTTGCTTGTTGCGGTAGATCCACTTGGTACCTATGATGTTATGTTTGCGAGGATCTGGCCTCTTGACAAGTTTCCACACATTGTTGAGCTTGAACTGATGCAATTCCTCTTGCATAGCTTGAATCCACTCAGGCTCCTTCAATGCTTCATCAACTTTGGTGGGCTCTATGATAGAGACAAAGGCAAAGTGCCCACAAAAGTTAGTTAAATGTGAAGCTTTTGAGCGAGTGAGGGGACCTGGTGCATTGATGTCATCGATGATTTTGTCAATATGTACTTCATTTGCAACTCTAGGATGAGCAGGTTAACGTGGCTGACGACTTCCTTCAGCATCATTTTCTTCAGGTGTATCAACATGAAAGTATTCATTCGTTGGAATGACTTCCTAAGTGGGTATGATATCTTCAGTTGCCTTCAGCTTGATGGATTCCTCAGGAGACTATTCATCTAACACAAAAGGCAGGTGCTCTCTTTGCAAGCCATCAGTTTCATCGAACCGCACATCTACAGTTTTAACAACCTTGTGATGGTAGGTGTTGAAGACTTTGTAGGTGTGCAAGTCCTTTGCGTAACCAATCATAAAACCTTCATGTGCTTTCGGTGCAAACTTAGAACTGTGGTGAGGATCTCTGATCCAGCATTTTGCACCGAAGACTTTGAGATAACTTACATTGGGTTTCTTGCCAGTCATAAGTTCATACGAAGTCTTCTTGAAGAATTTGTGAAGATATACCCTGTTGATGATGTGGCATGCAGTATCAATTGCCTTAGGCTAGAAGCGACGAGGAGTCTTGTATTCATCAAGCATGGTGTGAGCCATCTCAACTAGAGTCCTATTCTTGCGCTCCACAATGCCATTCTGCTGAGGAGTATAAGGGGCAGATAACTCATGAGTAATACCAAGTTCATCAAGGTATTCATCAAGATTAGTGTTCTTGAACTCAGTCCCATTATCACTCCTAATATGCTTGATCTTGACGCCAAAGTTGGTGGAGGCTGTTGAAGCAAATCGTCTGAAGACATCTTGCACTTCATTTTTGTACAGAATAATATGCACCCAAGTGTAACGAGAGTAATCATCAACAATGACAAATCCATACAAACTTGAAGAATTTGTTAGTATGGAGTAATGAGTGGGGCCAAAGAGATCCATGTGAAGCAATTCAAAGGGTCGAGTCGTGGTCATGATTGTCTTCGAGGATGCTTGATTTTGGTCATCTTTCTAGATTCACATGCACCGCAGAGGTGGTCCTTGAGGAATTTGACACCCTCGATGCCAATGACGTGCTTTTTCTTCACGAGCGTGTGCAAGTTCCTCGTACCCGCATGTCCAAGTTGTCGATGCCACAACCAGCCTTTTGAAGACTTTGCAAGTAAGCATGTGGCAGGTTGAGGACCTATAGAGAAATCAACAATATACAAGTCTCCTCTCCTAAAGCCTTCTAAGACTTTGGAATTGTCAGATTCCACGATGACAACACAACGATATTTTCCAAATACGATGATCATATCAAGATCACAAAGCATTGAGACAGACATAAGGTTGAACCCAAGGGATTCAACAAGCATCACCTTATCCATGGTTCGGTCCTTTGAGATAGCAACCTTACCAAGTCCCAATACCTTGCTTTTTTCCTTTGTCTATGTAGGTGATATGCTTCAGAGGAAATGGAGTGAGTGGCAAATTCATCAGTAGATTCTTGTCACCAGTCATGTGGTTTGTGCATCCACTATCGAGGACCCACTCAGTAGCTTTTGGAGTATCATCCTACAGATGAATTAGTACAACTTACGAACTCTTATGCTTTAGAGTGAAGAATATGACATCAATTTCATCAGATAGGATTTCATCACACAAGTTAGTAAGAAAGTAGTGTGAGGACGTGAGAAATGAGGAATTCATTTCATCATGGTTAGCTTGCGTCCTTTCAAGCGTTTCCTCAGGGGTCTAGCAAGTTCATCAGATGTTCAGTTTCATCTGGAGACCTGACCCTGCATAAAAATTAGTTCAATTTCTTCACCACCCACATCTGGAGGGGTGGCAAAGAGTTCATCATTTTGCGAGCATCATGTGAGAAGGGAGGCATTGAAGCAAGTGAGCTTCGTTTCACAAGGTGAGGGTTAGAGTACTCAAATGAATAAGCAGAGAAATTCTTCGAGGACTTATGAACATAATGGTTTGAATAATAATGCACATATTCATAACTCTTAGATTTTCCCTGCGAAACGAAAGCATTAGTGTGAGAATGATATTTTTGACCATTTGAGGAATTTGGTCCAAGTGAGGACTTTGGTTCATATGAGGAATTTGTTCTGGGGTTCCTATTCTTCATGAGTGATGTCGTGAGGACATTCACTTGAAGATTTTGTAGGTAGCTCTTGGGAACCCAAATTTTCTTCATAGGAGAACCATTCCTACAGTTAGTTCCAACAAATCTAGCAAATACTTCACCTTTCTGATTTTTGAAGAATTTGCAGTTGGAGTCAAGTGACTCATCAGAGGAATATGAAGTTTCACAAGTAAAGCCAGATAGAGTGGATGGATCTACAGGAGATCCTTTCACAGCAACCCATCAGGTTTTGGGGTACTTCTCAATTGTCCAGTAGGATCCATCAGCGTTGAGTTTCCTCACAAAGGCAATACCCTCTTTCCTAGGGTTCCTATTCAGAATCTGCTTTTTGAGGACATCGCAAAGGGTTTAATGCTCTTTGAGACTTTTGTACATGCCTATCACATACAATTCCTTCAACCCTGCAATATCGTTAGTGATACTTGTGGTATCCTCAAATGAGGAATTTGAGACCACAGGAATAGTTGAAGAGTTTGCAGCAATAGAAGCATTTGAACATTCAGGTGAAGAATTTACAGTTTCACGTTCGATGCATTTCAAACAAGGTGGAACAAATTCTTCCTGAGCGGTACTGATCTGTTGAGCTAGTAAGGATTCGTTTTCCCTTTGGAGATCCTCATGTGACACCCTCAGTTTCTCAAGATCTTGCTTTCTTTGAAGAAATTCATAAGAAAGCTTCTCATGATCAGCTAAGAGGTCGTTATGATGACTCTGAAGGTTATCATACTTTGTCTGAAGACTTTTGATATCATCAGATAGAGTTTGAGTCCGATCCATTTCATGGTTCAACAGATCATCGCTTTTGTCTAGCATTTTCTGAAGCTTTTGAAGTGCACTTTGTTGCTTAGTGGAAAGTTTAACTAGTTTAGCATATCTAGGTTTCACATATTCATCAGATTCACCTTCACTCGATTCAGAAGAGGAATGATGTTTGTGTACCTTTGATCCTTTTGCCATGAAGCAATAGGTGGGAGCATAATCATCATTGCTGACGTCAGATTCGTTGGAGTAGTCATATTCTTCATCATTGAAGATGGACTTGCTGACGAAAGCAGTAGCGAGAGCAAGGCTAGCAACACCAGATTCTGATTCCTCCTTAGATTCTTCCTCTTCTTCATATTCTTCAGATTCTTCCTTAGAATCCATTTCCTTGTCGATGAATGCACGAGCCTTTCTGGAACCATTCTTCTTGTGCTTTGAGGACTTTGAAGATTTTTTTTTCTTTGAGTCATCAGAACTATCCTCCTTGTACTTCGTCTTCTTCTTTGAATCTTTTTCCCAGAGAGGACAGTCATAGATAAAGTGACCAGGCTTTTTGCAACGATAACAGGTTCTTTTCTTGTAGTCTTCTTAGGAATCTGATTTCCTCAAGCCACTTTTTGATGACTTTCCAAATCCACCTCTCCTTGAGAACTTCTGGAATTTCCTCACGAGCATTGCTAGTTCCTGACTTAGTTCTTCAGGATCACCAAGGCTGTTTTCAGAATCTTCTTCTTCAGATGAGGAAATTGCTTTCGCCTTTAGAGCACGAGATCTTCCATAGCTTAGCCCGTAGAGGTCTCTCTTCTCAGCTTGTTGGAATTCATGAGTATTGAGTCTCTCAAGAATATTAGTAGGATCAAGTGACTTGTAGTCTCCACATTCTTGAATCATCAAAGCTAGAGTATCGAATGAGGAGTCAAGAGATCTTAGTAGTTTCTTCACCACTTCATGGTCAGTGATATCGGTGGCACCCAGTGCTTGAAGCTCATTGGAGATATCCGTGAGACGATCAAACGTTTGCTGAACATTTTCATTGTCAAGTCTCTTGAAGTGGTTGAAGAGACTGCGAAGAACATCAACACGAGAGTCACGTTGAGTGGAAACACCTTCGTTGACTGTGGACAGCCTATCCCAGATAAGCTTAGAAGACTCCAAAGCACTCACTCTGCCATACTGACCTTTGCTCAGATGGCCACAGATGATATTCTTCACTTGAGAATCAAGTTGCTTGAATCTCTTCACATCAGCGGTAGTAACAGTGGGAGTGACAGAGGGCACACCATTTTCCACAATGTACCAGAGATCGTTGTCAATAGCTTCAAGGTGCATACGCATCTTGTTCTTCCAGTAGGGGTAGTCTGTCCCATCAAAGGTAGGACACCCCGCGGAAACCTTGATCATACCTGCAGTCAACATAACTATAACTCCAGGTGGTTAAACCAAAATCATACCTGCAGTCAACATAACTATAACTCCAGGTGGTTAAACCTTGATCATACCTGCAGTCAACATAACTATAACTCCAAGGGAGTACCTGCTCTGATACCAATTGAACATGCGTTATATCGACTAGAGGGGGGATGAGTAGGCGATTTTTACAAATTCATCACTTGAGGAATTTCAACTTTGAGGAATTTGAAATGTGATGAATAACTAGCAGCAGAATAAGTACTCAAGTGCATAAGGAACATAGTAACAGCATAGTCTTCATGATGAAATGAAACATGCACAAATAGTAAGTAGCGTGATACAGGATAAGCAGTGATGAACAAGGTAACTTGAAGAATTTGAGGTGAGGAATTTTTGAAAGTCTTCAGTCAAATTCTTCAAACAGTAACAATCAATTTCATCAACAGGTATATGAGGAATAGAGGGGTGAGGAAATAGAACCAGATAGCTCGATGAAGACAATGGTTTGATGACCCAGTTCCAATTGCTGTGACAGTCGTACGTCTGGTTTGGAGCGGCCTGGTATTTAAACCAGAGGACACATAGTCCCAGGACACACAGTCCTTACCGTATTCTCCTTGAGCTAAGGTCACATAATCCTCTCCCAACACTCGTGGTAAGTCTTCAGGGTAGACTTCCAAAACCCTCACAAACTGGTCACCCAGCGATCCACAATTTACTGCTGGATGCTCTAGACCAAGGTCACCTCGTGATCCCCAATTGACTACAGGATCACTAGAACATGATGTCTAACTGTCTGGAGGATGCACAGTCCTCAAAGGTAACAAGCATCGGATCCACAAAGGAATTTCTTCAGTGATGCTCAATCACTTTGGGTTTGGTGGTTTGGTTGTGGGTTTTTCCTCACTGATGATTTTCTATCAAAGTCCTCGGAGGATGGGTTGCTCTCAAATGACAAGTGTCAGTTTTCTCTCGGAGCAGCCAACCAACTAGTGGTTGTGGGGGTGGCTATTATAGCCAGGGTGCAACCTGACATGATAAGACATAAATGCCCCCAATGATATGACCGTTATGTGGATAAGAATGATTGGGGACAGCTGGCGCTAAGCATAGCAACGGTCGGAATTTCGAACTATGAAAGTCCTTAGGCTTATCATGTTCCTGACTTGTAGGCAATTCGCACTGGCGAAATCCTAACTCCTCGGTCAGGTCAATTTCCTTAGAGACCAGAAGAACTTCGTCTTTGTCACTGAAGAACTTCTCTGAACCGTAAGAGATTTCCAAAGGCTTCACTCGAAGGATTGTATAGGTTGAGGATTTTGGAGTTGAGCATTAGTTGGAAATTTTCCTTAGTATTACCTCGGCCCCCTTTAACAGTACGGTGTTTCCTATGACTCAAACAAAGGAAATGAAGCTACTAAAACAAAAGTCTTCACGCTTCATATTCCTCGTTCATATCTTCAAGGTCACACCAACTTCTTCATTTTCAAAGTCTTCACAAAGTCTTCACCAAAGTCTTCAAAAAGTATTCAGCAAAGTCTTCAGTTGAAGACATACATTTTTAGGGGTCGATAAACCCTGGATATATGAAACTCCTCATCGACTTATAGAGCCTGTGTACACTCACAAACACATTAGTGCCTTAACCTATAAGTCTTGAATACACCAAAATCACTAAGGGGCACTAGATGCAATAACACATTGCCTATCTTTGAGATTTTTATATGATGATCATTCACTTAATGTTTGGTGTGATGTGCTTATGTAATTCACTCATATTAATCTTTGTGCACCACCAAGTTGTATGTGACATGGAAGAGTGACACACAATCCTAATCGATTGTGCATTTGCATTCAAACGCAAATTTAAAATAGTGCACAAATTTAGGGGGAGCCCTTGCTTATCACATACATCTCAAAGCGACGATGCTATTAATTGATTATATCTCTATCAAAGCTTTGATTTATATGTTGTCATCAATTACAAAGGGATATATTGAAAGCACAACTTCTCCCTAGGTGGTTTTGGTAATTAATAACAAGATATATTTCATTGAACTACTGTTTGCACTAAGTATATTTCAGGAAAAAGTTCAATGTTATGATTGGCAAAGGATTGTGAGGAGACCCCAAGATGCAAGCATAGGATTGGCCAAGCTACAAGAATGAAGACTCTACATTTTACTTTGTGAGAAATCACTTTCAGTCCATAGGAAAGCCAATACTATCAAAAGGGGTGACGTATTAATGGTGAATGAAATGCCCAAAATGATCAAGTGTTAGTCACCAAAAATACCCACAAGCTCTCCCACAAAGATTGTCCTAGAACCTACCACTAAAAATCGGTGCCACCAACAATTACATATCGGCTACATCGAGTCAGAACCCTTGACATAAACCCTAGGCAAAACCCACATCTCGGTACTACCAATTCCCACTTTGGTGCAACCGAGTTTCAGTGACCAACTTCTTGTTGCCTGTTTCACAAGAATCGGAATTTCCTAGATTTGTGAATCGGTCTCACCGAGTGGTGTAACTGCCCTAGGCCACTCATATCGGTACCACCGAGAATTGTATATCGGTCTCACCGAAACGCCAAAGTTGCTACATTTGCACTAGTCGGTGCAACCAAGATTTCACTTTGGTTTCACCGAGTTGGGCAATAATGTTGTAACGGTTGGATTTTTGGAGATGCCTATATATACCCCTTCACCACATCCCACTCGCAAGAGAAGCACTCAGAATAGACCCACACTTTCCATATCCAAATTTCTAAGAGAGAATCACCTACCCTTGTGTTGAGGTCAAGATCATCCACTCCAACCATATGGATCTTGATTTCTAGCCTCCCCAAGTTGCTTTCCATCTAATCAATCTCTTCTACCCAAGCCAAATCTGTGAGAGAGTGATTGAGTATTAAGGAGACTATCATTTGAAACACAAGAGCAAGGAGTTCATCGTTACTATTGAGCCTATTGCCTTTTGGAGGGTGGTGCCTCCTAGATTGGTTAGGTGTCGCTTGGGAGCCTCCTACTTCGTGTTGTGGAGTTGAACCAAGAAGTTTCTAAGGGCAGGGAGATCGCCTACTTCGTGAAGATGTACCCTGGGTTAGGCTAGTCCTCCATGGACGTCGGCCATCATGGTATAAACAAGGTTGCTTCTTCGTGGAACCCTTCGTGGGTGGAGCCCTCCATGGACTCTTGCGACCGTTACCCTCCATGGGTTGAAGTCTCCATAAATGTGGATGTACGATAGCGCCACCTATCGAAACCACGAAAAAAATCTTCATGTCTACAATTGCATTTGATCTTCCTACCCTTATCCTCTTACATATGATTGTCTTTGCTTACCGCTGCAATACTCGTAGACATGCATGTGTAGGGTGTACTTAATATGCTAGAATTGCTAAAATCTACCAAGCAATTAATTTGGGAAAATGTTAGGTTTTTATTTGCTCAAGTAGTCTAATCAGCCCCCTCTAGACCTACTTTCGATCCCTACACATAGCTATGAGAGGGAGAGTGTGTCAATATACCCTTGTATATCGCTAAGAGGAAGTGTTAAAAACGTGGTTGATATAGTCGTACGTCTTCACGATCCAATCATCATCCATCCCGATCCAGCACCGGACGGACGACACCTCCGCATTCAGCACATGTGCAGCTCGATGACGTCTCCGCTTCCTCAATCCAACGAACGAGGCCGGAGTAGTAGATGGGATCTCTAGTAGCACGACGACATGGTGGCGGTGGTGGCGGAGCAATCCCGACAGGGCTTCGCCAAGCGCTACCGTAAATGCGACCGGAGGAAGAAATGGAGTTGGGAGAGAGGGAGGGCCGCGCCTAGGGCATGGGGTGCGGCTTCCCTCCCTATCCCTCTCTATTTATAGGAGGAAGGGGTAGGTAGGGTGCTGGCCCTAGCCTCTCCTCCAAGGGAGGTCTGGCCAACCAAATGGAAGAGTCCTCCTCCCACAAGGGAGGTGGGCGCCCTAGGGGAGGAGTCCCTCCTCCCCAACGCATCTCCCTCCTGATACGTCTGCAATGTATCTATAATTTTTGATTGTTCCATGCTATTATATTATTTATTTTGGATGTTTTATATGCATTAATATGCTATTTTATATTATTTTTGGGACTAACCTATTAACCTAGAGCCTAGTGTCAGTTTCTGGTTTTTTCCTTGTTTTTGAGTATTGTAGATAAGGAATATTAAACGAAGTCCAAACGGAATAAAATCTTCGCTATGATTTTTCTTGGACCATAAAACATCTACCACACTTGGAGAGGAAGGGAGGAGACCTGCTAGGAGGTAATAAGCCATCCTAGCGAGGACAGGGGGCGCCCCCTGGCTTGTGGCCCCCCCAGCAGGTCCTCCAACCCTAATCTTCGGCCTATAAATTCCCAAATATTCTTCGAATACCAGAAAGAGCAACGATAATACTTTTCCACTGTTGGAAGCCTCTGTTCCCGAGAGATCCAATCTTGGAGACTTTACCGGTAATCTTCCGGAGGGGGATTCGATCACGAAGGACATCTACATCACCTCGATTTCCCCTTCGATGATGCATGAGTAGTCCACCACTGACCTACGGGTCCATAGCTAGTAGCTAGATGGCTTCTCTCTCTCTCTCTCTCTCTCTCTCTCTTGTTTTTTCAGTAACATGTTCTACATGATCTTCATGGGGATCTATCCAATGTAATACTCTTTTGCGGTGTGTTTGTTGAGATCCGATGAATTGTGGGTTTATGATTAGCTTATCTATGAATATTATTTGGTTCTTCTCTGAATTCTTATATGCATGATTTCATATCTTTGCAAGTCTCTTCGAGCTGTTGGTTTGGTTTGGCCACCTAGATTGGTAATTCTTGCAATGGGAGAAGTACTTAGTTTTGGGTTCAATCTTGCGGTGTCCTTGATAACCCACAAGTATAGGGGATCACAACAGTTTTTGAGGGTAGAGTATTCAACCCAAATTTATTGATTCGACACAATAGGAGGCAAATAATATTCTTGAGTATTCGCAGCTGAGTTGTCAATTCAACCACACCTGAAAGACTTAATCTCTGTAGAAAAGTATTCAGTAGCAAAGTAGTATGGAAGTAACAGTAATAGTGGCAAAAGTGACAGTAGCAGTTTTGTAGTGAAAGTAACAATAGCAACGGAAAAGTAACTTAGCAAGGATCAATATGATGAAAGCTCATAGGCAATGGATCGGTGATGGATAATTATGTCAGATGGCATTCATCATGCAACAATTATAACATAAGGTGACACACAACTAGCTCCAGTTCATCAATGTTATGTAGGCATGTATCCCATATATAGTCGTACATGCTTATGGAAAAGAACTTGCATGACATATTTTGTCCTAGCCTCCTGTGGTAGCGGGGTCCTATTGGAAACTAAGGGATATTAATGCCTCCTTTTAATAGAGAACCGGACCAAAGCATTAGCACTTAGTGAATAAATGAACTCCTCAAACTATGGTGATCACTGGAAGGAATCCCAGTTATAGCCACCCTGGGGGATGCGGATCATAACTCGTAATAGGTGTCTACAACTTGCAAGATAGAATCAAGAACACATATATATTCATGAAAACATAATAGGTTCATATCTGAAATCATGGCACTCGGGCCCTAGTGACAAGCATTAAGCATAGCAAAGTCATAGCAACATCACTCTCAGACCATAGTGGATACTAGGGATCAAACCGTATCAAAACTAACTCGATTACGTGATAAATCTCATCCAACCCATCACCCTCCAGCAAGCCTATGATGGAATTACTCACGAATGGTGGAGAGCATCATGGAATGGGTGATGAAGGATGGTTGATGATGACGATGGCGTCGATTTCCCCTCTCCGGAGCCCAAAGCGGACTCCAGATCTGGCCTGCCGAGGAAGAACAGGAGGTGGCGGCGGGTCCGTATCGTGAAACGCGATGAAGTCTTCTCCTTGATTTTTTCTCTACGAATAGGAATTGTTGGAAATATGCCCTAGAGGCAATAATAAAATGGTTATTATTGTATTTCCTTGTTCATGATAATTGTCTATTGTTCATGCTATAATTGTGTTAACCGGAAACCATAATACATGTGTGAATACATAGACCACAACATGTCCCTAGTGAGCCTCTAGTTGACTAGCTCGTTGATCAATAGATGGTCACGGTTTCATGGCCATGGACATTGGATGTCACTGATAACGGGATCACATCATTAGGAGAATGATGTGATGGACAAGACCCAATTCTAAGCATAGCACAAGATCGTGTAGTTCGTTTGCTAAAGCTTTTCAATGTCAAGTATCATTTCCTTAGACCATGAGATTGTGCAACTCCCGGATACCGTAGGAATGCTTTGGGTGTGCCAAACGTCACAACGTAACTGGGTGGCTATAAAGGTGCACTACGGGTATCTCCGAAAGTATCTGTTGGGTTGGCATGAATCGAGACTGGGATTTGTCACTCCGTGTGACGGAGAGGTATCTCTGGGCCCACTCGGTAAGACATCATCATTATGAGCTCAATGTGACTAAGGAGTTAGTCACGGGATGATGTATTACGGAACGAGTAAAGAGACTTGCCGGTAACGAGATTGAACAAGGTATGGGGATACCGACGATCGAATCTCGGGCAAGTATCATACCGATAGACAAAGGGAATTGTATACGGGATTGATTGAATCCTTGACATCGTGGTTCATCCGATGAGATCATCGTGGAGTACGTGGGAGCCAACATGGGTATCCAGATCCCGCTGTTGGTTATTGACCGGAGAGGTGTCTCGGTCATGTCTACGTGTCTCCCGAACCCGTAGGGTCTACACACTTAAGGTTCGATGACGCTAGGGTTATAGGGAAAAGGTATACGTGATTACCGAAGGTTGTTCGGAGTCCCGGATGAGATCCCGGACGTCACGAGGAGCTCCGGAATGGTCCGGAGGTAAAGATTGATATATAGGAAGTCCAGTTTTGGTCACCGGAAAGTTTTCGGGCTCATCGGTAGTGTACCGGGAGTGCCGGGAGGGTGCCGGATAACCCCCGGGAGGGGTGTGACGACCAAAGGACCACATGGGCTGTTAGATAAAGTGTGCCAGCCCTTATTGGGCTGGGCAAGACTTTTGCTAAAGGCCCATGCGGCTGGAGATAAGGAGATAAGGCAAAAAGGATTTAAAAGGAGGAGATCCACCTCCCTTGTGGGAGGTGGACTCTCCCTTTAATTCGGCCGGCCATCTCCTCTTTGGAGTAGAGGCCAAGCCAGCCCTCCACGTCCCTCCTCCTATATATACTTGAGGTTTTGGATGTTTTGAGACAAGATTTGATCTCTCTCTCTCACGGCGAAGCCCTACCTCTCTTCTTCCTCCTCCGCGGCGCTTAGGCGAAGCCCTGTCGGAATACCTTGCTACTCCACCACCACCACGCCGTCGTGCTGCTGTTGGAGCCCTTCCCCAACCTCTCCTTCCTCCTTGCTGGATCAAGGTGTTGGAGACGTCACCGGGCTGCACGTGTGTTGAACGCGGAGGTGCCGTCCGTTCGGCACTTGATCGGATCTACCGCGATCTGAATCGCTGCGAGTACGACTCCATCAACCGCGTTCTTGTAACGCTTCCGCTTAGCGATCTTCAAAGGTATGAAGATGCAATCTCTCCCCTCTCTTTGCTGGTTTCTCCATAGATAGATCTTGGTGAACGTAGGAAAATTTTGATTTACTACTACGTCTCCCAACAGTGGCATCATGAGCTAGGTCTATGCGTAGAATCTATGCACGAGTAGAACACAAAGCAGTTGTGGGCGTCGAGTTTGTTAATTTTCTTGCCGCTACTAGTCTTATCTTGATTCGGCGGTATTGTGGGATGAAGCGGCCCGGACCAACTTTACACGTACGCTTACGTGAGACCGGTTCCACCGCCTGACATGCACTAGATGCATAAGGTGGCTAGCGGGTGTCTGTCTCTCCTACCTTAGTCGGATCGGATTCGATGAAAAGGGTCCTTATGAAGGGTAAATAGCAATTGGCAAATCACGTTGTGGTGTTGACGTAGGTAAGAAACGTTCTTGCTAGTAACCTATAGCAGCCACGTAAAAACTTGCAACTACAAATTAGAGGACGTCTAACTTGTTTTTGCAGCATGTGCCTTGTGATGTGATATGGCCAAAGGATGTGATGTGATGCATTGTGATGTATGAATTGATCATGTTCTTGTAATAGGATTCACGACTTGCATGTCGATGATTATGACAACCGGCAGGAGCCATAGGAGTTGTCTTATTTATTGTATGACCTGCGTGTCAATCATAAACGCCATGTAATTACTTTACTTTATTGCTAAGCGTTAGCCATAGTAGTAGAAGTAATAGTTGGCGAGACAACTTCATGAAGACACAATGATGGAGATCATGATGATGGAGATCATGGTGTCGTGCCGGTGACAGTGATGATCATGGTGCCCCGAAGATGGAGATCATAGGAGCAAAATGATATTGGCCATATCATGTCACTATATTGATTGCATGTGATGTTTATCATGTTTACATCTTATTTGCATAGAACGACGGTAGTAAATAAGATGATCTCTCAATAAAATTTCAAGAAAGGTGTTCACCCTAACTGTGCACCGTTGCTAAGGATCGTCGTTCCGAAGCACCACGTGATGATCGGGTGTGATAGGTTCTAACGTTCGCATACAACGGGTGTAAGCCAGATTTACACATGCGAAACACTTAGGTTGACTTGACGAGCCTAGCATGTACAGACATGGCCTCGGAACACGGAAGACCGAAAGGTCGAACATGAGTCGTATAGAAGATACGATCAACATAGAGATGTTCACCATGGATGACTAGTCCGTCTCACGTGATGATCGGACACGGGCTAGTTGACATGGATCATGTATCACTTGGAAGACTAGAGAGATGTCTATCTAAGTGGGAGTTCATTAATAATTTGATTAAATGAACTTAATTATCATGAACTTAGTCTAAAAATGTCCTTGCAAATTATGTCGTAGATAGCTCGCGCTGTAGCTCCCCAGTTTTATTGATACAATCCTAGAGAAAAGTAAGTTGAAAGTTGATGGTAGCAATAATGCGGACTGGGTCCGTGATCTGAGGATTGTCCTCATTGCTGCACAGAAAGCTTATGTTTTTGATGTACCGCTAACTGCATCACTCCCTCAAGCGTTGTCTGTAGATGTTGTGAACATATGACAGGCACTTTTTGATGATTACGTGATAGTTCAGTGCGTCATGCATTACGGCTTAGAATTGAGGCTTCAAAATGTTTTGAACATCACAGAACATATGAGATGTTCTAGGAGCTGAGATTGTGATCTCAAGCTCGTGCCTATGTTGAGAGGTATGAGACCTCCAACAAGATTCTTTGCCTGCAAGATAAAGGAGAATAGCTTAATCGGTGAGCGTGTTCTCAGATTGTCTAGGTGCTACAATCACTTGAATCAAGTGGGAGTTAATCTTCCAGATGAGATAGTGATTAATGCAGTTCTCCAAGTCACTGCCACCAAGCTACTAGAGCTTCGTGATGAACTATAACATGCCAGGGATGGATAAGATGATCCCTGAGTTGTTCGTGATGTTTGACACCACGAAGGTAGAAATCAATAAGGAGCATCAAGTGTTGATGGTTAAGTGAAAACCACTAGTTTCAAAAGGGGCAAGGGCAAGAAGGGAAAAACTTCAGGAATGGCAAGCCAGTTGTTGCTCTAGTGAAGAAACCCAAGGTTGAGCCCGAACCCGAGACTAAGTGCTTCTGTTATGAGGAGAATGTTCGCTGAAATGGAAAAACCCTAGATGATTGGTAGATAAGAAGGCTGGTAATGTCAATGGAAGTATATTTGATATACGTGTTAGTGATGTGTACCTTGCTGGTACTCCTAGTAGCACCTGGGTATTAGATACCGGTTCGGTTGCTAAGTGTTAGCAACTCGAAATAAAAGCTACGGAGTAAATGGAGACTAGCTAGGTGAAAGGTGACGATGTGTGTTGGAAGTATTTCCAAGATTGATGTGATCACCATCGCACGCTCTCTCTACCTTCAGGATTTGTGATAAACCTAAATAAATGTTATTTGGTGTTTGCGTTGAGCATAAACGTGATTAGATCATGATTAGTGCGATACGGTTATTCATATAAGTTATAGAATAATGGTTATTCTGTTTACATGGATAATGCCTTCAATGGTCATGCACCCACTCGAAATGGTTTATCGAATCATGATCGTAGTAGTACACATATTCATAACATTGGTACCAAAAGATACAAAGTTAATAATGATAGTACCACATGCTTGTGGCACTGCCACGTAATGTCATATTGGTATAAATCGCATGAAGAAACTCCATGATGATGGATGTTTTTTGACTCACTCGATTTCGAATCGGTTGAGACATGCGAGCCATGCCTCTTGGGCAAGATGACTGAGACCCCGTCATCCAATATGATGGAGCGGGCAAGTGGCTTATTGGAATTAATACATGTTGATGTATGTGGTCCAATGAGTGTTGAAACACACAGTGGATATCGTTGTTTTTCTTTACCTTCACTGATGATTTGAGTAAATATGGGGATATTTACTTAATGAAACACGAATCTGAAATGTTTGAAAGGTTCAAGGAGTTTCAGAGTGAAGTTAAAGATCATCGTGACAAGAAGATAAATGTCTATGATATGATCATGGAGGTGAATATCTAAGTTACGAGTTTGGTATGCAATTTTAGACAATGTGGAAATTGTTTCACAGCTCACGCCTCCTGGAACACCATAGTGTGATGGTGTGTTCGAACGTCGTAGTCGTGCTCTATTGGATATAGTGAGTACTATGATGTCTCTTATCGTTTTACCACTATCGTTATGGGGTTATGCATTAAAGACAAATCCATTCACTTTAACAGGGCACCATCTAAGTCTGTTGAGATGACACCGTGAGAATTATGGTTTGACAGAAGCCTAAGCTGTCATTTCTTAATGTTTGGGGCTGCGACGCTTATGTGAAAATGGGTTTTTCACCTAGCGAGCTCGAACTCAAAGCAGACAAATGCATCTTCATAGAATACCCTAATGAGACATTGGGTATACCTTCTATCTCAGATCCAAGCGCAAAAGGTGTTTGTTGCTAAGAACGGGTCCTTTTTGAGAAAGAGTTTCTCTCGAAAGAATTGAGTGGGAGGAAGATAGAACTTGATAAGGTTGTTGAACCTTTGTTTCAACCAGAGAATAGCGCAACACAGAAAGATGTTTCTGTAGAGCCTACTTAGTTGAAAAGGAAGTTAATGATGATGATCATGAAGCTTCGGATCAAGTCACTATCGAACCTCGTAGGTCGACAAGGACGCGTACTGCTCCTGAGTAGTACGACAACCCTGTCTTGGAAATCATGTTGTTGGACAACGATGAACCTACGAACTATGGAGAAGCGATGGTGGGCCCGGATTCCAACAAATGGCTAGGAGCCATGAAATCCGAGAAAGGATCCATGTATGAAAACCAAGTATGGACTTTGGTAGACTTGCCTGTTGAATGGCGGGTCATTGAGTACAAATGGACCTTTGAGATAAACATAGACGCTAATGGTGAAATGTCACCGTTTATAAAGCTCGACTTGTCGCAAAGAAGTTTCCGCCAAGTTCAAGGAGTTGACTGCAATGAGATTGTCTCATCTGTAGCGATGCTAAAAGTCTATTAAAATTTTGTTAGCAGTTGCTGCATTTTTCGATTATGAAATCTGGCAGATGGATGACAAAACAAGGTTTCCGTAATGGTTTCTGTGAGGAAGAGTTGTATGTGATACAACCAGAAGGTTTTGTCAATCCTAAGGATGCTAATAATATGCAAACTCCAGCGATCCTTCTATGGACTGGAGCAAGCATCTCGGAGTTGGAATATATGCTTTGATGAGGTGATCAAAGTGTTTAAGTTTATACAAAGTTTATGAGAAACTTGTATTTGCAAGAAAGTGAGTGGGAGCACTATGGAATTTCTTATAAGAATATGTAGTTGACATATTATTGATCGGAAATGATGTAGAATTTCTGGAAGAGCATGAAGGGTTGTTTGAAACGTTTTGTTTTTCAAAGGAAGACCCAGATAAAGCTACTATTTTATTGAGCATCAAGATCTATAGGGATAGATCTATTCGCTTGATAAGTTTTTTCGACGAAGACATACCTTGACAAGTTTTTTGAAGGAGTTCAAAATAGATGGGTCAAAGAAGGAGTTCTTGACTGTATTGTAAGGTGTGAAATTGAGTAAGACTCAATACCCGACCACGGCAGAAGATAAAGAAGAGATGAGTGTCATCTCCTATGCTTTAGCCATAGGCTCTATATAGTATGCCATGCTGTGTACCGCACCTGTGTGTGCCTTGCCATGAGTCTGTCAAGGGGTACAAGAGTAATCCAAGAGTGGATCACTAGACAGCGGTCAAAGTTAGCCTTAGTAACTTGAGAACTAAGGAAATATTTCTCGATTATGGAGGTGATAAAGAGTTCATCGTAAAGTGTTACGATGATGCAAGCTTTAAAACCAATCCGGATGACTCTTAGTAGAAATCCAGCTACGTATAGTGGAGCAGCCATTTGGAATAGCTCCAAGTGGAGCATGGGAGTAATATCTACAAATATGACATGGAAAGTTTGTAAGGTACACACGGATCTGAATGTCGCAGACCCGTTGACTAAAACCTCTTTCACGAGCAGGACATGAACAAACCCCAGAACTTATTGGGTGTTAATCACATGATGATATGATCACATGGTGATGTAAGTGTTAATCACATGGTGATGTGAACTAGATTATTGACTCTAGTGCAAGTGGGAGACTGTTGGAAATATGCCCTAGAGGCAATAATAAAATGGTTATTATTGTATTTCCTTGTTCATGATAATTGTCTATTGTTCATGCTATAATTGTGTTAACCGGAAACCATAATACATGTGTGAATACATAGACCACAACATGTCCCTAGTGAGCCTCTAGTTGACTAGCTCGTTGATCAATAGATGGTCACGGTTTCATGGCCATGGACATTGGATGTCACTGATAACGGGATCACATCATTAGGAGAATGATGTGATGGACAAGACCCAATTCTAAGCATAGCACAAGATCGTGTAGTTCGTTTGCTAAAGCTTTTCAATGTCAAGTATCATTTCCTTAGACCATGAGATTGTGCAACTCCCGGATACCGTAGGAATGCTTTGGGTGTGCCAAACGTCACAACGTAACTGGGTGGATATAAAGGTGCACTACGGGTATCTCCGAAAGTATCTGTTGGGTTGGCATGAATCGAGACTGGGATTTGTCACTCCGTGTGACGGAGAGGTATCTCTGGGCCCACTCGGTAAGACATCATCATTATGAGCTCAATGTGACTAAGGAGTTAGTCACGGGATGATGTATTACGGAACGAGTAAAGAGACTTGCCGGTAACGAGATTGAACAAGGTATGGGGATACCGACGATCGAATCTCGGGCAAGTATCATACCGATAGACAAAGGGAATTGTATACGGGATTGATTGAATCCTTGACATCGTGGTTCATCCGATGAGATCATCGTGGAGTACGTGGGAGCCAACATGGGTATCCAGATCCCGCTGTTGGTTATTGACCGGAGAGGTGTCTCGGTCATGTCTACGTGTCTCCCGAACCCGTAGGGTCTACACACTTAAGGTTCGATGACGCTAGGGTTATAGGGAAAAGGTATACGTGATTACCGAAGGTTGTTCGGAGTCCCGGATGAGATCCCGGACGTCACGAGGAGCTCCGGAATGGTCCGGAGGTAAAGATTGATATATAGGAAGTCCAGTTTTGGTCACCGGAAAGTTTTCGGGCTCATCGGTAGTGTACCGGGAGTGCCGGGAGGGTGCCGGATAACCCCCGGGAGGGGTGTGACGACCAAAGGACCACATGGGCTGTTAGATAAAGTGTGCCAGCCCTTATTGGGCTGGGCAAGACTTTTGCTAAAGGCCCATGCGGCTGGAGATAAGGAGATAAGGCAAAAAGGATTTAAAAGGAGGAGATCCACCTCCCTTGTGGGAGGTGGACTCTCCCTTTAATTCGGCCGGCCATCTCCTCTTTGGAGTAGAGGCCAAGCCAGCCCTCCACGTCCCTCCTCCTATATATACTTGAGGTTTTGGATGTTTTGAGACAAGATTTGATCTCTCTCTCTCACGGCGAAGCCCTACCTCTCTTCTTCCTCCTCCGCGGCGCTTAGGCGAAGCCCTGTCGGAATACCTTGCTACTCCACCACCACCACGCCGTCGTGCTGCTGTTGGAGCCCTTCCCCAACCTCTCCTTCCTCCTTGCTGGATCAAGGTGTTGGAGACGTCACCGGGCTGCACGTGTGTTGAACGCGGAGGTGCCGTCCGTTCGGCACTTGATCGGATCTACCGCGATCTGAATCGCTGCGAGTACGACTCCATCAACCGCGTTCTTGTAACGCTTCCGCTTAGCGATCTTCAAAGGTATGAAGATGCAATCTCTCCCCTCTCGTTGCTGGTTTCTCCATAGATAGATCTTGGTGAACGTAGGAAAATTTTGATTTACTACTACGTCTCCCAACAGGAATAAATAGGAGTAGAATTGAGGTCGGTGGAGCAGCAGGGGCCCCACAAGCCTGCTAGGCGCGCCAAGGGGGGTGGTCGCGCTTGGCAGGCTTGCCACCTATGGGTGGCCCCCTCCGGTTGATTCTTTCGCCAATATTTTTTATCAAAAATATTCTCTGTAAATTTTCAGGTCAATCCGAGAACTTTTATTTCTGCACAAAAATAACACCAAGGCAATTCTATTGAAAATAGCATCAATTCGGGTTAGTTCCATTCAAATAATGCAAATTAGAGTCCAAAACAAGGGCAAAAGGGTTTGGAAAAGTAGATACGATGGAGACGTATCAAATCCCCAAGCTTAACCCATTGCTTGTCCTCAAGCAATTCAGTTGATAAACTGAAAGTGATAAATAAAAACTTTTACAAACTCTGTTTGATCTTGTTGTTGTAAATACGCCTAACTGATGTTCAAATTTTCAGCAAAGATCATGGACTAACCACGTTCACAATAACATTTAGGTCTCACATTTACTCATATGAATGATATAATCAACTAGCAAGCAATAATAATAACTCTCGGATGACAACACTTTTGTCAAAACAATCATGAGACAATATGATGAAATGATATCTCGCTTGCCCTTTCTGAGACCACAAAACATAAATGCAGAGCACCTCTAAACAACGAGGACTGACTAGACATTGTAATTCACGGTGAGAGAGATCCAGTCATGCTCATACTCAATATCAATTAACAGCAAAGCATAAAAATGATGGTGGTGCTCTCTAAGTGGTTCCTTTTATGAGAATGGAATGACTCAACAACAAAGTAAATGGAAAGGCCCTTCATAGTGGGAAGCATTGATTTGCAGAGGTGCCAGAGCTCGAATTTTGAAAACAAAGATAAGTAATAATTTTTGAGCGGTATGCTTTCATTGCTCACATAACGACCAAGAGGTTTTCAACATCTTCCATGCTAGATACATTATAGGCGGTTCCCAAACAGAATGATAAGGTTTTTACTCCCCCTCCACCAATCAATCACACGCCACAGCGATCCGAATCCACGGGTACCGTCCATACAAACACAAACCTAGGGGATTTTTGTTTAATTATATTTTGCTTTTATTTTGAGCATGGAACTGGGCATCCCGATTACCAGCCACTTTCTCGTGAATGATAGTGAATCAACACATATCATGAGAATAACCCACCTAGCATGGAAAATACCGATAGCCCCCAGTCGCCACATGAGTGATTTGGGCATACAAAAAATAATGTTTATTTGAAGGTTTGGAGTTTGGCACATGCAAATTTACTTGGAATGGCAGGTAAATACCGCATATAGGTAGGTATGGTGGACTCATATGGAACAACTTTGGGTCTGAGGAATTGGATGCACAAGCAGTATTCCCGCTTAGTACAAGTGAAGGCTAGCATAAGACTGGAGAGCGACCAACTAGAGAGCGACACAGTCATCAACATGCTTTGAGATTAACCAACATTGAATGCAAGCATGAGTAGTATATAAATCACTATGAACATAAATATCATGGAGGCTATGTTGATTTTGTTTCAACTACATGCATGCACATGTGCCAAGTCGAGCCACTTGAATCGTTTAGAGGAGGGTACCTTCCCATCATACTACATCACAACCATTTTAGTATGCATGTTGGCACCCAAGACTAACCATTATCCACTCTTAGCTACTTAAGCATGGCTGAGTAACTATAATCTCTAATTGTCATTGCAAATATGTTTCACCCATAATGAACTGAATTCAGAATGATGAACTACTCATATTTACAAAAGCAAGATAGGTCGAGTTCATACCAGCTTTTCTCCATCTCAATCTTTTCATCAAACATCATCATTATTGCCTTTCACTTGCACGACCGAGCAGTGTGGATAGTAATAAGAGTGCACATGCGTTGGACTAAGTTGGAATCTACAAACAATAACTCAAAGGAGGAGACAAAGTAATATGGGCTCTCTAATAGATAAACAATAATTCATATGAGTGCCCATCAACATTTTCATTGTGGTCTTCTCCTTACAACCCAAATAAAGAAAAATCAAAACAAGAACAGGAAAAACTATTTACACAGGAAAGCTCCCAACAAACAAAAGAAGAACAAAAAATATTTTTGGGTTTTCTTTTAATGCTACAACTAAGAAATTAGAAGGTAAAGCTAGAACTATTTTTTTGTATTTTTCTCAAAGTTAATCAACCACACAAGAAGAAAACGAAACAAGGAAATAAACTACCATGGATGGTACAATGAAAGAGTATGAACACCGACTACTAAGATGAGTGCGTGAACATGAATGTAATGTCGGTGAGAGATACGTACTCCCCTAAGCTTAGGCTTTTGGCCTAAGTTGGTCTAGGACCATGGCTGGCCCGGGAAATATCCGAAGTCATAGTCGGGGTTGTACTGGGCTGCGGCGGCTACCGCCTGAACGACTGAAGCATGAAGGTGAGATGATTCCGCATTTCTCTCGTACTCGTTTTCCTCCTCTCTGGTTATAAAGTATCTCTATTTTCCCTCAAAGTTAAAGAAGGCAGGAGCAGGAAGGGTAACATGGACAGCGCGCTGTCTTTCAAAAATTAGTCGGTACTGGAGGGATTGTTCGTTTCTTTCAAGAAACTGAAAACGTACCAAAGCCTCATAATCAAGAAAAGCAGGTGGTAACTCAATATCATTTCCCCGTATGGGCACCCCAAGATAATTAGCTACACGAGTGGCATAAATCCCACCAAAGAAATCTCCATCCTTCGCATTATTTTGCAACCTTCTGGCAATAATGGCTCCTAAGTTATATCGCCTTTCACCCATTACTGCACTCTCAAGAATACTGAGATCGGTTGCACAAAGGTGGCTATGCTCAGTTTTACCATTAATAAATCTACCTACGAATAGAGCAAAATAATGTATAGCAGGAAAATGAATGCTCCCCATGGTAGCCTGTGTAATGTTTCTAGTTTCTCCAACAGTGATGCTAGCAAGAAAATCATTATATTCAGTTTTGTGCGGATCACTATAGCTGCCCCATTGTGGAATTTTGCATGCATGATTAAAATCCTCTATTTCCAAAGTATAAGATTTGTCATAAAGGTCAAATAGGACGGAAGGTTTATTACGATTAAGCGAAAATTCAAACCTTCGCATGAAAGAATCCGTGATCTGATAGTATTGCTTGCATTTGTCCGAAACGAATTCCTCAAGGCCGACATTTCTTGTGTATGCATAGAATTCTTCCTTGAAACCGGCATCACTCATAAATTGATCCGATGGCCATTCACAAGGTCGTACTTGTGCTTCCCGCAGTGGTTCAAGGTCGGGCTCACATATCGCGAGTCTCGGGGCCTTCTTGTTCGAGGAACCGCCTTGAAACACCCTCCTCAGCATTTTCTTTTGCTGAAAAATTCTGAAATTTTTAGTGACTCAAAATAAAGGTGAACAAAACTCAACAAAACTCATAGCAACTACTCCCACAAGTGTCTAGAGGCTATATCATGCATCAAAACTACTTGGGACCATACAAATTTGACATGCAAGCTCAAGAACAAGGTCACCACTGCAGCAAACAATTGCAATATATAAAGCACTAGAACAAAAACTAATTGGACCATTGGAGGAGTCACATACCGAAGATCAATCTCCCAAAACAGTTTTGCGAATGAAGCTTTGCACAAGGATATCGAAAACGGCAGCAAAATGAGCTAGATCACAGGTTTGAGCAATGGTGGGATTTTTTCTAAGATGAAGTGGATGGGTGCTGGAATAAGTGGAGGGGGCCTGCGTGGGACCCACATGCCTGCTAGGCGCGACCGGGGGGGGGGGTTGCCGCACCTTGTGGGCTTGTGACCCACTGGTGCAGCCCCCTACTGTGTGCTCAGTGCCAGATATTTTCAAATATTCTAGAAAAAATCATGCTGCATTTTCAGGGCATTTGAATAACTTTTATTTCTAGGTCATTTTTCTATTACATGGAAAACTCAGAAAACAGAAAAATAATAAATTTTTTACTTAATTTAATCTAACTAATAGAAAATAAAGGTTGGGTACAGAAAGTTGTGCTTTCTAAATTCAACCATCTCATGCTCATCAAAAGGAATCCATCAATAAGTTTGATCAAGTCTTATTAACGAACTTCTTTTGAGTAACATGAAACTGAAGAATTTTTGAATAACACTAAGTTACCTCAATGGGAATATGTATGTCCCCAACAATAAGTATATCATATTTCTTCTTGACAGTAGGAAGAAGGAATTCAAAGTCTCCAATAATAATCGTTGGAATTTTTTCAATGGAGTTGATACTATGAACTTGAGGTTGCCTCTTCGGAAAGTGCATCGTATGCTCATTACCACTAATATGAAAAGTGACATTGCCCTTGCTGCAATCAATAACAACCCCTGCTGTATTCAAAAAGGGTATACCAAGGATGATCGACATACTATCGTCCTCAGGAATATCAAGAATAACAAAGTCCGTTAGGATAGTAGCATTTGCAACCATGACAGGTACATCGTCACAAATATCGATAGGTAGAGGAGTTGATTTATCAGCCATTTGCAAAGAGATTTCAATAGGTGTCAACTTATTCAAATCAAGTCTACGATATAAAGAGAAAGGCATAACACTAACATTAGATATCTTTCATATACTTAGCATAAGGAGACATTTTTAGAATATCAGTCAAGCGCATACGCAAAAAGACAGGTCTAAGCATTTCAACAAAGCGCTCAAAATCCTCATCATGCTTTTTCTTGGATGGTTTAGGAGGAAAGGTAATGGGTTTCTGAACCCATGTTTCTCCTTCTTTACCATGCTTCCTAGCAATAAAATCTCTTTTGTCATATCTTTTATTCTTAGGTTGTGGGTTATCAAGATCAACAACAGGTTTGATCTCCACATCATTATCATTACTAGGTTGAGCATCAACATGAACATCATTAATATTATCACTGGGCTCATGTTCATCACCTGATTGTGTCTCAGCATCAGAAATAGAAATATCATTTGGATTTTCAGGTGTATCTATAATAGGTTCACTAGCAACATGCAAAGTTCTATCATCATCCTTGTTCCTCTTATTACTGGAGCGACTAGGTGCATCAATATTACTCCTTTGAGAATATTGCTCAATTTTCTTAGGATGGCCCTCAGGATACAAAGGTTCCTGAGTCATTCTACCACATCTAGTCACAACTTTAATAGAATGATCAGTGTTCTTACTATTCATCTCATTAAGCAAATCATTTGGAGCTTTGAGTACTTGTTCTACTTGATTAGTTACCATGGAAGCATGTTTACTAATAAGTTTAAGATCATTGATAGTTGTACTCATATAATCACCTAAGCGATCAAGCATGAAAGCATTATGTTTCAATTGCCTACTAACATAAGAATTACAATTTTCTTGGTTAACAACAAAATTATCAAACTCATCCAAGAATTGGCTAGTAGACTTATTATAAGGGATATCGCTTTCATCAAATCTACGAAGATAATTTACCTCTACTACCTATGTCGGGTTATCAAGACCATGTATTTCTTCAATAGGTGGTAGATTCTTAACATCTTCAGCTTTAATACTTTTTCTTTCATAGATTTCTTTGCCTCTTGTATATCTTTAGGACTTAGAAATAGAATACCCCTTTTCTTCGTAGTTGGCTTCGGAGGTGGTTCGGGAATAGTCCAATCATGATCATTGCTCAATATATTATTCAATAGTATTTCAGCTTGTTCAACAGCGCGTTCCTTGAAAACACAACCAGCACAACTATCTAGGTGGTCCCTAGGAGCATCGGTTAGTCCATTACAAAAGATATCAAGTATTTCATTTTTATTGAGAGGATGATCAAGCAAAGCATTGAGTAATTGGAGAAGCCTCCCCCAAGCTTGTGGGAGACTCTCTTCTTCAATTTTCACAAAGTTAAATATTTCCGGCCAGGCAGCTTGTTTCTTATGAGCTGGATAATATTTTACAGAAAAGTGATATATCATATCCTGGGGACTACGCACACAACCAGGAGCAAGAGAATTAAACCATATCTTAGCATCGCCCTTTATTGAGAAAGGAAACAACTTAAGGATATAGTAATAAGGAATTTTTTCCTCATGAGTAAATAGGGTGGCTATATCATTCAATTTAGTGAGATGTGCCACAAGAGTTTCAGATTCATAACCACGGAAAGGATCAGATTCAACCAAAGTAATTAACTCAGGATCGACGGAGAATTCATAGTCCTTATTAGTAACAAACATAGGTGAAGTAGCAAACTTAGGATCATATTTCATTCTAGCATTCAAAGATTTTTCTTTCCACTTGCACAACAATTTATTAAGATCATCTCTATCCTTACAAGAAAGAAAGTCCCTAGCTACCTCTCATTCCATAACATAACCCTCGGGAATATCAGGCAATTCATATCTAGTAGAGCTAGGTCTAGCAGGTGTCTCATAGTATTCAGTTTCAATAATTTCATTAGTTTCAGAAGCATCATAATTTTCAGCATTGAATCTAGCAATTTGTTCATCAAGAAATTCACCCAGTGGCACAGTATTATCAAGCAAAGTATCATCATAAGCATCATGTATAGCAGAAGTGGCATCATCAATTACTTGCGACATATCTGAATTAGTAGCAGGTGGTGGTGTCACAAACTTACTCATAACAGAAGGTGAATCAAGTGCAGAGCTAGATGGTAGTTCCTTACCTCCCCTCGTAGTAGAGGGATAGATCTTGGTTTTGGATCTTTAAGATTCTTCATAGTGACCAACAGATATAAATCCCAAGTGACTCAGAGAATAGAGCTATGCTCCCCAGCAAGGCGCCAGAAAAAGGTCTTGTTAACCCACAAGTATAGGGGATCACAACAGTTTTCGAGGGTAGAGTATTCAACCCAAATTTATTGATTCGACACAAGGGGAGCCAAAGAATATTCTCAAGTATTCACAGCTGAGTTGTCAATTCAACCACACCTGAAAAACTTAATATCTGCAGCAAAGTATTCAGTAGCAAAGTAGTATGGAAGTAACAGTAATAGTGGCAAAAGTGTCAGTAGCAGTTTTGTAGTCAAAGTAACAGTAGCAACGAAAAAGTAACTTAGCAAGGATCACTATGGGGAAAGCTCGTAGGCAATGGATCTTTGATGGATAATTATATCGCATGGCATTCATCATGCAACAGTTATAACATAAGGTGACACAGAACTAGCTCCAATTCATCAATGCAATGTAGGCATGTATCCCATATATAGTCATACATGCTTATGGAAAAGAACTTAGATGACATCTTTTGTCCTACCCTCCCATGGCAGAGGGGTCCTATTGGAAACTAAGGGATATTAAGGCCTCCTTTTAATAGATAACTAGACCAAAGCATTAGCACTTAGTGAATACATGAACTCCTCAAACTACGGTAATCACCGGGAAGAATCCCAGTTATTGTCACCCTGGGGGATGCGGATCATAACTCGTAGTAGGTGTCTACAACTTGCAAGATAGGATCAAGAACACATATATATTCATGAAAACATAATAGGTTCAGATCTGAAATCATGTCACTCGGGCCCTAGTGACAAGCATTAAGCATAGCGAAGTCATAGCAACATCAATCTTAGAACATAGTGGATACTAGGGATCAAACCCAATAAAAACTAACTTGATTACATGATAAATATCATCCAACCCATCACCGTCTAGCAAGCTTACGATGGAATTACTCACGAACGGTGGAGAGAATCATGGAATTGGTGATGAAGGATGGTTGGTGATGACGACGGCGTCGATTTCCCCTCTCCGAAGCCCAAAACGGACTCCAGATCTGGCCTCCCGAGGAAGAACAGGAGGTGGCGGCAGCTCCGTATCGTGAAACGCGATAAACTCTTCTCCTTGATTTCCCCCCTCCATGAATAGGAATCAATAGGAGTGGAATTGAGGTCGGTGGAGCAGCAGGGGCCCCACAAGCCTGCTAGGCACGACCAGGGGTTGCCGCGCCTGGCAGGCTTGACACCTGTGGGTGGGCCCCTCCATTTGATTCTTTCGCCAGTATTTTTATTAAATCCAAAAATATTCTTTGTAAATTTTTAGGTCAATCCGAGAACTTTTAGTTCTGCACAATAATAACACCAAGGCAATTCTGTTGAAAACATCGTCAGTCCGGGTTAGTTCCATTCAAATCATGCAAATTAGAGTCCAAAACAAGGGCAAAAGGGTTTGGAAAAGTAGATACGATGGAGCCATATCAGTCCTCACCCAGTGACAAAGTAGGGGTAGTGAGGCACGTATTGTATTGTCGCCATCAAGGGTAAAAAGATGGGGTTTTCATCATATTGCTTGAGTTTATCCCGCTACGTCATGTCATCTTACTTAATGCGTTACTCTGTTCTTCATGAACTTAATACTCTAGATGCAGGCAGGAGTCGGTCGATGTGTGGATGTCGTGGGAAGGAACAACCTATGGGATCGCGGGATCCCTTTCGGTTTGGCGGGGGCGGAGTGGCATGAAGAGCGGGTCTGGTAAGCTGCGCACGGGGAGTTTTACCCAGGTTCGGGCCGCACCGATGCGTAAAACCCTACTCCTGCTTGGTTGTATTGATCGTGTTCTACGGTTCCAGCTACAGGAGCGCCATGGGCGGCTGCTACGTGAGTTTGGTAACTACTAGTCGTCTAACTGTCCAAAATTTAACTAACCAACCAACCACTGTCTAATCCTTTTTCTATATGCCCTGGGCCTCCTTTTATACCTAAGGGGATCCCAACAGTGGTGCACAGTGTGCACACGGGATGCATAGTGCTATCGTTCCTACTTCTGGCAGAGTAGGACAAGAGCATTTAATGCTCCGTCAGGCGCCTCAGTCCGCTAGTGGGACGGGGCGGTGGGCCCGTCCCATCGGCGCCGCTTAGCTCCCTCCAACGTTGACACCATGACACGCATCCAGGTGGGTCGACACCTGTCCTGTGTGCTGGCGATGCTTGCCGGGGCTTGCCTTGTAGGGACCTTGCCTTGCCGGGGGGCCTCGCTTCGCCTAAAGGCCCTATAGCCCTCCCGGCAAGGTCTTGTCGGTGGTCTTGAGTCTTCTGTGTTGGTGCTTGACAAGTCTTCGCTGGGCCTTGCCGCCTGGGTGGCTACTACTACCTGTGCACGAGTAAAGGGGCACTAGATGGCCCAAAAACTCTAGTGCACTGCCAGAAGCCCCCGATCCTGGGCCATACACGTCGCGAGGCGTTGTTAGGCTAGGCCCAAATAGTGCGTGGGCACATGTGGCAAGGCCTTGCAGTTGCGGTCACTGCGCCCGCTGTGCTTCCCCATGACGCCCATTGAATGCGGGTAGTGGGATACGTGTGCGGTGTGGCCGTCGAGTTTTTAATTTTTGTGCCAGTTCTTTTCTGCTACGCGTGTCGCATGCATAGTGGAGAGCTAGCAACGGACTCCCATGACTTAAAATCCTTGAGAAACAAGTAGTAACTGCGGCGCCATGGATTGGAGCCACGGGGCGGTTGCTGTTCGCCTTGTGGTCGAGGGCGCCGCTATTGGAGGAGGCGGGCGGTGGCCTTTGGAGCGAGGGAGAGCCCGCCCCCGCGCTTCCCCCTATAAATTGAGGGGTAACGAAGGCAATGCTTGCCCAGCTTTCCTCCTTCCTCCATAGCTTGCCCTTCCACATCTTCATAATCTTCAAGCGGCGCCCGCCCTCAGCCATGAAGAGGGGGCATGGGCGAGCACCTTCCTCAGCTTCGAGAAGAAGCTCTCATTTGGATCATGCCGCTGCTTCAGCCGTAGGGGCGAAGGGAGGCCCGAGTTCGCGTGGTGGAGGAGGCGCGAGGGGCCATGGCCGCCATGGAGGCCGAGGTCGGGGGAGGCGGAGCGCTGCTCCACCCCCTCCTTCGATGCCAGGCATCTGCATCAATGAGAACCATGCCGAGGGGATGGCACTGGACTTCGCTCGAGCTGGGTGGTCCCCTCCAGAGTCACCTGCACCTCCCATGCCTCTTCGCCAGGGCAATGGAGTATGACGAGCTGCCCTTCCCGTGGCTGTGGGTGGCAGGGTGTTGTAATGGCGCGACGCGGGTGGACGTTGAGTACCTAGCACGATGTGTCATGTTCCTCAGGCGTAGTTGGAAAAACTTCACCCGCGTCCACAACCTCCAGGAAGGGCACGTTCTTTGTTTTAAGATGACGGAGGCCAACGCGCTCCCCATCAAGATTTATGGGAGCTCTGGCATCCGCCTCAACTATTGCGAAGAGAGCTCAAGAGGTAGCGAGAGCCTGTCCTCCGACGAGAGTGACGGGGAGGACAACGGCCAAGACGGCAATGATGAGCCCGGTCTTCGGGCGATCAAGTCGAAGCCCGAGGATTCGAGCTCGGACTAACCACCGTCCGCACCATCATCGCCAACCTCACGCCTCTCCCCCTCCCGGCAAGATGGTCTTGCCGGGGTCCTCGTTCCCAGTGCCACCTCCTCTTCCGGCTGGGCTCTTCGGCGGGCCCGTAGACTTTGACTTCCTGGACCTATCTCCGTGTTGGCCTTCTCCTCGGCGCAATGCTGGCCTAGGAGGGGTCAGGTTCTTGCCTGCCCATCTGGCAGCCCTGCTCGTCCGCGTAGTGCTGGTCTAAAGGGGTCAGGTCAGGCTTCTGTCGTGGACTCCTCGCCATCTTTTTCTTCTTATAGCTCGCCTCTCCTTTCCATCTTTTTCTTCTTGTAATCTCCCCTAGGGGAGAAAGTCAAATAAAGATGTACTTAGAAAAAGCGATATCTTATGTAAATCTCATCCTACTTTGAATGACCATATGTTATCTTCCTTGTCGAACTGTCTCTGTGTATGGAATTTTCCCTACGCCCTTTCTAGAAGAATCTTACCGGTGTGTGTAGCCCTACCGCGAGCGCTTTGAGGAACGGGTCCTTAGCGGCCTGTTGTTGGTTCTACTACCGGCAAGATACCTTGGCGTCCTTGGTGTGGCCGTTCAAGGCGTCGGCCTTGCTTGGAAACGGGACAAGGGCACGAGCGTTGTCACTTGGATCGTTGAGCGGATTCGAAACGAAACAAGGAGCACGGGCAAAACCACTTGAGCCGTTGAGCGGTTCCGAACGTAGTGAGGGCACATCCAATCGCGACAAGATTCCCGCGCGTGCAGGTTTTCCATACATTAGTCGAAGTCGTTCAAGGAAAAATAACTTTATAGCAAGGATTCACTTGGGGTTTTCGCAACTTATCTTTTTGTTGCCTTTCTCCTTCCGGCAAGTTATTTTTTTCTTGGGACATCACTCATAGGTATCCGTATCCTCACCCCCCTCGGTAAGGCTGCACGCGAGGGTTCCTTCTATCCTTTGGGAAAAAGAAAGAAGAGAAAATATGGATATGGAACCTCGGCGGTCTGTTTGCCCTTGTCGGGATTAAGTATAGTGCAATGCTTCAAATAGACATGTACGTAAACAAACATGAGAATCAGGCAAGGTTGCGAGATACTTATCTTTATTTAACTACACATAGGGCCTGAGCCTGGCTTTGTACCAAGGATTACATGCTTCAGCAACAAGACTTGTACAAAAGGTGGTTGCCGGGGCTGGGCCGACAACCGCGCCTCATGGGTAGAACTGTTGAAGATGTTAAATATTCCAGGAGTTGCTTACCGGAACACCATCCTCGGTCTCTAGGCAGACTGCACCAGGCCTGGTGACTCGTACTACCCGATAAGGGCCTTCCCACTTTGGCGTCAACTTGTTTGAATTCTTGGCGGACTGAACTCGCCGAAGAACAAGGTCGCCTTCCTTGAGACTTCTGGCATTGACCTTGTGGCTATGGTAGCTGTGCAAAGCTTGCTGGTAGCGCGCAGCTCTCACAGCAGCCTGAAGACGGTCTTCCTCAAGGAGCGTCGCGTCTTCTTGTCGCAACTGCTCTTGCTTGAGCTCATCATAAGCGAGCACTCGAGGAGACCCGTATACGAGTTCCATGGGGAGAACTGCCTCCGCCCCATAGACAAGGGAGAAGGGTGTCTGACCGGTAGCTCGATTTGGTGTCGTCCTGATGACCAAAGAACCACCGGCAACTCATCAATCCAGTGTCTTGCACACTTATGCAGCTTGTCGAAAGTTCTTGCCTTGAGGCCTTGCAGCACTTCAGCATTAGCCCTTTCTGCTTGGCCGTTGCCCCTCGGGTGGGCAATAGAGGCAAAACAGATCTTGCCGCCAAGGTCTTGGACGTACTACATGAAGGTGCGGCTTGTGAACTGCGTGCCGTTGTCAGTGATGATCCTGTTGGGGACACCAAAGGGATAGACTAGTCCTTTGAAGAACTTGACGGCTGACTGTGCTGTCACCTTTCTCACTGCTTCCACTTATGGCCACTTTGTGAACTTGTCGATCACGGCGTACAAGTACTCAAAGCCCCCGACAGCACGGGGGAAGGGGCCCAGGTTGTCGAGCCCACAGACCAAGAATGGCTAGGAGAGAGGGATCGTTTGAAGTGCTTATGCTGGTTGATGTAATCTCTTTGAATAAAACTGGCATGCTTCAGACTTAGTTACTAATGCCGTTGCATCCTGGAGGGCAGTGGGCCAAAGAAACCTTACCGGAATGCCTTTCCACCAAGTGCTCTTGATCCTATGTGGGAGCCACATATGCCTCCATGTATCTCTACCAACAGCTCCAGTCCATCCTCTAGAGAAATGCACTTGAGTTTCACGCCATTCGGTCTCTTTCTGTACAGGACGCTGTCTACGAACTGGTACATATGAGACCGGCGGGCTACTTTCTCGCTTCCTCTTGTTCCTCAGGAAGTTCTCCTGTCTGGAGGAAACGGACAATGTGTTGTGCCCATGCTAGAGCCCGGGGCTCGACAACAAGGACTAAAGGTGTGTCTTCTGTCGGGGAAGCATTTGTCTCTACGACAAGGGCCTGAGGCCCCATTGGAGCCTGCTGCTCCCCGGCAAGTCTGGCGGGAGCGCGTGCTGCTACGACAAGAGCCAAGGGCTCCACTGGAGCACAGCGCTCACTGGCAAGCCTGACGTTGTCCTCGGCAACCCCCTCGCCGGCGGCTCCTGGGAGCTCTGCCAGGGAATGCTTGCCGGAATTCAACTTTTTTCTCTTCTCTTGTCCAGATGATGGTGTCACGATGGGTTGAATCAGCCGGAGCACGAAAGTTCCTGGTTCCACAGGCAACTTGAGGGCAGCACACTTTGACAGGCCATCGACAATGCTGTTCTCCACACGTGGAACGTGCTCCATTTGCAGGCCATCAAAATGTTCTTCCAACTTCCTCACCTCATCTACATAAGCTTCCATCAATGGACTCTGATAATCTTTGTTCACTTGCCTGACGACAAGCTGAGAGTCACCCCTGACAATAAGTTTCTTGACCCCAAGGTCTGTCGCGATCCTGAGACTGGCAAGCAGCCCTTCGTACTCAGCAGTGTTGTTCGTTGATCTTTCCCAGGGGAAGTGCATATGTACCACATATCTGAGGTGCTCTCTAGTGGGTGCGACAAGCAGCACTCCGGCACTGGCGCCTTGCAGCGAGAAAGCCCCGTCAAAATACATGATCCATTCCTGCTTGGTTCCCTTGGCAGGGAGAGTTGACTCTGGAACTTGTTCATCTGGCATTGGGGTCCATTCTGCAATGAACTCCGCCAAGGCCCTGCTCTGGATGGTCAAAGTGCTTTCAAACTTGAGACCAAAGCTCGATAGTTCCAAATCCCACTCCACAATCCTACCGGTAGCTTTTGGGTTTCGCAAGATCCATTGCAGCGGGAAGCGGGTGACAACGGTGATCTCATGTGCTTGGAAGTAGTAGTGCAGCTTCCTCGAGGCCATAAGGAGGACGAAGAGCAGCTTTTGCATGCCAGAATACCTTGACCTAGCCCCCTACAACAAGGAGCTGACAAAGTAGACTGGTCGCTGCACTACTTTCTTCTTCTGGACTATCTCTTTCATCTACACAGATCCTTCTTTGCCAGCACCAGACCCTGCTAGAGACTGTCCTAGTTCGTCGCTTGGCGATCCTGCCGTTGTTGCCGCTTCTTCGTCAACTTCTCTTTCAGCCACTAGCACTGCACTCACCACTTGATTCATTGCCGCCAGATATAGCAGCAATGGGTCTTGTGGTTTTTGGCGCGACTAGGACTGATGGAGAGGAAAGGTACTTCTTCAAATCCTGCAGCACCGCCTCCGCTTCCGGAGTCCATTTCATTGGACCTGCCTTCTTCAAGATTTTGAAAAAGGGCAGGGCACGCTCGGCAGATTTTGAGATGAACCTACTCAGAGCAGCAACACAACCGGTAAGGCGTCACATGTCCTTGACTCGTCTTGGTGCCTCAATTTGCTCAATTGCCTTGATATTTTTGGGATTTGCTTTGATTCCGCATTGAGATATGAAATACCCGAGGTGCTTGCCGGATGGAACACCGAACACACACTTCTCTGGGTTGAGATTCATATTGATCTTGCGCAGGTTGGCAAATGTTTCGTCCAAGTCTGATATGAGCGTAGCCTTGTCCTTGGTTTTGACCATTACGTCATCCATATAAGCCTCTGTATTTCTATGTAGTTGGGGCTCAAAACCAATCTGGACTGCTCTTGCAAAGGTAGAACCGACGCTTTTCAACCCGAAAGGCATACGCAAGAAGCAGTACGTACCACATGGGGTGATAAATGCGGTCTTCTCTTCGTCTTCCTTGGCCATAAAAATCTAGTGATAATCGGAATAGGCGTCAAGGAAAGACAATAGATCGCAGCCGGCAGTGGAGTTCACAATCTGGTCGATGTGCGGCAAGGGAAACGGATCTTTGGGGCAGGCGATGTTGATGTCTGTAAAGTCAATGCACAACCTCCATTTACCGTTCACCTTGCGCACTACAACCGGGTCGGCCAACCATGTCGGATGGAGTACCCCTCTAATCAAGCCAGCTGCCTCTAGTTTCTTGATCTCCTTAGCAATAAATTGTTGCCGCTCCAAAGCTTGCTTCCGGACCTTTTGCTTGACGGGCCGCGCGTGTGGGAAAATGGCAAGGTGGTGCTCAATCACCTTCCTGGGAACACCGGGGATATCAGATGGTTGCCATGCAAACACATCGACATTCACCCGTAGGAAGGCGACGAGCGCGCTTTCCTATTTTTTGTCAAGGGTGGAACTTATGGTGAAAGTTCCCTCCCCCTCGTGACGCATTCCTTGGCGGGAACCTTCTTGGTCTCTGGTGGGGCAGCCTTGGACTTTTTGCTCTTGCCGATGGAGCTTTCTGGCACATCGTCAACCGTAGCGCAACACCTCGAAGAGGTGTGCTTGCTGAAATGTGCGCCAGAGGCCTTGCCGGTTTTCTTCCCCTCGAGAGCTTCAGCGGTAGGAGCAAGTGCCTTGGTGGCAGGTGCTGCGACTGCGCCCCGGTAGAGTTGGTCCGCGCAGACAAGCGTGCTTTTCTTGTCAGAGTTGATGGTAATGACGCTCATCGGTCCGGGCATCTTCAGCATGTTGTAAGCGAAGTGGGTTGCCGCCATGAACTTGGCCAGTGTCGGACGACCGAGGATGCCGTTGTATGGCAACGAGATATCGGCAATGTCAAAGACGACCTTCTCCGTTCTGAAGTTGATATTGCTGCCAAACGTCACCGGCAGTGTGATCTTGCCCTTCAGCTGAGTTCTTCCTGAGTCGACCCTTTGGAAGGCGCATGTCGGCTCGAGATCTTCATTAGGAATTTGCAGTTTTTAGATGACACTGGGCGAGATCATGTTCAAGCTGGCCCCATTGTCAACTAACATCTTCTTCACCTTGAGGTTGCGGATTGTTGGCGAGACTAACAACGGAAAGCACCCGACCACAGTTATGCGATCAGGGTGATCCTCGGCGTCGAAGATGATAGGAGTGTTGGACCACTTCAGAGGCTTCTGCGCGTTGATAGAGGGCTCTGCCGCATTAACCTAGCGCACCCACTGTTTGAGTTGGCAGTGAGAGGAATGCGACAAGGCTCCTCCTTCTATGCACATCACCTTTGTAGCCTTCTGAAACTCATCCCCACTAGATTCGCTGTTGTCTTCGGCATCATCATCTTCTTCTTGCTTGTTGTGGCCAAAGGCGGGCCAGTCCTTCTATGGCTTGGGCTTGCCACGGTGACCTCCTTTGTCAACACGCTTCTTGCCGGACCCCTCGGCACCATCCTAGCCCTTCTCCTTGTCTCGCCTCTCATATTCGGCCCTTTGCTTCTTGGCAAGCTGCTCAACCTGATGGCGGTCTTGGAGGTCGTGACCTTTGGTGCAATGGATCTTGCAATACCACTTGCCGGAGTCTTCTGGCTTGCCGACAGCCGCCAGGGCGTGGTAGGAGTCGCACCCCATAACATCATTGCCGGGGTCATCGACCTTGCCCTTATTGGAGGCTTCGGGTTGCCGGATGCCTCGACAGGAAGCACAGTCTAGCCCTTGCGTTTCTCATTCCGTCGCTGGCCCTTCCTCGCTAGGACTGCAGTATCCTCATCTTTGGAGTCAACCTCTACGCCGACATCTTTGCCGAGGAGTCTTCTCCCTTCTTCAGCCCGTGCACATCTGTCTACCAAAGCATAAAGCTCGGCGACATCCCTAACTCTGCTCATCGCCAGCTCTTCCCGCATCCTGCAGTTGCGCACGTTCTGATGGAACATGCTGATGACAGCGGCATGGTGAACGTCTGGGATGTTGTGGTGAACGCGACTGAACCTCTGGATGTACTTGCATAGAGTTTCGCCTTCCTTTTGGGGCATGGTGTGCAGATCGCTCTCCTGGCCAGGAGCTTGATGACCTCCGATGAAGGCGCCAATGAACTCGTGACACAGGTCCGCCCAGGAAGCGATGGACCCCTTTGGCAAGTGCATCAGTGTCAGATCCCTAGCTAGATGTCATAGGACAACATGTGTGTGTGCATCATATATAATTTTTGCATCAGCATGAAATGCGGACTAAAGGAAATCCCAAACCCTCATTTGAATCAAACCAATTCAAAGTTTGTGAAAATTCAACAAATCCAAAATGCCCATCTAAAATGTCCCCTATGTCTGATAAATATGGACATGATTATACAAGGGGTCATTTAAAATATTTGAAAAACTTTAGCAATTTAAAAATAAATGATAAAGCTTTTGAAAATATCAAATAAAGCATTATCATTATTTTAGTTTTCAAAATATCCTGAAACTTTTTAGATAAGTTTGACATATTCAAACTACAATATATAAAATATTTGGGATATTGTAAAATAGTTTATGTGCCTGAAAAATAAATTAAACAAATATCAGAAATTAATATAAAGAAGAAAATTTAAATAGAAAGCAAGGGAGGATGGACCTGGGCCGGCCCAGCTGGCCCAGCTCCATCGTCGTCCTCCTAGCGGCCAGGAGGATGCGTGTGTGCTCGCTGCGCGCGCATGCCGGAGCTGCCACGCACCTCTCTGTGTGCGTGCGTTCCCCCTGTCGCGCTGGTGAGAGGATGAGGACGGCGTTGCGTCCCCATCCCTCGCTTCCCCTCGCATTCGCCCCCTCTGCTCTCTTCCTCCTCTGCTCTGCCATGGCCGACGACGCCGTTAGCTCGCCACCGTAGTTCTAGCCGCTCCCCCTTGCTTCTGAGCCCTTCAATCGCTCCGCCTCATTGCCTTCTTCCTTCTCGCCGAGCCTCGTGTCGCCAGGAGCCCCGAAGCGTCGGCCCCGAGCTCGTCTTCCTCCTCAGACCCGATCTTTGCTGCCGTTGAATCGTCGTCTCCGAGCCCTCCCCGAGCAAGCTTTCGACGGCTTCGACCCCGCAGTGAGCTTCCAGCTCTTTCCCCTCTCTTCCCCGGCCTTTCCCCCCTCTGTAGGCCCCGATTGCGTCGTCTCCCGAATGACCCGCCGCACGAGCTCATCGCCGGTGATGCTCCGGTGACTAGTTGGTCCATTAGAGACCACCATCGGACTCGTGAGGTTGTGTAGTGCCTGTAGGTGCCAAGTTCTGGCCGTGTCGTGCCCTGGTTCGACGAGCCCATGCTCGTCCGAGCTCTGGCAGCCGCCGTGCTCATCACCGGCACCGATTCCGGCCATCCTAGCCCTTGGGAAGTGTCGAGCTCGACGCGCGCGAGCAACCAGAGTAGTTTGGTGCCCTCCGCCATCCGTTTGGTCGCCGGAGGAAGAATCCCGACCCCCTCTGCCGTCCCTGACGTCGCCGGCGGCTCAACGCTGGCGAGTCAACCGGCCCTGACCACAGGGTTTGACCCATGTCAACTGGCAAGTGGGGCCCGCCCCCTTTCTAATTAGAATTAGTTTAAAAAATAATTAAACTAACCTAATTAAGTTAATGGCCCACTGACCTCTGGGCCCTAACCTAATCCAATTAGTAATTAACTAATTAGTTAACCCTAATAGTCACTGGGTCACTGACTAGTGGGTCCCACTGGTCAGGTTTGACCTGGCCTAGTCAGCTGACTTGTTGACGCCATGATGTCAAGCTGATGCAATAAAAGGAGTTTCTAGTTTTTAAATAATTCCAAAAAATGTTTAAAACTTCAAAAATTCATATAAATTAATCTGTAACTCAAATGAAAATAATTTATATATGAAAATTTATCAGAAAAATCCAATGAATCCAATGGTGCTATTATCATGCATGTTAGACCAAACTATGTAAATGAACCTAGACATTTATTAATAGGTTAGCATATGGAATTTGAAATGAAGAACGATTTTGAATCTATATTCAAACTCACTCCAAATTAACTTGGACACTAGTTGCATTAGCTAATCCATACAAGCTACTATGTCATGATCATGCATCATATTGTTGCACTTGCGTGTATTGAATGCTATTTATTTGCATTGTGGTAGGCCCTGCTTCTAAGGATACCCCCGAGTATTCTAGCGAAGGAGAGAACCTTCCCGCTACCCAGCAAGGCAAGCAATCCCCTTGATCATTCCGATAACATCCCACTCTCTCGCTCCTGCTCTTGTTTATTGCATTAGGTAAACGCTCATATGTTTGTCATACCCGGTAAAAGAACCTATTCTTTTGCATGACATGTCATTGTCACAGTAAATAGCTAAACCTTGCAACCTAGCATACCTGGTAGATGCTTGTGCCATGATGTGCTTAGCATACTTTGCCTCCTATGCTTGCTATGCTTAGAGTTGTGTCAGGTCTGATTCATCTGGGTGATGAATCGAGTGAAACATTGTTGTTCCGGTGTGATAAGCTTATGATGAACCCGATTTGGTAAAGGTAGCGATGAGAGGCTATGTAGGAGTACATAGCGGGTTGTCTCATTGGGACCGTTCTTAGGAACTGAGTTCCATGTTTGTGATCCAAGACTAGTTACCACCACACGTTGGGATACTTAATTGAACCTCTTGACTTACCAATTGCTTAGTCCTTGGTCCAGGAGTTGCAAGTAGTTTCTGGTGTTTATAGTATGCTGGAGGCCATGCGTAGCACTGACCCTAGGGGTGGGTTACGATGCGGTAGGCAGTGGCACGATGTACCAAGGGTCACCCGAATGGTGGGCTTGGGAACCCTACGCACATCGTTTGGGGCCGTAGCGGAAACTTCGGCCAGACTTCCGTGCGGGTTCAGTCTCAAATAGGCGATAGCCTGGACTAGAGGTCTTATGTGATTGACGGTCGTGGCCGACTCCCTCGCTGGGCTTCCGCTTGAAGGTTGCCGAGGTGCATGGTTTTATGAGCACACAACGATAAGTGGCGAGAGCATGTGTGAAGAAGTACACCCCTGCAGGGTATGAAACTATTCGAATAGCCGCGTCCTCGAATATGGACTACTTGGATAACTTATGTTGTTCATAGATAATCAAATGGATACTCATAAAAATATCAAGACAAGTGTGAGTACCGTGGATGGCACTCTCCCAGGAGAGGGAAGTGAATCCATGGTGGTGTATTGTCATGGAGTTAGTGGACTCATGTGCAATATCTAAAATTTAACCAAAGAGTTAAAATTGTGTAGTGTAGGTTAGCCATGAGTCAAAGCTGGCATTGCTGCATGAACACCACCACTCCTCTTGTTGATACATGAGCATGAATAGACTAGGTCTGTTTTAAAGACTTGCTGAGTACGTTTGTACTCATGTTTGCTTAATAAATTTTGCAGATGAGACCCAGGACCCATTAGGTGGGTTCTTTCTAGATGTCGACGATGCCGAATAGCTGGTGTCCCAGCTACGACCCTATGCCTTGTGGTGGGCTGTAGATAGTCAGGCCATGTGCCTTTTTACCCTTTCATCTGTTTGTACTCAGACATCGTATGCTTCTGCTTGGTTTGTAGGAACTTGTTTGTACAACTTGAGTGTCGGGTCATGTGACCCCTATCTGTAAGAACATGTTATGCAAGGCTCGTCTGAGCCCCTTAAATAAAAGTTGTTGTATGGTTACGTTGTGATGCCATGGTTGTATCTATGCATATCGGGCATGTCGTGCGTACGTGTGATGTGCAACGGTATGTATGGGATCCGACACCTAGTCATGTTCCTTTAGTAGTACTCTTTACGGGAAACTGCCTCTTTGTGCTTCCACCGAGCCATGGTAGCTTGCTACTGCTCTGGACACATTGATTGACCGACATGTATCATTCCTAGTTGTTGTGTCTGTCCCTTCGGGGAAATGTCTTGCAGTGTAATGGAGTCCCTGTAGCCTGCTACGACTCGTCTACGTGCAGTGATGGCATTTATGTCTCACGGCGTAATGGGGTCCTTGTAGCTTGCTATGACTTGTCTACACACGCTTGAGGCCGACACCTGCATTGCTGGGTTACGTATGTCTGTTTCCATACGAATGTGCCACTTGGGTTCTATGACTAGTCATGTCGGCCCGGGTTCTCTGTCGTTTGATTGCCAGCGACATGTTCACATACGTGAGCCAAAAGACGCAAACGGTCCCGGCTAAGGTAAGGCTGCAGCCATGGAGCTTACCGTGCGTGAGGCCGCAAAGTGATGTGATATGATACAGTCTGGATTCATATGACTTAGGATCGGGGTCCCGACAATCAGCCACGACCTGACGTTGGGCTTAAGCACCAACAGGAAGTAGTTGGCCAATATCTTGTCATCGCGGCCCCCGGCAGACTACACCCCAATGGTGTAGATGCTCAAGAACTCTGATGGATGGGTCTTGCCATCATACTTATTCGGGACTTCTGGCTTGAACATGCGGGAGTTGGGCCACTGGACTCATCGCATCTCATGGGTAAACGCAGGGCAGCCCACCTCGTCTTCCTTGCCACACTCCCGAAGAACATGATGCTGATCGCGACGCGTCCATGGGTTAGACGACTCCATTGAGTAGTCGTCGTTGGCATTGGTCCGCCGGGTCGGTGACCGGAGGTGCTGTCTCCGAGGGGAGTGCGCCGAGGTTGCGCCGACTCCGGGCACTCCACCACTGGTCCGAGTCAGCCTCGTGGGTCGAAGGTTATCTATGTGGCTAAGGAGGCTCTAAATCTTGGCTCTCCATTCGTCGAGCTTCTCCGCAACAGGAGGGAAGTCCAGGAGTAGTGTCATCATTTTCTCACGACAGATGCCATGGGTAGGCTTATCCTAAGTGGTTGGGGCCGAAGGACGCCGGCGGGCTCCGAGTGCGGGATTAGGCACAAGTGGTGGTGACACATGATGTACCTAGGTTCAGGGCCCTCTTTGGGAGGTAACACCCCTAGTCCTGCTTGGTCTAGTTGGATGGGTTGATGTGCTTACAAGGGTGCTCCTAGAACTGTGTCTAGAGGAGGAAGAAGGAGCAACCGGCTCGTCTTCCTCCGTTGCTAAAAATGATATGTAAGGAGAGCTCCGTGTGGGGTGTGTGCGTGAGAGTTGTCCCTCGTGCCCGCACGCAGAGGGACGGGATGTTGCATGTCCACCCGAGAGTCAATGAAGGAGGCAGCCCGGAGGCAGCCGGCCGTGCCCTGCTGGCCGGGGGTCAAGTCGGCACCTCCCCCAGCCGTCCGTGTCACCAGCCGGCGGCAGCTCGAGCCAGCCATGGGTAGCCGGTCACATAGTTTTTCTTCAAAGCGGAAGGGGGAAGAACCATGTTGCTTTGGCCTACCTAGGGGTAATAACCCCGTCAGTAGTCCCCGAAGCTGGCGGGGGCCCTCGTCTGGCAGACGGAGGGGAGCTGGCGGCTTCCCCCCAGCGGTAGCCGCCACCGACACAAAACCAAAGAGCCAGCCAGGTTGGCCGTTGGACCCAACGCCTCAGGTTCCAGCGCGTCGTCCTGGGTCCTGGGCCGGTCTGCCGCACGCCACACGGCAAGTAATGATGTAGCAGGCCCCGCGCACGCGAGGATACGAGACGTCGCCCTAGGCCTAGCCCGCTAGGCCTCGGGCGTAGCCCAGTAGGCCTCGAGGCGCAGGCCAGGATCCTCTCCGCCTCGAAGTGGCCGTTACGGCCCGAACCGCCCGTTCGTGCACGGAGTTTCCGGGGGAGTCGGCGCAATCAATCCCCACGTCCCCCGGTCATGGCCTCCCCTTTAAAAGGGGAGGAAGGGAAGGGGGCGGAGATACCCGCACCCCACTCGCCCCCATGCTGCCTCGTCTTCTTGCCTTCGTCGCTTTCTTCTCCCCCTCGCGCAAACCCACTCCCAAGCTCGCGAATGCGCCCGCACGCCACCGTTCTGCCGTAATGGCCGACGAGCGCGGAGGAAGATGGGTCGGATCCATCGTCACCGAGGGGGGCATCGCGGACCTCCGCCATGCGCGCATGCTGCCGCCAGCGGAGCGCGTGGTTACTCGCACGCCGGGAGACAAGGTGGTGTCAGTGCCGCAGCCAGGGGAGCATGTCGTCTTCCTCTGGCATTTCTCCCGTGGCTTTGGGCTCTCGGTGAGCCTCTTCTTCCGACTGCTCATGGACACCTTCAACCTCCAGCCACACCACCTCGGCCCCAATGCGATCCTCTACCTCGTCGGCTTCGTGACGCTGTGCGAGGGATACCTAGGGGTCCTCCCTTTTCTTTATTTCTTCAACGCACTCTTCCACCTCAAGGCACTGAAGAGAAGTGCCTGTGGGGGCACGGTGGTGTGCTGCGGCGGCCCCGCGCGCTTCCCGCCCTTCTCTCTTATCGAGTCCATCAAGGGGTGGCACCGAATGTTCTTCTACGTGAAGAACGCTGACCCAAACCTGGACTTCATCTAGTTGCCACCGTTCGTCAGTGTGCAATCCTCCGGGATGAACTAGCTGGGAGCCGCCCCGCATGGCGTGGCTCTAGCAGAGCTTGGCCGGTCGCGCAACTGAAGAGTGCTGAGGGGTTGGTCGCCTTCGATCTGATGGCGGCCTTCATCTTGCGCCGGGTGCTGCCTCTCCAGTTGAGGCCGCACCGGATCTACGACATGTCCGGCCGCCAAGACCCCTGTCGGCTGTCCACCGTCGACCTAACGCCGGCTTAGGTGGCGACGCGGGTGAACGCCCTCACGACTTTCAAGTTGAAGCCCGCGTCGTGGAAATTTGGCATGGAGCCGTACGACCGCATCAACCGTACCCCCTGGTAAGTCTTCGATGAGACAACTTTTCTGTGTTTGATTCTCGCCAGCCGGCTACCGACATCAAACCTTAATTTGTCATGCTGGACGCAGCTGTTGGTGCGACAGAACACGCCAGACGGCCTGCACCCCCAAATTTTTGAGGTGGAGCGCGAACACTCCAACTCCGAAGACTATGAGCGGGGAGGCCTGCCGGAAGAGGGGGTGGACTCCTCAGGAGGAGTCGAGGAACCGTCCGACCCGCGAGCCAGTGACCCCAGCGGAGCCGGAGGGTCCGGCGCAGCCGGGGAGCCCAGTGGAGCCGGTGAGTTCCCTATTGCCCCCATGATCAGGGACTGGACGGACGACGACGACGATGATGTGATGATTCTGAACGTGCCTCCTCCCTCAGCGCAGCAGGGCCGGCATGGGCGGAGCGAGGAGCGGTCGACTCAAGCCCCAGCGGCCAGAGCCGCCAGCTGGGCGAAGAGGCCAGCTCAGGAGGAGCCGGCGGCCTCGCCACCCGTCCATAAGCGGGTGAAGGTGGCCGCGTGGAAGCCGGCGGCGCGCGCCAAGCGGGCCTTGCCCCTCGTCATCGGGTAAGTTTTTCTTTCTTTCCTTGCATGTGTTTTCTTCCGGGTCACGAGCTGGTGGGCGATTGACCTTTGCGCACCGCAGGGACCCCATCGAGCTCCACGAGGGGGAGTCAGTAGGGGATACGATGGATGCCGCCAGCCGGCTAGCCCACGAGCACGCGGCCACCCAGTGGGAGGAGAATAGGAGGCTCACAGAGCTACGAGCCTCAAAGTCCGGAACGCGAGGCGGGGCCTCGCACTACGGGACTTCGAGCGGTGGGAGGCGGAGTAGGTCCACGGACCCCATGTGGGCGTCAGACTCGGCGGCGGAATCGACCCGTTTGTCGAGGTCCCCATCGAGCGAGCCGCGAGAGGCGGCTATGGAGCCGCCTGCACCCCCGTCCATGGAGGAGGCGTCCCGAAGAAGGGCGGCAGCCACAGAGTCGGCTCCCAAGGCGACCCGGCCGGAGGTGCCGGAGGCTACTCCGCCTGCTGCTGAGCCGGCCCGGGTTGACGTGCCAGAGGCTCCGACGGCCCCAGAGGCGGTGTCGGAGGCAGTGTCAGAGGAGGCGCCGAAAGTGGCAGCCATGGAGATGGAGGTGCCGTCCGTCACGGTCATCGCGGTGGGGCGGCGGGAGGAGGAGGCGACGACGGCGCCGGGTGAGGGGCCGGCGGGGAGTGACTCCCGGACCCTCGCTGTCATCAACCCACCCCCAGCAGCTAGCACCGTGGCGAGCCCGGGGAAGGGCAGCAATGGCGGTCGGGCCTGGAGGACCCTGCTGTCCATGCAGGAGGTGCTCCTGGATTGGGAGGCGCTGGCGCGCGTTCCAACCCTTCTGGCTCCCCCCGACAGGAGGCCCGGTCCCCTCGTTTGGGGAGTGTTCTAGACTGGTATCGCCAGGAGCTGGCTTGGTTCGCATAGGCGGCAGACACCACCCTGAAGTGTGCGGAGGTAAGCATGGTCGCCTTCGTTAGAAATTTCAGTGGGGGCGCGCAAGCGCACCCACTGGGTGTAGCCCCCGAGATGCGGGCCGGCTGACCGGCTGACGGGCAGTCGGGTCGGATCTCCTTAAGCGTGTTTGACTTTGGCTTCGTGTGACAGGAGGGGAACTCCCAACGGCAGAAGCTGTAAGAGGAGGCGGTCTCCATCCATGATCGCGGCAAGCATGGTTTCTATTGGCTAGAGGAGGAGTTGGCGCGGGTGCAAGGTATGCCGAGTCTTGTGGGGGGGGGTACGTAGCCCTTGGGAGCCGGGCCGGCTGCCTGGCAGCCGAAGCGAGCTTAGTAGGACCGGCTGATGCCCTCTTGTTTTTGCAGATGAGCTGACCTCCCTTCGGGTGGAGAAGACTGGGGCCGTCTCCGAGCGGGACTGGCTGGCGCAGAGCGTCTAGGCGGTCACGCGGGAGAAGGACCGGCTAGCCGCGCTGCTGGTGGACAGGGAGGCAGCCCAGGACCGCCTCAAGGCCGACGTGGCATGGTTAGTGGTGGCCAAGGAGATGGCTGTCAAGGAGGCAGCTGACGCCGCCCAGCGAACCGCAGCCCTCCAAGGCGAAGTGACCCGCCTCGAGAGGACGCCCGAGGAGCTTAAGGGTTCCCTTGTCGGGGCGAAGGCGGCGTTGGCATCGGACAAAAACTCGTTGCTCCACTTTGCCATCGAGGTGGACGACTCCATCGAGCGTGAGTGTCCGCGTTCCTTCTTTCACCCAGTTGCCTTTTTCTCTTGCTGGTTCTTGTTTTTGATTTGCCTCTCTTTCCTCTTCTTCCCTTTCTTCTCTTAGGGTGCTTCCCGGAAACCCAATGCCGTGCTGCGCGCGCCGTCAAGGAGCACCGGGAGTACCTCTGCGTGCACGACCGTTCCATCGAGGGGGACACCGCGTGGGATATGGTGGAGCTTGGGCTCGCCATTGAAAACCGGCTGATCCACCTCAAGCAGAGCGTGGAGCGGCTGAAGACGGTCGGCAAGGAGGTCATCGCCGCCTTGTGGCCGGGCCATGGTGGGGCACCGGAGAATCGCGTGTCCTTGTGGCTGGAGTAGGCCATGGCCCGACTCGAGGCCTGGAAGGCGTTAGCGGCCCGAGCCGGCATGCAGATGGCGCTCCGGTTCGTCACGTCATGGTATCGTGGCGTAGATTTGTGCCGACTAGCCACTATGTAGGACGAGCCGGCCGAGGAGCGGGAGGCCCGTGAGCCGGCCCTTGTCCGCCGGGCCAACGAGCTCGTGTCATACATCGACACAGATGAGTTCCTATCGGCCCTTGGCGAGGACGGCGAGCCGGTGCCGAAAGACTCCTTCGACATCCCCCAAGGTCCGGCGGACAAGGAGGTTGCCGATGAGAGCACCGACTCCAGCAGCGAGATGGCTGGGACTACGGAGGCTGCCTCGAAGGCCAAGGGAAATGACCCAAAGGCCGCAACTACCTCCGGGACGGGAGTCAAGCCGCCCAGCGACGCGCCGGCTGGAGGCGTGCCGGCTGGCGACGCGCTGGTGGCCTGAGCCCTCGGGCATTTTATCTTCTTTTCTTTTTCCTGCATGTTAGGCATAAGTCCACCCACTCGGGGTGTAATGTAATGAATCGTGATGGTCGTGGGCCTCTTTTGTCTTGACATTCGTATTGTGAATATTTGGTGTGTTTGTCTTATTACGCGTGCTTGCTCATCCTTACCCTTTTTTGCTGGAGGTGTCTCTTTTGCCCTTCCGTGGCTTCTGGGCATCTATTAGGTAGTATGCATTGTTTCGCAACGCCTTGCTGACGCAAAGAAGGCTTCTTCGAGTAAGTCGACGCCGTCTTCTCTGGCCTCCTTTGCGTCCTTCTCCGTGTATTGGGCGACCCGAGGCGAGTCGAACTCGATGTTGGTGGGGATGATCGCCTCGGACCCGTACACAAGGAAGAAAGGCGTGTAGCCGGTTGATCACTTGGGGGTGGTCCTGAGACTCCAAAGGACAGCCGGCGTCTTGTCGACCCAACAACCGGCTGACGTTACCTGCGGTGTCACGAGCTGGGGCTTGATGCCGGACAGGATGAGTCCGTTTGCCCTCTCGACCTGGTCGTTTGACCATGGATGAGCGACGAAGGCCAGGTTGAGCCGGATTCCTTTCTTGAAGAAGAAACGTGCGAGCACGCCCTTGGCGAAGTTCATGCCATTGTCAGTGATGATGCTGTGGGGGACGCCGTAGCGAACCATGATGTCGTCGATGAACCGGACGGCCGTGGGACCGTCCAGCTTCTTGATTGGTCGTGCCTCGATCCACTTGGTGAATTTGTCGACATCCACCAGCAAATGTGTCATGCCACCTCCTGCAGTCTTGAAGGGACCCACCATGTCCAGCCCCCAGACGGTGAAGGACCACGAGAGGGGAATGGTCAGGAGGGCTGATGCTGGCAGGTGGCTCTGCGTGCTGAAGCGCTGATAGCCCTCGCACTCGTCGACCAATTTCTTGGCCGCCTCGAGAGCAGTGGGCCAATAGAAGCCGTGGCAGAAGGCCTTGGCCACTAGGGTCCTAGAGGCGGCGTGATGCCTGCACTCGCCCTGGTGGATGTCGAGGAGAATCTCCAGACCCTTTCCCGCCTCGACGCATCGTTGAAAGACGCTGGTGGTGCTGCGATGTATGAGCTCGTTGTTGATGATGTTTTATGCCGAGGCCCGGCGCTGAATTTGCCTTGCCAAGGCCTCGTCCGGGGGAAGCTCGCCACGTAAAAGGAATGCCAAGATAGGTCTGGCCCACGAGGGAGCTGAGACGGGGGTTGGCCTGGGAGCCTCGGGCCTGGATGATCAGTCCCCAGGACCGGCTCGCCAGCCCCCAGGACCGGCTCGTTGATTATCATCATGACGACCGTGTCGTTGGAGCCGGCAGCCTCGGACATGGCTGGCTCAACTGGTGCCGGCAAAGCGGCCAAGGTTGTGGGAGCCGGTGGCAAAGATGTTGGAGGGGCAGTCGGAGCCGCCGATGGGCCGGTAGCGTCTGCCGACATGAAGATGGATTCCGAGTCTGGGGAAGGCTTGATCGACGGCTTGAGCAGCCGCTTGAGGGAGACGCCGGCTGGGATGGCCTGCCGGGTGGAGCCGATCTTTGCGAGCGCGTAGGCCGCCTCATTTTCTACCCGTGGGACGTGATGAAACTCACAGCCCTTGAAGGAGTCGATGAGCTATTGTACGAGGAAGCGGTAGCTGGCCATGTTGGCATCCCTGGCGTCCCATTCGCCAGAGACTTGCTGCACCACGAGGTCAGAGTCGCCGAAGCATAGGATACACCTGATGCCGAACTCCTTGGCGAGCCAGAGGCCATGGACGATGGCCTCATACTCGGCCACGTTATTGGAGGCGGCAAAGTGAATCTGGAGGGCGTACTTGAGCTGGTCATCTTTCGGGGAGGAGAGGACTATGCCGGCACCCAGGCCGGTCCTCATTTTTGAGCCATTAAAATGCATCCGCCAATGCATGGAGTTTGGGGGTGGCGGCACGAACTTGGTCTCCGCACAGTCAACGAGGAAGTCAGCTAATGCCTTGTGACTTGATGGCGGTGCAAGGTTTGTATCGGATCTCGTGATCGGCGAGGGCGATGACACATTTGGTGATCCGGCCAGTGGAGTCCCTGCCGCTCATGATTTTGCCGAGCAGGGCCGTGCTCACCACGGTGATTGTGTGCTCCTGGAAGTACTGCTTGACCATCTTGGCGGCGAAGTATAAGCCGTAGCACATCTTTTGCTAATGGGGGTAGTTCTGCTTGGATGCGGAGAGGACCTCACTGAGGTAGTAGACGGGACACTGGAACGGCAGGGACTTACCCTCCTCCGGACGCTCTTCCACCAGGACGACGCTGATGACGTGGGTGGTTGCCGTGATGTAGGCGAGCAAGGGTTCCTTCTCAGCCGGTGCGGCCAGGATGGGCGCACAGGTGAGAGCCTTCTTGAGGCTATGGAAGGCCTCGTCCGCCTTGTCAGGCCAATCGAACATGCCTGGCTTCTTGGTATGACCCGGCTCGACCAGAGCAGTCTTGTGAAGGAGCCCGTAGAGGGGCAGATCCTTCTCCCCCAGCCGGCTAATGAACCGGCTGAGCAAGGCGAGGCAACCGATGAACTTCTGGACGTCGCGGAGCCGGGTCGGCTTGGGCATGCGCTCGATTGCGCAGATCTTCTCGGGGTTAGCTTCGATGCCGTGAGCAGACACAAAGAAACCCAGGAGTTGTTCAGTTGGGACGCCGAAGACACACTTCTCTGGGTTGATCTTGATCTTGTATTCGCATAGGTTCGCGAAGGTCTCTCGGAGGTCATCATGGAGGCTGAAGTGCTTCTTGGTTTTGACGACGATGTCATCAATGTAGACGTGGACGTTCCTGCCTATCTGAGGCAGGAGGCACTTCTGCATGCATCGCCGGAAGGTGGCACCTGCGTTCTTCAGGCCGAAGTGTTGGAAATATGCCCTGGAGGCAATAATAAATTAGTTATTATCATATTTCCTTGTTCATGATAATTGTTTATTATCCATGCTATAATTGTATTGATCGGAGACTTGGATGCATGTGTGGATACATAGACAAAACCATGTCCCTAGTATGCCTCTAAATAGACTAGATCGTTGATCAAAGATGGTTAAGGTTTCCTAGCCATGGACATGAGATGTCATTTGATAACAGGGTCACATCATTAGGAGAATGGTGTGATGGACAAGACCCAAACTACAAACGTAGCATATGATCGTGTCAGTTTATTGCTACTGTTTTCTACATGTCAAGTATCTGTTCCTATGACCATGAGATCATGCAACTCACTAACACTAGAGGAGTGCCTTGTGTGTATCAAACGTTGCAACGTAACTGGGTGACTATAAAGATACTCTACAGGTATCTCCAAGGGTGTCTGTTGGGTTGGCATGGATCAAGACTAGGATTTGTTACTCCGTGTGACGGAGAGGTATCTTAGGGCCCACTCGGTAATACAACATCACAACAAGCCTTGCAAGCAATGTGACTAAGTGTTAGTCACGGGATCTTGTACTATGGAACAAGTAAAGAGACTTGCCTGTAACGAGGTTAAACTAGGTATGGAGATACCGACGATCGAATCTCGGGAAAGTAACATACTGGAGAACAAAGGGAACATCATACGAGATTAACTAAATCCTTGACATAGAGGTTCGACCGATAAAGATCTTTGGAGAATATGTAGGAACCAAATGGGCATCCAGGTCCCACTATTGGTTATTGACCATAAAGGTGTCTCGGTCATGTGTACATAGTTCTCGAACCCGCAGGGTCTGCACACTTAAGGTTCGTTGACGTTTCGGTAGTATAGAGTTACGTATGGTGGTGACCGAAGGTTGTTCGGAGTCCTGGACGAGATCCCGGACGTCATGAGGAGCTCCAGAATGGTTCAGAGGTAAAGATTGATATATAGGAAGTCCTGTTTTGGTCGACGGAAAAGTTTCGGGCTCATCGGTAATGTACCGGGAGTGCCGGTAGTGTACCGGGAGACCATCGGGAGGGATATTTCGACCCAAGAGGCTACATGGGCTGTGGGGGGGTGAATACCAGCCCTTAGTGGGCTGGTGGAAGTCCCACACAAGGCCCATGTGGCTGGGAAGAAAAGCCCAAAGAGAAAAAGGTGGAAAAAGGCAAAAAGGCTAAGTAAGGAAGGAGTCCTTGTCCTACTAGGATTGGAGGAGGATTCCTCCTCTCCTCCTTGCGCAAGAGGCCAAAGGGCTGGCCCTTGTGCGCCAGCCTCCTCCCACTCTCCTCCTATATATAGTAGAGGTTTTGAGGGTTTTGAGACATAGAAAAACAGCCACGTCTTGCCTCTCCTCTAGATCGGTTTTCAGCGGTGCTTAGGCGAAGCCCTACTGGAATAGCTCCACCACCATCGCTGCAATGCCGTCGCTCTGCCGGAGAACTCATCTACCTCTCAACTCCCTCTTGCTGGATCAAGAAGGCGGAGATCGTCATCAAGCTGTACGTGTGGTGAACGCGGAGGTGCCGTCCGTTCGGTGCTAGATCGGAAGGACCGTGATCAAGATCGTGAAACGATTCATGATTGGATCGCGGGACAAATTATGGTGAGATCGCGGGACGAATCGTGATGAGATTGCGGGACGGATCGTGATGGGATCGCGGGACACTCAGCGATTTGGATCGCGAAGACGTTCGACTACGTCAACCGCGTTTCTTAACGCTTCCCGCTTAGAGATCTACAAGGGTCCGTAGATCTACTCTCCCTCTCGTAGATGCTCATCACCATAGATAGATCTTGCGTGTGCGTAGGATTTTTTTCCCCCATGCAACGTTCCCCGAAAGTGGCATCATGAGCTAGGTCGATGTGTAGATGAGATCTCGAGTAGAACACAAAGAGTTTGTAGGCGTTGATGCTTAGATTGCTTCCTCCCTTGGTCGTGTTTTGGTTCAGCGGTATTGTGGGATGAAGCGGCCCAAACCAACCTTACTCGTGCGCTTATGAGAGACCGGTTCTATCAACTGACGTGTAACTTCATTGCACAAAGATGGCTGGCGGGTGTTTGTTTCTCCCACTTTAGTTGGATCGGATTCGACAAAGGCGGTTCTTGAGAAGGTTGAAAAGCAAATTATGTATCACCATTGTGGTTTATGTGTAGGTGAGAATTGTTCTTGCTATATACCTGTAGCAGCCACGAAAAACATGCAACAACAATTAGAGGACGTCTAACTTGTTTTTGCAGGGTATGTTGTGATGTGATATGGCCAATTACATGATGAGATAGATGTGATGTATGAGATGATCATGTGTTGTATAGAATATCACGACTTGCATGTCGATGAGTACGACAACCGGCAGGAGCCATAGGATTGTCTTTAATTATTGTATGACCTATGTGTCAATCATTAAGCACTATGTAGCAATAGTAGTAGAAGCATGGTGGGCGTGACAACCCCGATGGCAACATGTTGATGGAGATCAAGATGATGAAGATCATGGCGTCATGTCAGTGACGATGGAGATCATGCCGGTGCTTTCAAGATGGAGATCAAAAGCACAATTTCATAGCCATATCATGTCACTTATGATTTGCATGTGATGTTAATCCTTTTATGCACCTTGTTTTGCTTAGGACGACGGTAGCATTATAAGGTGATCCCTCACTTAATTTTAAGATAAATTGTGTTCTCCTCGAATGTGCACCGTTGCGAAAGTTCGTCGTGTCGAGACACCACGTGATGATCGGGTGTGATAGACTCTACGTTCACATACAATGGGTGCAAGCCAGTGTTGCACATGCATAACACTCGGGTTAAACTTGACGAGCCTAGCATGTACAGACATGGCCTCAGAACACAAGAGACCGAAAGGTCGAACATGCGTCATATAGTAGATATGATAAACATGATGATGTTCACCATTGAAACCACCTCAACTCACATGATGATCGGACTTGAGTTGGTGAATTTGGATCATGTATCACTCAAATGACCGGAGGGATGTCAATTTGAGTGGGAGTTCTTTAGTAATATGATTAATTGAACTCATTATCGTGAACATAGTCAGTAGTGTCTTTGCAAATTATGTTGTAGATTACTTGCTTGCCCTGTAGCTCCCTTTAATTTTTATATATGTTCCTAGAGAAATAGAGTTGAAAGATGATGGTAGCAATATTGCGGACTGGGTCCGTGATCTGAGGATTTTCCTCATTGCTGCATAGAAGTCTTATGTCCTTAATACACTGCTCGGTGCGCCAACCCCTCTAGCATCGTCTATAGATGTTGTGAACATCTGATAGGCACGTTCTGATGACTACTTGATAGTTTAGTGCGTCATGCATTACGGCTTAGAATTGAGGCTCCGAAATGTTTTGAACGTCACGGAACATATGAGATGTTCTAAGAGCTAAAATTAGGATCTCAAGATCGTGCCCATGTTGCGATATATGAAATCTCCAACAAGATTCTTTGCCTGCAAGATGAAAGAGAATAGCTCAATCGTTGAGCATGTGCTCAGATTGTCTGGGTGCTACAATCGCTTGAATCGAGTGGGAGTTGATCTTCCAGATAAGGTAGTGATTGATATAGTTCTCCAAGTCACTGTCACTAAGCTACTAGAACTTGGTGATGAACTATAAAATGCCAGGGATAGAAATAATGATCCCTGAGCTATGCACGATGTTTGACACCGCGAAGGTAGAAATCAAGAAGGAGCGTCAAGTGTTGATGGTTAGTATAACCACTAGTTTCGAGAAGGGCAAGGGCAAGGAGGGAAACTTCATAGATGGAAAGTCAGTTTCTACTCCAGTGAAGCAACCCAAAGTTGGACCCAAACCCAAGACTAAGTGCTTCTATTATGAGGAGAGCGGTCGCTGAAGCGGAACAACCCTAGATACTTGGTAGATAAGAAGGCTGGCAACATCGACAAAAGTATATTTGATATACATGTTATTGATGTGTACCTTGCTAGTACTCCTAGTAGAACCTGGGTATTGGATACCGGTTTGGTTGCTAAATTCTAGTAACTCGAAATAAAAGCTTCAGAATAAACGGAGACTAGCTAAGTCTGAGGTGATGATGTGTGTTGGAAATGTTTCCAAGGTTGATGTGATCAACATCACACACTCTCTCTACCTTCCGGATTAGTGACAAACCTAAATAAAATGTTATTTGGTGTTTGTGTTAAGCATGAACATGATTGGATCGTGTTTATTGCAACACGGTTATTCATTTAAGTTAGAGAATAATGGTTATTCTGTTTACATGAATAATACCTTCAATGGTCATGCACCCAGTGAGAACGGTTTGTTGAAACTTGATAGTAGTAATACACATGTTCATCACATTGATACCAAAAGATACAAAATTGATAATGATAGTACCACATACTTGTGGCACTGCCGCTAAATGTCATATTGGTATAAATCGCATGGAGAAACTCCATGCTAATTTATCTTTGGACTCATTCGATTTAGAATCGGTTGAGACATGCGAACCATGCCTCTTGGGCAAGATGACTAAGGACCTCGTTTTCTGGTTTGATGGAGCGGGCAAGTAATTTATTGGAAATGATACATGTTGATGTATGCAATCTAATGAGTCTTGTAGTGTGCGGTGGATATCATTATTTTCTTACCTTCACTGATGATTTGATTAGCTAATGCTATATATTTACTTAATGAAACACAAGTCTGAATCGTTTGAAAAGTTCAAGCAAATTCAGAGTGAAGTTTAAGACCATCGTGATGAGAAGATAAGATATCTACGATATGATCGTGGAGGTGAATATCTGAGTTTACGAGTTTGGTATACAACTTAAGACAATGTGAAAGTTGTTTCACAACTCATGCCACCAGGAACACCATAGTGTGATGGTGTGTCCGAACGTCATAGTCATGCTCTGTTGGATATGGTGCGAGTTATGATGTCTCTTATCGTTTTACCACTATCATTTTGGGGTTATGCATTAGAGACAACTACATTCACTTTAAATAGGGCACCATCTAAATCCGTTGAGATGACACCATATGGTTTGGTAGAAACCTGAGCTGTCATTTCTTAATGTTTGGGGCTGCGACGCTTATGTGAAAAGGGTTTTCACCTAATGAGCTCGAACCCAAAGCGGACAAATGCATCTTCATAGAATACCCTAAGAACAGTTGGGTATACCTTCTATCTCAGATGCGAGCAAAAAGTGTTTGTTGCTAAAACGGTTCCTTTCTAGAGAAAGAGTTTCTCTCAAAAGAATTGAGTGGGAGGAAGATAGAACTTGATGAGGTTGTTGAACCTTTGTTCAACCAGAGAGTAGCGCAGCGCAGAAAGATGTTTCCGTGAAGCCTACGTTAGTTGAAGAGGAAGTTAATGATGATGATCATGAAGCTTTAGATCAAGTTACTATCAAACCTCGTAGGTCGACAAGGACGCGTACTGCTCCTGAGTGGTACGAAAACCCTATCTTAGAGGTCATGTTGTTGGACAACGATGAACCTACGAGCTATGGAGAAGCGATGATGGGCCCGGATTCCAACAAATGGTTAGAGGCCATGAAATCCGAGAAAGGATCCATGTATGAAAACCAAGTATAGACTTCGGTAGACTTGCTCATTGGACAGTAGGTCGTTGAGTACAAATGGATCTTTTGAAATGAAGACAGACGCTGATGGTAAATGTCACCATTTGTAAAGCTCGACTTGTTGCAAACAATTTTACGACAAGTTCAAGGAGTTGACTGCGATGAGACTTTCTCACACATAGAGATGCTAAAGTCTGTTGGAATTATGTTATCAGTTGCTGCATTTTTCAATTATGAAATCTCGTAGATGGATGTCAAAACATTGTTTCCTTAACGGTTTACTTCAGGAAAGGTGGTATGTGATACAGCCAGAAGGTTTTGTCAGTCCTAAGGATGCTAAAAGGTGTGCAAGTTGCAGTGATCCTTCTATGGACTGAAGCAAGCACCTCGGAGTTGGAATATACAATTTGATGAGGTGATCAAAGTTTTTGAGTCTATACAAAGTTTATGAGAAACTTGTATTTACAATAAAGTGAGTGGGATCACTATAGAGTTTTTGATAAGCATATGTGGTTGACATATTGTTGATCGGAAATGGTATTGAATTTTTGGAAAGCATGAATGGTTGTTTGAAAAGAGTTTTTCAAAGGAATACCTGGATAAAAGCTACCTAATTGTTGAGCATGAAGATCTATAGAGATAGATCAAGATACTTGATGAGACTTTCAATGAGTACATATCTTGACAAGTTTTTGAAAGAGTTCAAAATGGATCAGTCAGAGAAAGAGTTCTTGCCTGATTTGTAAGGTGTGAAGTTGAGCAAGACTCAAAGCTTGACCACGGCAGAAGAAAGGGAAAGGACGAATGCCATCCCCTATGCCTTAGCCATAGGCTCTATATTATGCCATGCTGTGTACTGCACCTTGTGTGTGCTTTGCCATGAGTCTGTCAAGGGGTACAAGAGTGATCTAGGAGTGGATCACTGGACAGCCTTCAAAATTATCCTTAGTAACCAGAGACTAAGGAGATGTTTCTCAATTATGAAGGTGATAAAGAGTTCGTCGTTAAGAGTTACGTCGATGCAAGCTTTAACACCAATCCGGATGACTCGTAGGAGCAATCTGGATACGTATAGTGGAGCAGCCATTTGGAATAGTACCAAGTGGAGTGTGGTAGGAGTGTTTACAGTTTGACATAGAGATTTGCAAAGTACACACGGATCTGAATGTCACAGACCAGTTGACTATAAGACCTCTCTCACATGCAAAGCATGATCGAGCCCCAGAACTCATTGTGTGTTAGATTCATAACAATGCGAATCACATGGTGATGAGAACTAGATTATTGACTCTAGTGCAAGTGGGAGATTGTTGGAAATATGCCCTAGAGGCAATAATAAATTACTTATTATCATATTTCCTTGTTCATGATAATCGTTAATTATCCGTGCTATAATTGTATTGATCGGAGACTTAGATGCATGTGTGGATACATAGAAAAAACCATGTCGCTAATATGCCTCTAAATAGACTAGCTCGTTGATCAAAGATGGTTAAGGTTTCCTAGCCATGGACATGAGATGTCATTTGATAATGGGATCACATCATTAGGAGAATGGTGTGATGGACAAGACCCAAACTACAAACATAGCATATGATCGTGTCAGTTTATTGCTACTGTTTTCTACATGTCAAGTATCTATTCCTATGACCATGAGATCATGCAACTCACTAACACCGGAGGAGTGCCTTGTGTGTATCAAACGTTGCAACGTAACTGGGTGACTATAAAGGTACTCTACAGGTTTCTCTGAGGGTGTCTATTGGGTTGGCATGGATCAAAACTGGGATTTGTTACTCCGTGTGATGGAGAGGTATCTCAGAGCCCACTCGGTAATACAACATCACAACAAGCCTTGCAAGCAATGTGACTAAGTGTTAGTCACGGGATCTTGTATTACGGAATGAGTAAAGAGACTTGCCGGTCGATTGAATCTCGGGCAAGTAACATACCAAAGAACAAAGGGAACATAATACGGGATTAACTGAATCCTTGACATAGAGGTTCGACCGATAAAGACCTTCGTAGAATATGTAGGAACCAATATGGCCATCCATGTCCCGCTATTGGTTATTGACCGTAGAGGTGTCTCGGTCATGTCTACATTGTTCTCGAACCCGCAGGGTCTGCACACTTAAGGTTCGTTGACGTTTCGGTAGTATAGAGTTATGTATGGTGGTGACCGAAGGTTGTTCAGTGTCCCGAATGAGATCTTGGATGTCACAAGGAGCTCCGTAATGGTCCTAAGGTAAAGATTGATATATAGGAAGTCCTGTTTTGGTCACTTGAAAAGTTTCGCGCTCATCGGTAGTGTACCGGGAGTGCCGGTAGTGTACCGGGGGACCATCGGGAGGGATATTTCGACCCAAGAGGCTACATGGGCTTTGGGAGGGTGAATACTAGCCCTTAGTGGTCTGGTGGAAGTCCCACACAAGGCCCATGCGGCTGGGAAGAAAAGCCCAAACAGAAAAAGGTGGAAAAAGACAAAAAGGCTAAATAAGGAAGGAGTCCTAGTCCTACTAGGATTGGAGGAGGATTTCTCCTCTCCTCCTTGAGCAAGAGGCCAAAGGACTGGCCCTTGTGCACCAGCCTCCTTCCTCTCTCCTCCTATATATAGTAGAGGTTTTGAGGGTTTTGAGACACAAAAAAATAGCCATGTGTTGCCTCTCCTCTAGATCGTAGTTTCTCCTCTAGATCGGTTTTCAGCGGTGCTTAGGCGAAGCCTTGCTAGAATAGCTCCACCGCCGTCATGCTACCAGAGAACTCATCTACCTCTCCACTCCCTCTTGCTGGATCAAGAAGGAGGATCTCGTCATCGAGCTATACGTGTGCTGAATGCGGAGGTGTCGCCCGTTCGGTGCTAGATCGGAAGGACCGTGAT